>CM022300.1:87429088-88029088 GCA_011799875.1 Thinopyrum elongatum
GAATATGCGGCAATATAACACAGTAGAGAATGAACAGAATAATTGCTAATATACATGCATATTTGGCTGTGTGGAAAGCTCTGGGTTATACTTTTGCGAAAAGCCAAGTTTTTCCCTACAACAAAGGAATATATTTTATTTAACTATCATGGTGGTTGTTGAACATTGAGAAGGTAAATCCCCTTCCAATCCCATTAAAGTAATCATAATCCAACAAATTAATTTAGAGTGATGGGATTCCAATATGATGATTCCAAGAACCAGATACTCAAGGTCCATAACCGGGGACACGGGTAATCATGATTAGTTTTTTCACTCTGCAAGAGGTTTTGTGCACTTTTCCCACAAGACTCGATCTCCTCCGTTGGATTCTCGCAACTACATGGTGTTTGAGAAAATGGTGACCGAGACACAGTCTTTCAGAAAGAAAAATTTACTCTTTACTCTGGGTAGACAGTTACACCTTATTTCCCCTACATCTGCTAGGCCTACCACTGAAAGAGGTCATGTAACATACTCAACTATGCTGAGCCCATAATAGCTTGTGGCTGCACGGAAGTTTCTGCATGAAAATCTTATGATCCCTTTGAGCCTGGGGGGACGGACGTAGGAGGATCACACGGTATATCCCCGGGATCTCCTAGGACAACACTGGTTATATCCCCAGGTGCCCAAACAAGCAATCCACCCAGATGTGTTATTAAAGTTGCCACCTTAAGTTGAACCATTAATTAAATCACATCTGTCATGGATACACTCAAAACCCAATCACGTCTACGAGCATAGCATGGCAAATAAGCAAGCGTTGGAAGTAACTCCCAAGGGTTTGTTATTAAAAAGGGCAATAGGTTCTACCTCATCATCTACTTCCCAGTACCCACAAGTTGATTCAATCCTAGTCAGCAATATTTGAGGGTCGAAACATGCATAAAAACTGGTAACGAAGAAGTATGATCAATGTGTTACTTGCCTTGCTGACGATCTGCAAATCCTAGGGCTCGTAGTAGCACGCTTCGCACTCCGGGAATTCTATCGCAAACAAACAATAGCAACATAAGCAATCAAGCGAAGATGCACGGTAAAATCCAAAAGAGAAACCTAACCAGAAAGTTCAACTGAAGAACTCCGGTTGGAAAAAGAATCAAATCAAAAAGGAGCAAACAAACTCAAACTGCGAAAGAAACAAGCTTCGATTACTAATCTGGACTAAAGTCAAATTTTACAGTAGCCAAAACTTGTTAAGTTGGTTAAACAGAAAGAGGGCTTCGAGACGAAGATCTAGGCGCTTGAATCGCCTGATTCCGACAAACGAGCGAAAAAGTTTTATACTAAACGAAAATCGGATCAGAAAACGCGATCGAAAATAATCGCGGAAAATCCGAGAAAAAGAAAACTAACGAACAGGCTAACGAACGACGAAGTTCGCTGTCTGCGGTTTTAACGGTGAAAAAACGTTCGTTAAACGAACGTACGGACGAACGTCCGCTAAATAACTAAACCGACGGAAAACAAGATCTAAAAAGAATAAACCGGTATTAAAAAAAAAAACCAAACCTAGATCTAGGTTTAAACAAAACGATCGGTTTTCTCGCGAAACGACGGCTGGGGGGGGTACGGCAAGGAGCGAGGCGGGCGGGGCGGGGGGGGGACGGATGGGGGCCCTCGGGCGGGACGGCGGGGGGGAGCTGCGAGGGCGGAGGCGAGGACGGCCTGCAGAAAGCTCGGAGGAGCTGGAAGGGGGAGGGGAGGACGGCGGGGGAGGGGAAGGGAGGGAGGGATGCGGATAGAGAGGGCGAGGGGAGCCCGGAGCGCGCGGGGAGAGGCGGGCGGGACGGGGCAGGGCGGGGGGCGAAGGCGGCGGGGTGGGGAGGCGGTATTAGGGGGCAGGGGTGGGCGGGGCGGAGGGGCGGGGGGGAGGCGCGGGGGGAATCGGGAGAGTCCGTAGGCAGGACGGAGGAAAGGGCGGCGGCGAGGCTGCTGGCCGGCTGGGCTTCGGCCCAGTTCGGTCCGGCGGATTTTTTTTTTCAAAAAAATAAAATAAATAATTCCGCGCAGAAAAACAAATAAAGAAATACTAAAGGACTCCAAAATCCCGAAATAATTTTCCGTCCTCTAAAAATCTCCCGGACAGGTAAACATTATTTGGGACCTTAATGCAATTTGAAAAATGCATATTTTCTAATCCAAAAAAATTGCATAAAAATCCAAATAAAATATTTATTTGATTTTAATATTTTCCTCCATATTCCATTTATTTGGAGAATCATATTATCTCCTCTCAATATTTTTAATATGAAATATTTTCGGAGAGAAAAATAGTTAACCAATTGATCCCTGTTTCATATTGAGAAAATTCAAATTGAAAACGGTGAAATCCCCAACTCTCTCCGTGGGTCCTTGAGTTGCTTAGAATTTTCGAGGATCGCAAAACGAAATGCAATAAAATATGATATGCAGTGAATGACTATGTATAACATTCCAAATTAAAAATTTGGGATGTACTAGGGCGAAGAAGTAGGTCGGTGGACTCCCGAGGGGGCTACAAGCCGGGACGCCCCCCCTAAGGCCCGCCACTATGGCTGTCGTCGCCTCGTGGGTCTTCTTGACTTCATCTCCAAGTCTCGTAGGTGTCTTCTGGTCCAAGAAAAATCATCGCGAAAGTTTTATTCCATTTGGACTCCGTTTGATATTCCTTTTTGCGAAGCTCAAAAACAAGGAGGAAAAAACGAGAAACTGGCACTAGGCTCTAGGTTAATAAGTTGTCCCAAAATAGCATATATGCATATAAAACATCCAAAATAGATAATATAATAGCATGGAACAATCAAGAATTATAGATATGTTGGAGACCTATCAAGCATCCCCAAGCTTAATTCCCGCTCGTCCTCGAGTAGGTAAATGTTAAAAACAGAAATTTTTGATGTGGAATCTAACCTAACATATTATCCATGTAATTTTCTTTTTGTGTGCATCAATGTTCAGATCATAAGATTCAAAACAAAAGTTTAATATGGACATAAAAAACAAAATACTCAAGCATACTAATAAAGCAATCATGTCTTCAAAAAATAACATGGGCCAAAGAAAGTATCCCTACAAAATCATTAGTATTGGCTATGCTCCATCTTCATACACAAAATATTCAAATCATGCACAACCGATGAACAAGCCAAGCAATGTTTCATACTTTTGATGTCTCAAACCTTTTAACTTTCACGCAATACATGAGCGTGAGCCATGGACATAGGACTATAGGTGGAATAGAATATGGTGGTTGTGGAGAAGACAAAAGGAAGGAGATAGTCTCGCATCAACTAGGCGTATCAAGGGCTGGAGATGCCCATCAATAGAATCAATGTGAGTGAGTAGGGATTGCCATGCAACGGATCCACTAGAGCTATAAGTTATGAAAGCTCAAAAGAAACTAAGTGGGTGCGATCCAACTCGCGTGCTCACGAGACTAGGGCAATTTGAGGAAGCCCATCATTGGAATATACAAGCAAGTTCTATAATGAAAATTTTCCACTGTATATGAAAGTGATAACATAGGAGCCTCTCTATCATGAAGATCATGGTGCTAATTTGAAGCACAAGTGTGGAAAAAGATAGTAACTTTACCCCTTCTCTCTTTTTCACTTTTTTTTGTTTGGCTTCTTTGGCCTCCTTTTTTTGTTGGCTTCTTTGGCCTCTTTTATTTTTCTCACATGGGGCAATGCTCTAATAATGAAGATCATCACACTTTTATTTACTTACAACTCAAGAATTACAACTCGATACTTAGAAACAAAATATGACTCTATATGAATCCGGCGGTGTGTACCGGGATGTGCAATGGTTCAAGAGTGACATGTATAAGTATGAAAGGTGGCCTTGCCACAAACACGATGTCAACTACATGATCATGCAAAGCATATGACAATGATGGAGCGTGTCATAAATAAAACGGAATAGTGGAAAGTTGCATGGCAATATATCTCGGAATGGCTATGGAAATGGATAGTAGTTAGGTATGGTGTGGTTTGAGGAAGGGAAAAGGAGGTGTAAGGTAACGGCGAAAGTTGGCGGGGCGGTACTAGAGAGGCTAGCAATGGTGGAAGGGTGAGAGGGCGTATAATCCATGGACTCAACATTAGTCATAAGAAACTCAACATACTTATTGCAAAAATCTATTAGTCATCGAAACAAAGTACTACGAGCATGCTCCTAGGGATAGATTGGTAGGAAAAGACCATCGCTCGTCCCCGACCGCCACTCATAAGGAAGACAATCAATGAATAAATCATGCTCCAACTTCGCTACATAACGGTTCACCATATGTGCATGCTATGGGAATCACAAACTTCAACACAATTATTTCTACATACACAATTACTCACTAGCATGACTCTAAATCACCATCCTCATATTAAAACAATCATAAGGAATCAAACTTCTCATAGTATTCAATGCACTTATATGAAAGTTTTATTATATCCCTCTTGTGCTCCATATATTAGGACTAAACTAACCAAAGCACATTACCATGAGTTAGAGAGACTCTCAAAAATAAAAGTGAAGCATGCGAGTTCAACATTTCTAAAAATAAAACCACCGCCGTGCTCTAAAAGATATAAGTGAAGCACTAGAGCAAAATTGCCTAGCTCAAAAGATATAAGGAAGCACATAGAATTTCAATAAATCACGATTCATGCGTGTCCTTCAAAAGGTGCATACAGGAAGGATGATTGTGGCAAACTAAAAATTATAAAGCTCATATCATACAGACGCTCCAAGCAAAACACATATCATGTGGTGAATAAAAAATATAGCTCAAGTAAAGTTACCGATAGATGAAGACGAAAGAGGGGATGCCTTCCGGGGGATCCCCAAGCTTAGGTCTTGGTTGTCCTTGAATATTACCTTGGGGTGCCTTGGGCCATCCCCAATCTTGGCTCTTTCCACTTCTTATCCATAGCCCATCAAATCTTTACCCAAAACTTGAAAACTTCACAACACAAACTCACAGAAAACTCATGAGATCCGTTAGTATAAGAAAATAAATCAACACTTTGGTACTGTGTGAACCATTATTTATTTTATATTGTGTAATATTACTGTATTCAACTTCTCCGTGGTTCATACCCCCCGATACTACCCATAGATTCATCAACTTAAGCAAACAACACATAGAAACATAATCTGTCGAAAACAGAATAGTCTGAGAGATCCTAATTGTTCTAAATACTTCTATAACTCCAAAAATATTAAAAATTAGGAAAACATAGGAAATTGTTGATTCAATCTTGTGGTAAAACATTCAGGGTTTTTGACGCTCCAGTGAATTATAAAAATCTGTGACTGGATGCAAAAGTTTTGTTTTTCAGCAAGATCAAATCAACTATCACAGAAGCTATCCAAAGGTCTACTTGGCACAAACACTAATTAAAGCACCAAACATAATTAATACAGAGGTAATAAGTGTTATACTCAGGAAAACAGAAAAAAATATTGGTTGTCTTCCAAAAAGCGCTTTTCTTTAAGCCTTTTAGCTAGGCGTTGATAATTCAATGATGCTCACATAAAAGATGTAATTGAAACACGAATAGAGCATCATAAAACACGTGACAAACACTATTAGTCTAACATACTTCCTATGCATAGGCATTTTATAAGCAACAAATTATCAGGCAAACAAAAAACGCATATGCAAGGAAGAAGAAGAAAGAAACCATAGCAATTCACCTAACGACAGGTAATTTAGTGACATGAAAATTTCTACAACCATATTTTCCTCTCTCATAATAATTACATGGGGATCCTATTAAATTCAACATATAACTATACATAAACATATTCTCTAGACGATCACATGCATACAAAGTTGACTCTCTTCCAAGATAGTGGGATTAACATTAACTAAAGTCATGACCTCTCCAAACCCACTTTTGTCAAAATTTCATAAGAATTATCACACTCCAAAGTAGTGGGATTTATTTTACCTAGAGTTGACACTCTTCCAAACCACTTTCAATATTATTGCAAGCACTATTATCAATATCATATTCATCATGAGGCTTAAATAAATTTTCAAGATCATAAGAAGAATCACCCAATCATGATCATTGCAACAAGTAGTGGACCACAACAATTAGCATCCCCAAGCTTGGGGATTTGCATATTATTAGCACAATTGACATCAATAGAATTTATAGTAACATCTTGCAATCATGCTTTTCATTGAAGGAGCTATCGTGAACCTTCATAAATTTCTTCTTTTAGCACTTCATCACAATTTTCAGATTCATGAATTTCAAGCAAAACTTCATAAAGATAATCTAGTGCACTCAACTCAATAGCAATAGGTTCTCATTTTGGATCTCTTATAAAAGATGGCAAGTGGACGAGGATCCATAAACTCTTTGCTTACTATTTTTTAATAAATACACAATATGCCAAGCAAACGAGCAAACAAACCAAGTAAGACATAAGGGCAAACAAAAAAGGCAAACAGAAAGAAGAACGAAAGAAGGGCGAATAAAAAGGCAAATCTTTTGTGTTTTCCTGAAAATCGTTTTAGAGGTGGGGGAGAGGAAAACGAGAGGCAAATGGCGGATAATGTAATGCAAGAGATGAGATTTTATGATGGGTAATTGGTGGCTGACGTAGATCTCCCTGGCAACGGCGGCTAGAATTCTTCCTGCTACTTCTTGAGATTGTGTTGGTTTTTCCCTGAAGGGAAAGGGTGAGCAGCACAGTAGAGATAAGTATTTCCCTCAGTAAGAACCAAGGTATCAATCCAGTAGGAGAAACGCACAAGTCCCCAATAGATGCACCTACACAAAACAATCAAACACTTGCACCCAACACGATAAAGGGGTTGTCAATCTCTCTACGGTCACTTGCAAAGGTGAGATCTGTATAGAGATAGATAGAACTAAAAAAAAGATAAAATATTTTTGGGTGTTTTTGGTTATAGATCTGAAATAAAGATTGCAAAATAGGAGATCGGAAACTAATATGATGGAAAATAGACCGGGGGCCATAGGTTTCACTAGAGGCTTCTTCATGAAGGCAAATATACGGGGGTGAACAAATTACTGTCGAGCAATTGATAGAAAAGCGCAAAGTTATGACGATATCAAGGCAATGATTATGCAAATAGGCATCAGCCGTGTGTCAAGTAGACCGACTCCTGCCTGCATCTACTATACTAAACACATCGACCGCTATCCAGCATGCATCTAGAGTATTAAGTTCATAAAGAAAGGAGTAACGCCTTAAGTAAGGACATGATGGGAGGAATAAACTCAAGCAATATGATGAAAACCCCATATTTTTAATCCTCGATGGCAACAATCAATACGTGTCTCGCTACCCCTACTTGTCACGGTGGGTGAAATCACACAAGATTGAACCCAAGACTAAGCACCTCTCCATTCCAAGAAAAACCAATCTAGTTGGCCAAACCAAACCGATAGTTCGAAGAGAAATACAATGATATCAATAATGCATATAAGAATTCAGAGAAGATTCAAATATATTCATAGAAAGCTGATCATAAGTCCACAATTCATCGGATCTCGACAAAAACACACGCAAAAGAAGATTCATCGGATAGATCTCCAAGAACATCAAGGAGAACATGGTATTGAGAATCCAAGAGAGAGAGAAGAAGCCAATCTAGCTACTAGCTATGGACCCGTAGGTATGAGGTAAACTACTCACGCTTCATCGAGAAGGCCGTAGAGTTGATGTAGATGCCCTCCGTGATCGAATCCCCTCCGGGAGGATGCCAAAAAAGGCCCAAGATGGGATCTCACGGGACAGAATGGTTGCGGCGGTGGAAAAGTGTTTTCGGATTGCTTTGAGGGTTTGGAATTATCTGAATTTATAGGGCGAAAGAAGTAGGTCGGTGGATCCCGAGGGGGCCACAAGCCAGGGGGCACCCCCCTAAGGCCCGCCCCTACGGCTTGTCGTTGCCTCGGGGTCTTTTGACTTCATTCCAAGGCTCATAGGGCTTTCTGGTCCAAGAAAAAATCTGCGAAGTTATTCCGTTTGGACTCCTGTTTATATTCTTTTCTGCGAAGCTCAAAAACAAGGAAAAACAAGTAACATGGCACGGGCTCTAGGTTAATAAGTAGTCCCAAAAATAATAAAAATAGCATATTAATAATAAAACATCCAAAACAGATAATAATATAGCATGGAATAATATAAAAAATTATAGATACATTGGAGACCTATCACAAGACCTGGCGGGAGATGACACTGAGTGTAGGCGCCGTGTTCGGCATACCAAAGTCAGCCTCACGTGTGCAGTCACTATCATCATGGCTGTAGAAGCTAGCTGCATTACAACTAGCCGTGTTCGAACAATTTCCCGTGCGTTGCCACGATTATCTCTACTCTTTTCTATCGAGTAAAGATACCCGTTCATTACACGGAACACCAAGATTGGGGGGGGACAGCGCCGACAGCGGCATCACGCCAGATTGTTCATGGCCTTTAGATATGGTGTGGAAGAGATAAGGCTGATGTGAGAGACACTGGTTGTTTGTAATAGGGAAAAATGGAGTTGATGGACTCACTTTATCTTCCAAGCCTTCCGCTGTTATCTTATTTAGATGGCCTTAAGCCATATTTATTGTAATCAGTTCTCTTTTGAGACATTCGATGTAATAAGTGTGTGATTGCACTCTGTTATAAATCCTTCGAGTACTGTGTGTGTCAGCATTACCGATCCAGGGATGACACTTGAACACAGAGATTCGATCCATTCGGGTCGGGTCGCTACAGAGATGGTATCAGAGCACACGCTGACTGTAGGACACGACCACTAAGAAAAGCCATAGGTCACTCTTCTCTACTCATTTCTGACTTCTCTCCATCTTCTATTCTCTAGGATGGCGGACTCAAGGAACAAGTTTACACAACCGGATGAAGACACACCTTTTGGACGACACTTGAAGGAAGTCACTAGGTACCTGAACATCGGAATACCAAGCTTCACCGGGACCTACACCGTCACTGTACCAGAAGAGGAGCGTTGGATGATTCGAGTTCAAATTCCAGGAAGGACATTCACGCCAGTTACGGAGCCCATAGAGTTTTCCTTTGATGCACCAACCTGGAGTCTAGGAAAGAGCATGGCAGCCCACATCGCCATGGGACGCATCGGCGAGGTGTATCACAAGGATCTTAAGGACACAATCTACCAGTTCTGTGGGCGCCGAGATGAGCAATGGGAGATGATCAGCACCCGGAGGGACAGGTCCATTGCAGCTTTCATCCAGGAGTTAAACCAGCACATTCGTCGACAGGAGAACCAGATGTGTGCAAGCATGATAGATTTGAAGAAGGTGATGACCAGGAACATGGAGCTAGAAGAGGAACTCAAGTCTACACGCGATGGATACGAGGAGGAAATCGCAATACTAGTGGAGAAGAATGACGACCTGACAAGGAAACTAGGAGTATTCATGGGAGACCCCGCGCCCGGAGAAGAAGACGACGAACCTGAGGAAATTCGATCTGAAGACTACATCATCATCGACGACACCGACTCCGACCCCGACAGTAGTGATGATGATTATGAAGACGAAGCTGGAGCGGATATCATGGAGTCTTCCACCGATCAAAATTTCTAGATGACCACCATATTATCATTAGTATTTTCCCCATGTAAATAGTAATAGTCCGAGCACTTTTGTAACGGTAGTTAGATCGATTGTATGCTCTTGCTTGAATTGAGTGGTGTGTTATGAATGTGTTTGTCTCATGTGCATATGGGTAGTGCCTTCTCACTAGATCTTACTCTATTCTAATCTCTTCCCTCTAAACCCATCAGATGCCTCCGAGACGCGACACCGGATTTGTTTTCCCACCGGAGCTCACTCAGTTGATTCAACAGCAGAATACCCTGATGCAGCTACTAGTTCAAAACCAAGGCAACAACAACAACAACAACCCACCGCCACCACCACCAGTTGACAACTTAGCCCGTTTTCTGAGGTTGCAGCCGCCGGTGTTTTCCAGTAGCACCGAGCCAATAGTTGCGGATGACTGGCTACGCAGGATTGGAAGGGAGTTGACCACCGCAGGATGCACAGACGCTGAGAAGGTGCGTTTTGCCGCACATCAATTGGATGGACCCGCAGCCTCATGGTGGGAGAATTACACAGCCACATTCCCTATAGCCAATGTCACTTGGGATCAGTTTCAGCAAGCTTTCCGCACGGCACATGTCTCAGCAGGAGCTATGAGCATGAAGAAGCGTGAGTTTCGCAACTTACGCCAGGGAAACCGTACCGTGGGGCAGTACGTGGATGAGTTCAGTAAATTAGCTCGCTATGCCCCGGATGATGTGGCCACTGACGCCGCGAAGCAGGAGAAGTTTATGGAAGGGTTGAATGATGAGCTGAGTATGCAGTTGATGGTAGCAACATTCAACAACTACCAGGAGTTGGTAGACAAAGCTCTTATGATTGAAGGGAAGCAGCAGCAGATTGATAGCCGCAAGAGGAAGTATGGACAAGGGAAGTTCAACTCAGGAGCTCAGCAGAAGCCCCGGTTCACCCCGAACTCGGGAGGGCTTGTTCATAACCATGGAGGTCATAACCACAATGGAGGAAGTTCACACAACCATAATGGCCACAAGAATGGAAATGGACATGGAGCAGGCAGTAATCAGAACCGCTCTAACCCAGCCACACCTGCCAAGAAGGATCAAAGCCACGTTACCTGTTTCAAGTGCGGGAAGACTGGACATTATGCCAACGAATGTCCAGAATTGAAGAACGGCAATGGTAATGGAAGCGCTGGAAAGAAGCCCAATCCATTCAACCGAGGACAAGTGAACCACGTGAACGTGGAGGAGGTTGAGGAGCAGCCTGATGCAGTTATCGGTAAGTTTTTGGTTAAGTCTTTTACTGCAATTGTTCTTTTTGATACTGGTGCATCGCATTCATACATATCAAGGGGATTCGTGGATAAGTATAAGTTGCCCACTAAGGTACTTAGGACACCCATGTTAGTAAGATCACCCGGTGCGGAGTATATGGCAAGACAAGGATGTTTTCAGATGCCATTGATCATTGGAAGTCATGTTTTCCCCTCAGACCTGATAGTTTTGAAGTCACAAGGATTGGATGTGATACTAGGCATGGATTGGCTATCGATGTATGGAGGAAGCATCGATTGTGCGAGTAAGTCGATTTCGCTTACCACCCCGGAGGGAAAAAGGATCAAGTATGTATCTAGGCATGTGCCTAGAAGGAGCCAAGTAAATTCTCTCACGGGAGTTGTTCAGGAGGAGGTGCCTATTGTGAAAGATTACCCGGATGTATTTCCAGAGGAGTTACCAGGCATGCCGCCGGATCGAGACATTGAATTCTTGATAGAGTTGTTGCCAGGCACCGGACCAATATCAAAGAGACCATAACGGATGCCCGCAAATGATCTGGAGGAGATTAAGAAGCAGATCAGGGAATTATTGGAGAAAGGTTACATTCGACGAAGTTCATCACCGTGGGGAGCCCCAGTGCTCTTAGTTGAGAAGAAGGATGGATCCTTGAGAATGGTTGTTGATTATCGCGCATTGAATGAAGTGACGATTAAGAACAAGTACCCACTGCCAATGATTAATGATTTGTTTGATCAGTTGCAAGGAGCTAAAGTGTTCTCCAAGATCGATCTGAGATCAGGGTATCACCAGCTGAAGATCCGAGAACAGGATATACCTAAGACAGCCTTCACCACCCGGTATGGGCTATATGAGTACACAGTTATGTCATTTGGATTGACTAATGCCCCTGCCTATTTCATGAGTATGATGAACAAGGTGTTCATGGAGTTTTTGGATAAGTTTGTCGTGGTGTTCATTGATGATATCTTGGTATACTCAAAGAATGAAGAGGAGCACAAGGAGCATCTGCGTTTAGTTCTCGAGAAGCTCAGGGAACATCAGTTGTATGCCAAGTTCAGCAAATGTGAGTTTTGGTTGAAGGAAGTTGGATTTCTTGGACATGTTATATCGGGCGAAGGTATAGCAGTAGACCCCACTAAGGTTCAGTCTGTCACTGAGTGGTTGGCACCCACCTCAGGAGGGGAGATCCGCAGTTTTCTTGGACTTGCAGGATATTATCGGAGATTTATCGAGAATTTTTCCAAGATTGCGAAGCCTATGACGGAGTTACTGAAGAAGGACACTAAGTTCAAATGGACAGATGAATGTGAGGCAAGTTTTCAGGAACTGAAGAAACGTTTGGTTACAGCCCCAGTTCTGATTCTGCCAGATATACGCAAGGATTTCCAAGTGTATTGCGACGCTTCTCGCTTAGGACTGGGAGGAGTACTTATGCTGGAAGGAAGAGTTGTTTCATATGCCTCACGTCAGCTTCGGCCGCATGAGTTGAATTATGCCACGCATGACTTGGAGTTAGCAGCTGTAGTTCATGCACTTAAGACTTGGAGACATTTTCTTATTGGGAATCGTTGTGATGTGTACACGGATCACAAGAGCTTGAAGTATATTTTCACTCAGAAGGAGCTGAACCTCAGGCAGAGGAGATGGTTGGAACTTATAAAGGATTATGATATGAAGTTGCATTATCATCCAGGAAAAGCCAATGTCGTAGCAGACGCTTTGAGCCGGAAAAGTTATGTCAATACCCTCAAAAGCGGAGGTTTACCAAAGGGGTTATCCGAAGATCTCAGGGAGTTTCGTTTGGGGATAGTCCCTAGAGGTTTTGTTGCAGTTATGGAAGTTCAGTCAACATTATTGGGAAGGATTCGAGAAGCTCAGAAAGAGGACAAAGAAATTGCCGAGATAAAGGATAGAATGCGCAAAGGAAAAGCCAAAGGTTTTCGTGAAGATGAGCGCGACACCTTATGGTTTGAGGACCGTGTGTATGTACCCAATAATGCCGAGATCAGGAAGTTGATACTACAGGAGGCTCATGACTCGCCATACTCGATACACCCCGGAAACACCAAGATGTATTTGGACTTAAAAGAGCGTTTCTGGTGGACGGGTATGAAGAGGGATATTGCTGAGTATGTAGCCGTATGTGATGTATGTCAGAGAGTGAAGGCAGAGCATCAGAAGCCCGCAGGATTGCTACAGCCTATGCCAATACCCGAATGGAAGTGGGATAAGCTTGGCATGGATTTCATCACCGGATTACCCAGGACCCGATCAGGATATGATTCTATCTGGGTAGTAGTGGATCGGTTGACCAAACTAGCTCACTTTATTCCAGTGAAAACCACATATACGAGTGCGAAGTTGGCCAAGATATATATGACCAGGATCGTATGTCTGCACGGAGTTCCGAGGACCATCGTATCAGATAGAGGAACCCAGTTTACTTCAAAGTTTTGGCGCCAACTACACCAGACATTGGGAACCAGGCTAGAGTTTAGTACAGCTTTTCATCCGCAGACAGATGGACAGACCGAGAGAGTCAATCAGATTCTGGAGGACATGTTAAGAGCTTGTGCGCTAGATTATGGATCTAGTTGGGATGACAATTTGCCCTACGCGGGGTTCTCATACAACAACAGCTACCAAGCCAGTTTGAAGATGGCACCTTTCGAGGCTTTGTGTGGAAGGAGGTGCAGAACACCGTTGATGTGGGATGAAGTTGGAGACCGTCAGTTGTTTGGACCGGATTTGATTAAGGAATCCGAAGAGAAGGTTAAGCTGATTCGAGATAGACTGAAAGTAGCCTAGTCCAGACAGAAGAGTTATGCCGACCCAAAACGCAAGGAGGTAACCTATGAAGTCGGAGACAGAGCATATCTACGAGTATCACCCTTACGAGGAGTGAAACGTTTTGGAGTCAAAGGAAAGTTAGCCCCGAGGTTTGTAGGACCATACCGAGTATTGGAACGTATGGGTGAAGTTGCCTACAAGTTGGAATTGCCCGGAGGACTGTCAGGAGTTCATGATGTGTTTCACGTTTCCCAGTTGAAGAAGTGCCATGCGGAGATGGCTGATATTTCTCTAAGAGATACAGTGCCCCTAGAAGCAATTCAATTGGATAGTGATCTAACCTACGAGGAGAAACCCGTCAAGATTCTCGAGTTTGCCAGCCGAGTTACACGCAACAAAGTTATCAAGTTTTGCAAAGTTCAGTGGAGTCACCATACCGAAGATGAAGCCACCTGGGAGCGCGAAGAAGACCTCCGGAAGGACCACCCACACCTATTTTCTAGCCAACCCGAATCTCGAGGGCGAGATTCATCTTAAGGGGGGTAGGTTTGTAACATCCCAAATTTTTAATTTGGAATGTTATACATAGATCATTCACTGCATGTCATATTTTATTGCATTTCGTTTTGCGATCCTCGAAAATTCTAAGCAACTCAAGGACCCACGGAGAGAGTTGGGGATTTCACCGTTTTCATATTTGAATTTTCTCAAATATTGAAACAGGGATCAAATTGGTTTAATTATTTTTCTCTCCGAAAATATTTCATATTAAAAATATATGAGAGGAGATAATATGACTTCTCCAAAATAAATGGAATATTGGAGGAAAAATATTAAAATCAAATAAATATTTTATTTGGATTTTTATTGCAATTTTATTTGAATTTAGAAAAATATGCATTTTTCAAAATTGCATTAGAGTCCCAAATAAATGTTTACCTTGTCCGGGAGATTTTTAGAGGACGGGGAAAATTTATTTCGGAAGTTCAGTCAACATTATTGGAAAGGATTCGAGAAGCTCAGAAAGATGACAAAGAAATTGCCGAGATAAAGGATAGAATGCGCAAAGGAAAAGCCAAAGGTTTTCGTGAAGATGAGCGCGACACCTTATGGTTTGAGGACCGTGTGTATGTACCCAATAATGCCGAGATCAGGAAGTTGATACTACAGGAGGCTCATGACTCGCCATACTCGATACACCCCGGAAACACCAAGATGTATTTGGATTTAAAAGTGCGTTTCTGGTGGACGGGTATGAAGAGGGATATTGCTGAGTATGTAGCCGTATGTGATGTATGTCAGAGAGTGAAGGCAGAGCATCAGAAGCCCGCAGGATTGCTACAGCCTATGCCAATACCCGAATGGAAGTGGGATAAACTTGGCATGGATTTCATCACCGGATTACCCAGGACCCGATCAGGATATGATTCTATCTGGGTAGTAGTGGATCGTTTGACCAAAGTAGCTCACTTTATTCCAGTGAAAACCACTTATACGAGTGCGAAGTTGGCCAAGATATATATGACCAGGATCGTATGTCTGCACGGAGTTCCGAGGACCATCATATCAGATAGAGGAACCCAGTTTACTTCAAAGTTTTGGCGCCAACTACACCAGACATTGGGAACCAGGCTAGAGTTTAGTACAGCTTTTCATTCGCAGACAGATGGACAGACCGAGAGAGTCAATCAGATTCTGGAGGACATGTTAAGAGCTTGTGCGCTAGATTATGGATCTAGTTGGGATGACAATTTGCCCTACGCGGAGTTCTCATAC
Organism: Thinopyrum elongatum; assembly: GCA_011799875.1. Classification (NCBI taxonomy): domain Eukaryota; kingdom Viridiplantae; phylum Streptophyta; class Magnoliopsida; order Poales; family Poaceae; genus Thinopyrum; species Thinopyrum elongatum. Next base: position 87,444,558 of record CM022300.1, read on the forward strand.
AACAACAGCTACCAAGCCAGTTTGAAGATGGCACCTTTCGAGGCTTTGTATGGAAGGAGGTGCAGAACACCGTTGATGTGGGATGAAGTTGGAGACCGTCAGTTGTTTGGACCGGATTTGATTAAGGAATCCGAAGAGAAGGTTAAGCTGATTCGAGATAGACTGAAAGTAGCCCAGTCCAGACAGAAGAGTTATGCCGACCCAAAACGCAAGGAGGTAACCTATGAAGTCGGAGACAGAGCATATCTACGAGTATCACCCTTACGAGGAGTGAAACATTTTGGAGTTAAAGGAAAGTTAGCCCCGAGGTTTGTAGGACCATACCGAGTATTGGGACGTATGGGTGAAGTTGCCTACAAGTTGGAATTGCCCGAAGGACTGACAGGAGTTCATGATGTGTTTCACGTTTCCCAGTTGAAGAAGTGCCATGCGGAGAAGGCTGATATTTCTCTAAGAGATACAGTGCCCCTAGAAGCAATTCAATTGGATAGTGATCTAACCTACGAGGAGAAACCCGTCAAGATTCTCGAGTTTGCCAGCCGAGTTACACGCAACAAAGTTATCAAGTTTTGCAAAGTTCAGTGGAGTCATCATACCGAAGATGAAGCCACCTGGGAGCACGAAGAAGACCTCCGGAAGGACCACCCACACCTGTTTTCTAGCCAACCCGAATCTCGAGGGCGAGATTCATCTTAAGGGGGGTAGGTTTGTAACATCCCAAATTTTTAATTTGGAATGTTATACATAGGTCATCCATGCATATCATATTTTATTGCATTTCGTTTTGCGATCCCCGAAATCCTGAGCAACTCAAGGACCACAGAGAGAGTTGGGGATTTCACCGTTTTCATATTTGAATTTTCTCAAATATTGAAACAAGGATCAATTTGGTTTAATTATTTTTCTCTCCGAAAATATTTCATATTAAAAATATATGAGAGGAGATAATATGACTTCTCCAAAATAAATGGAATATTGGAGGAAAAATATTAAAATCAAATAAATAATTTATTTGGATTTTATTGCAATTTTATTTGAATTTAGAAAAAATATGCATTTTTCAAAATTGCATTAGAGTCCCAAATAAATGTTTACCTTGTCCGGGAGATTTTTAGAGGACGGGGAAAATTTATTTCGGGAATTTTGGAGTCCGTTTAGTATTTCTTTTATTTGTTTTTCTGCGCGGAATTATTTAAAAAAAAATCCGCCGGGCCGAAGCCCAGCCGGCCCAGCCGCCCCGCGCCGCCATCCCGTCCCGTGCCGGAGACGGACTCGCCGGAGGAGTCCGAGCCGCCGCCGTCGCCGCCCTCGCCCCCTTCCCCAAGCCGCCACCCCTCCCCCCTCTTTAAAAGCCGACCCGGGGCCCCCCCTGGAGCCCCAAGCCGCCGCCGCCGCCTGCCCTCGCCGCGCCGCCGAGCCGCCGCGCCGCCTCGCTCGCCGCGCCAGCCGCCGCCGCTCGCCGCCGAGCCGCCGCACCCCGCCCGCCGCACGGCGCCGCCGCACCGCGCGCGCCCTGCCCCGTCGCCTCGCCGCCGCCGCTGTCCCGCCGACCGCCGGAGGTAGCCGCCGCCGCCGTCGGTTTTCGTGAAAAAAACCGATCGGTTTTTGTTTAAACCCTAGATCTAGATTCGGTTTTTTTTAAATACCGGTTTATTCTTTTTAGATCGGTTTTCCGTCGGTTTAGTTATTTAGCGGACGTTCGTCCGTACGTTCGTTTTAACGAACGGTTTTCACCGTTTAACCGCAGACAGCGAACGTTCGTTCGTTAGCCTGTTCGTTAGTTTTCTTTTTCTCGGATTTTCCGCGATTATTTTCGATCGCGATTTCTGATCCGATTTTCGTTTTAGTATAACTTTTCGCTCGTTTGTCGGAATCAGGCGATTCAAGCGCCTAGATCTTCGTCTCGAAGCCCTCTTTCTGTTTAACCAACTTAAACAAGTTTTGGCTACTGTAAAATTTGACTTTAGTCCAGATTAGTAATCGAAGCTTGTTTCTTTCGCAGTTTGAGTTTCGTTGCTCCGTTTGATTTGATTCTTTTTGCAAACCGGAGTTCTTCAGTTGAACTTTCTGGTTAGGTTTTCTCATTTGGATTTTACCCGTGCATCTTCGCTTGATTGCTTATGTATGCTATTGTTTGTTTGCGATAGAATTCCCGGAGTGCGAAGCGTGCTACTACGAGTCCCTAGGATTTGCAGATCGTCAGCAAGGCAAGTAACACATTGATCATACTTCTTCGTTACCCAGTTTTTATGCATTAGTTTCGACCCTCAAATATTGCATGACTAGGATGTGATCAACTTGTGGGTACTGGGAAGTAGATGATGAGGTAGAACCTATTGCCCTTTTTAATAACAAACCCTTGGGAGTTACTTCCACGCTATGCTTATGTTGCCATGCTATGCTCGTAGACGTGGATTGGGTTTTGAGTGTATCCATGACAGATGTGAGATTTTAATTAATGGTTCAACTTAAGGTGGCAACTTTAATACACATCTGGGTGGATTGCTTGTTTGGGCACCTGGGGATATACCAGTGTTGTCCTAGGAGATCCCGGGGATATACCGTGTGATCCTCCTACGGTCCGCCACCCAGGCTCAAAGGGATCATAAGATTATTCATGCTAGAAACTTCCGTGTGCAGCCACAAGCTATTATGGGCTCTAGCATAGTTGAGTATGTTACATGACCTCTTTCAGTGGTAGGCTAGCAGATGTAGGGGAAAGTAGGTGTAACTGTCTACCTAGAGTAAAGAGTAAATGTTTCTGAAAGACTGTGTCTCGGTCATCCGTTTCTCAAACACCATGTAGTGCGAGAAATCCAACGGAGGAGATCGAGTCTTGTGGGGAAAAGTGCACAAACCTCTGCAGAGTGTACAAACTAATCATGATTAGCCGTGTCCCCGGTTATGGACATCTTGAGTATCTGGTTCTTGGATCATCATATTGAATCCCATCACTCTAAATTAATTTGTTGGGATTAATGATTACTTTTAATTGGGATTGAGAGGGGGATTTACCTTCTCAATGTTCAACAACCACCATGATAGTTAAATAAAATATATTCCTTTGTTGTAGGGAAAAATTAGCTTTTCGCAAAACAGTATAACACTAGAGCTTTCCACCAGCCAAATATGCATGTAGTATTAGCAATTATTCTGTTCATTGCTCTACTGTGTTATATTGCCAGCATATTCCATGTGCTGACCCGTTTCGGGCTGCAACGTATCATGTTGCAGACTTTTCAGACGAAGAGTAAGGTGTGCTAGGTCGTTGTCGTGCACTCAGCTATGCCGTTGGAGTTGATGGACTCACTTTATCTTCCAAGCCTTCCGCTGTTATCTTATTTAGATGGCCTTAAGCCATATTTATTGTAATCAGTTCTCTTTTGAGACATTCAATGTAATAAGTGTGTGATTGCACTCTGTTATAAATCCTTCGAGTACTGTGTGTGTCAGCATTACCGATCCAGGGATGACACTTGAACACAGAGATTCGATCCATTCGGGTCGGGTCGCTACACCCTATAAATTCAGATATATTCCAAAACTCTCAGAGCAATCCACGAAAACACTTTTCCACCGCCGCAACCTTCTGTTCCCGTGAGATCCCATCTTGGGGCCTTTTCCGGCATCCTGCCGGAGGGGGATTCGATCACGGAGGGCATCTACATCAACTCTATGGCCCTTCCGATGAAACGTGAGTAGTTTACCTCAGACCTACGGGTCCCTAGCTAGTAGCTAGATGGCTTCTTCTCTCCCTTTGATTCTCAATACCATGTTCTCCTTGATGTTCTTGGAGATCTATCCGATGTAATCTTCTTTTGCGGTGTGTTTGTCGAGATCCAATGAATTGTGGATTTATGATCAGCTTATCTATGAATATTATTTGAATCTTCTCTGAATTCTTATATGCATGATTTGATATCTTTGTATTTCTCTTCGAACTATCTGTTTGGTTTGGCCAACTAGATTGGTTTTTCTTGCAATTGGAGAGGTGCTTAGCTTTGGGTTCAATCTTGCGTGATTTCACCCAGTGACAAAGTAGGGGTAGTGAGACACGTATTGAATTGTTGCCATCGAGGATAAAAAAGATGGGGTTTTCATCATATTGCTTGAGTTTATTCCTCTACATCATGTCATCTTACTTAAGGCGTTACTCCGTTCTTTATGAACTTAATACTCTAGATGCATGCTGGATAGTGATCGATGTGTGGAGTAATAGTAGTAGATGCAGGCAGGAGTCGGTCTACTTGACACGAACGTGATGCCTATATTGCATAATCATTGCCTTGGATATCGTCATAACTTTGCGCTTTTCTATCAATTGCTCGACAGTAATCTGTTCACCCACCGTATTATTTGCCTTCATGAGAGAAGCCTCTAGTGAAACCTATGGCCCCGGGTCTATTTTCCATCATATTAGTTTCCGATCTACTATTTTGCAATCTTTTATTTTCAGATCTATAAACCAAAAAAACCAAAAATATTTTATCTTTTGTTTAGTTCTATCTATCTCTATCAGATCTCACCTTTGCAAGTGACCGTGAAGAGATTGACAACCCCTTTATCGCGTTGGGTGCAAGTGTTTGATTGTTTGTGTAGGTGCATCTATTGGGCACTTGTGCATTTCTCCCACTGGATTGATACCTTAGTTCTTAACTGAGGGAAATACTTATCTCTACTGTGCTGCATCACCCTTTCCTCTTCAAGGGAAAAACCAATGCAAGCTCAAGAAGTAGCATCTTGTCACTTCACTGTGAGGAGCAGCACGTAATAATTTGACCAACGAGTAGTACAGTACTACTACATTGGTAGTACTACTACTAGTCTAGCACCACCGTCTGGATTTAGTAGTACTACCACGTCCGTCTGGATTTAGTATTTGACTAGCAATATCTAATAATGCATGTCACAAAAAATATACTACTCCCTCTGTAAATAAATACATGGAGTATTGTTTTATTCGGTTTTGAATGTAGTTCCCGATGATATTATACACTCTCCCTTCCGGTAGATGGCTCAAATCTGAAGTCTCATCAATCAGACTACTATTGTACTCATCGAGCGGTCAGCTTGGTAAGCTACCAACAAAAAATTGCAATCAAAGACTACTATTGTACTCCGTCCGTACTGGTGCATTAGGCTGGTTGTAATGGGAGTATCATAGGTAGTATCATGCATGCCAACTAGGCAAATTTGATGAGGTGGCATAGAATTAAATGAAGAAAGGGTGGGGTGAGTATCATATCATGATACCATATCATATTAAATATTGTGCTAATATGTGTCATGCATGGCTCCGACTTCATCACATAACGGTTCACCATACGTGCATGCTACGGGAATCACAAACTTTAACACAAGTATTTCTCAAATTCAAAATTACTCACTAGCATGACTCTAATATTACCATCTCTATATCTCAAAACAATCATAAGGAATCAAACTTCTCATAGTATTCAAAGCACTTTATATGGAAGTTTTTATTATATCCCTCTTGGATGCCTATCATATTAGGACTAAATTTATAACCAAAGCAAATTACTATGCTGTTTAAAGACTCTCAAAATAATATAAGTGAAGCATGAGAGTTCAACAATTTCTATAAAATAAAACCACCGCCATGCTCTAAAAAGATATAAGTAAAGCACTAGAGCAAAATTGCCTAGCTCAAAAGATATAAGTGAAGCACATAGAGTATTCTAATAAATCACGATTCATGCGTGTCCCTCTCAAAAGGTGTGTACAGCAAGGATGATTGTGGCATACTAAAAAGCAAAGACTCAAATCATACAAGATGCTCCAAGCAAAACATATATCATGTGGTGAATAAAAATATAGCCTCAAGTAAAGTTACCGATAGACGAAGACGAAAGAGGGGATGCCTTCTGGGGCATCCCCAAGCTTAGGCTCTTGTTTGTCCTTGAATATTACCTTGGGGTGCCTTGGGCATCCCCAAGCTTAGTCTATTGCCACTCCTTCTTCCATAGTCTATCAAATCCTTACCCAAAACTTGAAAACTTCACAACACAAAACTCAACAGAAAATCTCATAAGCTCCGTTAGTATAAGAAAATAAATCACCACTTTTGGTACTGTTGTGAACTCATTCTTTATTTATATTGGTGTAATATCTACTGTATTCCAAATTTTCCATGGTTCATACCCCCCGATACTACCCATAGATTCATCAACTTAAGCAAACAACACAAAGAAAACAGAATCTGTCAAAAACAGAACAGTCTGCGAAGATCCGAAATGTTCTGATACTTCTGTAACTCCAAAAATTCTGAAACATTATGAAAACAGAGGCAATTTGTATATCAATCTTGTATAAAAAAATTCATGGTTTTTCAACTCTCCAGTGAATTATTAAAATTCTGTGACTGGACGCAAAAGTTTCTGTTTTTTAGCAAGATCAAATCAACTATCACCGTAAACCATCCCATAGGTTTTACTTGGCACAAACACTAATTAAAACACAAAACCACATCTAACCATAGGCTAGATGAATTATTCAAAGAAAAAAAGTAACAAAAAATCAAAAACAAAAATAAAATTGGGTTGCCTCCCAACAAGCGCTATTGTTTAACGCCCTTAGCTAGGCATAAAAACACGAATAGATCTAGGTATTGTCATCTTTGATATGCAATCCATAAGTAGCTCTCATAATAGATTCATATGGCAATTTAATTTTCTTTCTTGGAAAGTGCTCCATTCCCTTCCTTAACGGAAATTGAAATCTAATGTTTCCTTCTTTCATATCAATAATTGCACCAATCGTTCTAACGAAAGGTCTACCAAGAATAATAGGACATGTAGGATTGCAATCTATATCAAGAACAATGAAATCTGCGGGCACATAATTCCTATTTGCAATAATAAGAACATCATTAATCCTTCCCATAGGTTTCTTAATAGTGGAATCCGCAAGATGCAAATTTAAGGAACAATCATCAAATTCACGGAAACCTAACACATCAAATAAAGTTTTTGGAATCGTGGAAACACTAGCACCCAAATCACACAAAGCATGGCACTCATAATCTTTAATCTTAATCTTAATAGTAGTTTCCCACTCATCATAAAGTTTTCTAAGGATAGAAACTTCCAATTCAAGCTTTTCTTCAAAAGATTGCATCATAGCATCAACGATATGTTTAGTAAAAGCTTTGTTTTGATTATAAGCATGAGGAGAATTCAACATGGATTGCAACAAGGAAATACAATCTATTAAAGAATAATTATCATAATTAAATTCCTTGAAATCCAAAAGAGTGGGTTCATTGCTACTTAAAGTTTTGACCTCTCCAATCCCACTTTTATCAATTTTTGCATCAAGATCTAAAAACTCCGAATCATTGGGACGCCTTTTAACTAAAGTTGACTCATCTCCAGTCCCATCTTTATCAAGATTTATATTGGAAAACAAAGTTTCAATAGGAGTCACATCAATCACTTTAAGATCTTCATCATTATTTAAAGCCTCCGGTTTAGCGGCCATCTTATTTACTAAGGTAGCTTGTTTATCAGAAATTTGGCCTACTAAATTTTCAAGATGAGCAAACTGAGATTTCAAACCATAAAATTCCTTAGACATATCATCAAGCTCTTTATTCATGTATTCCATAAAACTTTTCTGCTCCTTAAGCTCGTTTCTAAAAAAACTATTATGCTCAAATTGTAAAGACATGAAGCTCCTAACATTGTTTTCAATTTCTTCCAACCTCCTAAAGTGAGGATCAACATTCTTTGGTTGAACCATCGTGACAAAGCAAGCAAGCCAACACACGAGCACACAAAAAGCAAACGAAAAAGACGAACGGAAGAAGGGCGAATAAAAAGGCAAATCTTTTCGAAAATCGTTTTAGAAGTGGGGGAGAGGAAAACAAGAGGCAAATGGTGAATAATGTAATGCCAGAGATGAGAGTTTATGATGGGTACTTGGTATGTCTTGACATGGCGTAGATCTCCCCGGCAACGGCGCCAGAAATTCTTCCTGCTACTTCTTGAGCTTGCATTGGTTTTTCCCTTGAAGAGGAAAGGGTGATGCAGCAAAGTAGAGATAAGTATTTCCCACAGTTTGAGAACCAAGGTATCAATCCAGTAGGAGACAACACACAAATCACCGAATACCTGCACAAACAATCAAACAACTTGCACCCAACGCGATAAAGGGGTTGTCAATCCCTTCACGGTTACTTGCAAAAGTGAGATCTGATAGATATAGATGAAACTAAATAAAAGATAAAGTAAATATTTTTGGTATTTTTGGTTTATAGATCGGAAAGTAAAAGATTGCAAAATAGTAGATCGAAAACTTATATGATGGCAAATAGTAGATCGGAAACTTATATGATGGAAAATAGACCCGGGGGCCATAGGTTTCACTAGAGGCTTCTCTCAAGATAGCAAATAATACGGTGGGTGAACAAATTGCTGCCGAGCAATTGATAGAAAAGCGCAAAGTTATGACGATATCTAAGGCAATGATCATGAATATAGGCATCACGTCCATGTCAAGTAGACCGAAACGATTCTGCATCTACTACTATTACTCCACACATTGACCGACTCCTGCCTGCATCTAGAGTATTAAGTTAATAAAGAACAGAGTAACGCATTAAGTAAGACGACATGATGTGGAGGAATAAACTCAAGTAATATGATGTAAACCCCATCTTTTTATCCTCGATGGCAACAATACAATACATGCCTTGCTGCCCCTACTGTCACTGGGAAAGGACACCGCAAGATTGAACCCAAAGCTAAGCACTTATCCCATTGCAAGAAAAACCAATCTAGTTGGCCAAACCAAACCGATAGTTCGAAGAGAATTACAAAGATATCAAATCATGCATAAAAGAATTCAGAGAAGATTCAAATAATATTCATAGATAATCTGATCATAAATCCACAATTCATCGGATCTCGGCAAACACACCGCAAAAAAGTATTACATCGAATAGATCTCCAAGAACATCGAGGAGAACATGGAATTGAGAATCAAAGAGAGAGAAGAAGCCATCTAACTACTAGCTATGGACCCGTAGGTCTGAGATAAACTACTCACGCTTCATCGAAAGGGCAATAGGGTTGATGTAGAAGCCCTCCGTGATCAAATCCCCCTCCGCCAGGGTGCCGGAAAAGGTCCCTAGATGGGATCTCACGGGTACAGAAGGTTGCGGTGGTGGAAAAGTGTTTTCGTGGATGCTTCTGGTGGTTTGGGAATATATGTGAATATATAGGCGAAAGAATTAGGCCAGGAGGGTCAAGGGGGCCCACAAGGCAGGGGGGCGCGCCCTCCACCCTTGTGGCCGCCTCGTGGCTCCTTCGACTTCATCTCCAAGTCTCCTGGGTGTCTTCTGGTCCAAGAAAAATCATCGCGAAGATTTTATTCCGTTTGGTATTCCTTTTCCATGAAGCTAAAAAACAAGGAAAAAACAGAAACTGGCACTGGGCTCTAGGTTATTAGGTTAGTCCCAAAAATAATATAAAATAGCATATAAAACATCCAAAACAGATAATATAATAGCATGGAACAATCAAAAATTATGGATACGTTGGAGACGTATCAACCACCCCACTATATCGAGGTGCTGGTTACGTAGAGCGAACACATTATCTCTCCAAGAGTACGATACACCACTAGTACTATTCACATTGTCGCGAAATTTCCTGGAGTCCGTGCTCAGCCCTCCTCTCTCTCTCTCTTCTCAGCCAGCCAGCAGATGTGCGGAGTATGCCCATCGTCTGTTTGCTCACATGCGGTCCCACATGTCATTGAAAATGCAAGACGACCCACTGAACCTGCACATCTTTCACCTCGACGTGCTGGTGATGAAAAACAAATCCAATAAAGATCTTCGGTGGCTGCTTTTGGAGTTACTCAAGAGTAAGATTCTATTTACAGTTTAACCCAAGATGCACATCATGTGGCTTCAACTAGAACTCCATTTTCTTGCATGACACGACCTGGTTGCTGGATGTCCCACATGTCGGCAAAAGGAGGAAGAACTCGACCAAATCTTCTCCACATTTAGACCGGAGGAGTAGGAAACACGGCAAGCCCTGTGCCTACATCATACTACGTACAAGCCCACCTCACGCAGTCACGCTATCACCATATTTCTCGGCCTCCGTGAAGAAGACATGTACCTAGGGTAGGGTAATAGGCCTGACCTAGACACCCTTCCCCGAGGACACTGCTCTAAGGCCAAGGACATTCAAAGGATAGCATCATCTACCGACTGAAATCACCACAAGGTGCAACCCACTCGACCAACAGTTCACTCGGATAACCCAATTCCATTCGACCGGGGTGTACTCACTCGACCACACCAGAAACCACTCGGAAGACAGAAGATCTAAGGTCACTCAGGATGGCAATGGTCAGGCGTTCACTCCGTAGTCTTAATGATCATTTATTTGCCTTTATTGCTGGTGTTATCAGTAACGTCCTATCTTTATGGACATTGAAGCCCTTGTAACGTGGGACGGCTGGGGTCCTGGCGCACTCTATATAAGCCACCCCCCTCCACTGGCACAAGGGTTCGCACCCCCTGTAACTTCACGCATAATTCAATCGACCGAGCCTCCGGGCAACGAGACGTAGGGCTGTTACTTCCTCCGAGAAGGGCCCAAACTCGTAAATCTTGCGTGCACAACCTCATCGTAGCTAGGATCTTGCCTCCTCATACCTACCCCCTATTCTACTGTCAGACTTAGAACCACGACAGTTGGCGCCCACCATGGGGCTGGTGTCTTGGCGACTTTCCGGTGAGGTTACGATTTTTTCCGATTCCCATCATCATGGTTTCGGGTGGAGGTTTGGCTGAGGGCCACGAGATCCGTCTCGGCGCACTCGTCTTCATCGCCGACGACTCCGCCTGGCTCCAGGAGGCCCCCCTCGACGTCGAGACGTTCCCCGTCCGTGGGGCGACGCACTTTCGCGCGTGTGTTCGTGGCGTCCTTCTGCGGCAGCCGTCGACCCAATATCGGTCGTTTCCTACGGCGTCTTTGTTCCCCACTGTTCGCCGTCACAAGCGATCCGGTCGATCGCGGCTTCAGCGGTGGGTGAGGCATGCGGTGGCACGTCAGTCGGCCACCCCTCAAGTCGCGGCAATCGAGCCCGATGAATCTCTCTACGGCCTGTTCGATCTGTCGACTGGCTCCGTCGAGACTCTGTCCGAGTGCGACAGCAGCGATCCTGCGGCGGAGGTCCTGATGGTCGACACGCCGCGTAGCCCACCTGGCATGCGTTGCAACGGACGCGGCGACGGCGGTGGCGATCCGTCGCGTGTTCACGAGGAATACCACCCCGAAACCCTCTCTTCACAGCGGAGGGAGGAACTTCACCGCCGTAACGAGGAAGCACTCCACACGCCCATCGTCGGAGAGACCTCTGAGGCTCAGGCCTTGGAGGCAGCGCACTTGGCCACTTTGGCTGAACGCACTCGACTGGAAAATCTTCAGCATGCACTCGACGAATGTGCTCAGCAGCGGATTCCTGAGTCCAGCCGACGGCGGCAATTGTCCCCTCCTGAACCTCAGGTATACCGCACTCCGATTCAGAATCTTGCAGCTGCAGCTCGTATAGCAGAATCCATCCAGCCATCCCAGTCAGAAGCTGGACGAGGTTTGATGCAGATCCGGGCTCTGCTCCGGGCGGCAGGAGACCAAAACACTGCAGTATCACAGTCGCGTAACAGAATCCATAGCAGATCTGTGGTGGCTGACACAGTTCAATCGGCTCACAGCCCGAGATCGCCTCCGCGGCGTGAGGGGCGGGTGCATCACCAAGATCAGCACTCGGGTCGGATCCACGAGCAGTACGATCATCGACTCGGCCGTGATGACCGCCGTCGAGCGCCTACACCCCCTCCGAGAAGCAGATCATATGTGCCCCGGCACTATGATGACAGGCGCCCGTACAGCGAAGGGCAGAGGACGCCGGTCGACCCAAGAGAGCCAGGGTTTGATGCGAGGTCAATTTTAGTGCAAGGTTTGGTCGACAGGAACCGAGCACACAGAGAGGGGCAAGGCAGGGATCGCCCGAGTGGAAGCAGAATTCATGTTTCGGGTCCCGAGTGTTTTAGCAGAGCTATCAGAGCCGCTGAGATCCCCCCAACTTCAGGTTGGCGACCGGGGTTAGTAAGTTAACCGGTGAGTCGAAGCCTGACACTTGGCTGGAAGATTACCGAGTGGCTGTTCAGATCAGTGGTGGAAATGATGAGGTAGCTATGAAACATCTTCCTCTCATGCTGGAAGGGTCGGCCAGAGCATGGCTGAATCAGTTGGCTCCAGGCAGTATATTCAGCTGGGAGGAGTTAACCCGAGTGTTTGTCAGGACATTCGAGGGCACATGCAAACGACCTGCGGGGTTGACGGAATTGCAACATTGTGTATAGAAGCTGAATGAAACTCTGAGGGATTACATCCAAAGATGGACCACTTTACACCACACAGTAGAAAATGTATCCCAACACCAAGCAGTTTGTGCCTTCAAGGAGGGCGTTCGGTATCGAGAGCTTAACTTGAAATTCGGTCGGACAGGAGATATGTCTCTGACCCGAATGATGGAAATAGCCACCCGGTACGCTAATGGTGAAGAATAGGACCGACTCCGCAGTGGAAAGGGCAAACCAGTCGCCCAAGACACCGGAGTGGGTCGGAAGCAGAAACGCAAAGCCGAGCTGGCAGGTCCAGGTGAAGCTGCAGTTGTAACTCAAGGAAAATTCAAGGGGAAGCCCAAGGGACCCTGGATCCCCAAGAATGTGAAAGATCAGGCGGGGAACGATGTGTTGGACTTGCCATGTCACATTCACACCAAGAAGGATGAAGAGGGAAATCTGATTTATCCCAAACATACCACTCGACAATGTCGGCTCCTGATCCAGCAGTTTCGAGAGAAACAGCCCAATGAAAAGGAAAAAGAGTCTGACAAGGATGGTGACAAGGAAGAAGATGATGACGGTTTCCCTAACGTCAATTCCACTTTGATGATTTTTGCTGACATTGAAAGTAAAAGTCGACTAAAAGTCATCAACAGAGAGGTAAACATGGTTGCTCCGGCAACGATGACATATTTGAAATGGTCAAAGACTCCCATCACATTCGACCAATCTGACCACCCACCGCACGTCGCCACCCCCGGGAGGCAAGCGTTGGTGGTCGACCCGGTCATTGGGGGCACCCGACTGACCAAAGTCTTGATGGATGGTGGCAGCGGCTTGAACATTTTGTATGCTGAGACTCTTCGTGGGATGGGCATTCCGATGTCCAAGCTCAGTGAGAGCAACATGCGGTTCCACGGTGTCATTCCAGGGGAGAAAGCTGATTCACTCGGATAGATCACTCTTGACGTGGTTTTCGGTGACTCAAAGAATTACCGTAAGGAGAAGTTGACATTTGAAGTTGTGGATTTTCACAGTGCCTATCATGCTATTCTGGGCAGAACTACATATGCCCGTTTCATGGCTCGACCGTGTTACGTGTACCTCAAGCTGAAGATGCCTGGCCCCAGGGGCATGATCACGGTCAATGGTAATCGGCAACGAGAAGAAGAGTGCCTCCAGAAGGGCTCTAAGATAGCCGATGAACAAATGGCAGCGATAGAAATGGAAGAATATAAGAAGACTGCAGATCCGAGTGATTTGTTGCGCGCTAAGAAGCCTGCTTCCGAGTCTGCATTTCAGTCGTCCGGTGAAACAAAGCCTGTTCACATTCACCCGACCGGTCCCAGTGCTGCTCCGACTCATATCTCAACAACACTCGACAGCAAATAGGAAGAAGCGCTCATCCAGTTCCTCTGTGAGAACTGGGACATCTTCGCATGGAAGCCGTCTGACATGCCGGGTGTACCGAGGGGGCTGGCTGAGCACCGTTTGCGAGTCGATCCAAAGGCAAAACCCGTGAAAGAGCACCTTCGTCGGTCCACTGCGGAGAAGAGAAAGGCAATCGGCGAATAGGTGGCTCGGCTTTTGGCAGCTGAGTTCATCCGCGAAATTTACCACTCCGAGTGGCTCGCCAATGTTGTCATGGTTCCCAAGAAGGACGATTCACTCCGTATGTGCATTGATTTCAAGCATATCAATCGGGCCTGCCCGAAAGATCATTTTCCTCTCCCCCGCATCGATCAGATAGTCGACTCAACTGCGGGATGTGAGCGATTGTCCTTCTTGGATGCATATTCCGGGTACCATCAGATCCGACTGTATGAACTTGATGAAATAAAAACAGCTTTTATCACCCCATTCGGGTGCTTTTGCTACATCACCATGCCCTTTGGTCTCAAGAATGCTGGTGCCACATTCATGCGCATGATACAGAAGTGTCTGCTAGCTCAAATCAGTCAGAATGTGGAAGCATACATGGATGACATCGTGGTTAAGTCGTGCAAAGGTTCCGACCTGCTGACTGACCTTGCCGAAACCTTTGCCAATTTGAGAAGATATGATATCAAGCTTAATCCGTCAAAGTGTACATTCGGAGTTCCAGGTGGAAAGTTACTCGGTTTCCTCGTTTCCGAACGTGGGATCGATGCAAACCCAGAGAAAGTTGGTGAAATCCTCCGAATGAAACGCCCTGTGCGTGTACACGATGTTCAGAAGCTTACTGGTTGTTTGGCTGCTTTGGGTCGATTCATTTTTCGTCTCGGCGAAAGGGCATTACCTCTTTACCGACTGATGAAGAAATCTGATATGTTCGAGTGGACTCCGGAAGCTGACGCAGCGTTTGCAGAGCTCAAAGCCCTGCTTTCCACCCAGCCGGTGCTTGCTGCTCCAATCAGCAAAGAACCTTTACTGCTTTATATAGCAGCCACTGGACAGGTTGTTAGTACGGTACTCACAGTCGAGCGGGAAGAAGAAGGTAAAACCTACAAGGTTCAACGCCCAGTGTACTATATTTCTGAAGTCTTAACCCCATCCAAGCAGAGATATCCACATTATCAGAAGCTTGTCTATGGAATTTACTTGACCACAAAGAAGGTTGCACATTACTTCTCAGATCATTCGATTATAGTCGTCAGCGATGCTCCGCTGTCAGAAATTCTGAACAACAGAGATGCAACTGGTCGAGTGGCAAAGTGGGCGATTGAACTCCTTCCGCTGGATATCAAGTTCGAGGCAAAGAAAGCGATCAAATCTCAAGCGATAGCAGATTTCCTCGTCGAGTGGATTGACCAACAGTTACCGACCCAGATACAGTCGGAACATTGGACTATGTTCTTTGACGGGTCCAAGATGTTGAATGGTTCAGGCGCTGGAGTAGTCCTGGTATCTCCACGAGGCGACAACCTCAGATATGTTCTTCAGATTCACTTTGATTCCTCCAACAATGAAGCTGAATATGAGGCACTCTTGTACGGGTTGCGTATGGCCATTTCACTCGGCGTCCGCCGCCTAATGGTTTACGGTGACTCAGATTTAGTGGTTAATCAAGTGATGAAGGAGTGGGACGTTAGGAGCCAAGCTATGACTGGTTATTGCAATGCGGTGAGAAAGTTAGAAAAGAAGTTTGAAGGGCTAGAGCTCCACCATATACCCCGACTGAAGAATCAAGCAGCTGATGACTTGGCAAAAATAGGTTCCAAGCGGGAGCCTATTCCCAGCAATGTGTTTTTGGAGCATATTCACGAACCATCAGTTCAAGAAGATCCCTTCACTGAAGAGCCCCCACAGCCTAAAAGTTCCACTGATCCGATTGAAGTTGAAATCCCAGCTGTGGT
Organism: Thinopyrum elongatum; assembly: GCA_011799875.1. NCBI lineage: Eukaryota > Viridiplantae > Streptophyta > Magnoliopsida > Poales > Poaceae > Thinopyrum > Thinopyrum elongatum. The sequence goes on from CM022300.1 coordinate 87,460,284, forward strand.
CGACTTGATCATGGAAGTTTTGATCGTTATTCCTGATTGGACAGTGCCGTATATCGCATATATTCTCAGGAAAGAGCTTCCAGAGGATGAAGAAGAGGCTCGCCAGATTGTCCGTCGATCCAAAGCCTTTACAGTAATGGGGGGCAACTCTATAGAGAAAGTGTCACTGGGGTCGTTCAGAAATGCATCGCCCCGGAAGAAGGCCGAATGATCCTCGATGATATTCACTCGGGAACCTGTGGTCACCATGCGTCTTCTCGGGCCATCATGGCCAAAGCGTATCGAGCAGGGTTTTATTGGCCGCGGGCAAATGAGATGGCAAAGGAAATAATTGACAAATGTGAGGGCTGTCAGTTCTACTCCAACATGTCCCACAAACCTGCTTCAGCCCTGAAGACCATTCCACTCGTCTGGCCATTCGCTGTTTGGGATTTAGATATGGTAGGACCTCTGAAGACTGGTAGGAGTGGTTTCACCCATGTGCTTGTAGCAATCGACAAGTTCACCAAATGGATTGAAGCTAAACCTGTCAAAAAACCTGGATGCAAGTACTGCAGTCAGCTTCATCAGAGGGTTAACATTTAGGTACGGAGTCCCACACAGTATCATCACGGATAATGGGTCGAACTTTGATTCTGATGAGTTCCGAGCTTTCTGTGTGTCCCAAGGTACTCGGGTCGACTATGCTTCAGTCGCCCACCCTCAGTCAAATGGACAAGCAGAAAGAGCGAACGGCTTGATTCTCAAAGGGCTGAAACCTCGATTGATGCGCGACCTCAAGCATGCGGCCGGCGCTTGGGTAGATGAGCTACCGTCAGTCCTTTGGGGATTAAGACCAACACCAAATCGGTCGACTGGTCGAACCCCCTTCTTCATGGTCTATGGGGCTGAGGCTATGCTACCGAGTGACTTGCTTCACAATGCGCCCCGAGTAGAACTTTTTTCAGAAGCCAAAGCAGAACGAGCTCGAGAAGATGCTGTTGATCTTCTGGAAGAAGAAAGAGAGATGGCCTTGATCCGATCGACCATTTCTCAGCAAGACCTTCATCGATTATATGCCAGAAATGTGAAGGGTCGAGCATTTCAGGAAGGGGACATTGTGCTCTGAGTGGACCAGCAACGGCCTCACAAACTTGCCCCCGCTTGGGAAGGTCCCTTCATCGTCACCAAGGTGCTCCACAACGGAGCGTATCACCTCTACAATGTGGAGCATAATAAAGACAAGCCACGCGCTTGGAATGCGGAGCTACTCCGCCGTTTTTATACTTAAGTGTTCAGACTGATGAGATGTAATAAAGAGTACCTTTTAGTTCGTTTATCAAAGACATGGTTTTACAGTCTCCTAAATGATTGCTGTTACTAATACATGTGTCCAAAATCCCCCAGTGGGTGGCTTAGCCGCGAATCCGATTCGCCTAAGTTCAAAAAATCCTACCGAGTGATGAGCAACCCTCTCACTCGGAGGCTTAGCCGCGAATCCGATTCGCCTAAGTTCAAAAAATCCTACCGAGTGATGAGCAATCCTCTCACTCGGGGGCTTAGCTGCAGTCCTGTACTCGCCTAAGTTTGTAAAATCCTACCGAGTGATGAGCAATCCTCTCACTCGGGGGCTTAGCTGCAGTCCTGTACTCGCCTAAGTTTGTAAAATCCTACCGAGTGATGAGCAATCCTCTCACTCGGGGGGCTTAGCTGCAGTCCTGTACTCGCCTAAGTTTTGTAAAATCCTACCGAGTGATGAGCAACCCTCTCACCGGGGGCTTAGCTGCAGTCCTGTACTCGCCTAAGTTTGTAAAATCCTACCGATGATGAGCAATCCTCTCACTCGGGGGCTTAGCTGCAGTCCTGTACTCGCCTAAGTTTGTAAAATCTACCGAGTGATGAGCAATCCTCTCACTCGGGGGCTTAGCTGCAGTCTGTACTCGCCTAAGTTTGTAAAATCCTACCGAGTGATGAGCAATCCTCACACTCGGGGACTTAGCTGCAGTCATGTACTCGCCTAAATTTGTAAAATCCTACCGAGTGATGAGCAATCCTCTCACTGGGGCTTAGCTGCAGTCCTGTACTTGCTAAGTTCTGTAAAATCCTACCAAGTGATGAGCAACCCTCTCACTCGGGGGCTTAGTGCAGTCCTGTACTCGCCTAAGTTTGTAAAATCCTACCGAGTGATGAGCAATCCTCACACTCGGGGGCTTAGTTGTAGTCCTGTACTCGCCTAAGTTTGTAAAATCCTACCGAGTGATGAGCAATCCTCTCACTCGGGGGCTTAGCTGCAGTCCTGTACTCGCCTAAGTTTGTAAAATCCTACCGAGTGATGAGCAACCCTCTCACTCGGGGGCTTAGCTGCGGTCCTATACTTGCCTAAGTGTAAAACACGCTCCATCCTGATCTGCAAGGACGATGAGGTGCAGGTCGTCCGCGATCCTCTCCTCAGATCTGCATCACAAGAACAAAAGTCTGTTCCGAGTGAAGATACAAGTTCCACTCAGAAATAAAAACAAGCATATTTAAGGGCAAACTAAGTTCGGACGAAGGAGCTTAAAGTACTCGGGCATCAGGCCCGAAGGAGTTTTACGGTTACAAGATCACTCGGCATACCGAGGCAAATTGAATCGGATCATAAAAGTTCGGACGAAGGAGTTTAAAGTACTCGGGCATCAGGCCTGAAGGAGTTTTACGGTTACAAAATCACTCGGCATACCGAGGCAAATTGAATCAGATCATAAAAGTTTCATTCACTCCGCAGAGGGGCTGGCAGGCTCGACAAACTCGTCCAGGTCGATTCCATCTGCAATTCGAGTAGCAGTAGCAATGAAGGTCTCCATGAAAGACTAGAAGTCAAGTTTCTTGGTGTTGGCGACCTTGATTGCTGCTAGCTTCTCTTCTCTGGCTTCCTTGTAGTGGACACAAACCAGGGACAAAGCTAAGTCAGCACCGCATCGAGCAGCGGACTTCTTCCACTCCTGCACTCGACCAGGAATCTCGTTGAGTCGAGTCATCAGAGACTCAAGATCATTTCGGAGCGTTTCCCTTGGCCAGAGCACTGTGTCGATCCGCGACACCACAACCTTGAGTCGAGCAAGATATTCCAAGGCACTGGCAAGACGAGACTCCAGTCGGAGCACATTCATGGTAGCTTCATCTTTGACAGGGGAGTTGATGGGGTCCAAGTTCGTCTCGACTCGCCCAGTCTCTTCCTCGAAGTCTTGACAGAATTCTGCACTCGCAGAGAAATAATGAGTCGACAGCAGTATGATGAGTCAACGAAAGCAAACCAATCGCACAGAGAAAAGTACCTTCAAGCATGAGGAATAATTTTTTGGCGAGTCCTCCCAGATAGTTCTCCAGCTCGTCCCTCCTGCGGGTGATGTCTTCTACTTTGTCGGTCAGGGTCCGTTTGTCCTTCTTCAGACGAGTCACTTCTTTGTTGGCTTCGTCAAGAGCAGCCTTCAGCTTGGTATTCTCTTCCTCCAGCTTTCCGACTGAGGCCATCTTTTGGTCGGCAAGCGTCGTTTTGTCTTCGACGGTTTTCTTCGCAACCGCAAGGTCAAGGTCCTTCTTCTCCAAAGCCCGTCTCATTGTTTCTAGAAAGAATAACATTCGAATCAGAAAAGGAGGAGAAAAGATGGCAAGAGAACCGGTCGACAAGCTTTCCTTACCAGCAGCGTCATCCTTAGCCTTCTGCAAGTTGTTTTGAGCCAACTCCAGGTCAAGATTGAGCTGGATTTGCTTCTTCTCCAAGTCGGCGAACCGGGCTCCAATATCACAAGATTTCTGTGTTCAGAAGATAGTCAGTCGGCAGACACAAAGATTGGTTGCTTCCGAGCAATAAAGTAGCAAGTTCAAATAGTTCTAAGACTACTGCCGAATCAAACATTCGCCAATAGTCTCAGGGACTACACCCAGTGGGTGCACTCAGCGTGCCCCCACTGGTCCGACTTTTTCAATCGACTTGGTCCGTCCATTCAAAAAAAAAACTCAGACCATAGCCGACTGCCCGCAGTCGACTACGGTCTCGGGGACTACACCCAGTGGGTGCACTCAGCGTGCCCCCACTGGTAAAGGTTCCACTCGGCATGATCTGCCCAGACCGAGTGGAAAAGCTCTGTTCAAAGACCCCCGCCGAATCAAACATTCGACGGTGGTCTCAGGGACTACACCTAGTGGGTGCACTCAGCGTGCCCCCACTGGTTCAGAGATTCAATCAGCACAACCTAGTTGACTCAAGTGGAAAAACTACTCAACAGAAATTAAAACACCCAGTGGGTGTACAGACTGACAATGGGTGTGCAATTAAGGTTCCAAAACGCTCATCCACGGATGTCTTGCGGATAAAGCAGCAGTTTCTAAATATCATATCCTAACAGAACAAGCGTCAAGATGGAGTTCAGTCGGAAGTAAGCTAACCTGGACATTGGCCTGAAGTGCTGAGCTGGCATCATAGGCAGCTTGACTGGCCTCGCGCACCACCTTCGTCTGCTCCATCATAATGCCAGCCTGGCATATAGCCTCCTTGGCAGCACTCACTTGGTCTTCTGGGACGTGATGGGCGGTGGGAAGTGGAGTCGGTGTATCAGTTGCAGTAGCTTGAGAGCTTGAGGCATGAAGTTGGATAGACGAAGCAAGGGCCGGCACAGTCGACGATGAAGGGCGAACACTCGACAAGGGATTCGCAAAAGTAACGGAGGCATGGTTGAAGTCCCCGGATTGCTGGATAGCTGGTTCTGTCACCGGCGTCGACTGAGGCATCTTGCTAGCTGGTACCATCTTGACCGAGGTCCTGCTCCTCCTACCCACGAGCTTCTGTGGCTCATCTTCATCATCGTCTTGAAGTTCAATAACATTTTGCGGAGCTGCAAAAGAATCAACCACAAGAGTTCAGTCGACTGTAGAATCAGGTAGCAAAGAAAAGACGAGATAACAGGGGTCATACCCGCTTTGGATGTGACCGCGTCCTCCATCTCCTCGTCACCATCATCTTGGTAAGCAGAAGTCCCAGAGGTAGCAGCACTGCAAATCTCAAGGTTCACTCGGTCAAGCAAGTGAATGGGTCGACAACTGATATAAGATTCTTGGAACAAAGGGTGAAAACGAAACACTTACGCAGAGGCGACGGGAATGTCAACCTTGATCTTGGGCAAAGCCTTCCGTGGCTTTGACGGCGCGGTCTTGAGCTGCTTCGGAGCCTTCTCAGTCGACACCGAAGAAGATGTCCGAGTGTGCTTCGAAGTCTGTCCAGTCGGTGCTGCCACCTTGCCCCGGATACTTGCTGGGTCGTGCTTATGCTTGGAACGCTTTTCTACGCGAGGTGGAGAATCGACCTCCTCATCACTGCTCGAGTTTTCGTGCTCTTCATCACTCTCGCCATCGGAGTTCCAGTCGCCGCTGTCGCCTCCACTCTCTTCTCCTTCCTGGATCTGCTCCCCGTTGGGCATCGAGTACATCTCAGTATATATCTGCGAAGCAAAGAATCGAACAAGCATCAGTCAGTTCCAAAGACAGTTTACAAATTAGAGTAAAAGTCACTCAACATTGAAGGTCAGACCTTGTCTGGTTCGTTATCAGCGCCGAGTGGCGGAATTCTCCTGGACCCCCTGGGGCTGTCTTTGTTTCCGATAGTGCCCTACAGCCACTGCGCCACCGTCTCCTCGGCAACTTCCTCCGGGTGGATCCGAGCAGAATCATCGGCGCCCGAGTACATCCACATAGGATGATCGCAGGCCTGGAGCGGCTGGATGCGGAGAGTGAGAAACACCTCTAGCAAATCCATGCTGGTCACACCATCGCGGACAAGTTGGATTACGCGTTCAACCAACATAGTCACCTCCGCCTTTTCTGCTGGAGTCACTTTCAAGGGAGAGGGCTTCTCAATTCGCCCCATGGTGAAGGGGGGAAGTCCAGTCGACTGACCAGGAGTTGGTTTGTCCTTACAATAAAACCAGGTCGACTGCCACCCTCTGACCGAATCGAGAAGAGTCATAGGTGGAAAAGTGCTTTTACCTCTCATTTGGATCCCTAGACCTCCGCACATCTGGATCACGTGCATCCTCTCATCACTCGGATTGGCCTTTTTCATAGACTGTGAGTGGCAAGTAAAGATGTGTTTGAAGAGACCCCAATGCGGTCGACAACCCAGGAAATTCTCACACATGGAGACAAACGCAGCGAGGTATGTGATGGTGTTCGGAGAAAAGTGATGAAGTTGGGCCCCAAAAAAGTTTAGAAAACCTCGGAAAAAAGGATGAGGGGGCAGAGAAAAACCACGGTCGACGTGGGTCGCGAGGAGGACGCACTCACCCTCCTGCGGCTGCGGCTCGGTCTCATCACCTGGCAGCCTCCAGGATCCATGAGCGATCAAGCCTCCCTCAACCAGATCATCTAGATCCTCTTGCTGAATCGTGGATCGAATCCAGTCGCCCTGGATCCAGCCGGGCGGCAGGCCGGATCTCGACGACGATCCACCCCGACTCGTCTTCTTGCCCTTCGCTGCCGCTGTCGCTTTCTTCGCACACTCCGGGGCCGCCGTCTTCTCCTTCCCCATCGCGGCAGGCTGCGCTCGGACGGGGCGGCGGCATCGAAGGTGGCGGCGAATGTGGTGGTGAAATAGGAGAAGAAGAAGGGGATGGGGAGCACAGTGCCAGGCTTATCGGCCCCGACGCCTTATATGGGCCTGCTCCCGAGTGGCTGACTTGTGGGCCCAGGCAATCCAGTCAAATCCCGCAATAGTCGCACGCTGGATACGTGGCGAAAAAGGTGGTGTGAGAATCAAGGCGTCCCTGCCTAACCCGCTCCGTTTACTGTGGTACTCTCCGTCCCGCGCGCTTCTCCAAATTTCGAATCCCGTGGGATCCGGAAGCGGCAGTGTGACCAATCGTGCTGAGGATTTTATACCATACCAACACTCAGAGCTTATCAGCAAAAATCACTCGACGACCTCTGAATGGACCCAGGCGACTGAAAATGAAGTTGAAGTTTTTACAAAGATCACCGGCCCGGTTAAAATGCCTCTGAAGCATATAAATCGGGTCGGAACCATCTTCAACCCCTTCTCCACTCGGACCCAGATCCATTCGGGGGCTAATGACGAAGACATGTACCTAGGGTAGGGTAATAGGCCTGACCTAGACACCCTTCCCCGAGGACACTGCTCTAAGGCCAAGGACATTCAAAGGATAGCATCATCTACTGACTGAAATCACCACAAGGTGCAACCCACTCGACCAACAGTTCACTCGGATAACCCAATTCCATTCGACCGGGGTGTACTCACTCGACCACACCAGAAACCACTCGGAAGACAGAAGATCTAAGGTCACTCAGGATGGCAATGGTCAGGCGTTCACTCCGTAGTCTTAATGATCATTTATTTGCCTTTATTGCTGGCGTTATCAGTAACGTCCTGTCTTTATGGACATTGAACCCCTTGTAACATGGGACGGCTGGGGACCTGGCGCACTCTATATAAGCCACCCCCCTCCACTGGCACAAGGGTTTGCACCCCCTGTAACTTCACGCATAATTCAATCGACCGAGCCTCCGGGCACCGAGACGTAGGGCTGTTACTTCCTCCGAGAAGGGCCCGAACTCGTAAATCTTGCGTGCTAAACCTCATCGTAGCTAGGATCTTGCCTCCTCATACCTACCCCCTATTCTACTGTCAGACTTAGAACCACGACACTCCGTGCGACACCTAGCTCTAGTTGATGGTATACTACTACTAGGACTAACTATTGCACTAGCATACTCCACTATTAGGTTGGCTCTATGTGATGTGGCAACTTCATATAACCGGATGGTGGCTATACTACTACGGTACTCACACTCCAAGAAGTAACTCGAAAACCATTCATAAATTGAGTTTATGACATGCATATGCAAATGTACCATTCATTACATACAACAAGTCATCAACACACAACGACAATGAGGAAACATGTTGGATTATAGATTATTTCCAACAAAACATTCTAGTAAATACTAAAGTTTTTATCACACAACAAATAACAAGCAATGAAATGAACTTCAGCTCAACCAACCCTCGGTGTTGGAAACGCTAGCTTTGAACCATAAGTAAGCCTCTGGGAAGGGGAAGCTATTGTCAATATCGAGACCAACGCAGGACTCATCATCCAGGCTGAAGCAGCCTATATCAGAACGCATATTGTGATAGCCAGGGTAGGGTACCATAGCAATGTCCGAGGTATAGATACAGTTGCTTCTCATAAACGGTAGTAACATTGTGCCAACAGTAGCTGGATCGCCTTTCACCATCATTGGATAGTTTTGTCCAAGGAAGAGCGAGTTTTCTCCAAGACTATCAATACGGAACCAGGTAGAAGGTGCTGGCGCTAGCACACTAGTATCCATCCCGAATACCCTGCAACGGATGTTGGAATAGGTCCGGAGAGTGCAATCATGGGAGACAACACCTGCTTCCTTAGTAACATCAGCAGTGCCCTGTATACATACAAGAAGAGGTGATCCATCGGAATAAGTTGCCAGGCGCCACTGAGTATGTAGGTCCTGCTCGTCGTAATGTTCGTGATCATCACCATCATCATCTCCCCCCTTGGTTATAAAAATTTTCAAGTATAGGTGGTGGAATGTTCATAGGACCTTGGAAACACAAGAAGGTTAATTAGTACGGGGATACTAACTCGCATGCACGTGGATGAAACAATTCTAATTATGGTGGAAGACAAATGTACCGAAACAATAAGGATTCCATGCAAAAACAGTGCCACGAGTGGTGGCAGCAAACACAAGACTCTCGTATTGAATTGCATCACAGTACTCATTCGTGTATAGAAATTGATTTTTGAGCAATATCCATCGAGGCGTGGAAGTAAGGACAGCAACAAGCTTGTCGAAGATAGCAACAACATGATAGTTCGTGTAATCCCAAGAGCGGTTGGGAACTCGACAAATTGCTATCTTCTGTAGACGACAGACACCATGATAGTATTTGAATCTACGTAGATCATCTATGTGCTCAACCTCAGGGCACTCTGAGATTTTTGGATGTGGAACCCGGTGACGAGTGTACACATTCAAAAGTTCCCACTCCCAGTTGTACCCAATATAAACAACCCAATCTCCATTTGTGCCTGCCCAGGCCTTACCCTTAAGCGATGGCATCTTAACATCACACGTATAATTATCAAGCGACATCAACTTCCACAAGGCGAGGCTTCCGTCATCCCCGCGCTAGCGAGCAGGGTCGTGGCGAAGAAGATAGGGGAGATCAAACCGCTCCTGAACCCTTGGGTTCTTTGTAATGATGTTATTTGTTGAGTCGAGAATGGTCTTGAATGAACCTGCCATGCTAGCTGAGGTGATGAAATCGCACCGATCAATGAGTTCCTCCACCACGTCATCTTTCAGATCGGGGCAAGAATAACGGGGTCGTTTCCAGCCTGTTCCCTCCATGGAGAAGACGATCGAATAATGGCAGAAGGAAGGGTGAAGGCAAATGGAGGGAGGAAGAGCATGCGACAGCAGTTCCAAATCGAGAGGGAAAGGCGAAGAGGCGATGGACGGTTGCCACGGTACAGGAAGAGGCGCCCCGGCCTACATAGACGTCCGTTCGGAAATTGTACAAAAGGACTCGCCGTCGTCTCACTGACATGTTGGAACGGGACCACATGTCAACGAAACATGGTGTGTCATTTCTCGTGCAAAATGCAATCTGGTCGCGTTGGCCCGAGGTGCCGCATTATTTCTCGTCTTTATTTTTTTAATGGCGTGCCGTTCAGTTTTGAAGCACGACTAACTGGTACTGTATGCAGAGAAAATATAAACTACTCTACCACTACTCCACCTCTAGTACTAGTATCAAAAAAGATATATAGGCTGGAGCTTCAACGCTTGCTTGCTAAGGGCTACCCACTTGCTTCTGACACTATCACCCTCTCTCCAGATCTAAAAAAGACGATGGTGCCCCTCTTTCTCCCTCCTCACCGGTGGTCACAGATCCTTCGGGGAAGAAAAGGACATGCAGCATTGACGCACTCGTCGTCGGCGAGCGAGGTCATGCACTAATGACAAGGCCGTCCTCTCAGACCTAGCGCCCGCGCGGGATGGCCTCCGTCCCCAACCTCGCTGCCGTAGTGTGTGCGGAGGACGACGACCACGAGCGAAGCCACTTCTCGCCGACCCTCAGGTATGCTACCTCTTTTCGAACCATACCCTTGTTCTATTACCCCATCTGCCACGTCACTGCATGTGGATCTTTTTCCACTCCGCCATCTCCCCAATTTTCTATCCTCTGCTTTGCTGGTCACGCAGACAAAAACCTTAATTTGCACTATTAAAGGAAACCCTACTTCATGCAGACTAATCCATGTCTAGGTTGAATAAGGAAAGGAAGGGAGAAAGTACTGTCGAAGAGACTATGCATCGAACCCGCATCTAGGTTGAAAAGGGGAAATCAGTAGCTAAGGAACGAGTCTCGTGTCTCTTGGTTGAAAAAGGGTAGAAAGGCATGACAACACAATAGAGAATGACCAGGTCAATTGGTTTGTTGTCCTCACATAGGAAAAAGGTGGCTAAAGAGAACAAAAATGGGACGTAATCCACATATGTTGCCTGGATATTTGTTGCTCTGGGCAACCATCCCTCCCTCACCACTCTATGCATCCGTGGAGGTACATCGTACTAGTGCGCCCACTGTCCGAATGGGCCTCCCATGCTCTTATTGCCACTTTTTGGCTGTTAGTATAACGCCAGCGGTAAAGTCAAGCAATGCTACTACTAAAGTGATGCCACATTTAACTAATGCCGCACTCAGTCTAATGCCACCGATAAATTTAAGCAATGCCATTTAATGTCACCGAATTATTTCAGGGTTAGCTGTTGATTGTGGATGTATGAAAGATTTTTCAGCTAAGGCATTCTAATGCTGTTGCACAGCCAGTATACCAATGATGAAACTTGTTACTACCTTCAGATTTTTGCACTGTTAATGCTTATAGATTACATACCTCACTTTCATGAGATAAGTCAATTTTTTTGTACAGTGTCACTAAAATGCCAAGGCGCTGATGTCATTTTATTTTGGTTAAACTGCACAAAAAATTATGAAGAGAAGAGGAAAGGTCAAGAGTGGGCACCTCCTCCTCCGGCTGTTTTCTTGATTCGGTTGATCAAGTTTTTATGTTTGATCAATTATCAAGATTGGGATAGAAATTTTTCAAGTCCCCTCGAGTTCGAAATGATATTTACCTTGAAGATCATGGTTTGTAATTTTTTTATACTGTCATTAGTTAATAATGCTAGTTACCTTCAGACTTTTGTATTTGGTTTAATGCTGTTGCACAGCTAGTATACCAATGCTGAAACTTGTTACCTTTACATTTTCTATTGTTAATGCTTATAGAAATCTTCCAGTGCTAGCTTATGGAAATCTGTTCAGTAAAACCATTGTACTGTACCCCGTAAAAAAAAAACTACTCTACTGTTGCACTAGCCACTGGATTAGTGCATATTTGTACTATCCGAATGGTGTTGCATTAGCATATGGACATATATAAGGTGTGGCAAGCTTTCCCAGATATGTGCTCAAGAAAACTACTACCTATTTTTCTAAATACTAGACGTTTGGGTACTTTAAATTGAACTGCGAAAACATCTTATATTAAGGAACAGAGGGTGTAGAGTTCACTCAAATTATGCCAGTAAAGCTAGTCACACCTTTGTTAAAATTAATGCTCATTATGTTATCGGAGGAGGTCTGCATGTTTGTCTCTAATGCCTGTCGATCACATACCTGACATCATGATGTAACGGTAAGTCATTTCTTTTTGTACAGTGTCACTGAATTGCCAAGGCGGTGATAGCATTTTATTTTAGTTGAACTGCACAAAATATGCTTAAAAGAAGAGGAAAGGTCAGGAATGGTTCAGTTTTTAAGAAAATACTATGTATGCCTTCCTGACATCAGCCGTTGTTGCCTTATTTATTCCTTCAAACAGGTGGTTAGAAACAGTCTTGCTACCTTTTCCCATTAAGAAATTGGAATGCTTATATTTGTGAGTCTATGCTTCAACTAGTGCCACTTTTATAGTAATCACACTTTCAATATCTATGCAAACAGGGATGCTCGATTGTAGTGGAACTGCACAAAAAGTCCAAATGGTTCAACATTAGGAGCATGTTTTCTTCCAAACCGTTATATCCAATTGGTGGCACTATGAGCTGTTCATTACGAAGGTACATGGTTTGCTACTATCTTGCTACTCTTTTTGTACTGTCATTAGATAGTAATATTAGTGGTTTGCATGTGAATATATTGGCAGGGTGGACCTACATTGGAGGTGCAGGACATGATTCAATGATTGGATGCTCAATTTCGGTTGTATCGATTTCACCTCTTCCATCACTGCGAACACGGATGTCCTTGGTCTGATGAAGAATAGGCGCTATATTTCTGCTCTGTACCAGCAAATCAATTCAGTACGAAATTGTCCAGGGCAAAACATAACAATATCAAATTGTCCAGTGCAAAACATGACAGATGCTAAGCGGAAGAGACGTGTTTAAACCGAAAATACAAGGTGGGGTATATGTTTACTAGCTGCTTGATATTTGTGCAGACAGATGTCTGCCCGTTGCTATTTGGCAAACAAACAAAGTGACCACAAATTTGGTGGAACTGCACAAGAGAATAGTATAGCCACTGCATGCAGTGCCATTTGAAAATAGACACAGAAAGATTGGATAGTCACTTCATGGACTGCACAAAAGTAGTAATGTACTATTTATTGGCCAACACTAGGTGCTTCATTGCTTTGGTCTGATTATACAATGGGCATCATTTTGCCTAAGTTAAAGTTTGTAATCCAAAAATAGTCTCGCCGTTGATACGTCCATTTTTCATGATGCTTTTACGTTGATATTTATTGCATTATGGGCTGTTATTACACATTATGGCACAATATTTATGCCTTTTCTCTCTTATTTTACAAGGTTTACATGAAGAGGGAGAATGCCGGCAGCTGGAATTCTGGGCTGGAAAAGGAGCAAATATTAGAGACCTATTCTGCACAACTCCAAAAGTCCTGAAACTTCACGGAGAGTCATTTTATAATTAATAAAAAATATTGAGCGAAGAAAGCACCAGAGGGGGGCCACCAGCCATCCACAAGGGTGGAGGGCACGCCCTACCCCCCTGGGCGCGTCCCCCTGCCTTGTGGGCCACCTGGCAGGCCCCCGATGCCCATCTTCTGCTATATGGTGTGTTTTGACCTGGCAAAAATCAAGAGGAAGCTTTCGGGATGAAGCGCCGCCGTCTCGAAGCGGAACCTGGGCAGAACCAATCTAGGGCTCCGGCGGAGCTGTTCTGCCAGGGAAACTTCCCTCCGGGAGGGGGAAATCGAAGCCATCGTCATCACCAACGATCCTCTCATCGAGAGGGGGTCAATCTCCATCAAAATCTTCATCAGCACCATCTCCTCTCAAACCCTAGTTCATCTCTTGTATCCGATCTTTGTCTCAAAACCTCAGATTGGTACCTGTGGGTTGCTAGTAGTGTTGGTTACTCCTTGTAGTTGATGCTAGTTGGTTTATTCGGTGGAATATCATATGTTCAGATCCTTAATGACAATTAATACTCCTCTGATTATGAACATGAATATGCTTTGTGAGTAGTTATGTTTGTTCCTGAGGACTTGGGAGAAGTCTTGTTATAAGTAATCATGTGAATTTGGTATTCGTTCGATATTTTGATGAGATGTATGTTGTCTTTCCTCTAGTGGTGTTATGTGAACGTCGACTACATGATACTTCACCATGATTTGGGCCTAGGGGAAGGCATTGGGAAGTAATAAGTAGATGATGGGTTGCTAGAGTGAGAGAAGCTTAAACCCTAGTTTTTGCGTTGCTTCGTAAGGGGCTGATTTGGATCCATATGTTTCATGCTATGGTTAGATTTATCTTAATTCTTCTTTCGTAGTTGCGGATGCTTGCGAGAGGGGTTAATCATAAGTGGGAGGCTTGTCCAAGGAAGGGCAGCACCCAAGCACCGGTCCACACACATATCAAATTATCAAAGTAACGAACGCGGATCATATGAGCATGATGAAAACTAACTTGACAACAATTCCCATGTGTCCTCGAAAGCGTTTTGCTTTATATAAGAGTTCGTCCAGGCTTGTCCTTTGCTACAAAAAGGATTGGGCCACCTTGCTGCACCTTAGTTACTTTTGTTACTTGTTACCCGTTATGAATTATCTTATCACACAACTATCTGTTACCGATAATATCAGTGCTTGTAGAGAATACCTTCCTGAAAACCACTTGTCATTTCCTTCTGCTCCTCGTTGGGTTCGACACTCTTACTTATCGAAAGGACTATGATAGATCCCCTATACTTGTGGGTCATCAAGACTCTTTTCTGGCACCATTGTCGGGGAGTGAAGCGCCTTTGGTAAGTGGAATTTGGTAAGGAAACATTTATATAGTGTGCTGAAATTTACTGTTACTTTTTACTATGGAAAACAATCCTTTGAGGGGTTTGTTCGGGGTATCTTCACCCCGACCGGAAGAGCAAAGAGTTGCCCCTCAACCTATTGCACCTACTGAAAATATTTATTATGAGATTCCTTCGGGTATGATAGAGAAACTGCTAGCTCATCCTTATACAGGAGATGGGACACTACATCCTGATATGCATCTAATCTATGTGGATGAAGTTTGTGGATTATTTAAGCTTGCAGGTTTGCCCGAGGATGAAGTCAAGAAGAAGGTCTTCCCTTTATCTTTGAAGGAGAAGGCATTGACATGGTATAGGCTATGTGATGATATTGGATCATGGAACTACAACCGATTGAAATTGGAATTTCATCAGAAGTTTTATCCTATGCATCTAGTTCATCATGATCGGAATTATATTTATAATTTTTGGCCTCGTGAAGGAGAAAGTATCGCTCAAGCTTGGGGGAGGCTTAAGTCAATGTTATATTCATGCCCCAATCCTGAGCTCTCAAGAGAAATTATTATTCAAAAAATTTATGCTCGGCTTTCTCATAATGATCGATCCATGCTCGATACTTCTTGTACTGGTTCTTTTATGAAGAAGGATATTGAATTCAAATGGGATTTATTGGAAAGAATTAAACGTGACTCTGAATATTGGGAACTCGACAAAGGTAATGAGTCAGGTATAATCCTTAAGTTTGATTGTGTTAAATCTTTTATGGATACCGATGCTTTTCGTGATTTTAGCACTAAATGTGGACTTGACTCTGAGATAGTAGCTTCTTTCTGTGAATCATTTGCTACTCATGTTGATCTCCCTAAGGAGAAGTGGTTTCAATATCATCCTCTCATTGAAGCTAAAGTAGTTGAACCTATTAAAGTTGAAGAAGAAACTATTACTTGTAATGTTGATCCTATTGTTCCTACTGCTTATATTGAGAAACCACCTTTTCCTGTTAGAATAAAGGATCATGCTAAAGCTTCAACTGTGGTTCATAAGAGTTATACTAGAACACCTACACCCCCTGAACAAATCAAAGTTGAACCTAGTATTGCTATGGTTAAAGATCTCTTGGTTGATAATATTGATGGGCATGTTATTTATTTTTGTGATGAAGCTGCTAGAATTGCTAAACCCGATATTAAAGATAAACATAGACCTGTTGTTGGCATGCCAGTTGTTTCTGTTAAAATAGGAGATCATTGTTATCATGGCTTATGTGATGTGGGTGCTAGTGTGAGTGCAATTCCTTTTACTTTATATAAAGAAATTATGAATGATATTGCACCTGCTGAGATAGAGGATATTGATGTTACTATTAAGCTTGCCAATAGAGATACTATATCACCAATTGGGATTGTTAGAGATGTTGAAGTCTTGTGTGGGAAAATGAAATAATCTACTGATTTTCTTGTTCTTGCTTCCCCACAAGATGACTTTTGTCCCATTATATTTGGTAGACCTTGAATACCGTTAATGCTAAGATAGACTACGAGAAAGATATTGTTACTATTGGTTTAGGGGATATGTCTCATGATTTTAATTTCTCTAAATTTCGTAGACAACCCCATGATAAAGAACTGCCTAGTAAGGATGAAATTATTGGTCTTGCTTCTATTGCCGTGCCTCTTACTGATCCCTTAGAACAATATTTGCTAGACCATGAAAATGATATGTTTATGAATGAAACAAGGGAAATAGATGAAATATTCTTTAATCAAAGGCCTATCTTGAAACACAACTTGCCTGTTGAAATCCTTGGGGATCCTCCTCCACCCATGGGTGATCCTGTGTTTGAGCTTAAACAATTACCTGATACTTTGAAATATGCTTATCTTGATGAAAAGAAGATATATCCTATTATTATTAGTGCTAACCTTTCAGAGCATGAAGAAAAGAAATTATTGAAAACTCTGAAGAAGCACCGTGCCGCTATTGGATATACTCTTGATGATCTTAAGGGCATTAGTCCCACTCTATGTCAGCACAAAACTAATTTGGAGCATGATGCTAAACCAGTTGTTGATCACCAACGACGGTTAAATCCTAAGATGAAAGAAGTGGTAAGAAATGAAATACTAAAGCTTCTGGAGGCAGGTATAATTTATCCTATTGCTGATAGTAAGTGGGTAAGTCCTGTTCATGGTGTCCCTAAGAAGGGAGGTATTAGTGTTGTTCCTAATGATAAGAATGAATTGATTCCACAAAGAATTGTTACAGGTTATAGAATGGTAATTGATTTCTGCAAATTGAATAAAGCTACTAGAAAAGATCATTACCCTCTACCTTTTATTGATCAAATGCTAGAAAGACTATCCAAACATACACATTTTTGCTTTCTAGATGGTTATTCTGGTTTCTCTCAAATACCTGTGTTAAAAGATGATCAGGAAAAGACCACTTTTACTTGCCCTTTCGGTACCTTTGCTTATAGACGTATGTCTTTTGGTTTATGCAATGCACCTTCTACCTTTCAAAGATGTATGACTGCTATATTCTCTGATTTTTGTGAAAAGATTGTTGAGGTTTTCATGGAGGATTTCTCCGTTTAGGGAACTTCTTTTGATGATTGCTTAAGCAACCTTGATTGAGTTTTGCAGAGATGTGAAGAAACTAATCTTGTCTTGAATTGGGAGAACTGCCACTTTATGGTTAATGAAGGTATTGTCTTGGGGCATAAAATTTCTGAAAGAGGTATTGAAGTTGATAAAGCTAAAGTAGATGGTATTGAACAAATGTCGTGTCCTAAAGATATCAAAGGTATAAGAAGTTTCCTTGGCCATGCTGGTTTCTATAGGAGGTTTATTAAAGACTTCTCTAAAATTTCTAGGCCTCTCACCAATCTCTTGCAAAAAGATGTTCCTTTTGTTTTTGATGATGATTGTGTAGAAGCATTTGAAATACTTAAGAAAGCCTTGATTTCAGCACCATTTGTTCAACCGCCTGATTGGAATTTACCCTTTGAAATTATGTGTGATGCTAGTGATTATGCTGTTGGTTCTGTTCTAGGGAAAAGAGTTGATAAGAAATTGAATGTTATTCATTATGCTAGTAAAACTCTAGACAGTGCCCAGAGAAATTATGCTACTACTGGAAAAAAAATTAGCAGTTGTCTTTGCTTGTGATAAGTTCAGAACTTATATTGTTGATTCCAAAGTAACGGTTCACACTGATCATGCTGCTATTAAATATCTTATGGAAAAGAAAGATGCTAAACCTAGACTTATTAGATGGGTTCTCTTGCTACAAGAATTTGATTTGCATATTATTGATAGAAAGGGAGCTGAGAACCCCGTTGCAGACAACTTGTCTAGGTTAGAAAATGTTCTTCATGGCCCACAGCCAATTCATGATAGCTTTCCTGATGAACAATTAGCTATCATAAATGCTTCTCGTAATACTCCATGGTATGCTGATTATGCTAATTACATTGTTGCTAAATTTATACCACCTAGTTTCACATACCAGCAAAAGAAAAAGTTTTTCTATGATTTAAGACATTACTTTTGGGATGACCCACGTCTTTATAAAGAAGGAGTAGATGGTGTTATTAGACGTTGTGTACCTGAGCATGAACAAGAACAGATCCTACGCAAGTGCCACTTCGAGTCTTACAGAGGACACCACGCTGGAGATAGAACTGCACACAAGGTATTACAATCCGTTTTTTATTGGCCTACTCTCTTTAAAGATGCTCGTAAGTTTGTCTTGTCTTGTGATGAATGTCAAAGAATTGGTAATATTAGTAGACGTCGGGAAATGCCTATGAATTATTCACTTGTTATTGAACCATTCGATGTTTGGGGCTTTGATTATATGGGACCTTTTCCTTCCTCTAATGGGTATACACATATTTTAGTTGCTGTTGATTACGTTACTAAGTGGGTAGAAGCTATTCCAACTAGTAGTGCTGATCATAACACCTCTATTAAGATGCTTAAAGAAGTTATTTTTTCAAGGTTTGGCGTCCCTAGATATTTGATGACTGATGGTGGTTCACATTTTATTCATGGTGCTTTCCGTAAAATGCTTGCTAAGTATGATGTTAACCATAGAATTGCATCTCCTTATCATCCTCAGTCTAGTGGTCAAGTAGAATTGAGCAATAGAGAGATTAAATTGATTTTTGCAAAAGACTGTTAATAGATCTAGAAAGAATTGGTCTAAGAAACTTGATGATGCATTATGGGCTTATAAAACTGCTTATAAAAACCCTATGGGTATGTCCCCATATAAAATGGTATATGGGAAGGCATGTCACTTACCTCTTGAACTAGAACACAAAGCTTATTGTGCAATCAAAGAGCTCAACTATGATTTCAAACTTGCTGGTGAGAAGAGGTTATTTGACATTAGCTCGCTTGATGAATGGAGAACCCAAGCCTATGAGAATGCCAAGTTGTTTAAAGAAAAAGTTAAAAGATGGCATGACAAAAGGATACAAAAGCGTGAGTTTAATGTAGGTTATCATGTTTTGTGATACAACTCTCATTTAAGATTCTTTGCAGGAAAGCTTCTCTCCAAATGGGAAGGTCCTTACATTATCGAGGAGGTCTATCGTTCCAGTGCCATAAAAATCAACAACGCCGAAGGCATAAATCCGAAGGTGGTAAACAGTTAAAGAATCAAACATTATATCTCAAGTAATCCCATGAATGTTGAGACCAATATAATTGACACCGTAACACCGGAGGAGTACATAAGGGACACTTTCCAGAACGTTTCAGACTCCAAAAAGGAATAGGTATGTGGTACGGTAAGTAAACCGACTCCAAAACTGTTATAATAGCAATTTTTCTCCGTTTTGGAATATTTAAAAAATTACGAAAATTAAAAGTAGTCCGAAAGTTGCACGAGGAGACCACAAGGGTGGAGGGCGCGCCCTACCCCCCTGGGCGCGTCCCCTGCCTTGTGGCCACCTCGTGTGCCCTCCGGACTCCGTTTTCTTGCACAATACTTCTTTTGGTCAGTAAAAATTCATTATATAATCTCCTGAAGGTTTTGACCACCGTACCACGGCAAAATCTCTTGTCTTCGTTTTGAGCTATTTTCTGCCAGAGTTTCCAATGCCAGGCATCATGTCGTCCTCCTCCTCCAACAACGCGGACGGCGATGCTTGGTTGATGCAGATGGAACTTAGAAGGGAGAACGTCAAGGAAGCCATGATGGAGGAGGATGAAGGAGATTCGCTTGAGGAACAACCTCCGACATCGGAGAGAGGTACTCTGGCGGGCATCTCCACTATTCCAAGTCCCTATCAAGCATTAGGGACTACAAAAAACCATGAAGACCAAGAGGTTCGAGAAGGGCTTCCCCCTAGGAGACCCTTACACAGGTTACATCGGAACAACTTTCATAATTTGGTTCATAATTATGGAGTGGAGAACACCCCTCGTACACATATACCCTCCAATTGGGACATATCCCGTCCAAGTGAAAGCAATGCAGGGAAGAGCTCTTGGGGGCCTGAAAATAAGCATCTTATGGAGGAAATTCAGAAGAATGCAAATATGCTCCAACGTGTGCTACAAGAACTGCAAGTCCTGAAAGATGCCTTAATAAAGCTGACAGATACATCATCAACTCCATCATCACCACCTTCGAAGAAAGAGTCATAAATATATGGGTATGGGCACTCCCCTTGGCAACTGCCAAGCTTGGGGGAGGTGCCCCGGTATCATATCACCATCACACCTTTACTTTTATCGTTTTTCTTCGTTCGATCCTTTTGGTTATATCTTGATCTAGTAGAATAAAGTTTTAGTATGATCTAGCTTTGAGTTTTGTTTTGAGATCTATCTATGTAATCGAGTCCTTGAGTTATATATATAATAAAGAGTAGTTTTGAGTTGAGGGCTTTACTTTCTTGCTATGATCTTGAGGGAATAAAAATAAGAGAAAGAAGTAAAAGGAAATAAAGAGTTCATATATTGATCTTATGGAGAGTAATGACTTCACATATAAAGAGTATGATGAATAAAATTTGTTGGGAGTTGACAAACATAGTTTTGGTCATTGTTGCAATTAATAGGAAGTAATAAAGAAAGAGAGGTTTCACATACAAATATACTATCTTGGACATCTTTTGTAATTGTGAGCACTCATTAAAATATGAGATGCTAAAAAGTTGATGTTGGACAAGGAAGACAACATAATGAGTTATGTTTTCTTATATCCGAATAGAAGTTATATTGTCATGGATCCTCCAACATGTTGAGCTTGCTTTTCCCTCTCATGCTAGCCAAATTCTTTGCACCAAGTAGAGATACTACTTGTGCTTCCAAACATCCCTAAACCCAGTTTTGCCATGAGAATCCACCATACCTACCTATGGATTGAGTAAGATCCTTCAAGTAAGTTGTCATCGGTGCAAGCAGTAAAAATTGCTCTCTAAATATGTATGATCTATTAGTGTGAAGAAAATAAGCTTTATACGAACTTGTGATATGGAAGAAATAAAAGCGACGGACTGCATAATAAAGTTCTTTATCACAAGCGGCAATATAAAGTGACGTTCTTTTGCATTAAGATTTTGTACATCCAACCATAAAAGCGCATGACAACCTCTGCTTCCCTCTGCGAAGGGCCTATCTTTTACTTTTATCTTCTATCCCTATACAAGAGTCATGGTGATCTTCACCTTTCCTTTTTACACTTTTTTTCCTTTTGGCAAGCACTATGTGTTGGAGAAAGATCCAGATATATATATATCCACTCGGATGTAGGTCATCATAAAGTATTATTGTTGACATTACCCTTGAGGTAAAAGGTTGGGAGGCGAAACTATAAGCCCCTATCTTTCTCTGTGTCCGACTGAAGCTTTGAACCCATAAGTATCGCGTGAGTGTTAGCAATTGTGAAAGACTAAATGATAGTTGAGTATGTGGACTTGTTGAAAAGCTCTTAAATTTACTCTTTTCGATGTTATGATAAATTGCAATTGCTTCAATGACTGAGATCATAGTTTGTTGGTTTTCAATAAAGTTTCTGATTCATACTTTACCTTGTGAATGAATTGTTACTTTAGCATAAGAAATTATATGACAATATATTATGCTGCTCTAAAGATGATCATGATTCCCTCATGTCCGTATTTTATTTTATCGACACCTCTATCTCTAAACATGTGGACATATTTTTCAATTTCGGCTTTCGCTTGAGGACAAGCGAGGTCTAAGCTTGGGGGAGTTGATACGTCCATTTTGCATCATGCTTTTATGTTGATATTTATTGCATTATGGGCTGTTATTACATATTATGGCACAATACTTATGCCTTTTCTCTCTTATTTTACAAGGTTTACATGAAGAGGGAGAATGACGGCAGCTGGAATTCTGGGCTGGAAAAGGAGCAAATATTAGAGACCTATTCTGCACAACTCCAAAAGTCCTGAAACTTCACAGAGAGTCATTTTGGAATTAATAAAAAATATTGGGCGAAGAAAGCACCAGAGGGGGGCCACCAGCCATCCACAAGGGTGGAGGGCGCGCCCTACCCCCTGGGCGCGCCCCCTGCCTTGTGGGCCACCTGGCAGGCTCTCGATGCCCATCTTCTGCTATATGGTGTGTTTTGACCTGGAAAAAAAATCAAGAGGAAGCTTTCGGGACGAAGCGCCGCCGTCTCGAGGCGGAACCTGGGCAGAACCACTCTAGGGCTCCAGCGGAGCTGTTCTGCTGGGGAAACTTCCCTCCGGGAGGGGGAAATCGAAGCCATCATCATCACCAATGATCCTCTCATCGAGAGGGGGTCAATCTCCATCAACATCTTCACCAGCACCATCTCCTCTCAAACCCTAGTTCATCTCTTGTATCCGATCTTTGTCTCAAAACCTCAGATTGGTACCTATGGGTTGCTAGTAGTGTTGATTACTCCTTGTAGTTGATGCTAGTTGGTTTATTCGGTGGAAGATCATATGTTCAGATCCTTAATGATAATTAATACTCCTCTGATTATGAACATGAATATGCTTTGTGAGTAGTTATGTTTATTCCTGGGGACATGGGAGAAGTCTTGTTATAAGTAATCATGTGAATTTGGTATTTGTTCGATATTTTGATGAGATGTATGTTGTCTTTCCTCTAGTGGTGTTATGTGAACATCGACTACATGACACTTCACCATGATTTGGGACTAGGGGAAGGCATTGGGAAGTAATAAGTAGATGATGGGTTGCTAGAGTGACAGAAGCTTAAACCCTAGTTTATGCGTTGCTTCGTAAGGGGCTCATTTGGATCCATATGTTTCATGCTATGGTTAGATTTATCTTAATTCTTCTTTCGTAGTTGCGGATGCTTGCGAGAGGGGTTAATCATAAGTGGGAGGCTTGTCCAAGGAAGGGCAGCACCCAAGCACCGGTCCACCCACATATCAAATTATCAAAGTAACGAATGCGAATCATATGAGCATGATGAAAACTAACTTGACAACAATTCCCATGTGTCCTCGAAAGCGTTTTGCTTTATATAAGAGTTCGTCCAGGCTTGTCCTTTTCTACAAAAAGGATTGGGCCACCTTGCTGCACCTTAGTTACTTTTGTTACTTGTTACCCGTTACGAATTATCTTATCAGACAACTATCTGTTACCGATAATTTTAGTGCTTGCAGAGAATACCTTGCTGAAAACCGCTTGTCATTTCCTTCTGCTCCTCGTTGGGTTCGACACTCTTACTTATCGAAAGGACTACGATAGATCCCCTGTACTTGTGGGTCATCAGCCGTGTGATCGAGAGAAGACCAAATCATATTGCAGTGGATGTTCCTCCATCATGTGTGGTTCATTCTCATGGTTCCAGTTGTTGGTGAAACCACTTACGTTTGCAACAGGAATTGTAGACTTCACAAACAAATTTGTCTTTCACTCTGTACTGAATGTTGGCCCAGAGAAGCATCCATGTTAGTAGCAAGAACAGATGTTTTTTCTAGATCTTTGCTTTTGGAGCTACATATTTGTATGTGATCTGTGAATCATTGAGATGCATTAACATGTTGATCTTATGTATGGGAATCATACTAGTTGGTTGTGAATTTGGGCTACTAATGTGAACATATTACAATGCCAGGCCTGTGAGTCTCGTGTGAACATTTCGAACGGATCGGCTCTTACTACTGTGCACAGCATGATCCTTATTTCTGTGTGCTCAGTGTTTACTGTGATGCCCCCGGCTCAATCGTGCACTAATCATACACACAAATGCACACGATCAAGCCTAAGGACTCACGGGAAGATATCACAACACAACTCTAAAATATAAATAAAGTCATACAGGCTTTATATTACAAGCCAGGGCCTCGAGGGCTCGAATACATAGCTCGATGGCATACAAGCGTCAGCGGAAGCATCAGATACCTGAGTACAGATATAAAAGAAAGCACAGAAAGGCCTTTAGAAAGGCGGGGCAAAATAAAACACTACGATTGAAAGGCGTAGGCCTCCTGCCTGGGACCCTCCGAACCTACTCCTGGTCGTCAGCCAACTCGTAGTAGTATCCACCCTCGGGGTGGTAGTAGTAGTCGATCGACGGGGCATCTGTCTCAGGTGGCTCCGTCCTCTGGTCACGACAAACTGATATGGGGAGAAAAGGAAAACAAAGCAACCATGAGTACTCAGAAGTACTCAGCAAGCAAGGATCTACACTACATATGCAACATTTTCAAAGAGAGGCTGTATATGTGGACTGGGCTGCAGAAATGCCAGAATAGAGAGAAGGCCTAGTCCTATCGAAGACTAGCATCTTCATAGGTCTTGCAGCAATAGAAGAGAGTAGAACAGTACAATATAAGGTAGCAGTAATGATATCAACCTCACCCAGAGATCCTTTCTCGACTCCCTGCGAGAGAGCAATCTCAGAGCCATACAGTCATCAACCTCGTCCGGAGATCCCTTCTCGACTCCCTGCGAGAAGCAATCCCAGAGCCATAGTATCCAATTCTAGTTGTATCGATCGGGATACAACTCCGAGTGTCCGTTACCGAGGATTCGGCTATGCATAGATTAGTTCTTCCCTGCAGGGGTGCACCAACTTACCCACCATGCTCGCTTAACTCTGGCCGGACACACTTTTCCGGGTCATGCCCGGCCTCGGCCAAACGACACACCGCAGCCCTACCTAAAGCTCAGCAGAGAGGTCCCCGCCGGTCTACATCCTAAGTACTCAGGGGTCTTGGTCCATCGCCCTGTGCACTCCGGGTCGTTGTGTGCAGGGTGGATACCAGCACCGCCTCGGAGGGTCGGTACGATCCGACCGTGCCACAATGCTGAACTGGACGTCTGACAGAACTATCGGCTGATGCATACGATGAAGAACGCCCATACTATGCCCACGTGATGGTTAGTGCTATCGGGCCAGAGGCCACTCGAATCAAATATCCAAATCGTTAGTACCTTGGGGTTGCGGTAACGAGCAGAGACTCACGAAAGATGTGACCCCGTCGCCCTGTCTCGAGGACTTGCTGCAAGGGCTAAGAATGCCCGGCCGCGCCTCGTATTCATCACTCGGGCACCATACAGGCAACCCATCTTCACATCACACGCGGGAACCCCTCAGGGTCGACCCGCCTTTCCAAGTAACAATAGTACAGTCCAAGTATCCGTGTGTCCATAACATCAAGGGAATCCGAGGTATCACCCTCGTTGGATTCCTACTCGATGTATCCGTCAAGGTGAACTCGGAGGAATCACCCTCACTGGGTTCACACTTGAGGTGTTATACGACGGTGTCGTTATCGGAAGCGGTGAAGGAGGAATCACCCTCGATGACCACGACCGAATAGCTACTCTACAGAGTTAACATCAGAAGTGCTACAAGAGGTTTCACCCTTGGCACTAGATAGTAACACTGCAGTGTCGTTACAACTAAGGGGGGGTGATGTGCGGTGCCGGGGCCTGGTCTTCAATCCCGTTGATCGGGTCTTCGGATAATCCAGCGGGGCAATCGGGATAAGTGGGGTCACTGATAGGTCTCTACCCAGCCTATACTAAGCAGTTTAGGATATGCAGGTAATTATCAACAGCAGGTTACAATAAATAGGCTATGCATCAGAATAGGCAAAGTAGTAGCAGCAGCAATTCTAATGCAAGCATGAGAAAATAGAATGGGCGATATCGGGATGATCAAAGGGGGGGGCTTGCCTGGTTGCTCGGCGGCAAGGGCAAGGTTGTCAGTGGGGTCGTCGATCTTCAGGACATCGTCAGCGGTCTCGGGGTCTAGCGAATAGGAAGAGGGGGAAGAAACAGTAAATACAAGCAAACGGATGCATGACAATATGATACACGGTGCTAGGGGTGACCTATCATAGTGCTACACGACATAGGTGAAGGGGGAATAACATCCGGGAAAGTTTTCCCGAAGTTGGCATTTTCGGACAGGCGATCCAGAGGGGGAATGTCCCATGTTCAGGTAGTTAGAGACGGGTGATGGATGAACGGGCCGCGTATTCGGATTCGTGGGATTTTTCTGATCAACTTTCATATATAAATTATTTTCATCGGAGTTACGGATTAAAAGATATGATTTTCTAAAGTTTTTATTAATTTCTGGAATTATTTTAATTATTAAATACGAATTATCCAGAATAGTAGCAGCTGACATCAGCATGACATCAGCGGGTCAAACCAGCTGACCAGAGTCAACTCTGACAGGTGGGGCCCACATGTCATTCACAGTACTAATTAACAGAGGATTAAACTTAGCTAATTAACCTAATTAGCTTGTGGGGCCCACTATCAGTGTCAACTTTAGTTAACTAATTAGCTTAATTAGGATTAACAGGTTAATTAGTGTTTTATTTATTTATTTTAACAGTTTAAAATCACGGGGCCCGCATGTTAGTGACAGAGCCGCCCAGTCAGCAGGGTTGACTGGGTCAAAGGGGCCAGCGGGGCCCAGGTTCAGTGGCTGAGCGTGGGGCCCGAGGCTGCCACGTGGGCGCCGGTCAGCGTCGGCCGCCGGAGCTACTCCGGCGAACCCGAGCGCGGCGGCGATAGTGGAACTCGCCGTTCCGGCGACCAAACGGGTGGCGGAGCACACCGTTCGAACGGGGCGAAGGAGCCGCATCCACCTAGCCTAGCGACGTGGCCCGTGGTGGCCCTAAATGACGGCAGCATCGAACACGGACGGCGGCCGGAGTTGGGCGCGCACGGGATCTAGCCTACGGGTCGCGGGAGAGAGGGGAGAGAGATCAAGGAGGAAGGGGAGCTCACGGGGGGAGCCGTAGGGGTGGTCAGCGAGCTCGGGGTGGCACGGACGACGGCGTACGGTCGCCGGCGATCTTGGCGGCCGAATCTTGAAGACAAGGTCGAAGATGCCGCCGTGGGGCTTGTCCGATCGCGGGGCTCGGTGAGGGGGTCGTAGGCGATGCGGTGGACCTTGGTGACCCGATGGTTGTCCGAGGGAAGCTCGGTTGCCACGATGGATGGCGACGGTGGCGACGGGCGCGCTCGGGCGACGATCGGGGAGGAAGGGGCAAGGCGATGGAGAGCAAGGAGGGGTGGCTGGGGTGTCCAGAGGGTCAAGGGGGGGCCTTAACCGACCAGGGACGGGCGCAGCGACGCGTTGTCGTGTGGGAGAAGGGGGGCCGGCGCGGCGAACTCTGCAGAGGCGACAGCGGCACGCGCGGGTGAACAGGGGAAGGGGACGGGAGGTGTTGGGCTGGGTCGGCACTGTGTTGGGCAGGCCGGTAAGTGCACAGTTGCACTTTCCATTTTTTTTCTTTTCTTTTTCAGTTTTTTGTTTTTCTTTTCTGTTTTGTTAAACGTTTGAGCACTAAAAGGTTTTTGTAAAATATGAGACCTAGCCCATAAATCACAGTGCATTGTATGCCACTGCAATAAAATGGTTTTGAATACAAAGGTTTTCATTTGGGATTTTATTTAATTAAAAAGGTATTAAATAACTCTGCTTTCCTACTGTTAGAGTCACTTAGTCAATTTATCAATTGTTGATTATAATTTTAGGACAGTCTCTGGAATATTATCTATTCATTGAACATTTTAGTTTCTAAGTTTGGACAACTTTTATTTTCACTTTTAGTTTGAATTTCCATTTGAATTTGAATTTGAAAAGGGATTTATTACTAATGATGATTAAGCACTGTTGGTCATGATGACATGGCATAATCAAGAAGGGTGATTACTGTGGCAAACCACTGGGGGTGTTACAAGTCTCCTCCACTAATAAGAATTCTCGTCCCGAGAATTAAGAGGAAGACTGAAAGAAAGCGGGGTATTCTTGGAAGTTCTTCCGAGGAAACGTTCGGAAAAATCTCGAACGACTGGAACATTTTCGATCCCCTCAAGCGGAGAAGCGTTCAACGCATTCAAGGTGTATATTTTAGTCTCAGCATTTTGAGTTGTCTGGGCATGGTAATTCACTAGCCCGGATGACTAACGGAGTATGCATTTCCTCATAATGAAGGTCATGCATGAATGCAAAATTTTCAGAGATGAATGAATGTGATGCTGCTGAATTAAATAAAACAGAAGCAGGTATTGAGTTAACGAGAAGGGTACCCATTTCAGTGGCAGGTTGATCCTGGACTTGTTTAATATTAATGTTGTAAGCGTGTCCACGACCATATGTTTTTCGCTTCTGTGTTGAGCCCAAAGATGAGCCAACATCACAATAGCGCTTCTGCGACTCCTTATGCTTCATTTGAGTAGTCTCAAGCAGAATAGCCTTGTTCACAAGAGTAGTAAAGTCGGTGAAATCTTGAGCAGCGAGTGCAAGCTCGATGTCTGCGTGGAGTCCATTACGGAACTTCTCTTGTCTACGGGCATCCGTGGCGATGTCTTCTTCAGCATAGCGGGACAGGTCAAGGAATTCCCGCTGATAAGCTTCGACAGTCTTATTGCCTTGAGTGAGGTTGCGGAACTGGGTTTTCATCCGGTCCATGATTCCTTGAGGAATATATCGGGCACGAAAGGCAGCCTGGAACTCAGGCCAAGTAACGGCTGTTCCAGCAGGCAGTGTACGTTTGTGGGTGTCCCACCATTGAGCAGCGGGACCCTTTAGGAAAAAGGAAGCGAAGGCGACAAAGTTGGCAGGGGAGGCATTTGCTGACTCCATCTCGTGAGTGATATCGCGAATCCAGTCATCAGCATCCAGTGGCTTCTCAGAGTTGCGGAACTGAGTGGGGTTAAGACGCATAAATTCCGGCAGAGTTATTGAAGGAGGGTTCTGGTTCTGGTTGTTCAGATGCGGGAACTGATTCATAATCCCAGTCATGAACTGACGGTTGAGCTCGAATTGTTGCATCATCGCTGCCATATAATCTGGCGGTGGTGGGCGTTCAGGGGCACGACCATGACCACGACCACCTGGTCTAACCATCCTGCTACGTTTCAACAGGGGTAGTTCAGTAAAAGCAGTTGCGGGTGTTTAGCGACAAGCATGATGTAACACGACAATAATTAAGCAGTGTCATAGATACTTAACAATAGTCAATTAAGACATACAGATCCATACACAGAGTCGGTTACATGCGAATAGCATAACGGCGCAAATTCAAAAGCTAGATATGGTAGGCGGCGCGCAGGCACACGGTAAGGAAGTACACCACGGGATATAGCAAAGGCTACATCAACGTCGGGAAGATCCACTGAAACAGGGTAGCTGCACGTGCGGACGATGAGTGTTCCTCGCGGAAGGATCATGTGCTCCATGTGCACTCCGATGCAGAACCCGGTCTCGAGCTGAAAGAAGAGGTCCACGTGGAGGTGCGTGACCTCCAACAGCAGGCCAATCAATACCAGCATACATCTGAGTCCTGCTCAGATAAAGGATGTGCTCCGGATGTATCCCTGCATGAACAGCGGGTAGCAACTGCGTCATAGCATCGTAGAGACGTGCTCGAGTGGCAACCAACTCGACGGCAAGAGCCCGAACAGTGCGATCCAGAGCCTGAGTGCACTGAATCAGAACGTGCGGGTCGTAGCGACGAGGCTCGTACGGGGCACAAATAGCTGTGTAGTATCCAGTAGTATCTCCAACAGGGGCATACGGAATGTATCGGAACTCAGAGGCATCCAAGCTATCGCTAAACTCTCCTCAGAGACGTGCGACAGCAGAGTAGGCGGCATCATGTACTGCCATCTCAATCATCACGCCGATACCGTGGAAAAGGTGCAGCTCAGTGTCTGAGTCATCGCGCTGATCATAGATACGAACATCAGCATGGTACTGCTCCTGGTTGAACTCGCGGTAATCCTCGTAGACCATGTACTCGGGGTACCAGCGGTAGCCAAGTCTGGTCAGGAGGGCGATCAGGACAGCTGGAAAACCAGGGGCACCACGAGCCCAAGTGCGAAGCACAAGCTGCGTCGTAGGGCATGGTGGAAACAAACGATCCATCTGAAACAGAGGAAATTCAGGATTGTCAAAAGACAATGAGAAGTATTATACAACTCGAAGGGAAAGGTTAAACAAAACAATGGAAAGGAAAATGATTATCAGACTAATCAGATCAATGGTAAGGAATTAAGCACATATATCCAGCTCTCCGGGTAGACGAGATTACAAGATCCTAAGTGTCGGCATTAGTAAAATTATTTAATCCGAATAGAAGAGAGGTCAGAATCCCAGAGTAAAGACGAGGAATAAAAGATCCTAATACCACCCAGTTGGCGACGTGGGCCCGTAAGCCACACAGCCAAGTTAGTAAAATAGTTTTGGACCACTAGACTCTACTTCGGCCAAGGAATTGGAAAGGGGGTTCCTACAGGCAGTCGGCTCTGATACCAACTTGTGACGCCCCCCGGCTCAATCGTGCACTAATCATACACGCAAATGCACATGATCAAGCCTAAGGACTCACGGGAAGATATCACAACACAACTCTAAAATATAAATAAAGTCATACAAGCTTTATATTACAAGCCAGGGCCTCGAGGGCTCGAATACATAGCTCGATGGCATACAAGCGTCAGCGAAAGCATCAGATACCTGAGTACAGATATAAAAGAAAGCACAGAAAGGCCTTTAGAAAGGCGGGGCAAAATAAAACACTACGATCGAAAGGAGTAGGCCTCCTGCCTGGGACCCTCCGAACCTACTCCTAGTCGTCAGGCAACTCGTAGTAGTATCCACCCTCGGGGTGGTAGTAGTAGTCGATCGACGGGGCATCTGTCTCAGGGGGCTCCATCCTCTGGTCACGACAAACTGATATGGGGAGAAAAGGAAAACAAAGCAACTGTGAGTACTCAGAAGTACTCAGCAAGTAAGGATCTACACTACATATGCAACATTTTCAAAGAGAGGCTGTATATGTGGACTGGGCTGCAGAAATGCCAGAATAGAGAGAAGGCCTAGTCCTATCGAAGACTAGCATCTTCATAGGTCTTGCAGCAATAGAAGAGAGTAGAATAGTACAATATAAGGTAGCAGTAATGATATCAACCTCACCTAGAGATCCTTTCTCGACTCCCAGCGAGAAAGCAATCCCAGAGCCATACAGTCATCAACCTCGTCCGAAGATCCCTTCTCGACTCCCTGCGAGAAGCAATCCCAGAGCCATAGTATCCAATTCTAGTTGTATCGATTGGGATACAACTCCGAGTGTCCTTTACCGAGGATCCGGCTATGCATAGATTAGTTCTTCCTTGCAGGGGTGCACCAACTTACCCACCACGCTCGCTTAACTCCGGCCGGACACACTTTTCCGGGTCATGCCCGGCCTCGGCCAAACGACACACCGTAGCCCTACCTAAAGCTCAGCAGAGAGGTCCCCACCGGTCTACATCCTAAGCACTCAGGGGTCTTGGGCCATCGCCCTGTGCACTCCGGGTCGTTGTGTGCAGGGTGGATACCAGCACCGCCTCGGAGGGTCGGTACGATCTGACCGTGCCACAATGCTGAACTGGATGTCTGACAGAACTTTCGGCTGATGCGTACGATGCAGAATGCCCATACTATGCCCACGTGATGGTTAGTGCTATCGGGCCAGAGGCCCACTCGAATCAAATATCCAAACCGTTAGTACCTTGGGGTTGCGGTAACGAGCAGAGACTCACGAAAGATGTGACCCCGTCGCCCCATCTCAAGGACTTGCTGCAAGGGCTAAGAATGCCCAGCCGCGCCTCGTATTCATCACTCGGGCACCATACTGGCAACCCGTCTTCACATCACACGCAGGAACCCCTCAGGGTCGACCCGCCTTTCCCAGTAACAATAGTACAGTCCAAGTATCCGTGTGTCCATAACATCAAGGGAATCCGAGGTATCACCCTCGTTGGATTCCTACTCGATGTATCCGTCAAGGTGAACTCGGAGGAATCACCCTCGCTGGGTTCACACTTGAGGTGTTGTACGACGGCGTCGTTATCGGAAGCGGTGAAGGAGGAATCACCCTCGATGACCACGACCGAATAGCTACTCTACAGATTTAACATCAGAAGTGCTACAAGAGGTTTCACCCTCGGCACTAGATAGTAACGATGCAGTGTCGTTACAACTAAGGGGGGGTGATGTGCGGTGCCGGGGCCTGGTCTTCAATCCCGTTGATCGGGTCTTCGGATAATCCAGCGGGGCAATCGGGATAAGTGGGGTCACTGATAGGTCTCTACCCAGCCTATACTAAGCAGTTTAGGATATGCAGGTAATTATCAACAGTAGGTTACAATAAACAGGCTATGCATCAGAATAGGCAAAGCAGTAGCAGCAGCAATTCTAATGCAAGCATGAGAAAATAGAATGGGTAATATCGAGATGATCAAAGGGGGGGCTTGCCTGGTTGCTCGGTGGCAAGGGCAAGGTCGTCAGTGAGGTCGTCGATCTTCAGGACATTGTCAGCGGTCTTAGGGTCTAGCAAATAGGAAGAGGGGGAAGAAACAGTAAATACAAGCAAACGGATGCATGACAATACGATACACGATGCTAGGGGTGACCTATCGTAGTGCTACACGACATAGGTGAAGGGGGAATAACATCCGGGAAAGTTTTCCCGAAGTTGGCATTTTCGGACAGGCGATCCGGAGGGGGAATGTCCCATGTTCAGGTACTTAGAGACGGGTGATGGATGAACGGGCCGCGAATTCGGACTCGTGGGATTTTTCTGATCAACTTTCATATATAAATTATTTTCATCGGAGTTACGGATTAAAAGATATGATTTTCTAAAGTTTTTATTAATTTCTAGAATTATTTTAATTATTAAATACGAATTATCCAGAATAGTAGTAGCTGACATCAGCATGACGTCAGCATGACATCAGCGGGTCAAACCAGCTGACCAGAGTCAACTCTAACAGGTGGGGCCCACATGTCATTCACAGTACTAATTAACAGAGGATTAAACTTAGCTAATTAACCTAATTAGCTTGTGGGGCCCACTGTCAGTGTCAGCTTTAGTTAACTAATTAGCTTAATTAGGATTAACAGGTTAATTAGTGTTTTATTTATTTATTTTAACAGTTTAAAATCGCGGGGCCCGCATGTCAGTGACAGAGCCGCCCAGTCAGCAGGGTTGGCTGGGTCAAAGGGGCCAGCGGGGCCCAGGTTCAGTGGCTGAGCATGGGGCCCGGGGCTGCCACGTGGGCGCCCGGTCAGCGCCGGCCGCCGGAGCTACTCCGGCGAACCCGAGCACGGCGGCGATAGTGGAACTCGCCGTTCCGGCGACCAAACGGGTGGCGGAGCACACCGTTCGAACGGGGCGAAGGAGCCGCATCCACCTAGCCTAGCGACGCGGCCCGGGGTGGCCCTAAACGACGGCGGCATCGAACACGGACGGCGGTCGGAGTTGGGCGCGCAAGGGATCTAGCCTATAGGTCGCGGGAGAGAGGGAGAGAGATCGAGGAGGAAGGGGAGCTCACGGGGGGAGCCGTAGGGGTGGTCAGCGAGCTCGGGGTGGCACGGACGACGGCGTACGATCGCCGGCGATCTCGGCGGCCGAATCTTGAAGACGAGGTCGAAGACGCCATCGTGGGGCTTGTCCGATCGCGAGGCTCGGTGAGGGGGTTGTAGGCGATGCGGTGGACCTCGGTGACCTGATGGTTGTCCAAGCGAAGCTCGGTTGCCACGGTGGATGGCGACGGTGGCGACGGGCGCGCTCGGGCGACGATCGGGGAGGAAGGGGCAAGGCGATGGAGAGCAAGGAGGGGTGGCTGGGGTGTCCAGAGGGTCGAGGGGGGCCTTAACCGACCAGGGACAGGCGCAGCGACGCGTTGTCGTGCGTGAGAAGGGGGGGCCGGTGCGGCGAGCTCTGCAGAGGCGACAGCGGCGCGCGCGGGTGAATAGGGGAAGGGGACGGGAGGTGTTGGGCTGGGCCGGCACTGTTTTGGGCAGGCCGGTAAGTGCACAGTTGCACTTTCCATTTTTTTTCTTTTCTTTTTCAGTTTTCAGTTTTTCTTTTCTGTTTTGTTAAACGTTTGAGCACTAAAAGGTTTTTGTAAAATATGAGACCTAGCCCATAAATCACAGTGCATTGTATGCCACTGCAATAAAATGGTTTTGAGTACAAAGGTTTTCATTTGGGATTTTATTTAATTAAAAAGGTATTAAATAACTCTGTTTTCCTACTGTTAGAGTCACTTAGTCAATTTATCAATTGTTGATTATAATTTTAGGACAGTCTCTGGAATATTTGCTATTCATTGAACATTTTAGTTTCTAAGTTTGGACAACTTTTATTTTCACTTTTAGTTTGAATTTCCATTTGAATTTGAATTTGAAAAGGGATTTATTACTAATGATGATTAAGCACTGTTGATCATGATGACATGGCATAATCAAGAAGGGTGATTACTGTGGCAAACCACTGGGGGTGTTACATTTACAAGTTACTAGCAGTTCCTTATTTCTGTTCGCTCAGTGTTTACAAGTTACTGATCAATCACTGGCTAGCCTACTAATACGCTCCTGGCAGTTTTAGTTGCGACGCAAGATCCGAAGGTGGCAGTTTTTTGAATAAAAATGCCTACCTCTGAAGAAACTGACATGCTATTCTGAAGAAAATGCCATGCGAATCTGAAGAAACTGCCAGCAAAAACGTTCGCAAATGCTTTATCTCCCAGCGAACGTTCATCAGCTATTGCGATCCTACACGTACACTATCCGACCGACTCGATCCTACGCGATTAACCAGCGGATCACGCACGTACCTCATCTGGATGAATCGAGCGCACTGGTTTGATTGTCATGCCGACGTGCAACCCAGCACGGACGGGACGCACCACTGACGGGACGGGACGGGACGGCACAGTCATAATTTCAATTTTTCTAGTTTTCCACGGCAAGCTGGCGTGCTAAGCCATGCCTGCTTATGCATTGAATTCCGATGACCGCGATAACCTTCGCATTTCCCGCGACACGCTGGTTCACCTACCTTCCGCCTATAATTACTGGTTCCCGGCGTTCTCCAGTGGCACCATCACCCAACTCGCCCTATCCTCATAAGCCCCCACCGGCCCAACGTCGCTCGCCACTTGCCCTCGCTCTCGCCACATCTGTCATGCCCTCGCCCGTCCGCAATAGGCGATGCCGGAGGCGGTCACCACCGGAACTAGTGTTCGGTTTTTCACCGGAAGGCAGACGGAGGGAGGAGGCATTCTATCGGTCTTTAGATGGCAATGCGGAGTATGAGGACTTGTTGGAGCGCGACCGCCTGGCGGAGGAGCAGCGTATCGCCGATTTGCGCTGCCAGCGGGGCATGGAGCAGCAACGCACCGATGCTCTGAGTCACGAGCAGAGCGCCCGCAACTGGGCCGACTACATGGAGGCCGACGCCCAGCAAATAGCCCTGGAGGCTGTCGGGAACGCACGCGTTCGTGACGCCGAATTTTACTACCAGCTCATCAAGTGGATTTCCCGCTTAGAAGCCGAAGCTTCGGTGAACCACGCCGGCATGGAAAGAGCCAACGCGCGCGAGTAACGCGCCCTATCGCACCTCTGGCAAGTCCGAGGCGAGGAGGAGGACGTCGGTGCTAGCGTTTAGCGTGTACCGCACATGGCTGCCTGCATCGTCTAGTTAGCTAAGAGTAAGTTAGTACTTGTACACTACTAGAGTATTAGTGGGATTAGATAGTTAACCTGGCTATGATGGTTGTCAACGTGGAAGTTCAGTACTCTATATCTGGATCAGACCTGTTACTTTGCTCTAAATGTTGAACTTTCCGTTTGAACGTATGGAATGGGCTGCTATTTTTTTTAAATGGGTCGAATTTGTCCGCCACGGGTTTAGAGGCTTACTTGTGGGCCTACTAGGTTGACACGTACACAATCAGGAGATGATTGTATGTGGAGAGGATGACAGCAGGGACCCACCAGGGTCATGGCAGTACGCAAGCAAGTGCCACCTTATTTCAAGCCAAAAAAATGTTTCCTCCTAATGGATTTCTGACATCTGGGTCCCATGCCATTGTCAACGTAGTCAATAAACAAGAGAATTGCACAACGAGCGGCTGACACCAGGGACCCACCAGCTCGCCCAGTTCTTTTTGTTTTTTAGACAGAAGCAGGGTGTCAACTGGGCTGTGCTGGGCACTCTGGCCTGTCTAGCCAGCCTTTTATTTTATGTTTACCACAAGACCAGCCCAGTAGTTTTTTTTCTTTCTGAAAATGGCTAGCCCAGTTTTTTTGTTCTTTTGCAGAATACCCAACCGAGGCCTACTTGCTTTGTCAGCCCTGCTGGGCTGCAAATCTTTCAAGACGAGGAGAGTTTCATTCGGCTTGCCCAGAAAATGGGCTATCAGTAATGAGAAATGGGTTGTACATTTTTAAAACACATCAAACCGGCAATTAGTTTCAAATTTCTTTTTTTTCATTTCAAGATTTTAAATTCCATTGATTTTTATGCATGGACAATTATTTGGATTTTATATTGATATAAATTTATTTTTCAAATTAGTTTGAACGTGACTCAAAATTTCGGGATTAAAAATAGTTGGGACCGCACCGAAATATGCAAAATTCCATATAATTTTTTAATCGTGGCCACAATATGGGCTATAATGCTAACAAAAAGAATATGGGCTCAAAAAAATCCTTAAGAATTAGCAAATGGGCTATAAATTATTAGAAATAATGGCAGATGGGCAGTATGCTGTTTTCCACACATTTGAGGCTGACTTGTGCGCCTACTATAGGTTGACGCGTACGCTTTCCTAAAAAAAGGTTGACGCACATGCAACGCCGTGTCAACTTAGTCAACACACGAGAGCAGTGACTGTTGGATGTCCATCCAACGGCCGTTGTGCTTCTTTAATCTCTACTCTTCCTGCTCCAGCCGCTCAAACAAGTGCCGGTGGGACTGCCTGCTCCCTCCTCCCGCGGCCGGCTGTGCTGTCGCACAGGCCTCACCGCCCCACCATACTCCCATCGCTGGCCTAGCCATCCCTCTACTCACCCAGACCTCCTGTTATTCTCCGGCGATGGCAGCCTCACACTGCAGCTAAAGCAGTAAACCCTCGTACTCCCCTCCACGTGGGAAACAACTGTCGAGTCTTCCTCGCCTCCTGGTCATTCCCTTCCTAGGCCTCACCGTCGTCCCCGCCTTGGTGCTCTCGACGTGGCGTGGTCAATGTGGTCAAGGAACGACTTCCATCGGAAGAGGACTGTACATGGAGAGGCTGGCAGTTGGGTCCACGGCCGCAGCAAGGAAGTGCCTCCTTATTACGCGCAAAATAATGATTCCTCCACCTGACAGCGGGGACCCACCGGAAGGGCCTCTGTATTTTGCGAAAAAACATTCCCCCCACTGACAGCTTGGACCCACCAGCTATATCTTCGAACGGAAGGAAGTGCCTCCTTATTACGCACAAAAAAATGAATATGCCAGCTGCTAGGTGGGACCCACCATATTTGAAGGTTGACTTGTGGGACTACTAAGTTGACGCGGACGCAGGGCTTTGTCAACTTAGTCAATATAAACAATTCTAGCTGCGGTGACTGTCGTGGACTTGTCACGGCAGATGTCCTAGCAAAAGGACTTAGGTGTGGAGCCATCGCAACTAGGTTAGCTTGAAGGGGTTGAACGGGACAAAGGACACAAGGAATTTACCTAGGTTCGGCCCCTCTCAACGAGGTAAAATCCTACGTCCTTCTCTTAATTGTATTGCTTGGGTTTCGATTACAAGGGAGCAAATATGCTTGACCTAGTTCTCGACTTGTTGATTCTTAAGTTAACCCACCGCCGGGTCACCCCTTTATATACAGGTTGATGCCCGACGGCTTACAGAGTCCCGGCCGGCTCACACACAAACGTGACCGGCTCGGCTTCTAACTAAACCTGCCGTACAAAGCAAGTCAACACATGGCGACTCACACCTTTGGGCCTTGAGTCGCCTCCGGGTCTCTGGGCCTTCAATCAGCTGCTTTATGAACCGCCATCCTTATGCCTTGGACCTCTTGGGCCTTCTTCGCCATAAGTCGCCAATAGTGTAGCCCGGCTCCTCCTGGGCGGGTCACACCCCGGAGTTATATCCCCAACATTAGGCCCCAGGTTGATTTGAACTTGTTCATATCAATCTCCACTGTTTAACTTAAAAGAATGCATCCATGTTGAGTCTTCATCCGTCCGCTGTAACCCGCCATGGCATCACATAAATGAAATCATTATAACCCGCCATGACATCATGCGCATTAATTTTGCACAAGGCTCAGGATATCTCAACGGATCCTTATCTTTAATAAGCCTCCTGAGAATCGTGGCGTCCATATGGCCACTTAATCATTTTTTCCTCCTCGATTTTCGCACTTGCCATTTTATCGCTTCCTTATAAATAAGGACAGGGGTCCTCTTTGTTACTCTTTACCCCTGCCTCTTCCTCTTCATCTCCTTCCTCGTGACGCTGTTGCAACTCAAGCTCCGCCGCAGCCGTCTTCTCTCCACAAAGTCAGCACCGGCCACTGCATCGACCTGAACGGACCAAAGAAACGCGGCACACACCCGCTCTCCATCTCCACCGCCAGGTTTGCATCCTCTTCCTTTATAAATCTGCATTAGGGTTTGCCAAGTTCATCTGCGTTCGTCAGCCGTTCCTTGGAATCCTTCACCATACTTCCGTTCATGCCATATTCAATCTCTCAATAGCACAGGAATTGTGTGATTCTTGTCCGCAATATCTAGATGTACTCGTAGATGCCTCCCATCTGTTTCAGATAAAACTTCAACGCAGTAGTTCATCCACTGCGTGTTAGGTTTAATAATTTCCTTCTATTTTTGAACTGCAGTAGATCCAGAATCATAGAACTAATATGCGGAACTTGTTTTGTTCAGTACTTAGCAAACATCACTTATAGATCCACAGGTACCTGTGCACTGTAGCCGCACGGGCGGCTCATATGATATACCATAACCCGCCAAACACCGTCTGGCTTGCTTTAATCCGCCAGTATATATTCAGTGTCTATCACCCAGCAGTGCCTGGCCGGTGTAATCATGCCAATCTTCATAGCACGTATTCTTTGCATATGAATCAATCTTGCATGACACTTGCTTTCTGAATATTAGACGGCTTAACATCATAAACTTGACCCGGCAATATTTCCCTTTCTAGGTTTTTTGATCGATAAAAATGACCAAGACTGTCACCTCATGCAACTGGGTTGCTTCCATTGTCAACGAACAAACTCTCAATGAATATGTTCAATAAGGCGTCTTAGCAGCCAAAAATGTTATCCACTGGAGAGCTCCGGGAGAAGAAGCCATACCCGCCCCAAAGGAAGGCGAGGTCATCATTTTTGCTGATCATATGCTCAGGGGCTTTTCCCCACCCGGCTCAAAGTTTTTCCGTGATGTGTTGCATTTCTTTCAACTCCACCCTCAAGACATCGGACCCAACTCTGTTTCCAATATCTGCAACTTCCAAGTTTTTTGCGAAGTATACCTTCAAGAAGAACCCACTGTAGATTTATTCAGAGAGTTTTATTACTTGAACCGCCAAACCGAATTCACAGACGGATCCAGCTTAGGACTTGGCGGGATTTCTATTCAAATACGGAAAGAAGCTGTCTTTCCCGCAGCCGCACTTCCCAGCCACCCGAAGGACTGGAATCGAACTTGGTTTTATTGCCGTGATACATCTCCAGCTGATGAAAATCCTCTGCCGGGTTTTCGTGAAAACCGGCTTAGTTCAAGACATCCCCTCCCAGACCGGATTAGCACCAAAGAACGGGCTAAATATATGCCCATCTTTTCAAAGACAAGAGCCTTAATGGCCAACGGGTTGACCGGAGTTGATTTAGTCCGATGCTGGGTCCCTTGGAGAATTTTACCATTGAGCCGCCGGCCCAGTTTAATGTGTGAATATACTGGCGATGTCAAAGATCCATAGCGTTACTGCCAAGTGCGACTGGATAATAATGAGATCAATAAGATTACCAAAACGCTGCTTCATGAGAGCTTGGCCACTTGTAGCAAGACGGGGTTGAATCCCTTTTGCACCCTTAACCCGGCTCCGGCTGTAAGTACTTCAGGCTCATTTCTATCTTATTCTTTCTTCTTATATGTTGCCTTCTTACTATTACTTGTTTTCCTCAGGCTGATGATCCTTTCTGGAACAAGAAACTTCAGGACAAGCCGGCCAAAAAGACCAGGGTAAAGAGCAAGGCTCCCAAGAGGCCTGCTAAGAAGAAAACAGACACAACGGAGCTATTTACACTGAACGACAATGAGTCGGAGGTAGAACTTGATTCCCTTGGCTCCTTTTTTGTACATATTATTGATGTTGATTACTATCAGGATGACGCGGAGGCCAGCCATGCAGACGGTGAAGAGGTAACTATCCTTTCCTCTAACTCAGAGCCTTTGCCAAGACAAAAAGTTCGACAAGTGAGCCGGAAAGTAAGGTTTTCTCACCCTTTAGCTTACTTGGATCCAAACTTTATTTTGAAGAAACAACAGCATGAAGCTCGACGCACAACCCGGAACAGCGGCTATGGAAACCTTTCCTCCGGCTTACCCAACACGCCGGTTCCTCGGAAACGCCGAAATGAGGTGCCACAGAGTCCAACCTTATCTTTTCCAAAGGCGGGTCTTATTCGTCAACCGCTTAACCCTTCCGACTCAAACTATCAGGGAACCTCTCACTCCTCCTCCGGCGACTCAACTGGGACTCAGACTCCCCTCTTCAAAGTCGCCCCTGGGTGAAAACATTAATTTCTTTGCTTTAACACTTTACCAACTGACATATTAACCTCTTCATACGTCTTACTTTCAGTGGCATAGCCAAGCCCAGCAAAAAGCTAAAAGTTAATAAACCGGCCGAAGACCCCAAAGTTAATGAACCGAAAATCCAAAACATATCTGAGGCTTCTCATCACAACTCTGAGGCTGCTGCTGATGACCTACCACCAGAGACTCGTGAAGTCATGGTAGACCCAATACATGTTGATCCATCCAGTGTTAAACCGCCAAGTCCCATAAGACCTGCTGATGAAACTCCTTCACAGCAAGATGCGGAGGACGTTGTCATTACTGGTGCTGGCTACACTGAACCGGGGAACCCCACCATTCTAGCCAAGCATTCTGCCAAGGAAGAGCTAATTGAAAAGAACAAGGCCAGGTTTGATGTTGCCAAATATTCACACTTAAGCGTTAATGAGTTATACTCTGGCTATCTGAGCCAGCTGCACACTGGTCATGATCTGGAGGCAGACTTGGTCAAAAACTTGCGCCAAAAATATGAGGTATGAACATTTGTTTCCTTTACATATATAGTCATCCAGCCCCCAAGTCTTATCTGTAGGAAAAGATACTTTGAGTAGGGTTAAGACTTTGTCCATATGTTGCTTCAATCTTTCACAGTCGTAGCCCTCATGGGCCGGCTTATCTTGATAAAGATGAGCCGGTTCATTTATATGGAAAGAACTTTAAACCATAGCCCTCATGGGCCAACTTATCGTAATAAAGATGAGCCGGTTCATTACTTTGAAAGAACTCCAAATCATAGCCCTCATGGGCCGGCTTATCTTAATAAAGATGGGCCGGTTCATTACTCTGAAAGAACTCCAAATCATAGCCCTCATGGGCCGGCTTATGTTCATAAAGATGAGCCTGTTCAAAAGAAATATAAGTGGGAAAAAGAACTTCCGCACACATTAGCCCCCAAGTGTCAAGTGCTTTGCTTGCAACGTGCTTGAGACTTGTCCATAAATTGTGTCCTGGCAAATATGTATATAATTTTGTTTAACTCTTATTTGCAGCATGCGTTAACCCAGGCCGAAACCCAGGCGGCCGATTTGAAGACCCGGCTTGAGCGGCAAGAGGCGGAGACACGCCAAGCTGATTCCAAGCTCAAACTTAGTCTTGAAGAGAACGAGAAGCTCAAAACTGGGTTTTCGACAGAAAGAACCGCCTGGGACAAGGAGAAGGCCGCCTTGGTTCAAAGAGCAGAAACTACCGAATCTTCTTTGAAGGAAACGGCTGCAGAATTAACTAGTTTAAAACACCGCATATCCTAGATGACAGCTACAATCTTCGGTAAGCAACTCAGGATGTTTTGCCCACTTCCACTTTTTAACCTTAACTCGCCCGGTGACTCATTTGTGCACTTATTCAACAGGCCCCAGGAGTACCAACCTCGACCAAGATATGTTGGTAAAGCTCAAGGCGGTTTACACTCTGGTGGAACAGCTGTACACAGGCACACAGTGGCCACTAGCAGTTATCTCGCATAATAAACAGCCACCTGCACTTATCAAGGATGTATTAGACAAGTTATCTGTCATGCCCAAAAGGATTGAAGAGATCAAGCGATCCGCAGCTTGAGCCAGTGCAATAACTACTTTGAGCCGGGCTAAAGCCTGGCAAGCGGAGTTGGACCCGGAGGAGATGGCCACTGGCTGTCCGAGCTTCAAAGAAGACGGGTCTCCCTTCAGTGCCAGCGACTTCACAAAATGTGTAAAAGAGATGCGCCCGCTGGCCAGTAAATTGGCCGAGGAGACAGATTTGTCTAAGTATCAGGCGGCTTATACCAAGGAGAACCAGAAAGTGAAAGCGCCGGCTTATAAGATTGTAGAGCTCATTCCTCCAATACGTAAGCACACTTTTGCTCCTGATATTGATCCGTCCGACCTTATAGACGATGAAGCCGAGTTTATAGCTTTAACTGGCATCGACTGGACATCATCTGACTTCCAGACGACAGAGGGAGAAGAAGAAGAACTGACGCAGGATGACCCGGAGGCTTCAACTCGCCAAGACCAGAACAACTGATTCAACAGGCGATTCTCACACTGCGGCGCGGCGTTTCCTTTTGAAAAACTCTTAATTATTCAGGCTTTGGAGAGCCATGTAATAGGCTAGTTAAAACAATGATCTGTCATGCCATCGTGCATGTTGAGCCGTAAAACTGCTGTTTGAAATACTTTATGTGCCACTAGTGAGCTCTTCAGGGAATACCATATTGTTTTTCGATGTTCCTGCACACATAGTAAACAA
Source organism: Thinopyrum elongatum (assembly GCA_011799875.1). NCBI lineage: Eukaryota > Viridiplantae > Streptophyta > Magnoliopsida > Poales > Poaceae > Thinopyrum > Thinopyrum elongatum. The sequence continues at coordinate 87,503,125 of CM022300.1, forward strand.
CATACACCCTAGCGGTTTACACCAGGGCAGATCATAATTTCCAATATAACATGCTCTGGCGACTTAAAGTCGATAACCAGGGCGGGTTAAAAAGAACCCGAAATTTTACTCAAATATCAAGTCATACCTATAGACTGATATCATAATGATGCTGTGATGATTGTAATCCATCAGAGGTATTAACCCGTAAACAGGAAAAATCATGACTTGAATTTATTCAAGGCAAAACACCCTGGCGACTTAAAGTCTGCTTATCAGGGCGGGTTATTAACCCAATATGCTCAAATATGAGTCATAGAATCAAGGCTATATGGCCTAAATTGTGAAAACCATATATTCATATGGAAAAAGACATAAACCCAACAATCTTCAGAAAAAATATTAAGTCAGAAAACGAGGCTTTCATAGGCCGCCAAGCCTAAAACTTCAAGTGCTTTCATGGGCCGCACAGCCACTGGGTTAGTTTCCAGCACACCTGTAAGCCGGCCCTCACATGACAAGCCACCGGTTTAACTTGAACAAGTTCAGGGTCTTTTAAAAGATTGACTGTTAAGAACACGGCGGGTCATTCCAGGATTACCTTGGCGGAGGAACAACGACATACAGGCCGGTTAACCCATAATTTGGTGTTTCCACTTGGCTAGGAAGCCGATCAAGAGGGTATGCAAGGCTACGCTCATTAAGCAGGAAGCCCCCAAATGACCAATAAGATGGTGTTTCCACCTGGCTAGGAAGCCGATCAAGAGGGTAATCAAGGATCTGCTCATTGAGCGGGTAGCCCCCAAGTGACCAATAAGTTGGTGTTTCCACCTGGCTAGGAAGCCGATCAAGAGGGTAATCAAGGCTCTGCTCATTGAGCAGGTAGCCCCCAAGTGACCAATAAGTTGGTGTTTCCACCTGGTTAGGAAGTCGATCAAGAGGGTAATCAAGACTCTACTCGTTGAGCAGGTGGCCCCCAAATGATCTTTAAGAACAAATGATAAGTCTAAAACTCATTGAAGTGAAAATGACAGAGGCCCTGAATTATTAGGGATGCCGGCTTTATTATACTGATCATAATATATACATGGATGAAAGTATGTACAGCACAAGAGCCGGTGGCTCAAGTGTAATAAGGCCGAAGATGAGCAATGTTCCAAGGCCGGTAGGTCTCTTCCTCTGATGTGCGTGAATCCTTGTGTTCTTGAATATCAATGACGTAGTATGACCCGTTATTCAGATTCTTGCTAACCAGAAAAGGTCCTTCCCAAGGTGGGGATAACTTGTGCATATCTGTTTGATCTTGGATGAGCCGGAGCACCAAGTCGCCTTCTTGAAAGGTCCGGGTCTTAACCCGGCGGCTATGATAACGTCGAAGATCTTGCTGATATATTGCTGAACGAGCCACCGCTAGGTCACGCTCCTCATCCAACCTATCAAGAGCATCCTGACGTGCCTTTTCATTATCAGCTTCAACATAAGCCGCCACGCGAGGTGAGTCATGACGGATGTCACTTGGAAGAACCGCCTCGGCCCCATAGACCATGAAGAAGGGCGTATAACCCGTGGATCTGTTGGGGGTAGTATTGATACTCCAAAGCACTGAGGGTAACTCTTCAACCCAACAACCCCGTGTCCTTTGCAAAGGGACCATGAGCCGGGGTTTGATTCCCCTCAAGATTTCTTGATTGGCCGTTTCAGCTTGACCATTGGATTGGGGGTGAGCAACTGATGAGACATCAAGACGAATATGCTCTCACTGACAGAACTCTTTCATAGCACCTTTAGACAGATTAGTATCATTATCAGTTATGATGCTGTGAGGGTAACCAAAACGGAAAATCACCTTCTTAATAAACTGAACCGCCGTTGCTGCATCACACTTGCTGACTGGCTCTGCCTCAACCCACTTGGTAAATTTATCAACCGCCACCAAGAGATGGGTCTTCTTGTCCTTAGATCTTTTGAAAGGTCCAACCATATCCAGTCCCCACACTGCAAACGGCCAAGTAATTGGAATCATCCTCAATTCTTGAGCCGGCACGTGAGTTCGTCTAGAAAACTTCTGACAACCGTCACACTTGCTAACCAGATCCTCTGCATCAGCGTGAGCTATCAACCAATAAAAACCGTGCCGAAAGGCTTTAGCAACTAGAGACTTAGAGCCGGCATGATGACCACAATCACCTTCATGGATCTCCCTTAGAATCTCACGGTGTAGGATCGAAAGTATGTCTAGAGGGGGGTGATTAGACTACTTGACCAAATAAAAACCTAGCCTTTTCCCAATTTTAAGTCTTGGCAGATTTTAGCAACTTGGCACAAGTCAAGCAATCAACCTACACATGCAAGTCTAAGAGTATAGCAGTGGAATGTAAAACATTTGCATATGAAGGTAAAGGGAGGAGTTTGGAGGGAGCAAACGCAATGTAGACACGGAGATTTTTGGCGTGGTTCCGATAGGTGGTGCTATCGTACATCCACGTTGATGGAGACTTCAACCCACGAAGGGTAACGGTTGCGCGAGTCCACGGAGGGCTCCACCCACGAAGGGTCCACGAAGAAGCAACCTTGTCTATCCCACCATGGCCATCGCCCACGAAGGACTTGCCTCACTCGGGTAGATCTTCACGAAGTAGGCGATCTCCTTGCCCTGACAAACTCCTTGGTTCAACTCCACAATCTTGACAGAGGCTCCCAAGTGACACCTAACCAATCTAGGAGACACCACTCTCCAAAAGGTAATAGATGGTGTGTTGATGATGAACTCCTTGCTCTTGTGCTTCAAATGATAGTCTCCCCAACACTCAACTCTCTCTCACGGATTTGGATTTGGTGGAAAGATGATTTGAGTGGAAAGCAGCTTGGGGAAGGCTAGAGATCAAGATTCATATGGTTGGAATGGAATATCTTGGTCTCAACACATGAGTAGGTGGTTCTCTCTCAGAAAATGTATACTGGAAGTGTAGGCACGTTTTGATGGCTTTCTTCATGAATGAAGAGGGGGTGGAGGGGTATATATAGCCTCCACACAAAATCTAACCGTTACACACAATTTACCAAACTCGGTGGGACCGAATCATAAAACTCGGTCAGACCGATTTAGTTCAAAATGTGAACGTTAGGATTTTCGGTGGGACCGACACGTCAACTCGGTGAGACCGATTTCATTAGGGTTAGGGCATAACGTAATCTCGGTGAGACCGATCACATAAACACGGTAGGGCCGATTTTTGTAATAGGCAAATAGAGAGTTGGTCAGGCAAACTCGGTGGGACCGATTCGCTCATTTCGGTGAGACCGAAATGTTACGAAAGGGAAACAGAGAGTTTGCATTGCGAACTCGGTGGGACCGATCGCTCATCTCGGTTAGACCGAAACATTACGAAGGGAAACAGAGAGTTTGTAATCCCATCTCGGTGAGACCGAGATCCCTATCGGTGAGACCGAACTGACTAGGGTTTCTGGCAGTGGCTATGTCAAATGAACTCGGTGGCGCCGGATAGATCAAATCGGTGGGGCCGAGTTTGACTTTTGGTTTGGGACATATGTGGATATGAGAAAGTGGTTGAGAGCTTTTGGAGCATATCACTAAGCATTTTGAGCAAGCAAGCCATTAAGCAACACCTCATCCCCTTTTAATAGTATTGTCTTTTCCTATGGACTCAATGTGATCTTGGATCACTAAAATGAAAATGTAGAGTCTTGAGCTTTAGCCAATATGTGTCCCTAGCATTTTGAGGGGTCCACATTCCTAGTCCATGCCATGCCAATCATTAAACTTCCTGAAATAATCCTCTTGAAATAGCATTAGTTCAATGAGCTATATGTTGTTAGGAATTACCAAATCCACCCAGGGATAGTTGCACTTTCAATCTCCCCCTTTTTGGTAATTGATGACAACATATAGATCAAAGCTTCGACAAAAGATAATAAGATTTAGAACATCGTCGCTTTGAGAAGTATGTGATAAGTAAGAGCTCCCCCTAAATTTGTGCATTATTTGAAATTTTCTTTTGAATGCAAATGTACAATCGATTAGGATCATGGGTTACTCTTCCATGTCACATACATCTTGGTGGAGCGCTCAAAATGATAGAAATTAAAAACATGCACTCATCACCAAGCAAAGTGAATGATCATATATGGGAAATAAAAGATAATATCATTCAAGCATGCATTAAAATATGATATGATCAAACACATGATCATAAGACATAAAGTATCAATCAAGCACACAAAAGTTTCAACCAAATAGCAAGAGAGACAAAAGAAGCAAGAACACTCTCTCTCGAAGCCTGTGATCTATACATTTCTCCCCCTTTGGCAACAAGTTACCAAAAAGTTCGAAAATGCATAGTGCTATGCGTCTCTCTAGGCTTGATCTTCGGGAGGTGGTGTTGAGAGAACTCCAAGGACAAAAGCATCTGTAGAAGTTGATGGAGCTGGTGGAGTTGCAACTGGAGGTGGCACTGAAGCTATGGCTGCTGGTGCTGATTTAGTGGTTCTAGTGTCAGGCACTGGCACTACAACAGATCTTTGACCTCTAGGCACTCTCTGAAAGGCATCTGTGGTAGCCTGCCCTTTCTTCTCCTCTGCTTCCTCCTGGAGCTGCTCAACAGTTGTCTGCATCTCAGTCACTTTCAGATCAAGATCATAGAATTTTGTCTCAATGATCCTCTCCAAGCTCTCCTGATTTTGAGTCAGGGTGGCCAAACCCTTCTCAATCCTCAAAGTTGCTTGAATCAGATATGCAAGCTGATCTTGCTTGCTCTTCAGAAATACCTGAGATGCCTCTTCAACACTTGGCATCTTTGCAGCTTTCTTAGCCTTTGCCTTCTCTCTCTTCTCTTGTGCTTGCACGGATGTGGGATCTTCTTCATCCATCACAACAGTATTATCCTCAAATTCTGGTCTTAGGGGTAGATGCTCCTTATCCAACAAATAGGTGCATGTGCCCATCTTGGAGTTGATGAGCACCTGAATATGTGGAGCATACCCACAAGATCTCTTCTGATCTGTTCTGGCTATCACTCTGGTCAGACATACTGGCAAAGCAAACTGACAGCAGGCCCTGTGAGTAGATATAGATGAGGTAGAGTGGATGAGCATCACAAAGTGCAGAGTTTTTGCAAAACAAATGAGTCAAAAACTTAGTTTTAGTTTTCCATAGAAAGCATTTCGGAGCTACCGATTTGTCAATTTCGGTGACACCGAAGCAACTTTTGGAGTCTAAACTAGTGAAATCGGTCAGACCGAGACACAGTTCGGTGACTCTGAGATTGCTAGGGTTTCACAGAGAGTCGAACTCGGTCACACCGATTTGCAATTTCGGTCAGACCGAAAAGTGCAAGTGCTATGGCCTAAGCCAAATCGGTGAGACCGATTTCCACAATTCGGTCGGTCCAAGATGAGTTCGGCGGAAACTTAACCCTAAATTTTCAAATCAAACCTAATCTAATGGAGGTTTTCTCTGGATAGATTGATCTCATACGTGGTATAGAACATGGCATTGCATTGTGCTAAGAGTCGGAGTTAGGAATTAGCACAAAAGTTCAAACTCATACCCTAGTTCGGCAGTGAGTTCACTACGGCTGCAACAGCGGGGTTGAAATCCGTTGACGATGACGGAGACCGGCGGCGGGAGGTCGCTGGCGATGAGGAGACAATCCGGAGACCCGAGGCGGCAGAGCAGGACACGCGCGGGCTGAGGGGTTTTGAAGAAATTTCCAAAATCTCATCCGTCGGTATATATATCCTGACCCTGTCGGTGTGACTGAAAGGAACAACTCAGTGGCACCGAGATGCAGAATCGCAAGCGGTTACTGCAACTCGGTGTGACCGAAAGGTTCTAATCGGTTGCACCAAGATTGAAAGTCTAGATCAACTCAGTGAACTCGGTATGACCGAAGTGGATGAATCGGTCAGACCGAAATGCACAGAGAGGTTTTAGAAGTTTAAGTCTATGACGAATCGAGGACTCCGAGTGCTCCTCACACAGAGTGGTTCGAATCTGACTTGATCAAACTTTGTGATGTAGCATGAATAGAGTTTGAGACAAGAAAAGCATAGATAGCTAGAGGAAGTTCTTAGGCATTCTTGTCCATCCATTTGGCAAAAGAGAAAAAACCAAACAATCAAGGCAACAAATGGATGTCCTCGAATGAGTAAATATGCAATCAACATGCTCACACAATAAAGTGGCAAATGAAACATGTGGCAAAGCATGCACAAACACTCTAGCATCTATCAAGGAATTGGCGATGACTAGGTCATCTATATATGAGTATATTGACTTAGGAGTCAAATGAGAACATTTGATCATAGGTCATACTCATCGTTTAAGCACAAGTGGGGTTACCACTTTTACATAAAGCATTGTTGTGTTCACACCATTAGAGTTGCTTTAGCTCAATTGTTAGAGTAAAGCTCCCCCTAGATGTGATATCCCCCCTAAGAGGGATGAACTAACCTTGGGTTTTGTCGATGATGACTTCATGTAGATGTTGAAGATGTGGATGCTCAATGTTGATGTAGATCATTTGGAGCAATCCTTTGGAGTGAGTTGCACTTTCAATACCTACACGGGTTAGTCCCACAAGGAACAAACAAGGATATCCATAGACATAGAGTGATGTTCACACAAGATGATGTCCATGAAAGCATTAGGTTACCTTGTCCCTTGTCTTACCAACAAGAGGGTTTGTGACTCCTTGAACTAGTGCAAGATATGGAAGTTGTTTGCACTTGTCCTTGCCAAAATGATATGAGTGAAGTATGTTGGCAGAGTCACCCTCAAGAACTCTCTAGTTCTTGTTCTTCGGGATCCACATCATCTTGATGGGAATCCTTGGAGTTGTAGTCGTACTTGACGAAGTAGAACTTGATGTAGTCTTGGGAACCCACTTGACCAAGGCCTTAGGAGCTTCTTCAAATGCATCAATCTCCTCTTGAAGCTTGTCCTTGCCTTTTTGCTTGTGGTCTTGTGGTGGAAGATCATCTTGAGCTTGTGTCCCTTGGAAAGAAGTAGGATCATACTTCTCTTGTTGAAGAACAAACTTCGTCTTGGGGTATTGATCTTCTTCCCACTCAAATCCATTGGCATTGAACTTTCGTTCAAAACCAACACCTTGATTCTTCCGGTGCCTTCCTTGCTTGCGTACAATTTCCTCAAATTGCTTACTCCCGGCAAGGCTTTTGTAAACACCTTTCTCTATAATTCCCTTCAATAAGCTGTTTTCTTGCTCAAGTGTAACTTGGCTAAGAGAATCATTAGTGGAATCAAGAGAACTACTAGAAGCAACAACATTGGATTTAACATGATTATTGTTACTACTAGAAGAAGAATCTTTCTTACTCTTGTTGCTAGATTTTACTTGTGGCATGTAAGTAGACAAAAGTAAACGCTTGGCAATGTAAGAAGAACTTTTCTTACAAAGATCATCATTGATTGCCTTTAAGAACCCATGCTCTTGCTCAAGGTTGAGCTTTTCAAAGCGTAGCTTCTCATGAGTCTTTAAAAGTTCTCGATGATCTTCTAAGGTAGTTTCATGAGCTAACTTAAGAGTGTTTAGTTCTTTAGTTAGACGCTCAATCTCCTTCTTAACATCATCATTCGTTTTATCTTGATTAGCATGATTAATAGCAAGTTCATCATAGTTTTCATCACTAGAGTTGTCAACAAGTAAATCATCATCACCTAGCAAATCATCTTCATCACTATTGAAATCAACATACTCGAGGTGTGATACCTTTGGGCCTTTAGCCATGAAGCATCTTCCAATTCCTTCATTTGGTGAGTCAAATATGTCGTAGGAGTTGGTTGACACAAGTGCTAGACCGGCAACACCTTCATCTTGAGTATATTCGGAGTCGGAGTGATAACTTCTCTCGGAGTGATGGTCGGAGTTGGAGCCGGATACCCATTCACCAACATGAGCTTGATGTTTTCGTTTTGTGTAGCTCTTTGATGATTTGTCCTTCCTTTCCGAATCCTTGCTTCTGCGAGAGGTTCTTTGTTCATAGCGATCATCTCTACTCCTTCTCTCCCTTGGAGGTGATTCTTCCCTTCTACTTCTTCTTTTGGGTGAATCTTCTCTTCTTTTGTAGGGGGCCGTACACTCATTGGAGTAGTGTCCGGGCCTTCCACAATTGTAGCAATTACGCTCACGGCTTGAAGATCTTTTGTCATTGTAGGACCTTGACTTGGAACTTCTTTCCTTGCTTCTACTCTTGTAGAACTTATTGAAGTTCTTCACCATTAGGCTCAATTCCTCATTGAAGGTTTGTTTCTCACTTGATGATGTAGGAGTATCACATGAGGCTTTGTAAGCACCACTTGACTTGTTGTGAAGCTCTTCCTTATCCTTGAGTGACATCTCATGAGCAACAATTCTTCCAATGACTTTCGTTGGCTTGAGATCTTTGTAATTGGGCATCATTTGGATCAATGTGCACACGGTATCATATTTTCCATCCAAGGCTCTTAGGATCTTCTTGATGATGAATCTATCGGTCATCTCTTCACTTCCTAAGCCGGCAATCTCATTTGTGATGAGAGCAAGCCTAGAGTACATTTCAGCGACACCTTCACCATCCTTCATTTTGAACTTGTCAAGTTGACTTTGAAGCACATCCAATTTGGATTCCTTGACGGAGTCAGTACCCTCGTGCATATCAATCAAAGTATCCCAAATTTCATTTGCATTCTCAAGATGGCTGGTTTTGTTGAATTCTTTGGGGCACAATCCGTTGAAGAGGATATCGCAAGCTTGAGCATTGTATTGCAACATCTTCAACTCTTCCGCGGTAGCTTCACGGTTTGGTTCTCTCCCATCAAAGAATTCACCTTGCAAACCAATACACACAATAGCCCAAACGGCAGGGTTATGTCCAAGAATATGCATTTTCATCTTATGCTTCCAACTAGCAAAATTAGTACCATCAAAGTAAGGACCCCTACGGTGGTAATTTCCCTCGCTAGACGCCATACTCTCCTAGGTTGTGAAACCAAGGCTATGATCACCAAAAGCTATGGAGATCAAGGCAAATGGAAACCAAAGCTCTGATACCACTTGTAGGATCGAAAGTATGTCTAGAGGGGGGGGTGATTAGACTACTTGACCAAATAAAAACCTAGCCTTTTCCCAATTTTAAGTCTTGGCAGATTTTAGCAACTTGGCACAAGTTAAGCAATCAACCTACACATGCAAGTCTAAGAGTATAGCAGCGGAATGTAAAACATTTGCATATGAAGGTAAAGGGAGGAGTTTGGAGGGAGCAAACGCAATGTAGACACGGAGATTTTTGGCGTGGTTCCGATAGGTGGTGCTATTGTACATCCACGTTGATGGAGACTTCAACCCACGAAGGGTAACGGTTGCGGGAGTCCACGGAGGGCTCCACCCACGAAGGGTCCACGAAGAAGCAACCTTGTCTATCCCACCATGGCCATCGCCCACGAAGGACTTGCCTCACTCGGGTAGATCTTCACGAAGTAGGCGATCTCCTTGCCCTTACAAACTCCTTGGTTCAACTCCACAATCTTGACGGAGGCTCCCAAGTGACACCTAACCAATCTAGGAGACACCACTCTCCAAAAGGTAATAGATGGTGTGTTGATGATGAACTCCTTGCTCTTGTGCTTCAAATGATAGTCTCCCCAACACTCAACTCTCTCTCACAGATTTGGATTTGGTGGAAAGATGATTTGAGTGGAAAGCAGCTTGGGGAAGGCTAGAGATCAAGATTCATATGGTTGGAATGGAATATCTTGGTCTCAACACATGAGTAGGTGGTTCTCTCTCAGAAAATGTATACTGGAAGTTTAGGCACGTTCTGATGGCTTTCTTCACGAATGAAGAGGGGGTGGAGGGGTATATATAGCCTCCACACAAAATCTAACCGTTACACACAATTTACCAAACTCGGTGGGACCGAATCATAAAACTCGGTCAGACCGATTTAGTTCAAAATGTGAACGTTAGGATTTTCGGTGGGACCGACACGTCAACTCGATGAGACCGATTTCATTAGGGTTAGGGCATAACGTAATCTCGGTGAGACCGATCACATAAACTCGGTAGGGCCGATTTCTGTAATAGGCAAACAGAGAGTTGGTCAGGCAAACTCGGTGGGACCAATTCGCTCATTTCGGTGAGACCGAAATGTTACGAAAGGGAAACAGAGAGTTTGCATTGCGAACTCGGTGGGACCGATCGCTCATCTCGGTTAGACCAAAACATTACAAAGGGAAACAGAGAGTTTGCAATCCCATCTCGGTGAGACCGAGATCCCTATCGGTGAGACCAAACTGACTAGGGTTTCTGGCAGTGGCTATGTCAAATGAACTCGGTGGCGCCGGATAGATCAAATCGGTGGGGCCGAGTTTGACTTTTGGTTTGGGACATATGTGGATATGAGAAAGTGGTTGAGGGCTTTTGGAGCATATCACTAAGCATTTTGAGCAAGCAAGCCATTAAGCAACACCTCACCCCCTTTTAATAGTATTGGCTTTTCCTATGGACTCAATGTGATCTTGGATCACTAAAATGAAAATGTAGAGTCTTTAGCTTTAGCCAATATGTGTCCTTAGCATTTTGAGGGGTCCACATTCCTAGTCCATGCCATGCCAATCATTGAACTTCCTGAAATAATCCTCTTGAAATAGCATTAGTTCAATGAGCTATATGTTGTTAGGAATTACCAAAACCAGCCAGGGATAGTTGCACTTTCACACGGCCCTTCTCAGGAGAAATACATCTCTGGAACACGCCTGTGACACTGCACTGGTGCAACTCGCCTTTGACAATGGTCATGGATTTAGACCACCGGGTTATCTGCCTGGCCTTCGTGTCATCCTCTGGTAACTCACCCTGGGTCATATAAGCCAAGTACGGCACTGTCCAATCGGGTATAGCATGAAGAGCCGCCACCAAATATGCCTCCGGGTCAGGAATTGCAAGATCCTCCTCTGTTGGTAACTTCACTGAAGGGCTATTCAGTATATCAAGAAAAACATTCGATGGTACCTGCTTACGCTGAGACCCCAGCCGACTTAAAGCATCGGCCGCCTCATTTTTCCTTCGATCAACATGTTCCACTTGATAACCTTTGAAATGACCAGCAATACTATCAACCGCCCGGCGATAAGCCGCCATGAGCGGGTCCTTAGAATCCCAAGTTCCTGAGACTTGCTGGGCCACCAAATCTGAGTCGCCAAAACACCTGACCTGGCTTAAGTTCATCTCTTTGGCCATCTGAAGACCATGGAGCAGGGCCTCATACTCAGCTGCATTATTAGTACAAGGAAACATCAGCCTTAAAACATAGCAAAATTTGTCACCTCATGGGGAAATCAAAACAACTCCAGCCCCCGAGCCTTCCAATTGCCTGGACCCATCAAAATGAATAGTCCAATATGTATTATCTGGCTTCTCCTCAGGCATCTGCAACTCTGTCCAGTCGTTGATGAAATCCACGAGAGCTTGAGACTTGATGGTCGTCCTTGGCATATATTTCAAACCATGAGGTCCAAGCTCAATGGCCCACTTAGCTATCCGGCCGGTGGCTTCTCTGTTTTGAATAATATCCCCTAAGGGAGCAGAACTGACCACAGTAATGGGATGACCCTGGAAATAATGCTTCAACTTGCGACCGGCCATGAACACCCCATAGACTAGCTTCTGCCAATGTGGGTACCTTTGCTTGGACTCAATTAAAACTTCACTGACATAATAAGCCGGCCTCTGAACCGGGTATTCCTTTCCTGTTTCCTTCTTTTCTACAACAATGGCCACGCTGACCGCTCTACTGTTAGCAGCCACATATAAAAGCAAAGGCTCCTTCTCAACAGGAGCTGCAAGAACCGGCGGCTCAGCTAACTGTTTTTTAAGTGCTTCAAACGCCTTGTTAGCAGCATCACTCTAAACAAAGTGATATGTCTTCTTCATCATCTGGTACAAAGGAACAGCCTTCTCTCCCAGGCGGCTTATAAACCGGCTTAAAGCTGCAATACGACCGGCCAGACGCTGAACGTCATTAATGCATGCCGGCTTAGCCAATGAAGTGATGGCCTTGATTTTCTTCGGGTTAGCTTCAATGCCTCTCTCCGAAACCAAGAAACCCAAGAGCTTGCCTGCAGGCACACCAAAAACACATTTGGCCGGGTTAAGCATCATCTTGTAGACCCGGAGGTTATCAAAGGTTTCCTTCAAATCATCTAGCAGAGACTCCTTCTTTCTGGATTTCACCACAATATCATCCACATAAGCATGAACATTGCGTCCTATCTGGTTATGAAGACAATTCTGAACACAACACTGATAAGTCGCCTGGGCACTCTTGAGCCCAAAGGGCATAGACACATAGCAGAAAGCTCCAAAAGGTGTGATGAAAGCCGTCTTCTCTTGGTCTTTAACTGCCATCTTGATCTGATGATAACCAGAGTAAGCATCCAAAAAGTCTCACAACCCGCCGTAGCATCAATGATCTGATCAATACGGGGAAGAGCGAAAGGATCAGCCGGGCAAGCTTTGTTAAGGTCTGTGTAATCCACACACATGCGCCAAGTGCCGTTTTTCTTAAGCACGAGCACCGGGTTAGCCAACCACTCAGGATGAAAAACTTCAACAATGAACCCGGCTGCTAAGAGCCGAGCCACCTCTTCTCCAATAGCCTTGCGCCTTTCCTCGTTAAAACGGTGAAGGAACTGTTTGACCGGCTTAAACTTAGGATCAATATTAAGAGTGTGCTTAGCGAGTTCTCTCGGTACACCCGGCATGTCTGAAGGCTTCCATGCAAAGATGTCCCGGTTCTCATGGATGGACTCGATGAGCGCGCTTTCCTATTTTGGATCCATATTAGCACTAATCACAAATTGTTGAGATGAGTCGCCAGGGATAAAGTCAACCTGCTTGGTATCATCTGCCGATTTAAACTTTAGTAAAGGATCCTGCTTTGTAGTTGGCTTCTTCAATGGAGTCATATCGGCCGGGTCAACATTGTCTTTATAAAACTTGAGTTCCTCTATGGCACAGGCAGACTCGGCGTAAGCTGTGTCACCCTCTTCACATTCCAAGGCTACTTTCTTGTCACCATGCACCATGATGGTACCCTTGCAACCCAGCATTTTAAGCTGCAAATATACATAACACGGCCGTGCCATAAACTTGGCATAAGCCGGCCGCCCAAATAGAGCATGATAGGGGCTTTTGATTTTAACCACTTCAAAGTGCAATGTCTCAGCCCTGTAGTCATGTTCATTGCCAAAGGCCACCTCTAAGGCTATCCTTCCTACTAGATAGGCCGATTTACCAGGCACCACTCCATGAAAGACCGTAGAGGATAGCTTAAGATCTTTGTCAGTCAAATTCATCCGGCGGAAAGTATCATAATAAAGGATATTGATACTGCTGCCTCCATCCATCAGCACCTTAGTGAACTTGTAGCCTCCAACTTGAGGGGCCACCACCAAAGCCAACAGACCCAGATTGTCAACCTGGGGCGGGTGATCCTCACGGATCCATACAATTGGCTGCTCTGACCATCGTAAGTATCGAGGGACCGCCGGCTCAACCGCATTGACCGCTCGCTTTTGAACCTTCTGATCTCGTTTGCACAGGTTCGTGGTGAAAACATGATATTGACCACTATTTAACTGCTTTGGATTGCTCCGATATCCTGACTGTTGTTGCTGATTACCTTGACTGAGCTGCTGGTCAAAACCACCCTGATTGCCCTGACCTTGAAATCCGGAGTTTGAGCCATTACCTCCAAAGCCAGGCCCTTGTGAACCGGAACCTGACCCGCCGTGCGGGCCATTATTGTTATGGTGATCCTGATGAAAACCGGAATCCTTATACTGCTTCATGATAAAACAATCTTTCCACAAGTGAGACGACGATCTGTCAGGACGACTATGCTTCGGGCAAGGTTGATTCAACATTGCCTCTAGGTCGAACTTTGGCCCTCCGACCCGAGGTTCTGGCTTTCCCTTTCGACGCTAATTCCGCGTGTTGGTGTTTGCCACAAAGTCTGACCCGCCATCGGCTTGCTTGCGCTTACCGTTGTTGCCTTGATTCTGCCCCACCGTGTTCGGCTGCTGCCCCTTGTCGTTTTTCTTCCCCTTACTGGATTTTTCCTCATCTGAATCAGAATCCTTGGTGCTGTCTGAGTCGGCGTATTTGATGAGAGCCGCCATGAGCTCTCCCATGTCATTGCAATGACGTTTAAGTCACCCTAGCTTCTGTTTGAGGGGGATAAACTGGCAATTTTTCTCCAAAATTAAAACAGCGGAACCAGCGTTGATGCTATCCGACGAGTGGATAATAGCTGAGACCCGACGCACCCAGTGCTTGGTCGACTCGTCTTCGCGCTGGACACAAGTGTCTAGGTCGATGATTGACAGAGGCTGCTTACACGTGTCTTTGAAATTCTGGATGAAACGTGCCTTCAACTCAGCCCACTAACTGATAGAATTAGCCGGTAGTCCCTTTAACCAGGTTCGAGCCGGCCCATCCAGCATCATAGTGAAATACTTGGCACATACAGCATCGTTCACATCTAACATCTCCATGGCTTGCTCATAACTCTCAATCCATCCCTCAGGTGGGAGATCGGCTGTGTAATTAGGCACTTTACGAGGGCCCTTAAAATCCTTGGGCAAGCGCTCATTGTGCAGAGCCGGCACCAAACAGGGCACACCAACTGACCTAGACGTCGTCCCAACCTCTACAGATACAGAAGGGTTCAACTGAAGCTGTCGACGAGCAGCTAATTGAGCCGCCAGCTCCGCCTCTTGGTGTGCTCTAGCCTAATCCGTCAAGACTTGGGCATTGTCATCATCCCATGGCGGGTTAAGCCCATGGGGCGGGTTACGAAGCCGCTCGCTGCTGGAAACCGCCGGTGACTCCATGCGCCGGCTGTAGCTTCGGCTCGGTCGCGGAGTCGAATGGATTCACTCACGGCTGTAGGAATAAGCCGCTTGCTGGGTCACCGCCGTCTTAAGAAGTTCCACGATGTTCCGGGCCTCTATCGCAGCTGCCGACTCACCTTCAATTAGGAGGGCTGCCAGCCGTGAGGCTGCGGCAATCATATTATCCAGTGGGTTGGAGTAATGACCCGGGGGTGTCTACACTTGCTGAGGAGGGGTCAAGTTCACACGGGGCGGATCTGCTATACGAGGCTGAGTCGCCGCCCCAGTTGCTGGTGCTTCCTCAGCCCGGGTCTCACCGGGCGGGTTACTTGGCCCTGCTCCGGGTGTAATAAAAAGATTCCTCCCCTCAAATTGCGGTGGCAAGCGGCTCTGGTGCCTCCTCCGCATCACAGCGTTTGACGCATTTTGATCCAGACTTAAGCGAAAAGCCTTGGCCCTTACCCTCTGTGTTTCAGCTTCTAGGGCGGTCCATTCCGCAGCCATCCTGACGTTCTCAACCTTAAGTTCCTCTTTAGCCTGAGCTACTTCATCCCTTAGCTTTGCCACTTCCGCATTATGCTGTGCCTGAGTCGCCGCGGTCACCTCTGCCGCTAGTAACGTTGCCAAAGCATCCAAGAGCTCGGATAAAACTTGAGCCGGCGGACGCGCAGAGCCGCTTGCCCCATCCATTGCAGCAGCTGTTGAACCAGAAGTCATAGCTGCAGCGGTTGATGAGTGCACCATCTGCTGCGTCCCGGCCATGAATATAGCTGCCCTGCTCGGCGGCTCATAGGAGTCCGGAATACTGTCGCCATCGGAACAGCCCCAAGCCCACCATCTTGCAGTTGATAAATCGACTCAGTTTCGCCGGTTGAGGACTCATCACCTGAGTAGATGGCCGTCTCACCACCGGACATGTAGCCTTCCTCGAGATCCGCTCCATGGACAAAGCCGACGAAAACATGCTTCTGGGCGGGTTGAATCCTGGTGGGTTGAACCTTGGTGGGTCTCACGCGCCGAGTCGTCTCAATGGTGTCGGCGCAGACTTCCGGCTCAGGCTCAGACTCACCAATCTTGCCGATGAAAACTTGGATACCACCAAAGGGGACCCGGTACCCATATTCGATTGAATCGGCCTCCGGACCCCATCCAGTGTCGTCGATGTAGATCTTGCCGCGGTGTTGTGGAGTTGTCACGGCAGATGTCCTAATGAAAGGACTTAGTTGGGGAGCCATGGCGACGAGGTTAGCTTAAAGGGGTTAAACGGGACAAAGGACACGCGGAGTTTATACTGGTTCGGCCCCTTGCGGTAAAGGTAAAGGCCTAATCCAGTTTGAGGTGGTATTGCTAGGGTTTCGATTACCAGGGAGCGAATACGCTTTGCCTGGCTTTCGAGCTGTTGTCCCTTTTTCTCCTAAGCCGCCGCCTTAGGTTTAGATTTTATTCCATTTTTCTGAACAGCTGCAGATCCAATCACATAGCTTTAATCTACAAGACCTGTTTGTCCCAATACTTAGTAAAATTTTCTCTTGTCAGACCTCGAATACCAGTACTTGTCATGGCGGCTTACATCACCGGCTTATAATTACTCATATATCATTAGTCCTCATTTAAGCCGCCATTCTGAATATACACTGTAGCTGTTTAACTTGTGGTTTCGCAAATTGATCTGAACCGGCAAAATTTCCCTTTCCTTTAGGTTTTGTCTCTTCACAATGCCGCCAAAGACAGTTTATACATGCAATTGGGTTCCCTCCATCGTCACTGATGGCTCACTTAAAGACTTCGTCAAAATCGAGTACTTGCCCGCAAAGAATGTTATGCATTACCGTGCTCCTGATCCAGGCGAAGAAAGACCTCAGCCAAAGGACGGCGAAATCATTGTATTCACTGATCACATGAACCGGGGCTTCTCACCACCCGGCTCTAAGTTTTTCCGAGATGTTCTGCACTTCTTCCATCTCCATCCTCAAGACATCGGACCCAATTCCGTGTCAAATATCGGCAACTTTCAAGTCTTCTGCGAAGTATACCTTCAAGAGGAGCCCAGCGTCGAACTCTTTAGGGAATATTTTTATTTAAACCGCCAGAACGAGGCTACGAACGGACCCAGCTTGGAACTTGGTGGGATCTCAATTCAGCAAAGAAGAGACGCCATCTTTCCCTACACTCGCTTGCCAAGTCACCCCAAAGATTGGAACCAAACATGGTTTTATTGCAAAGACACCTCTCCGGCTGACGAAAATCCATTGCCGGGTTATCGTGCCCAACGTCTTGACACAAAGCATCATCTTCCTGAAAAGCTTACCGCTGCTAAGCGTAAAAAACTTGCTCCCACCATTGCAAAGGTTAAAGCTCTACTGGGAAACGGTTTAACTGGCATTGACTTGGTTCGGTGCTGGGTTGCTTGGCAGATCATACCTTTGAGCCGCCGACCCGGCTTAATGTGCACTTATACAGGCAGTACCAAGGATCCATTACGCCACAGCCCCTTGCATTTAACTGATGACGCAATTACCGATATGGTTAAAACTCTTTTGAACGAAGATTCCGAAGACTGCAGCAAAGTGGGTCTGAACCCTTTCTGCAAACTTAACCCGCCGCTAGATGTGAGTCTTTAACTCATCTTACTTTTATCTCATTATTTAAACATTGTACTAACTCAACTTTGCTAATTTCCACAGGCTGAATCTGATTTCTGGAAGGCAAAATATGACCATGAAGCCGCCAAGAAGGCCAGGGCTGCCAAGAAAACCGCCAAGAAAACCACCAAGAAGCATAAGAAGAAACCAACTGCCTCTGACATGCTTGATCTAGATGACACCTCTGAGTCGGAGGTAGCCCTTGACTCTCTTGGCTCCTTTTTCAATTATCTTATTAACATTGATTACTCTTAGGATGATACGGGGGCCAGCCAAGCAGTTGAAGAAGAGGTAACTATTATTTCCTCCGACTCAGAGCCTTTGCCAAGACAGAAATTTCGACGAGTAACCCGAAAAGTAAGGTTTTCACACCCCTTAGCTCATTTGGATCCTCACTTTCTTTTGAAGCAACAGCAGCACGAAAGCCGACGCCAGACTCGGAACAGCGGAGGTGAAGAATTGCCCTGCGGCTTACCGAATACTCCAGCTCCACGGAAACGCCAAAATGAGGTCCTTCTAAGCTTAACTTCTTTTTACCCACTGGCGGGTTGCTTTCGCCAGCCACTCAATTCCTCTGACTCAAACTACCAGGAAACCCCTCGTTCTTCCTCTGGCGACTCATCACAGACCCAACTGCCGGCTTTCAAGACTGCCCCTGGGTAACAACAATTACTTTTATTATTTACCTCTTTGTACTCTGATAACTATACTGACCTGTCACAACCCGTGCAGTGGACAAGCAAAGCCTAACAAGAAGGCCAAAGTTACCAAGCCAACTAAGGCTCCTAAAGTTGTTGAAACGGAGCAGCAAGTCTCTGCACCTGAAGCTTCTGAAAAACAGAGAGAAGAACCTGCCCCTGGCATTCCACCTGAAATTCCTGATCTCTCCATTGATCATACCAACACCGACTCTTTGATCACTGAACCGTCAAGCTCACCTAAGCCGTCAGAGACTCATGCTGATGACGTTCTGATTACTGGCTCCGGTTTTATAGAATCGGGAAATCCAACTATCTTGGCAAAACACTCCGCCAAACAAGAGGTTATTGAAAGGCGGAAAGTGAGGTTTGATGTCTCTCACTATGCACAATTGAGCAGCAGCGAGATATTGTCTGGCTATCTCAACCAAGTACACTCCAGCCACGATCTTGAAATTGAGATGGTGAAACAAATGCATCAGAAACATGAGGTATGAATTCCTGCTTAAATAAATTATATACATCCTGCCAGCCCCCAAGTCTACTAGTTATGATAAGATTGAATAGGCTGTAGACTTTAGCAGAAATGTGAACATTTGTAGTGAATACTTCCAAAGCCGGCTTGTTCTGATAACATTGCATCCGTAGCACCCAAGGGCCAGTTTAATCAGCATGAATGAGCCGGTCCTGTTTCCCATTGCTTATAACAGAGAGCTTATCTGTGTAGCCCACATGAGCCGGCTGTGATCGTTTACAGCACAACCGGGTCATTGTAAGATAGTTAGGAGACACGAGCAATATGCATTAGCCCCCAAGTGCCAAGTACTCTTGCTTGCAAAGTGCTTGGGACTTTATTCACATGAATTGTTTGTATAAAGAAATTTTTTCGGCAGGCATTAGCCCCCAAGTGCCAAGTGTTATTGCTTGCAAAAGACTTGGGACTTATACTCTTGTAATCCTGATATGAATGTGTTGATAAGTCTGTACTTCATACAGGCTACAACTGCTGAACTTGAATCACAATTAACTGATGCAAAGACCCGGCTGAAGAATCAGGAAGCTGAGACCCGGAAGGCCAAATCAAAATTCGAATTTAGCATGGCTGAGACGGAAAAGATGAAGACCAGTTTTGAGGCGGAGAGAAACACTTGGGCTGGAGAGAAGACTGCTTTGATACAACGAGCTGAAAAAGCGGAAGCGGCTCTTCAGGAGGTGACCACTGAACTCACCGGTTTAAAACACCGTGTATCTCAGATGGTTTCCGCTATCTTTGGTGAGTCGCCTTCTTAAACATCAAAAGTGAATCTTTTCCTTGATGGTTATAAACCGCCTCTGACCGATTTATGATTTACTCAGGTCCAAGGAGTAGCAACTTTAACCAAGACATGCTTGTGAAGCTGAAGGCGGTTTACACCCTTGTCGAACAACTGTATACTGGAGCTCAGCGTACATTGGCTACAATCTCTCCGAATATTCAAGCACCAACTCTTTTGTTAGATGTCTTGAAAAAACTTTCCGTGCTACCTGCCAGGATTGATGAAATAAAACGGTCGTCTGCAAGAGCCGGTGCCGTAACGGCCTTGAGTCAGGCCAAGGCATGGCTACCAGAGCTAGACCCGTCTGAGGTAGCTACTGGATATCCAAGCTTAAAAGAGGATGGCACTGCATTTGATCAGAAAGACTTTGTTGCCTGTGTGAAAGAAATACGCCCTTTGTCCAGTCTGATCGTGAATGAGATGGATCTGTCGAAATATCACCCGGCTTACAGCATGGAGAATCAAAAGATGCCTACGCCGGCTTATAAAGTGATGGGTTTAACCCCTCCAATCTGTAAGCATACTTTTGCCCCTGAAGTTGACCCGTCTAGACTTATAGATGATGAGGCTGAATTTCAAGCTTTATGTGGCATTGATTGGTCATCACCGAATCTCCAGACAGCGGCAGAGGACGAAGATCCAGAGAAGGATAATCCAGACACCTCAAGTCAGCAAGGCCAAGAAGATTGAACCGCTGGGCGGTTTATATTTGATCCGTATGAAAAACACTTGATCTATTGACTCATGGAGTCATGTAATAGGGTAGTGAAACTTTAAACTGCCGTGCCATCATGCATGCTTCTATTTTGCGCAACACTGCTGATCTGCCAGTTTAAGAAACCATCACTTTATGCTTATGGCAGCGTGAATTGATGCAGATCTGATTTATCATTACCCTACACACAAAGAAATTTCAAGTGCCCTGGCGGCTTACCGCCGGGCGGGTCATGATACCCAATTGAAGCCACTGGGGACGAATAGTCCATAACCAGGGCCGGTTTGACCACAATGTTAACACAATTTAAATAAAAGGTCGTACCTGTGATGTACGCTTTAAACTGCCAGCTTAATAGCTTCATGTGTTTAGAGCTATAACTCGAAACATAATACTATTATGCTCTTGGCGACTTAGAGTCTGCCATCCTGGTGGGTTGCAGAAACCCGAAAGGTGCTTCAAATATGAGCCGTAAATAGGGCAGCTTGGCCCGATTTGTAAAACCAAATGTCAAAAAATAAGAAATCAAGAAATTCAAGAAACTCGAGGCTGTTGTAGGCCGCCAAGCCAAAGTGTCTTCTTCGATGAAACTAGCCTGAGCCACTGGAAGGTACGTGCTTTCCGTGAGCCGGCACTCACAGTACCCAATCGACATTTGAACCCAGATAAAGTCAGGTCTTGTATAAAGATAGACTTATCAGGAGTACGCGGGGTCAGAGTAGCAGCATGCATCACGGGCCGATTTATCCAAGTTTCAAAGAAGGCGGCTTATGGAGCCTGGATCTATCCTGACTATGTGTAAGCCGTGCTCTCGCATGACAAGCCGCCGTTTGAACCTTAACAAGCTTAAGATCTTTGGTGAATACACCGTAAAAGACTGATTGTTAAGAGTTCGACGGGTCAATCAGGATGACCTGATGGAGTTGAAGCAGCTGGCATACAGGTAGGATGACCCGGAAAGGTTATGTTCTCTTTGGTCGAATATGCCTATGTTTGAACAAGATAACCTGGTTAAGAGGGTAGTCACGCTATGTTCTCTTTGGTCGAATACGCCTATGTTTGAACAGGAAGCCCCCAAGTGACATACTTACGGATTGTGCTCGTCGGGGACCTATGTTTGAGCTGTGATGTGCATCCAACTCTCTTTGGTCTTTGTAGTTTGGGCGTCAAGCCTCTTAAATGAACAGGTAAGATGATGATAAAGACTCAGCTTCGAAGAAGTGAAACGACAGAGGCCCTGAATTATCAGGGATGCCGGCTTTAATATACTGTCTATAATATATACATCATCAGACTATGTACATTATGAGAGTCGGTGGCTCAAGTATAGTCGGGCCAAAGATGAACAATATTCCACAGCCGACGTGTCTCCTCCTCCGACTTACGTGAGTCTTTGTGGTCTCGAACATTGATAAGATAGTATGATCCATTATGCAGATTCTTGCTGACCACAAAAGGTCCTTCCCAAGGTGGTGATAGCTTATGCATATCTGTCTGATCCTGGATGAGCCGGAGGACTAAGTCGCCTTCTTGAAAGGTTCTGGTTTTGACCCGGCGGCTGTGATAACGACGTAGATCTTGCTGATAAATCGCCGAACGAGCTGCCGCAAGATCACGCTCCTCATCCAACAGGTCAAGTGCATCTTGACGTGCCTTTTCATTATCAGCTTCAATGTAAGCCGCCACCCGGGGTGAATCATGATGGATGTCACTAGGGAGAACCGCCTCTGCTCCATAAACCATGAAGAAAGGTGTGTAACCCATAGATCTGTTGGGAGTTGTATTGATACTCCATAACACTGAGGGTAACTCCTCTACCCAACACCCCGGTGTTCTTTGCAAAGGAACCATAAGCCGGGGCTTGATACCTCACAGAATCTCTTGATTAGCTCATTCCGCTTGACCGTTGGACTGAGGGTGAGCCACAGAGGAGACGTCAAGTCGAATATGCTCCCGTTGACAAAATTCTCTCATAGCGCCTTTAGAAAGATTAGTACCATTATCTGTTATAATGCTATGTGGAAAGCCAAAATAGAAGATCACCTTTTTGATGAATTGAACCGCCGTTGCTGCATCACACTTACTGACCGGCTCTGCTTCAATCCACTTAGTGAACTTGTCAACTGCCACCAAAAGGTGGGTCTTCTTATCCTTGGACCTCTTGAAAGGCACCACCATATCAAGCCCCCAAGTTGCGAAAGGCCAAGTAATTGGAATCATCCTCAACTCTTGAGCTGGCACATGAGCGCGGCGTGAAAACTTCTGACAACCGTCACACTTGCTGACCAAATCCTCTGCATCAGCATGACCGTCAACCAATAAAACTCATGACGAAAAGCTTTGGCTACGAGAGATTTAGAGCCGGCATGGTGACCACAATCTCCTTCGTGGATCTCTCGCAGAATCTCGCAGCCTTCTTCAGGAGAGACGCAACGTTGAAACGCCCCTGAGACACTGCGATGGTGCAATTCCCCATTAACAATTGACATTGACTTAGACCACCCGGTTATCTGTCTGGCCAGAATTTCATCCTCAGGTAATTCGCCCCGGGTCATGTAAGCCAAATACGGAACTGTCCAATCAGGAGTAGCATGAAGAGCCGCCACCAATTGTGCTTCCGGGTCAGGAACAGCAAGATCCTCCTCAGTAGGTAATTTGACAGAAGGGTTGAGCAAGACATTCAGGAACGTGTTGGGTGGCACCGGCTTACGCTGAGAGCCCAACCGGCTTAAAGTGTCGGCCGCATCATTCTTCCTGCGATCAATATGCTCGACTTGGTATCCTTTGAAGTGACCTGCAATAGTATCAACCTCTCGACGATAAGCCGCCATGAGTGGATCCTTAGAATCCCAAGTGCCGAAAACTTGCTGAGCTACCAGATCTGAGTCACCAAAACACCTTACCCAACTTAAATTCATCTCCTTAGCCATCCGAAGACCGTGGAGCAAGGCCTCATACTCAGCTGCATTGTTAGTACAAGGAAACATTAACCGAAGAACATAAGAAAATTTATCACCTCACGGGGAAGTCAAGACGACTCCAGCCCCCGAGCCTTCCAATTGCCTGGACCCATCAAAGTGAATAGTCCAATATGTGTTATCCGGCTTTTCCTCAGGTGTTTGCAACTCTGTCCAGTCATTGATAAAATCCACAAGCGCTTGGGACTTGATGGCCGTACGAGGCACATACTTCAGACCATGAGGTCCAAGCTCAATGGCCCACTTGGCGACCCGGCCTGTGGCTTCTCTAATTTGGATGATATCCCCTAAAGGAGCAGAGCTGACCACAGTAATGGGATGACCCAGAAAATATTGCTTGAGTTTCCGGCTTGGCATGAAAAACCCATATACAAGTTTCTGCCAATGCGGATACCTCTGTTTGGACTCAATAAGTACCTCGCTGATGTAGTAAACCGGTCGTTGAACCGGATACTCCTTGCCTGCCTCTTTCCTTTCTACCACAATGGCCACACTGACAGCTCGGCCATTGGCAGCCACATATAACAACAGAGGTTCCTTATCAATGGGAGCAGCCAGAACCGGCGGCTCAGCCAGCTGCTTTTTAAGCGCCTCAAATGCCTCATTAGCAGCATCACTCCAGACGAAATTATCTGTCTTCTTCATCATCTGATACAGAGGAATAGCCTTCTCTCCCAACTGGCTTATAAACCGGCTTAAAGCTGCAATGCGACCCGCCAGATGCTGAACATCGTTAACACACGCCGGCTTAGCCAAAGAAGTAATGGCTTTGATCTTCTCCGGGTTAGCTTCAATGCCTCTGTTAGAAACCAAAAAACCTAAGAGCTTGCCTACTGGTACACCAAAAATACATTTGGCCGGGTTAAGCATCATCTTGTAGACCCGGAGATTGTCAAACGTCTCCTTCAAATCATCAATCAAGGTCTCCTTCTTCCTGGATTTCACCACAATGTCATCTACATAAGCATGAACATTTCGTCCGATCTGACTGTGAAGGCAATTTTGCACACACCATTGGTAAGTCGCCTATGTACTCTTGAGCCCAAAAGGCATAGACACATAGCAGAAGGCTCCAAACGAAGTAATAAAAGCTGTCTTCTCCTGGTCCTTAACTGCCATCTTGATCTGATGATAACCAGAATAAGCATCCAAAAAACTCAATCGCTCACAACCCGCCGTAGCATCAATATTTTGATCAATACGGGGGAGAGCAAACGGATCAGCCGGACAAGCCTTATTTAAGTCCGTGTAATCCACACACATTCGCCACGTGCCATTCTTCTTGAGTACCAACACCGGGTTAGCCAACCACTCCGGATGAAAAACTTCAACGATAAACCCGGCCGCTAAGAGCCGGGCCACTTCTTCACCAATGGCCTTCCGCCTCTCCTCGTTAAAACGACGAAGGAATTGCTTGACCGGCCTAAACTTTGGATCAATATTGAGAGTGTGCTCAGCGAGTTCCCTCAGTACACCTGGCATGTCTGAAGGCTTCCATGCAAAGATATCCCGGTTCTCACGGATGAACTCGATGAGCGCGCTTTCCTATTTCGGATCCAAATTGGCACTGATGCTGAACTGCTTAGATGAGTCGCCAGGAACAAAATCAATCATTTTAGTGTCATCCACCGACTTAAATTTTAGCAAAGGATCATGTTCTGTGGTTGGCTTTTTCAAGGACGTCATGTCCGCCGGGTCAACATTATCTTTGTAAAATTTCAGCTCCTCCGCCGCACAAACTGATTCAGCATAAGCAGCATCACCTTCCTCACACTCCAGGGCCACCTTGCGACTCCCATGTACTGTGATGGTGCCCTTGTAACCCGGCATCTTAAGCTGTAAGTAAATGTAACGAGGCCTCGCCATGAACTTAGCATAAGCCGGTCGACCAAACAGAGCATGATAAGGGCTCTTGATCTTGACCACTTCGAAGGTTAGAGTCTCAGACCTGGAGTCATGCTCATCTCCAAAGGCAACTTCTAAAGATATTTTACCCACTAGATAGGCTGACTTACCCGGTACCACACCATGGAAAACAGTGTTTGACGGCTTAAGATTTTTATCAGTCAGTCCCATGCGACGGAAGGTCTCATAATAAAGTATGTTAATGCTGCTGCCCTTAGTAAATTTATAGCCCCCAACCTGAGGTGCCACCACCAGAGCCAGGTGACCCGGATTATCAACCCGGGGCGGATGATCATCACGACTCCACACAATAGGCTGCTCTGACCACCGTAAATAACGTGGCATCGCTGGCTCAACCGCGTTTACTGCCCTCTTGTGAAGCTTCTGATCCCGCTTACACAGGTTGGTGGTGAAGACGTGGTATTGTCCACTATTTAATTGCTTCGGGTTGCTCTGATAACCAGACGGTTGCTGCTGCTGATTCCCCTGATTATTCTGCTGGCTGTAACCACTTTGATTGCCTTGACCGTGAAACCCGGAATTTGAGCCACCGCCTCCACGACCCGGACCATGAGAGCCGGATCCTGAACCGCCGTTCGGGCCATGGTTGTGCTGGACAGACTCCCTGAATTGTCTCATGATACTGCAATCTTTCCACAGGTGGGTAGCTGGCCTCTCCTCCGTTCCGTGCTTCGGACATGGCTGATTCAATATTGCTTCAAGGTCAAATTTTGTCCCTTGAATCGACCTCCCCTTACGATGCTGGTTATAACTCCGCGCACCGGTGTTAGCCACAAAATTATCCGCCTTGCGCTTACCGTTGCCGCCCTGATTGGCTGAGTTGTTCTGTTGTCCCTTCATGCCGCTACTCTTCTTTCCCTTTCCCGATCTTTCATCTTCAGAGTCGGGGTCCTTGGTACCATCAGAGTCGGCATACTTAACAAGAGCCGCCATAAGCTCCCCCATGTCGTTGCAATGACGCTTAAGCCGCCCGAGCTTCTGCTTAAGTGGAATGAAATGGCAATTTTTCTCCAACATTAGAACCGCCGAGTAGACGTTAATGTTATCTGAAGAATGTAAGATAGTCGAGACCCGGCGCACCCAGCTGGTCGTTGACTCGCCCTCGGCTTGAACACAAGAAACCAAATCCACGATCGACATGGGCTGCTTGCACGTATCTTTGAAATTCTGGATAAACCGGGCCTTCAGCTCTGCCCAGGACCCAATGGAGTTAGCCGGTAGCCCCTTCAACCAAGTACGAGCCATTCCTTCCAGCATCATGGTGAAATACTTAGCGTATGCAGCCTCACTAACATCCAGCATCTCCATAGCCATCTCATAACTCTCCACCCAAGCCTCAGGGGGCTGATCTGCTGTGTAATTAGGCACCTTGCGAGGGCCTTTGAAGTCCTTGGGCAGACGTTCGTTCCGCAGAGCCGCCGTTAAACATGGCACACCCAACGCTCTAGAAGTTACACCTGCCTCAACTGAAGCCGTCGGGTAAACCGGCGCGTGTTGATGAGCCGCCAGTCGAGCCGCCAGCTCGGCCTCTCGACGCGCTCTGCCCTGGTCCACTAAATCCTGTGCATTGGCATCATTGCGTGCTGGGTCATATCCATGAGGTTGGTTACGGCGCTGCTCAGTACTCGAGACGGCTGGCGAGTCAATGTGCCTACTATAGCTCTGGCCTGGTCGAGGGGTCGAATGAATCCGGTCACGATTATAAGAATAAGCCTGCTGCTGTACCAAAGCTGTTTGAAGAAGCTCTCTAGCCCTTCGGGTTTCAACCGCCGTCGGGGTCTCGCCCTCAACTGGCAGAGCTGCCAATCGTGTAGCTGCAGCAATCATATTGTCTAAAGGGGTTGAGTAATGATCCGGCGGCGTCACCATGTGCTGAGGCTGGGTGTAGTTCATATGCGGAGAACCTGTCATGCGTGGCTGACCCGGCGTTCCACCCCCTCGTGCTTCAGTTGTCGGATTTATCATCGGCGGGCCACTGGCCCCTGCTCCAGGTGTGTTGAAGAGGTTCCTCGACTCATAAACCAAAGGTAGACGACTCCCGTGCTTTCTCCTTAAGACCTCGTTGGCAGCGTTCTGATCCACCGAGAGCCGGTATGAATCCGCTTGAATCCGCTGTGCTTGTGCGTTTAAAACGGCCCGCTCTGCATTCATCCTAGCATTTTTCGCTGCCAGCTCTATCTTGGCCTGTGCTATCTCATCGCGCAGTTTAGCCACTTCCGCCTTATGCTGCTCCTGGTTGTCTGGGGTTACTTCTACCTCCATCAGGGTTGCCAGAGCTTCCAACAGATCTGTTAAAACTTGAGCCAGCGGGCATGCTGAACTGACAACACCCGCTGCAGTCACCGCCGCTGCACTGGAGGTCATGATCGCGGCGGCTGTCGAACTGAGAACCGGCTGGGTGCCAGCCATGAAGATCGCCACCCTATTCGGCGGCTCATGGGGATCCGGAATACTATCACCATCGGAACAGCCCCCAAGCCGTCCGTCTCGTAGTTGATATAGCGAGCTGGTCTCCCCCGTGGACGACTCACCATCAGAGTAGATGGCCGTCTCTCCGCCAGACATAGAGCCTTCTAACTCAGCCCCGTGGATAAACCCAACAAAGGCACGCTTCACGGCGGGTTGAACCCGGGCAGGTCGTGCGCGCTGAGCCATCTCGATGATGTCGGCGCAGATGTCCGGCTCAGGGCCCGGCTCGCCGATCTTGCCGATGAAGACATGGATTCCACCGAAGGGGACCCGGTACCCGTACTCAATTAAGCCGGCCTCGGGGCCCCAGCCTGCATCGTCGATGTAAAGCTTGCCGCGACGACTCTTGGTCATCCGGCCCACAGCGTACCCCTTGATCCCTTCGAAGCTGTCCTTCAAGAACTCAAAACCACCGTGCTCGGGCCCCACGGTGGGCTCCAACTGTCGTGGAGTTGTCACGGCAGATGTCCTAATGAAAGGACTTAGTTGTGGAGCCATGGCGACGAGGTTAGCTTAAAGGGGTTAAACGGGACAAAGGACACAAGGAGTTTATACTGGTTCGGGCCCTTGCGGTGAAGGTAAAGGCCTAATCCAGTTTGAGGTGGTATTGCTAGGGTTTCAATTACCAGGGAGCGAATACGCTTTGCCTGGCTTTCGAGCTGTTGTCCCTTTTTCTCCTAAGCCGCCGCCGGGTCGTCCCCTTATATACATGGGTTGACGTCCTGCAGCCTACAGAGTCCCGGCCGGCTCATACAAACGTGTCCGGCTCGGTGACTTATCTTATATGCCTTACAATACAAGTTTACATGTACATGGCAGTTTACACTTACGGGCCTTACGCTGCCTTCGGGTTTGGGCCCTTTAACAAGCCTGTCTTATGAACCGCCATCTTCAATATATTCTTAGGCTTCCTTTAGATGAACCGCCATTGGGATGACCCGGCCCCTCCTGGGCGGGTCATATCTAATAGTCATATCCCCAACACGCGGTGACTCTTGGTCATCTGACCCATGGCGTATCCCTTTGATCCCTGAGAAGTTGCCCTTCAAGAACTCGAAACCACCGTGCAAGGGCCCCACGGTGGGCGCCAACTGTCGTGGACTTGTCACGGCAGATGTCCTAGCAAAAGGACTTAGGTGTGGAGCCATCGCAACTAGGTTAGCTTAAAGGGGTTGAACGGGACAAAGGACACAAGGAATTTACCCAGGTTCGGCCCCTCTCAATGAGGTAAAAGCCTACGTCCTGCTCTTAGTTGTATTGCTTGGGTTTCGATTACAAGGGAGCAAATATGCTTGACCTAGTTCTCGACTTGTTGATTCTTAAGTTAACCCGCCGCCGGGTCACCCCTTTATATACAGGTTGATGCCCGACGTCTTACAGAGTCCCGGCCGGCTCACACACAAACGTGACTGGCTCGGCTTCTAACTAAACCTGCCGTACAAAGCAAGTCAACACATGGTGACTCACACCTTTGGGCCTTGAGTCACCTCCGGGTCTCTGGGCCTCCAATCAGCTGCTTTATGAACCACCATCCTTATGCCTTGGATCTCTTGGGCATTCTTCGCCATAAGTCGCCAATGGTGTAACCCGGCCCCTCCTGGGCGGGTCACACCCCGGAGTTATATCCCCAACATATTTTTGAACCCACCAGCTATATCTTCGAACGCAAGGAAGTGCCTCCTTATTACGCACAAAAAAAATGAATACGCTAGCTGCTAGGTGGGACCCACCATATTTGAAGGCTGACTTGTGGGCCTACTAAGTTGACGCGGACGCAGGGCTTTGTCAACTTAGTCAATATAAACGATTCTAGTTGCGGTGACCGTACGATGTCCATCCAACGGCTGTCGTGCTTCTTCAACCTCTGGTCTTCTTGCTCCAGCCGCCCAAACCATTGTGGGTCATGCCGCCTGCTCCTGCCTCCCGTGGCCGGCTGTGCTGCCGCGTAGGCCTCACCGGCCCACCCTACTACCATCGCTGGCCTGGCCATCCCTGTACTCACCCAGACCTCCTGTTATTCTCTGGCGACGGCAGCCTCACACTGCAGCCGAAGCAGTAAACCCTCGTACTCCTCTCCGCGTGGGCATCCACTGCCGCGTCTTCCCTAGCTCCACGTCGTCCCCTTCCTAGGCCTCGCTGTCGTCCACCGCCTTGGTGCTCTCGGCACGGTGTGGTCAACATGGTCAAGGAACGACTTCCATCGGAAGAGGACTGTACGTGGAGAGGCTGACAGGTGGGTCCACGGCTGCAGCAAGGAAGTGCCTCCTATTACGCGTAAAATAATTATTCCTCCACCAAACAGTAGGGACCCACCGGAAGGGACTCTGTATTTTGCGAAAAAATGTTTCCCCCCTAACAGCTGGGACCCACCAGCTACATCTTCGCACGCAAGGAAGTGCGTCCATACTACGAGCAAAAAATGATTCTTCCCCCTGATAGCTGGGACCCACCAGCTATATCTTCGCACGCAAGGAAGTGCGTCCTTATCCTCCCTGACAACTGGGACCCACCCGGTCGAAGCGTATGTAGCGTTGTCGCGAATGTGTACGTACATACTGGTCAATCGGTCTCTCTGTAGCGATGAACTGTGGCCGAGTAAGGAGCGGCACGTGTCGTAGTTGAGGCGCGGAGGTAGCATGTCACGCAGTCCCGTCTATATCGTGTACACGTACGTACAGCCACGCTGCAAGAAAGTAAATACGACTACATACATACATACGGGCGGGGTCTCAAACGCGTACAGCGACGTCGTCTTGTTCATCGGCAGCCAACCGGCTGGGTCGCAATGGAGGAAACAACGTCGTGTTCATCGGGAGGCAACGAAATACGTCGTGTTCATCGGGAGCCAACCGGCTTGGACGGAACAGCCGAAACAAGGTCTGGCATACCACAGAACGGAGGAAACAGGCCTTATGTTCGATCGCGTACGGTCAAAACGGGGTCCTGTTCATCGGGAAGGGTTTGGCGTACTGCAAAACAAAGGAAACAGACTTGTATTGGAGTGCCTACGGTCGAAACGGGGTCCTGTTGATCGGGAGGGGTGTGGCGTACCGCAAAACGAAGGAAACAGACTTGTGTTGGAGCGCCTACGGTCGAAACGGGTCCTGTTCATCCACCATCTACTGCCTCGCTCCAGCCTCCACGGGCTACTGTTCATCCACCGCCGACCTCCTCCAGCCTCCACGGGCTACTGTTCATCCACAGCTACTGTTCATACAGCCTCCACCGGCTGCTGTTCATAGAGCCTTCACGGGGTCCTGTTCATCCACCCCCAACCGGCTGGGGTGCGGCGGCCTCCTCGGGGCCCTGTTCATCCAGCGGCAACGGCCTACTACCACGGGGTCCTGTTCATCCAACCCCCATCGGGAACTGTTCATCCACAGCCAACCAACCGGCTCGACTCACCACGTCTCGACTCATTTTATGTACCACGCGCATGGTAGCAATAGTCACTATTCATCGAGAGGCAACCAACACCGGCTGGCTAGCTACGTCTCGCACGGGGGCTCGATCGGCTTCAGTGTAAGTAGCAGCAGTGATCGATTGCTCGGTTCAGTTAGCAGCAGCAGCGAAGGAATCGCTCGGGTTCAGTCAGCAGTGAATAAATCGCTCGGGTTCAGTTAACAGCCAAGGATCGGTCGCTCGGGTTCAGTAACGTGCGATCGCCCGGGTTCAGTTAGCCAACGCCTCACACACACGCGCGTACACGAGAGAAACGCGCAAACCTCCGTGCATCGCTCGGCCCCGACCACCCACCGTAACCGGGAACTCCCCGATATTTTACTCGCCCTCGCTTCTACCACGATTTTTTCCGTCATGGACGGCCCAAAGAATGGCATGCAGCTGCGTCTCCGGCCCGCCCAGGACGAAAAGCCCATTTTCTGTCATGATTTTTTTCATAGAAGTAGGAGCCCACCACATCTATGATGATACCGGGTTTTGTCACAATTATCGCCATAGAAGTGTCATAAGCATGACAGAAAAAAAATCGTTCGGCCCAAAATGTCACGGATGTGTCTTTTTTTTGTAGTGAAGGGCTATACCATATCATGCTATTATGAATTGCCTGAGATGTTTATCCCTTATGATGCACCCTTCTTGATTGCGCGGTAGTCGCTTTTATTAGGGTGATCTCTCACAAAAATATCAAGTAGTTAGTGGTCTCGCAAGTGTAGCACCGTCACGGCACCTATCTTTTCGGGGTACGACATGTACACATGAGTACGAACGATTAGAGAAGTGTGAGGCGGGTGAGGTCAGACCTCACTGCGTGATCACTTGGTTGTCTTGACGTTCAGGCAGGACAGTCCTGAGCTCGGAACACACACATCGAAAGATGGACAAGAGTCACATAGAGATGTGATTGGCAAGTTGGCTGTCGGGCCCATTTCTGAGAATAAATCCCAGAATAGCCCTAAGTCACACCAGCCCCAAGATCAACACAACTGGTGTACTTCCTTGATACAGATAACCAGTACAAGATAATATTACACAGGGTTGAGTCTGAGGGCTCAAAAAGGTTTATTACAAACTCGTCAATATATGGCAGTGGCGGAATACGACAGTGGTGTGGTGGTGATACAATACTAGTACAATAACATAGAGCCAAGCGTCAGAGTGAGGCTTGGCTATTTTATTTGTGTAGCGGAAGCTCAGCGGATGATACAGGTGGTAGACTCCTATCTCACAGGTAGACTGACTGGGACTCCTCTAAGCGTCAGGCTCGCTAGCGCAATCTTCCTCCACAAGTTCGTCCTCCTCCAAGTCTGGCCAAGTAAATAGCCAGGGACAAGCCAGTGAGTACGTTGGAATGTACTCGCAAACATTATGAACAAAAGATATAATGAATGCATATGCTCATGTAGGATCAAGATAACATGCTCATGCTGACTATAATCTTGGTCATGACATAATCATAAAATGATGCGGAAGTAAATAAAACATGTTAGCCATAACCAGTCTTTTGAAAATAAAAGCAGGTGAATGCCACGGGTAGTCTAGCCAGCCCAAGTGACATTCAACAAAGTAAAAGAAATGCCAATCGGGTGTCTACAAGAGTAGTGGCGGGACCGCCTGTAAACTTGAGAGACGCCACGAGAGGTCTTGAAAAGAAATGCCAGTCGGGTGTCAAGTGACGCCACGGTCGGACTTGAAGAGAAACGCCAGTCGGGTGTCTACAAGAGTAGTGGCGAGATAAACCGCCTGTTAACTCGAGAGACTCCAAGAGAGGTCTTGAAAATAAAATCGAGTGCCCGGGGTAGTCTAGCCAGCCCCTGAGACACTCGGGAAAAAATCAAAATAAGAGAAACGGGTTAGTTCTCAATAATATGCATAACCATAATAGTATTAACATGCATAAAATTTTCATGGTAGCATCAGGGTGACAACAATTATCCTGCAAAATAATATAGACTCAATTTAATTATTTTCCTCCGAAGACCGACACTAAGACCGACACTTGACCAACCCAGACTGTAGTCCTTAACCGCGGACATGGCTATTTGAATAGGCTTAAACTCTGCAGAGGGTGTACTCTTTACCCACAAGTAAATGATTTCTTTAGTCTGTACCGTGACACTGACTAATTCCCATTACGGTCTTTGGGTTGAAAACACACCTGACCAGCACACACCAGATTAACTTTCCGGATGCCAGGAATCACCCAAAGCATCGTTCAAGAAAACTCTGAGACGGAGAGACCAACGTCCTGCATGGGATCACTATTAATACGCGTGGATTCCAAGGGGTGCCCCCCTCTCAGTCACAACCGGAACACCCATGCCCCCTGACCCGATGACAGGATTTAGTCCAAGGCCTTTGGAAACCCTCATCGTGGCCCTCTGTACGGTGTGTACCTGGACAGGGGTTAACAACTTACTCAGCCATACCTTCCTTGCGGAAGGACTCGTGGCAGCACGGTATCAGCTAGGTGTAGCGGAACAAGACTCGATCTGGGCCGACTCAGGAGGTGTTAATTATCATCACTGGAATGTTCCACATAGTCACGTGACACTACCGTGTCAACAATAATGGCCCATGCCCACCGGCACGTCCAAGGCAGGAGACACTCCCCTGGATACTCACAGCTTTACCATGTTAGAAAGATTCTTTCCTTGAGTGAAGTGCAAGACAATGAGATAGAAAGTGATATGACCAATCATGCATGCACTTGTGATACATATGGTGCAACACCAACGGATGCAAACATGCATATGCAAAACGCAATCACCATATCCCAAGTTCATTAATGCTTGCCTTGTCCAAAGTAGTCAGGTGAAAACCCTTCAAAATTCTCGGCAAAGTTTCCCTCTTCTTTTTCTGAAAATTCAAATTCAACTTAAATTAAAAAAATTGACAACAGCACAAAAAGTTGTCTCAAAACACTTTTAAATAAATACTAAAAAACTAGAGAGAGAAATAAGAATTTCAAAAAAAAAGTTCAACTCAAACAGAGTTGTGGTTTAAAAGTTATTAAACTTTCAAATCCAGGGGCTTTTCTGTAAAACAGCAATCCCTGTGCAGTTAAAACAGAAAACGCTTCGGCTGAAATACGTTTTCCAACGGAGAAGGCGGAAAAATCAGAATACGCCTTCGCCTTAAACAAAGAAAAAAAAGGACCGCGCGGGGTGGGGGACCACCCGTCAGGTTCAAATTTGAACCTGATCGCGCGCTAGGCAGAGAAGTGACGGTGGTCGCCGGCGGCGATCGCCGGGGTTCCTGCGGCTGGCGATGGTCGGAACATGACCAGGGCGGAGTGCCGCGTCGGAGAAAGGTGGTGGTGGTCGCCGGAGAGCACCTGAACGCCGCGCGAGGTCGACGGTGGCGGACGGTGGCTTGGGTGACTTTGGAACTCGCCGGAGAGGGCTCGGGCAGTGAAATTGGAGCGCGGAATTGATGGTTTGGTGGATAATATGGCTACTGGCAAGATCTGAGTGGTGGTGGTGGCGTAATGGCATTGAACCGATCGGAGACAGAGGCGGCGGAGCGGTGGCCGGAGGGGAAGAAGAAGACCTCCCCGAGGTCGGGTGAGTGCATGGGAGGGCGATTGGGAGGTGGTGGAGGCGATGGATGGAGCGAGTGGAGCTCGGGAGGACCTTTTATAGGCTGTCTGAGGCGGTCCGGCGAGGTTCGGATCACGCCGGAGTTACGGCGGTCGGCGAGGTAGGTTTGGGGCGGTGGTCAGGGACGGTGAGGGTTAATGAGGGCGGCGGAGTCTTCTGGAGATGCCAGCGCGATCGAGGTCGAGTGTTTCGGCCTCATCCACGGGACGAGTCCTGTACGGGTGCGGCGGCGAGGGAAAACTCCGGCGACTGCCAGGAGGGGTCCAGGGACTTGGGCGGTGCGGCGATGGCGCACAGTGGAGCGACGCGTGGAGCTGGTAGATGGAGAGGGCGTTGACGGCAGTGATGGTGGCCGGTGGTCGAGCTAATCCGCTCGGCCTGCCGTGGCCGAGCGTGGTGGCTGTTGCACCGGCCAGCCTCCGGCTCATTGACGGTGAGGGGCTGACGAGGAGGCCCCGCGGCTGCACATTTATGGACGAGGAGGCGTGGACGAGGAGGGAATGAGGTGGAGTAGAGTGCATGGCGGCGATCGCCTCTGCCACTGAAGACAAATTCAGTTAACTGAATTTCTCCGACAGTGCTACAGTATGCATATAAGGTGTATGATAGAATGCCAGGAGGTGCTAGGCATTTTAGGAATTTCTGTAAAATTTTGTGATGATGTGTTGATGCTCAAAAATGAGTTTGACAAAGTTTCAGAATTTTTGGAGAAATTTAGATTTGGTTTTTAGCAAGAAATTGGTTTCTGGTCCAAATTTGAACTATGTGAATTTTGAAAAATCTGAACTGTGGCACCCCATGTTTTTGGAGAAATGGGTTGTGGGTACCATGTATTTGTTGGGATAATTTTGGTGGAGGTGGAATCCTTGTAGAAATGGTGGTTCCTTTGTAAACCATAGGAATGATGGATAATATAAATCCCAACCTTGGAATTTATAAAATATTGAGATAATATTTTAGTGAGGTGGAAAGGAGTTGGATACTGCCCTAGAAGTTATGAGTGACTTGTGGGATGAATTTGGAGTGGAAGGAAAATTGTTGGATGGATTTTAGAAGGGTTAGAGAGAGAAATAAAAAGGGCCATTTCCTTTGAAAAGAATTTTAAATCACTCCCATAAACTTTTCTAAATGAAACTATTCAAAACCTCCAAATTAATTACCCAAATAATTTTTAAACCTCACAAAACAGAACTACTAAAGAAAATTTGAAATCCCATTAAAATGGAAAATAATTTTCAGAATAAAAGAACTATAAAGAGAATAATGACAAGAATAATTCAGAAATATTTTATTTTAAGGGAAAGATTTTGAAAATCCAAAAGAAATATTTTTGGGGTGTTACATTGGCCTACCGATTGAAATTCACGTCATCAGTGATGAACCCGTCAATGGCGTCGAATTAAAATGCAGATCTTGAATCACTCACAATCAATTATGAGAGATATTGATTTGAGTGGGAGTGCACTGTAGAATTAACTTGTTTAATTCTTGGTGCGATTAATTTTGAACACTGTCTAAGTGTGATTTGCATAATAGTTGTAGAAGAATGGCTCGCATTTCCACCT
Organism: Thinopyrum elongatum; assembly: GCA_011799875.1. Lineage (NCBI taxonomy): Eukaryota > Viridiplantae > Streptophyta > Magnoliopsida > Poales > Poaceae > Thinopyrum > Thinopyrum elongatum. The sequence goes on from CM022300.1 coordinate 87,539,388, forward strand.
TCCCTGTTAAAATCGAATAGCTGTTAAATATCTGGTTAAATCTTTACGGTTGGTAACATAATGTGAGGATTGTCCTCAGGAGTGCCGAGAAGGACTTTGTCCTATTGCATGCTTTCGGTATTCTCCCGCTAATGCTATGGATCATGTGACTCTCGTCCTTCGATCCAAAATCTAGAAATTCGTTTCAGTCAAGTGCAATACGTTTGCTTCCATGAGACCCGAACTTCGAAAGTTTTGGGATAGTTATGTGATATTCATGGAACTGAAAATTAATTTTCAGATACAAACAAAGGCTGAAAGATATGAAATGTCCAAAGCAATGTTTGTTTGCAAACTATTAGTAAAGGTGTTTACTATGCATTAGACTGACAAGAGAGGGATCCATAAGAACGCCTGTCATATGATGAAAGGTGAATAAAACAACAACTTAAAGAGAAAGGAACTGTCTGAAGGGTGTTAGTGAAACTTTCACGCCTAGGAAGTCCGGGGCTAACGCCACTCTTAAGTTGAGTGCTTCTTCTGAGAGTAGGAGAAATACTGAAAGTTAAACTGTTAGAAGTATAAAGGCAAAAAGAGAGAAGACTGGAATATCCAGCTCATGTATGAATGTCATACAAGTTTTTGATGTATAGAAGGCTGGTCAAAGATATAGTTCTTGGGAATTATGGTTAAACATGTTAATCACTAATTCTTGGGCATTGTGAGTTGATCACAAAGATACCCGCTCGATTGCATTCTGTTGTAACTCGATGTAAGAACTACCATGGCCTGAAAGACTAGCCAGGAATGAGGTTTTGATACGCGTTGGGAACATAGTAAAAGTTACTATACCTTCCATCGGTGTATTACCTATGTATTTACTTTCATAATTTATTTTAGAGTTTCATACACTCTAGCCCTTTGCATAAGGTATCTTGCAAGAAGGTTGTTCATAAGAGAACTTTTTATGTTCGATGTTATGAATAACATAAGGGCCATACTTTCATTATGAATGAGATGTATGTTATGAATAGTGATAATAATATATTACCTCTGTGTTTACTTTCATAATTCATTTTAGAGTTTCATACACTCTAGCCCATTGCACAATGTTTGTTGCAAAAGAGTTGTTCATAAAAACAACAATTGTTGTTCAGTATTATGAATAACATGAAGGGACATGCTTCCATCCAAGATGGGATGTATGTTATGAATATTGATGGAAATATGATACATCCATAACACTGACGCTAAATGTCACAAGACTAAAAGAATACCAAAGAAGTGTGACATTGCATTTGGTCACATTGGAGAAACCCGCATGGAAAATACCATTATGATGGATTTTGAAGTCGTTTGATTTTAAATCATCTGACACTTGCAACTTTCGTCCGAAAAGTGAAGTGATTGAAATACCGTTCATAGGCCATAAGGAACGAACAGCAAAGTTATTGGTGATCATACATTTGATGTGTGTAGTCCGATAAATGTTGTTAGTAGTGGATTTATCTATCATCAGAAATGACTCAAGTAGATATATGGATATTTACCTGATGAGACGTAAGTCTAGATCTTTTGAAATCATTCGAAAGGTTTTCAAAAATGAAGTATAAGTTATTGTAACAAGAAAATTATGTTTCTACAATTCGATTGCGGAAAGGAATATTTGAGTTACAAGTTTAGCGAAAGTCTGATGAGTTGTGAAAGGGGTTTCATAACTTGCACCTCCCGGAACACCACTGCAAGTGGAAAGTCCGTGAAGATGTAATCGAACCATTCATGACATGGTAAGATCAAAGTTGACATAAATAAATTTGCCATTATCCCTTTTAAAGTGATGCTTTAGAGTCTGCGGCTTTTACACTGAAAAGAGCTCCATCGGGTCTGTTGAAATGACGCCATGGTATGGTACGCCCAACCATGTTATATCTTTTCTTAAACATTTGGAATATGGGGCTTGTGTAAAAGGTTACAAACCTATTCCAAATTAGACAAGTGCTACTTTGTAGGTTATCCCAAGTTATTGGGTATTCCCCCACCCCTATACCGAGGCAAAGGATTTTGCCACAAAACGGTATGCTTTTAAAGAGAATAGTTCTTGCAAAAAGGTGAGTGGGAGGACAGTGCAACTCGACGAGATAACAAGTATCTTCGTCATCAGATCAAAGGAAAGGAACCTTGGAAGTCATTCCAGAGTTTCCTACTGCGACTGATACGGAAGCCTCTACATGAGATGTATGGACTTCGGTCGAACTTACAGCTGAACAACATAGGCAAAGCTCGTGCAAACCTCTCAGGTGTGCAAACGAGATATTGTTGTTAGACAACAATATACCTATGATACACAAGGAAGCGTTGATGGCCCTGACTCCGGAATTGGCTAAATGCCAATACAATCCAAGATAGTTTCCATATAAGTGATTCAAGATTAAAATCTTGATACACCTTTCGGAAGACTTAAACTGATACGGATAAAAAAAATTATCCATAAAGCTCGACTTATTGCAATAACAAGTTCAAGGAGTTGACTACGATGAGGTTGTTTCACTGTAGCGATGATTAAAGTCGGTTCGGGTTGAACTAGCAATTAATACATATTTCAAATCATGAGATATGAAACATGGATGACAAAAGGATTTCCATCTGATGAAAATGAAACCAAGGACTTGCATGTGTTACAGTCCAAGGTATTTTGTCAATCCAGAGGATGCTAGTGAGTGTGCAAACTTCAGAGTTCCAGCGATGGACAGAAGAGAGCAAAATGGAGTTGGAATTTTCGTGTTTTGATGAAATGGTCAAAGGGGTTTGACTTCATCAATGGGTAACAAAGATGCTTGTGATTCAAGAAAGTAAGTGGGAGCATAATAATATTTCTAAACACTTTGTGTGCTTGACACATTGTTAAATGGAAATAAATTTCTTGACATGAATTAGGACTTCATTTGAAAATAGTTTTTCGATGAAGTGCTTGGGCTAAATAGTCTCAATATTAGGCACGATGATCTATGGAGATAGATTTACCTAATGGGGATAAGCAAAAATACATATTGACAAGATGCTAAAACATTTTAGCACTAAAAACGTCAAGGAGTGATTCTTGCCGAAGTCACATGGAAAGAGTTTTTGCAAGACTCGGTGTCCCAAAACACTGATGAGTAAAATACATGATGGAGATTCCACACACTCTTGTGTTTGGATTAATCATGTGTTCCATGGTATGTAAAACAACCAGATATGTCCAATACTCCCAAGGTGTTGCGAGTATAGATACCAAAGTGATCAAAAGTACTGATCGTGGGACAACAATGAAAAAGGGTCATTGAGTACTAAAGAAGCACTGATGACATGTTTTCTCGCAAGCGGAAATCATGAAGAGTTCGTTGTAAAAGGTTACATCGATACCGTCTTCACCATTTCTCCATGTGATTTTCGATTTAAATTGAGGGTTTTTGTGTTACACACAATATGGTGGCACAGTTAGTTGGAAATTGTTCCAAACAAGATACTATGGCGAATTCTATAATAAAAGCTAAGTATGTTGATGCTTTAGAAGCGACAAACAAGATGTTGAATCATATAGTTCATTCATGAACTAAGTATGGTTCCAAGAAGGCTTTGGTCAATGGGACACTATTGCAGATAGTTGCTCCATAACTTAGTCTGAGGAATCAGGTTTCGACCAATGATTCACATATATACAAAGCCAAGTCCGCACAAAATATGAATTTTGTGAAAGCGTGAAAATGCGAGGATATGCAGAGATACACACGGAGCTGAAGTTGTCGGATCTGTTGGACATCAGGCTATACCACATGCGAATCATTTTTTACACCGGTATGCCATAGGTGTAAAGTGCATTAGCATTAACTAGATTATTGACTCTAGTGCAAGTGGGAGTCTGTAGGAGATATTCCCTAGAGGCAATAATAAATGATATTATTTATCTCCAAGTTCATGATTATGTTTATGTTCCATGCTATAACTGTTGTGGTTCCCGAGCTCGTATATCCATAAAGGCTCTGGGGAAAACCCATGTGCACGTGTGGAATAATAAACGGTAAAATGTATTCCTAGTCGTGCCTCTAAGACTTGCTCAAGCATTGCATGATGATTATGTTTTCCCAATCATGGGCATGTCTATGCCAGCAACTTTGAGGGCATAATGTTGGTAGAACATTTGTGTTGAATCGACCCAAATTGATGTTATGCTATGAGACACATTCGCCACAAGTTAAAGGTTAATATCACAGAAATAGTTAATGTTTGCATAATTCCTTAGACCATGAGAGTATCGAGTTCCTTCGTGCTTGCTTCGTGAACTTTGGGGTTTGTTAAACGTCATCCGTAACTGGGTGGCTATTACGGCGGCTTACGGGTTCACGAAAAAGTATGGCAAGTAACGAGATAGCTCAAGATTGGGAGTTGCTCCTCCGACGATGGAGAGATATTCTCGGGCCCTCTCGGCATTATGGTATCCATCATCGTCTGGCCAGACACAGTGTGATTTGATGATAGGGATGCCGGAACACGGAAACGAGAAAAGAGAACAAAACTGGTAACGAGGTAACTAGCATAATGGACAAGTTATTGATCCACGGGGATGCAAGTAAATCTCACCTCGGGTGTTTGTAATATATCGTGAAGCAACAGGAATAGCACACGGCAACTGGAGGTTCACTCAAATATTTATTCGTGTGGGTATAGGGGTCAATATGGGTGTCCACGACTCCGATGTTGATCATTGATCGGAAAGTGTTCCGGTCATGTCTATACTTCACCGAACCTATAGGGTCACATGCTTAAGGGTCATCTATCTATTGAATACTAGACAGGGAGTCTGAGAGAAATTCACCGAAAAAGTTTTGGAGTCAACGGAAAGGTTCTGGAGAGAGAACACCGGAATAGTTTCGGTAAAACCGAAAAAAAAATTCGGGGTATACCATTAAGTCAAAATAGTTTCGGCACATGCGTGATAATCCTTGGAGGGTGCCAGTTTTATTCTGGAAACTTCTGGGAATTTTTCGGGATAAAAACCGGAAATGTTCCGGAGCAGCCGGAACCGCTGTAGTAGCTTTTCGCTGAAGAAAAACATTGTTCCGGAATTGTTTCAGAATGCATTCAAAATTGTTTTAGTGGGTACTGGAATTGTTTTAGGCACACAGAAATAATTTGGGATTTATCGATCGCAGAAAAATGTCTTCATGAATAGTGAAAGTGCCTTTTGGGTTACTTTACGAAAAGCCACCTTTTTGGGCTTTCCCCAAAAGGCTTCGAGAAGGACTTGGGGATCAAGGAACCCCCTTTTGGGGGGCCCCCATGAAGGTGGGACGTTCAAGGGTGCAGCTCCTCCATGGAGCTCCACTTGTCATCCCTTTATGCCCTTCATGACCTTTATGTGTGACATAAAGTGTGGGCATTTTGGGTTTTTTATGTGCCCGCTTACCCCTTGGGTTTTACTATAAATAGAGGTGGAGAGGCACTCTCCACACTCATCCTTGCTCTCATACACATGCCATAGACTTGTCTGGCTTCTCTCTCCCTCCCAGCGAAATAGTTTTCGTAGAGCCGAAAGGCTGTCTGGGTTTCGGCAGGAACTAGTTCTGGACGGCGAAGCCCTGCCGGATAGCTGACACCGTATGTGTGCAACCCCGTAGAGAGGTCGTAGTTTCGATCTTTTGCCCGAGGGGCTGTTCGAGTGTCCTCCCGAAGGGCTGTCCGAGTTTCCGTTCGAGTGTCGAGGGTCCTCCCGAAGGGCTGTCCATGACATCGTCCGAGGGACTGTCCGACCGCCTCCCGAAGGGCTGTCCGATGAGGGAGTACATCATCGCGGTTGGGAGGTTGTAAATCCTAGTTGCGGGGATCTGCACCAACGATCTCCATCGACTCTTCTTCCGCTGCGCTTCGAGTCAGTACGGATCAGATCAAACCTTGTATGCAGTCTCCATAGTGGTCCTGGGCGTGCTCGCTGTACCGAAATTTTTGTTTTCTGTCGTGTTCCCCTACAATCTATCCATTTGGTTTGGCCAACTAGATTGATTTATCTTCAATGGGAGAGGTGCTTTGTAGTGGGTTCAATCTTGTGGTGTCCTCACCTCGTGATAGAAGGGGTACAAGGCACGTATTGTATTGTTGCCACTAAGGGTAAAAGACGGGGGTTTAATCATATTGCTTTGTTTTATTCTGTCTCCATTATGTCATCTTGCTTAAAGTGTTACTCTGTTTGTCATGAACCTAATACCATGGATGCAGGTGTGGCGCCCCCGACTCAATCGTACACTAATCATACACGCAAACGTGTACGATCAAGCACAGGGACTCACGGGAAGATATCACAACACAACTCTAACACAATTTAAACGGAGATCCACAATATTACAGACCAGGGATCCGAAGATCCGAATACATAAGTCAGTCATACAAATATTATCTGAGTACAGACATAGTTAGACAAGTTTTGCCTTAAGAAGGCTAGCACAAACAGCGACACTAGATCGAAAGGCGTTGGCCTCCTGCCTGGGAGCCTCCGATCCTACTCCTGGTCGGCTGGCTCGATCCAGTAGTACGTGCCCTCTGGACCCTCCTGGTAGTAAGCTCCGGTGGTGGCATATGGCTCCTGGACTCCATTGTCTGATGTATCATCAAGGTGGGGTATGGGGAAAAGAGAAAGTAAAGCAACCGTGAGTACTCATCCGAAGTACTCAGCAAGCAAGGATCTATACTACATATGCAACATTATCAATGGAGAAAGGCTGTATGAGTGGACTGGGCTGCAGAAATGCCAGAATAAAGAGAAGGCCTAGTCCTATCAAAGACTAGCATCTTCAAACATCTTCACGAGGCCATCATCTTGCAGCAGTAGGAGAGAGTAGAATAGCATTTTATTTAGCAAACATGTTGAAGTACAGCTTAAAGATCCTTCCTCGACTCCCAAGCGAGAAAGCGATCCCGAAGCTTCAATTAAGTAACAAGTATCCAGTTCAAGTAGTAGATCGGAATACACAAACTGAGCGTCCTTTACCGTAGGACCGGCTATCGATAGATGATTCATCCCTGCAGGGGTGCACTACTGTTACCCAACACGCTCAATCAACTCTGGCCGGACATACTTGCTGGGTAATGCCCGTCCTCGGAAGATCAACACGAATCAGTGCTCTACCTAGGCTCGGCAGAGAGGTCAGCACGCCGGACTAACCTATGCACCCAGAGGTCTTGGGCCATCGCCCTGGGCACCCTGCGCGTTGCGAGACTGGCCGGGGTGCAGGCGCGACACTGAACTCGTCAGTGAAGTATCCAGCCCAATCCCGACAATCAGCCCGCACGGTGAATCGTGACGTCAGACGAGCTTTCGGGAGAAACGTACATCGCAGAGGGCCCCATAACCATTATCCCACGTGGTGGTAGTGCGTATAGGGCACGTCGACCCACTCAGATCACACACCTAAATCCAATAGGCTCAATTAGTATCACGCGGAGACAATCAGAGTCTCTGATGCTCCGCCACAATATCACACTCGAGTGCCCTTCCGGCACACTCGACATCATAGATCCCCAGCGGGTACCCACCAGGGTGGACCCGCCTGTAACAAAGGTCAAGTAATCGTGTGGTCATAACATCAAGGGGGAAACCCGAGGAATCACCCTCGGTGGATTCCACTCGATGAAATCATCAGGGTGAACGTATGAGGCATCACCCTCGAGGTTCACACTGAGGGTTGTATGACAGAGTCGTATCGGAAGTGGAGAAGGAGGAATCACCCTCGATGACCATGACCGAACAGCTACACTGCAGAGTATTCATCGGGAGTGCGTTACGAGGTATCACCCTCGGCACTCGATAGTTACTACGCAGGGTCGTACAACTAAGGAGGTGTGAAGTGAGGTGTCGGTCTCTGGTCGATGATCACGTTGATCGAGTCATCGATGATCAAGTAGGGGCAACAAGGATAAGGTGGTGGGGTCACTGATGGTTCACTACCAACCTATACTAAACAGTTCATCATAGGCAGGTAAGGTAACAATGAACAGGTTACAACAGCAGGCTATGCATCAGAATAGGAGCATACATTAACAGTAGCAAAATCTAATGCAAGCAAGAGAAATGGAATGGGCAATATCTGGATGCTCAAGGGGGGGGGCTTGCCTGGTTGCTCTGGCAAGAGAGAGGGGTCGTCAACGGGCTGCTCGTCGGTAGTGTAGTCATACCCAGCTGCAGCGTCGTCGGTCTCAGCGTCTATCGAAAGAGAAGGGGGGGAGAAACAATAAATTCAAGGCAATAATGCAAACAATATGTATGACATGCCTAAATGATATGCCGGGGTGTTCTACTGCCTAACTAAATGATTTAGATAATTTAGGAATTTATTCGGATTTATTTAATTAAAGTTGGGCACTATTCATTTATCGAAACCGGTCTAAAAGTTCAATGTTCTCATAGCTAGAGGCATCTAACAGGAATACGGAGGGTGTATTCGGGTTCGTATCGGAATTCTGAGCAAGTTTCATATATAAATTATTTTCATCGCAATTACGGTTTATTTAATATGATTTTCTAAAGTTTTAAACATTTTTTGAATTTAATTATTAATTTAAATTCGAATTATCCAGAATAGTGAATGATGACATCAGCATGAGGTCAGGGTGACGTCAGCAGGTCAACTCTGGCTGACCAGAGTCAAACCTGACAGGTGGGACCCACATGTCATACACTGTGACATTAACTGAGGGGTTAAATTAATTAATTGGATTAATTAACAGGTGGGGCCCAGCAGTCAGTGACTGATTAGGATTTTAATTATTTTTATTTATCTAATTAGTTAATTAGGCACCTGACAGGGGGGGCATATGTCATAGACACAGGGAAGGGGGCCCCACCAGTCAGTGACTGATTAGTGCCCAGTCAGCCAGTTGACCAAGTCAACTGGTCAACTGGGGCCGTGGGGCCACAAGGCAGTGACCCAGGGGGTGGGACCCGCGTGCCACGTCGGAGTCGGCCGCCGGAGTTGCTCCGGCGAGGCCATTTGCGGCGGCGAGCGGCGGAGCAGCGCCGGGATTCGTCCACAGGGGGACAAATTGCGCGCGGCCGGGCTCGTTTGAACGAGCAGACGATGGCGAAGCGATCTAGGGTGGCGGCAGAGGCTGCGGTGGTCGGTAGCGTCGACGGCGAGCGGCAAGGCGGATGCCGGAGTTCGGTCGTCTTCGGGATCGGGGCTACGGGGCGCAAAACGAGCGGCGCGAGGTGGCTACGATGTCTACATGATGCGGCGAATGCAACGGGCTTGGTTGCGAGGCCATTTGGTCACCGGATCGACGCCGGCGACGAGCAGTGGCGGAGGCAGAGGTTCGGTAACGGCGGCGAGCGGGCTAGGGGCAAATGCAGCCGCGGAAAGGAGTAACAGAAGGAGGGAGGAGCTCACCGAGCGGCCAAGAAAGGCCAGTGTGAGCTTAGGAGCAGTAGAGGTCGACGGAGACGGAGACGAACGGCGGCGGTCGGAGATGCGTTCGGAAGGGGTTCGGCGCTGCAGGGCCTCCGGGGCTCGATCCGGCAGCGTAGACGAAGCGGAGGAGCGAGGCGAAGCTGTTGGACTTATCGGGGCGGTGAACGGGCGGCGGTGGGCGCGAGCTTCACGGTGGCGCAGCCATGGCGGCGTCGGGCGAGGTGGGGGACGGGGGAGAGCGAGAGAGAGTGAGCGAGGGAGAGGCCAGGGAAGCGCCAGGGCCTGCCCTATATCCACCACGAGTGGGCGAGGCCGCTATCGAGCAGGAGGAGAGGGGGGCCAGGGCGCGGGCGTGCGTGCGCGCAGAGCGCTCGACAGCGAGGCGCGGGGTGAGCAGTAGGTAGGGGACGAGGTAGGGAGTGGGCTGGGCCGCGGCTGTAGCGAGCAGGCCTAGTGCACAGTAGCTTCTTTAGGGCTTTTTCCTTTTCTCTTTTTCTGTTTCTTTCTTTTCTGTTTTGTTAATTATCTGGGCCCCAAATGGATTTTGTAAAAAGTGTGAGCTAGTCCTTAAACATCAGTGCACTATACCCTAACACCAAAAACTAGTTTGGGCAAAACATCATTTCATATTTGATCTAGATTAATTAAAAGGCTAATAAATATTATTTCCAGCCACTGTTAAAAGAGGTATGGGTCACCTAATTAATTTATTAAATGTTGGTTACAATTTTAAAATGGTCTCTGTAATATTTGTTAGTTATTGAACATTTTAGTTTCTATGTTGAACAACTCTTATTTTCCACTTACATTTAAATTTGAATTTGAGTTAGGAGTTGAAATGCAACATGATGCTAATGATGATTATGCACTATTAAACATGCTGACATGCCATTATCAAAAGTGATTACTGTGGCTAATGACATGGGGTGTTACAGCAGGCAGGAGTCGGTCGATTGGTGGAGTAATAGTAGTAGATGCAGGCAGGTGTTGGTCTACTTGCCACGGACGTAATGCCTATATATATGATCATTGCCATGAATAACGTCATAATTATGCGCTTTTCTATCAATTGCCCAACAGTAATTTGTCTACCCACCGTATGCTATTTTCGAGAGAGAAGCCTCTAGTGAAAACTATGGCCCCCGGGTCTATTTTAATCATATTACTAAAATGAAAAATACCTTGCTGCAATTTTCTTTCTTTTATTTTACTTTGCAATTTATCTATTTATCATTACCAGATTTAATCATTGCAAGTAACGAGTTCAAGGGTATTGGCAACCCTCTTGCCCGCGTTGGGTGCAAGTATTTGCTCTTGTGTGTGTAGGTACTGCTTACTAGGCATTTGCGTGGTTCTCCTATTGGTTCGATAACCTAGGGAAATACTATCTGCTACTATATTGCTTCACCCTTCCTCTCCAAGTAAAATCCCAACGCAACTCACAAGTAGCACTGACCCCATGGGCTAGCGGGTCGTGGCGGTTCCAAAGGCCTCCGACCTATGCAAGGAGCCCTTCAAAGAAAGTTTATTGTCTTGGTGGGCAAGCCAAGGACCCCTCCGCGAAGGAGTACTGTAGGTCAGTTAGAACTCTTGCAACCCTAGGCCTTGTCCCCCCTTTATAAGGCGAGGCCAGGGATAGTTTGGGACATCAACATCGTAATCATCATCTCGGTAGCTACAACCATCTCATACTTGTTAACCCCTCACGCGAGGCGTTTTTCATCAACTATTAAATCAAAGTAGGTACCTCAACCATAAGGGCTTGAACCTTGGTAAACTCTTTGTGTGCGAACCCCTCTGGTACTTTCGGTCACGTTCTCCACCCTACCGAGACTACTGACAGTTTTTTGGTACCGTCAGTTGTCAGTGCCGTAGGGGAGGGTGACCACGTGCTGCAAGCTACCGCCCCAGTAGACTGAGTGCTAGTGTTGCAAGGCTGGCCTCACCATGTGAACTGCAAAGCCCATCCACTAGTGTTACAATGTCCGCCAGAGATGTTGCTTGCTGCAAAGCTCTATTGCCATTATTAAGTTGTTTGGCAGGTGATGCGAGGTTGGCCACGAGGGTGTTGTGAGACCACTCGTCGGCGTGCAAGCATGGCGCCGATGCTGCAAGCTACCCTTGCGGTGCTACACGACTGGTGACGTCTCACGAGTGCAAGAGAGAACATTTGCGAACAACTAGAGCAAGAGATTTGGTCAAACAGTGTGAAGCAACTGAGGCTAGCACCCCCCCTTCCTGCCACCACCATCAAAAGATCAATTGACTAACGCCTACCGATCTACTGAATAAATATTCTATAATTATACAATAATCATATGTTTTTTCTTTTTTTTCTCAAGTACACACGGAGGCGTATCATTGCATTGATAGGTAGAGTTTGATACAAGATTTGGGAATCACCAATATGTGCACTAGTAAGGCATGTCAGTGATTCGCATGAGCAGGAAAGAGTGGGATGCTCATCCCCAAAAATCTAATATCTACGTTACATCTAACATAGCTTGTAACCCATTGGCATCGGCTTTGGCCCAAGCGTGCACTTCATCTTGGATGGCCGAGAACAAGGCATCAATGGAGGGTTGCCGATGATCAAAGATGACGACATTGCGGTGCTTCCATATTGCCCAAGCGACCAAGGGGACGATAGACAAAAGGTCTTTTCGTAGGTACGGGGAAGACACTGCCAGCGCCGTACTCCACATGCGTAGAGTGTAGCGTTCCCGTCGGGCGGGTGAGTAGTGAACTTGCACCAAGCAAGGGTGTGGTGCCAGATTGTCCTAGAGAAGACACACCAACTAGGAGAAGGTGGATGTCTTCGGGGTCCTGATCACAGAGGACGCAACACGGTGGGTGGGCCAACCCTCTCTTCGCGAGTCTTTTGGCCGTCCAGCATCTTCTTGCTTTGCAAGCCAAAGGAAGATTTTGATGTTCAAGGGTGCCCACCCCTTCCACGTAAGCCGCCAATCGGAGTCGGGGATGGATCTATGGAACAATGTACGGTAGCATGAGGCGGTAGAGTATGCTACGCTGTCCGTCCAGCGCTAACGGATGGTGTCTGGGGCGGAGGAGAGGGTGACCAGACGAAGGCATTTCCAAAGGTCGACGTATTCAACCGTGGCGAGGACACCAAGAGCTCGTCGGGTGTCACGAACCCAATCCCGGTTGAGGATGCTGTCATGAACTAGGCGCCTGTTCCGAATGCGTCGGGGGACGAGCTTGTAGAGGGTGGGGGCGATCTCGCCGATCGATTTGCCATCTAGCCAATGAACTGACCAGAAGTGGCATGTCTTCCCATTGCCCAACGTCCAAGTGGTGGAAGCGCGGAAGATGTCCCGAGTAGTAACGTCCTCCGGCAAAGGCAGATGGTGCCATGGCCGGGAAGGATCGGTATCCCGAAGCCATAGCCAGCGAACCTTGAGAGATATGCTAGTGTGTGGATGTCGCGGATGCCGAGCCCTCCGAGATCAAGTGGGCAACAGACCTTGGGCCAATTGACCGGGCAGTTATCTAAACGCGTCTCCTTACGACCATGCCAGACGAAGTCTCGGATTAAGCCGGTGACGAGCTTTAGGATAGTAGGTGCAATCGCCATGGCCAGGAGCAAGTGGACTAGTATGGCAGATAGAACGTGTCGCACAGGGCAAGACGCTCGCCACGGGTGAGGAGGGATGCTTGCCAGGTGCCCAGCCGCTTGGCAATCTTGTCGACTAGGGGCGTGAGAGCCGAGGAGGGGACTTCGCACACCGATAGTGGAAGCCCAAGATAGGTTATGGGGAAGGCAACAACACGGCAGGTTAGGGACTCGCCAACACGCTAGGACACATCCGGAGGGCAACAGATGGGGGTAACCAGGCACTTGGCGAAGTTGGTGTTGAGGCCAGATGCCTTGCCAAACAGGTGAAGAATGATGCGCACTGCTTGAAGATCGCGATCGTCGGGATGACAGAATATGACGACATCATCTGCGAAGAGGGGGATGGTACACGCCGTGTGCCTGGTGGTGAGGCGCTGCAAGACCCCGTGCAGAACGGCCTGCTGCACCATGGTGTTGAGTACGTCAATGACGACGACGAACAACATGGGCGAGATGGGGTCGCCTTGCCGTAAGCCACAGGCGTGATCAATATGTATTTTCAGTTTTAGTTCTTATATTATTAATCCGTAATTCATGTCCATAAATCAAATTTGCAGGCAATTGCCGCGGCAAGTGGGGGTTGTCTAGTAGTTCCTATAGTTGCAATTGGATCCATAGTCCTTGCACCGAAAAGAGTTATTCAGAGGAGTGAACAAAGCAGAAGAAAAAGGTGAGTCATTTCCGTTCCTCCTCCTACCACCAGCACCAGGTCTCTGTTTCTCCAGTCTCCCCACCGTCCTCCCTCATCCCAAATCAAACCGCCTCTCCGTCGCATCGATCCCAATCTGACCGCCCCCAAAACCCTAACCCTCACTCGCCTCCTAGCACGGCGGCGAGTCACGGCGGCGGGGGCGTGAGATGGCTGCGCGGGCGTAAGCATTTCGGAGGCGATCGCGGAGGTGGGGGCTTCCTGTGACCCGCCAGCGGTCTAGCTGGTGCCGGCCCGTGCCCGTGGGTATGGCGACGTCGTCGTCGGCTAGCGGGGGCGGTGCCGCCGGGGGCGCGCCTGGACTCAAGACTTACTTCAAGACTCCCGAGGGCCGGCATAAGCTGCAGTACGAGAAGACCCACTCCCCCTCCGTGCTGCACTACAACCACAGCTCTGGTGGCAAGACTGTCTCCGAGGTATGAAGGGCAGCGACTCCGCGGTACCGGCGATCACGTCCCGGGGTTTGCGGTTAGCGCGCGGGTTGGGACGGGGATTGGGATCTCGATGGGCCGCTCGGATGGGATGGGGAATTGAGCTGTGGCGTTGGGTGTTGACCTGATCAGGTGCCGGATTCAGGCGTGCCTTTTTTCGCGTATCTGGTTGGGTTTTATTTGGTTTTAGTTAGGGTTTCGGGTAAGTTTTGGATCGTGGCATTTTTGGTCAGGTTACTGTGCTTCTGGTAAGACCGGCGTCCTCGGTTGCAAGTATTAACCGGTGACCATTTATGGAACCTCGCAGTGTGATGAATTTAGAGGGGTTTCTTGTTTGGGATTCTAACTGTATGAGCGATTGTTTTAGTTATTTGCTTGCTTTGTGATGATCGACTTCATTGCGATTTATATTCCTGTATATTATGAAAAGTTAAGTTTACATCAATATCTTTTGACGATGGCAGATGACAGTGGCATATTTGAAGGAGAAGCCCGTGGGGCAGGGCTCTACACCGTCAACACCAAGTTCCAGCAGTGGCATGCGATCTGCAGCTGCGAGACTGCTTGGTACCGGGAATGGGAGCCGGACACTTAGCTTTGCAGGCAGCAACGGTGTCAGCAAGGCTGTTTCAGGGAGCAGCCGTGTGGGTGGCGGCGTTGGTATGTCAACGGGCGTTGGTGGATCTCAAGCCGTGGCGAATTACGATGGCAAGGGAACATACATCATCTTCAATACCGCAGATACACTGTTCATTAGTGATCTCAACTCACATGACAAAGTATTAGTTCCCTTGTCCAATGCATGCCATAGTTTTACTTACAAATATGCAGCCTTGCGTTTCTCTGATCAAGTTGTTAATTGCACCAGGATCCAGTAAAGTCCATCCACTTCAGCAACTCAAACCCACTTTGTCATGCATTTGACTCGGAGGCCAAAGATGGGCATGACCTGATTGTTGGAGTATGGTCAGGAGATGGTCAGTGCTTTCTTTTTGGAATGCTTTATTCTTAGAATTGAACTCTGTTCTGAGACCGAGACGAGTTATATGTGTCCATTGTGCAGTCTATTCAATGTCATTGAGGCAACAGTTGCAAGATCCTGGAAAGAAGCCTGTTATGTCTCAGCATTTTATCAATAAAGACAAAGATGGAACTGCCAACAGGCATGTTTGCTTCCTTTAAAATAATAATGAAAGTGATAAATTTGTATGAGAATTACCTTACAAGTAACAAACTTTTTCTTCATATTTTTGTTTTATGCCACATCCTGAACACACTATTGTTTTAGGATAACTATGAAAGATGGTCTGACTCGGAGTTTTCTTTTTGTGCATTTTTAGATTATTAGAAGTTGTAACTTATAGGAAACTGCTGCTATTATTAATGGATAAGGACTAGGGCCGAAAACTTCATTTGAGCACCTCATTTTGATGGAGCTCAGTCGATAGTGGCAAACATCTGTTTTGTTTTATGCCTGGCAACATGCTTTGTATTGCATGTCTTTTAATGCTGCCTGATTCAAATTGGCATGTGAGAGATGTCGACATTCCCCTGTTTTGAATATCCCTTAATGCCACCCTACCATGGTGGGTTCGATAGTTGTCCTGTTCCTCTCTTCTTTACGGAGTCTGCGAGGAGCGTTTAGTGTAAGCATCTTCTGTGTGTGTGTGTGGCGGAGGTGGGGGGCTGGTACAAATTGCTGAGGTGATATACATCCCTTGGCTAGTCAGCATCTAAAGCGAATATTTACAAATTGCTGAGGTGATATACATCCCTTGGCTAGTCAGCATCTAAAGCGAATATTTACACATAGGTTGTGGGACTATCTATATACATGTAAATACTGGTTGAAAAAACATGAATATTTGCAACCAGTTCAACTTTGACTTTACTAGATGCTGTTATTGCAGCCGCTGTACTTGTGTTGCATGGGTTCCAGAGCGTGAAGGCATTTTTGTTGTCAGCAATGCTGATGGGAATCTGTATGTGTATGACAAAGTGAGTGCCTACTGTCATCGAATTTTGTTACAAAGTAATCATACTCCATTATGCCAAATCTGAACCAATTATTTTCTATGTCCAGTCCAAGGATGGAAATGCTGACTGGGCATTTCCAACTGTAAGGGATCAAAATCAGCTGATGATTTCACATGCAAAGTCCACTAAGGTATCTTAGGGCACTTGATTTCTGTTAAGTGGTTATGTCATTTGATTTTTTTCTTCACTTCAAAAATGTACAGGCATGGTTATTTATGCTGTCATGTTTAAAGATTTGGTAATAGAGAGGTACTTGTTCTGGAAACTTTTTGAAGGAAATAATTACCACCTGTGCATCTGTGAAAACTGATTGCTAACATGCAGTAGCTGGACTACTAAGTACTAACACAATAATTTGTTTGGTTCGATATTCATGATGTATATGCTTGTAATATCAGTTTTATAATCATTTTTTCGTTAACTATTGGATTTTATGATCTCTGGTTGTTTATCACTTTCTAACATCCCTCAAAAGGTAGAATGATCGATCAGTCATTTTAAATGTATTGTAGCATTTTTAAAAACTAATGGCAACATTTTCAGCATCAGCATGTTGTAAGTCTGTGTCAGGGATGCTGAACACAAATAAAGTGTGCATACGTCCTTGCAAATATTTGTCAAATCTTGTTTTATTGCACACGAAAGCATTTTGTGGAATATCGTATCCAATATCTGTAAAACTCACATAAATTTGAACATTCCAACGTCTTCTGATACTTTATTGAAACACTCCAAAATAGTATGTATGCAAAAACCTTAAGTTAGCTGTCGTGGCATTTGAGATAACATTTGCAACAACACAAACTAAATATTGAAATAGCCTTTGCTTGCAAAAGTAGACATAATTGCTACATTATCTTGTGTAACATCTGCAACGATGTAAACTAGATATTATAACATGCCGGAAAGGAATGTCTGCAACAAAGTATGAGAGTCATGAGGCTTGCCCCACCCATGCGACACAAGAACCCTCAAATTACTCTGGTTTAGTTCATGTCGGAGAAGTGTATGACAATTTAACATGTATCGGAAACAAGGATGGTACCGTTTAACCTTTTTACATGATTTCTTCGATGACAAGAAAAGTTCCTCTAGGGAAGGGGAACACCACATTTACTTTCGTATAATTAGAGAAGTTCCTCTAGGGAAGAGAACACCACATTTACTTTCGTATAATTAGAGAAGTTCCTCTAGGGAAGGGGAACACCACATTTACATTCCTACAATTAAGTTGATCGCGTGTTTATTTTCTTTTCTATCTCATGGTTGAAATTATGCGACACGAACTTGGTAGATATGTGAGACCATACATAGTGCAGTAGTCTCCATTTCTATATAAACTGTGAAGATAGACCAGTATCCTGGTATTACGGGTCATAAATGCCCCAGTTGTTGAAGATGGCAGAAAATTAATTTTCCCCAAGCTCATTCTCGTGTTCTTAGTAGTTGACGCGTTCAACACAAGCTTCATGTGGTCGAACTGTCCTCACACTTGCTAGTTGACATAGAGCACAGACTGCTTATGCTGGGTCAACCTGCATTGGATTTAGTGCAGTGGTGTTTATCTGTCACTTGGTTTTTATTTCGATCATATTAGGAAATGCCAAGTTCTCAAGTAGCAGCACTTTACCAGCAGACCATACTGGAACCAGTACTAAGAACCTGGAAGTTACTATTTTTTGCTATGTTCTTTTAATGCTGCAAAACATTAATTCAAGGAAACTCAAGAAATTCCTGAACATGATGAATTCTAAATTTGTAGCTGCTATCATTGATTATGGGATGTAAATGCTGCAGAGTAATCCTACTGCAAGATGGCACATCTGTCAAGGTGCAATCAATGCCATTTCATTTTCGCCGGATGGAGCTTACATGGCAACTGTTGGGCGAGATGGTAATTTTGTCTAGCCAAGAATGAGAATTGACATGTAATAAAGGTTTCCTGTTGGTGATACATTGTACTTAAGTTGTTCGATTATATGCAGGTTATTTAAGAGTATTTGACTTCGCGAAAGAACAACTAATATTTGGTGGGAAAAGTTACTATGGTGCTCTTTT
Source organism: Thinopyrum elongatum (assembly GCA_011799875.1). Taxonomy (NCBI): domain Eukaryota; kingdom Viridiplantae; phylum Streptophyta; class Magnoliopsida; order Poales; family Poaceae; genus Thinopyrum; species Thinopyrum elongatum. Next base: position 87,557,673 of record CM022300.1, read on the forward strand.
GTGTTGCTCATGGAGGTAAACTGCCGATTGCATTTACTGTTACTCTGGTGTATGGTGCCAATTTTGTTGCATGCCTGCACCTACCTTTTACTTCCTCCGTCCCAAATATAATATCATTTTTGACACTATGATAGTGTAAAAAGTGATCTTATATTTTGGGGCGGAGGGAGTACTAACTAGTAGTTCAGATATGATGTTCACGAAAACAGAAACTCATATTTCCTATCTGTTTTGCGCAGTTGCATCAGTTCTGCTATTACCGATTATTCTAGGATTGTGTATGAGTTTACCTCTTGTAATCTTGTTTGATCTGTGAATCACATAACACCATTTGTAAATTACCTTTTTAGATCTTCATAAGAAGCGACCAATTTTACATATGAAACGGTGCAAGAGAAGTAGCTAAGTGTTCCTGTGATGGATATTCTATAGAAAACTAGTAGAAACATAGTCAGTGACTTGGTGCAGCATGCTTGTCATTTTTTGGATTATATATGAAGTTAATCTTAAACTTCAATCATTCATCATATAGAATGCAATGTGTCTGCATCTAGAGATGATGTTTGTTAGTTGCTCGATAAGAACTTACAATTGCAGGCTACCAAGTAAGGTTTTTAATTAACTATAAGAAACTGAAGGGACACGGATTGATAATGGCACATTTTGTACAATTAGCCATGATTTCTGCTAGCGATAAATAGGGGCAAGTTCTTGGAAACACAGCACATGGTTGAAAGTTGAAAGATCTTATACTGAAAGTTTGCCTGATTTGGTTGCTAGCAAATTGCTGTCAGTATTGATGGTATATACTGTATAATATAGAAGTTCGTTATTGTCCACCTGCTTATCGAAAGTTATGTTGACTTGGCACTTCTGCTTATGCTTTTGTACATGAATTAACTACCTTGTTATGGCAAGCGTCTGGAATCCCAGCTTTTGAGATGTCATGGAATCAAACTTTGAAGATATCATCGTCTGATACAACATTGCATCAAAATTTCATATTTATACTCAAGGCTCTTTTGGCCTTCTCTGTCCTGACATTGTTGGATTATTTTCTTATTTGGTTTCGCAGGAAGTTTGATGAATATCGTGTAACATTCTAAGTAGTGATGTATACTTGCATCCCTTATAACTTTGCATGTAGTCACAACATAGCTAGTCTTGCTTGTACAATTTTCCTGATGTAATTGGATTTATTTGTGCCATTTCACAACAGTTGTGATTTGTGAAGCTAACGTTTTTACCACATAATTGTATAATAGCATGCCCTTGAAGATGTTAATAATTTGGTTTGTTTGTGCTCTCCTGTTACAGTGCGGATGGAAAATATATATTATCAGGTGGGGAAGATGATCTTGTGCAAGTATGGAGCATGGATGACAGAAAGATGGTTGCGTGGGGCGAGGGGCATACATCATGGGTGCTACTATCATTACAGTTGTCTTTGTTCAGCAGCATATTGATGCTTTTGTCGGAACTTTCTATTTTGATGCAGATCTCCTTTTATGTTTTGCAGGTTAGCGCAGTTGCCTTTGATTCGTATTGGTCCCCTCCAAGTTCTGATGACGCAGGAGAAAATGTCATGTATCGCTTTGGTTCTGTTGGCCAGGTACCAGTAAATATGAATGAACGAATTTGTTAATCTGGGCCTAGTTGTAATTTTTATTGTTTTTATTCTAACGGAAATCATAATGATACATCATAGAATAATCTGTTTGTTTCCTTGTATACTTGTGATACCGACAAGGATTTAAATGCTAGTGATATCTGAATTTTGTATTGGTTACTTGTTGGGTTGCTTAGGTGACTTGCAGTTGTGAAAAATGAGCATGCTTGCTTCTTGTTCATTAGTATTCTTACCGAGTTGATGAATCAAGTTCATGTGTCTCACTAGCTTTTTGGTTAAAAAGTTGTGCTACACTGTGTGCCACTTACCACTTGTTCATGAGGGACTGGGTATCACAAATAAGTTCCATTGTATTTCATGTATCTTGAATTCGAAATAGGTTTATTATCTGTTTTGTGTATTTATTGTTAAGCTCTGGCGTTGGATATATATACTCTTGACCAAGTATTACAACTTGAGGTTCCATGATTTTATCTTGGGCATAAGATGTGCTATTGTCATGTGGTCTATACTTCAGCTACCATTTAGCATTGCTTTTCTACTGGGTTAGTACTGGAAATAATGTATTTTCACCTTTGCATGCCCTTAGGATACCCAACTTCTTCTCTGGGATTTGGCAATGGATGAGATTGCTGTGCCACTTCGACATCCTTCCAGCGGCTCCCCGACATTTAGCAGTGGAAGCCCTTCTGCACACTGGGACAGTGCATGTCCTCCTCCTACTGGTGTTCTTCAACCGTCTCCACGGATGCGAGACGTACCTAAGCTCTCACCCCTCGTTGCACACAGAGTACATGCTGATCCCCTTTCTGGCCTAGAATTCACCAGTGAATCGATCGTCACCATATGCCGTGAGGGGCTAATCAAAATCTGGGCCAGGCCACAACACAGTGAAAACAGCCAGCGGCCAAATTCTTCTGAGCTGGCAGCTGGCAATGCCATCTCAAAGGATAAGATGATAACATCACCAAACAAAGCAGGCGCTTCCAGCTCTAGCTTCAAGCAACCATCATCTGTTATTTTCTCATGACCAAAGGCTTCTGCTTGCATTATTATCATGCTTGCTCAGCCATGGCTACTCATATCTTGTCACTAACGTGGCGATTAGTGACGCAGGGCTTCGCTGGGAAGTCTGCCAGCGACAGAGGCGTGCTTCATAGATGTCTATGTGACAAAAGAATAACGGAACTTGTTCCTGTACAGATACAGATATTGCCCCCAGATGAATAGTACAAGTTTACCGGTTGTTGTTCCATATCATTTGTCTGGTCTTCCATAACATCTCAATAGATTAGAGTATGTACCCATTCTTTGCATATTAATGGTATCTTCACTTCTTTGGCGCTCTGGAGGTTACAGATCAGATTCCATTTGCCCCCCATAACGTTGCTTTCCTGCTTGTGTTATCCATGGAACTGTAAATTACTGTTGTTTATACAATGTTTCTGAATCCCCTTGGGTATTGTATTCCATTTCTTCTTCTTTTGAGTGTTGATTTGTCACTTGAATGTAGTCTTATGAGAAACAAAATGCTTGAGTTGTCCCACACAAGTTTGAGGCAAGTTGATGTTAAGAACAGAAGGGAATGCATGACCAATCTGAATTAATATGATTATGTTCTGCTACCTATGTCTTGTGCTTTCTACTCCTTCCGTAAAGAAATATAAGAGCGTTTAGATCACTAAAGTAGTGGTCTAAATGCTCTTATATTTAGGGAGTACTATGTATTTGGACTAGTATTTCAACTGTGAAATGTGCTCTCCTCTCATCCACGAGAGATCAGTTTGAAGGTTTTGGACCTATCACTGAAATTTGGTTGAGTTGTCGTTGTTGATTCTTTGTTTGGTCCAGGGGTGATTTTGGCTGATGGGAACTGTTGGCATTTATAATGCAAAGCAGTGTAATAGTTTAGAGTAAGCTAAATACACATTGTATACAGACTTAAAAAACGGGAAGTGTATGGATGAGCCCGGATACATATGAACCCACTTCAAAAAACACATTTCTAAATGCTAAAAAAATCTGAAAATGGTTGCACGGGTACGTCTTCATGTTCTATATGCGTGCATAAAGTTTCATGAAAAATAACTTTTTTGTGGCCTGTGCAAAAAAGATAAAAAAATTGTGTCGTGGAATACTATTTAGAAGCACTGAAAATTGTCTTTTTTCCGGAGACAGAACAAAGACATTTTTTCACAAAACTTTGTACCGTGCGCACAGATTTACGAACATGTATGCATGAAATTTTCTTTTGAATTTTTTGACATCTCAAAATGTGCATGATCTTTTTTTAAAAAAGTGGATGCAGTTGCCCATGCGTTCAGGACGTGCCCACTTCTCCAAAAACTGCCTAGTCTTAAAAATAAACGTGCAAACACATGGACAACTTTGGACACAATTATTAAGTGTCATCTCGTATATGTTTGGCACTATAGGAAAGGCGTCTGCGGTTGCCGGTTGCTTGACGATGTCTTTCTTTCAACTTTTTTTGTGGGGGCAGTTTTGTGAGGATGAGCTGCATGTGTCGACAGGTTATAGGGGTAGTGTGTTGGGGTCTAGCGTCCTCATGATGTGGGAGTAGACTGCTTGCATCATGGGATTGTGGCTTGATTGTTTTTCCTGACCAAGTTTGTAACGGTTTTAGACCGTTTTTTCGTGAATTAATCGGGTAATATTTTTTTCTTGATTAAGAATGAGGCAAACATTTTGCCTCCGTTTAAAAAAGAATGTCCAAGTGCATAACTGAATGTTCACTAAAGCATTGTTTTCATTTTTTTTGGGTTTGACTCCACGCCATGGTTGATCATGTTTCGATACATGTCCCTCTTACTAGGTCCTCGTATTCATGAAACTTGAGCACTGTGATTGGAGCTAATTGTACGAGCGTTGGGACACTCGATCCCAATTTCTTCCTTTCCACAATTCTAATCTTCCTTCCCCTTGATTTTAAGGTAACTTTTCTATTCTAATCTCTCGGCCTCCCCCTCCTCCACCCCTCGATTTCAATGTGGGGCAGGTAAGATTTTCCTCCTCCCATGATTAATATATCCTCTTATCTTTATCTTCTTCCTAATTCAAAGGGGTGCATGGCTGGATGTGGTTGCCTAGTAGGAGTACAACCCAACAGCCTTGTCGGAAATCGCTCGCCCCAGAGCGCGGCCGTGCATTAGCATTGCCCCATTTATTATTATTTATAGCCAACCTAAAAATCAATCCATATAATAGTTAGATATAGACATTTATTATTTTATCAGTACACGACTCGCCCCCTTCTCTTACATTGTTTCTTGAAACCTGTGCTACAGCTATAGCTACTACCAAAGGTGGATTTAGGGCCCAGACAGCTGCCTAGCCGTAAAGACAATTTCCTTCGTTGACTGTAGCTACAGTGCTTGAAGGCGGCCATTCCTGGGTCCGCCACTGGCTGCTACTGTGTTCGTCTTGTCTCTTCAACTCATCATGATTTTGTCGTGGCACCTCTTGTAACCCACCTATGTCACCCTATATTATACTCCCTCCGTTCTTAAATATAAGTCTTTTTAGAGATTTCAATATGAACCATATACGGATGTATGGTAATCTTTTTTTTTATGATTAGGCCTTCATTGCAACCCTGCTGTTGGTTTAACTCTGAAGTGATCATGCAAACGGAAACGTGACCGGAAACGGAAACGTAACATCAATATAAACGAACACCTGGGCAGCGAGACCGGGGAAACGTACCCAGACCAGACCAGACTCGCTGGAAATAGCGAGGCAAGCCGCCAACAGCAGCAGCGCACCACCGCCTTCGACCCCTACCCACCCGCCGATGCCGCCCCGCGCCGCCGCCGGCGACCTCAGCTGAGCATGGCGGCAGCCCCCGCGGGCCCCCAGAACCGCTGCGTCTTCGGTACGCCCCCTTCGCCTCCCTTCTCTCTCACGCCCCCCAGCCCCTCCCGGGGTCTCTGCGCGCTATGTGCGTGTGTGCGTGCGTGCGTGTTCCTTCCTCCGGTTCGATCCGCGGGCTAGGAGCTCTCGCTGCGATTCGGGTGGGAGTGGTCTGGCCCCAATTGGCGGCTACGCGAGCAGAGCTCGATTTGGGCCCCAATCGCTGCTGCATCCTCCGTCGATTCCCCGTGGATTTCCCTTCCTTGTGTGGGTGGCCGGTGCGGTTTTGGGTGGTACGGAACGCGTTTAGCTGCCCCCGCCGCTAGATTTGGAGTCTAATTTCATTTCATTCGAGTTTTCGTACTGTCTAGGGTTTGCCTTTTTTTTTTATCATTCATGTTCGTCACGCCTTTGGGGTTGTTTTCCCCCAAACAAAGGTGCCCGTTAGTTGGCTTATGCTGTATTCAACGTGTGTGACACTGATATTTACCACACATTTTGTGTTGGTTCAGTTGCTGTGGTATGAGTAGGTTCTTGAGTTCGATTGCCGCGGGTGTTGACTGTTGAATTTGGTTGCAGTTGGGAACATACCATACGATGCAACGGAGGAGCAGCTTGTGCAGATATGTGAGGAAGTCGGGCCCGTGGTCTCCTTCAGGTTTAGTTGAACTGTGCAAACCCTATCGGTTGTGTGTGTTTGTGGCACCATGTAGTTTTCTAATTTGACCATGTTGTGCAGATAGAAATGTTTGTTCGATTATTGCATTAATCAGTATCTGTTGAAATACCCATGTGCCCTCTTTTCATTCTCTTTCAAAATGAGGAATTTGTTAGCCAGCTATATGGACATTATGCTTTTAAATCCAGCGTGTAACATCTGGAATATTGATTTTGTTTAAGTATGATGGCCTTATTGCACACTGCTGCTAAGCATGATCTCAGAACTCAATAGGTTGTCGTAGGGGTCGCCCTGCTTATGGATGCTGCCTCGAGCCTTTCGAAAGATAAGAGTGTTAAATGCTGAAATGATATTCTGAATATCTGGTATAGCTAGTGTTACGGGATCACTTTCTGGACTACACATGCAAATGGAAATTAACCTCAACAAAAATAACAAGAAACCCTAAGATACACGTGTGTGCTGCTTCTTGATCACTGTTTCTCAACAAGTGGCATTATACTGAAACTGGTTATAAGTTATTTCTATCCCTGATAACCTTTTTAGCATTCGACGAAGCTGATGACACTGTTGAGCTGTGACTGCTAGATACTGACTGCTCAAAATTGCTTGCAGACTGGTTGTTGATAAGGAAACCGGAAAGCCGAAAGGTTATGGATTTTGTGAATACAAGGATGAAGAGACAGCTCTAAGTGCACGCCGGAACCTTCAGGGTCATGATGTTAATGGTCGTCAGTTACGTGTTGATTTTGCTGAAAATGGGAGGAACACTGACAGAAATAGAGAAAAGGTGGAAGATCCTCAGTTTATTACTGTAGAAGAACCTTATTTCTCACCCAGCAAGTCCTATGTTAAGATGAAAGCTTGTATGGTTTTGGTTCCCATGAATTATAATACTAATCTTTTCTCCAACTACCATGTGTCTCCTGTTTCGCTTTCTTGCACAGCATGTGTATGTATGTACAGATTCCTGTCTGTACATATGCACACCTGTTATTCTGCCATAATACCTTGTGGAATTATCTTTCTGGTATTGCGAATCTTCTTTGGTATCGTGGTTCCAAAATCATCTCTAATGTCTCAATTTTGCCTTCTTTTATGAAAGTAACATGCTAAAGTTACTGGAGTAACAAAAGCAATGTCATGCTTTCAAAGATCTCCAGAATTGTACTGAACACGTGAGGTTCTCTGCAAATAGCAAAAGAAGAATTATCTTGTAGAGGATGTATACATGGTAAATTCATCTATAGTTGCATCCTTTGTGGTATGCTCAAGCAGTGGTGTTGGAATTACTAGTAAATTTATCTCTGAAATTGACTTTCTCTTTTGGCTTACCGTTACATTATTACTCCCTCTGTAAAGAAATATAAGAATTTTTAGATCACTATATTAGAGATCTTTTAGATCACTATATTAGTGATCTAAAAGATCTTATATTTCTTAAGATCACTATATTATAGTGATCTAAAAGGTCTTATACTTCTTAAGATCACTATATTAGTGATCTAAAAGATCTTATATTTCTTTACAGAGGGAGTACCTTTCTCTCTCAAAATAAGTGCGATGTCCTTAGCTGCTATCAGCAGCCTTTGTATCTATCCCCACACCAGTGACTGATGCTGATATGTATGTGCTGGTTTTTGTTGCCAAGTTGTCAGAACGCATCCACAAGAAAATACTGTATATCTAAGTTTCACAACTGGATACAGTTGATTGGTTGATAGTGGTTTACATAGGGAAACTATTTTTATGCTAAATTTTCTGGAGATCATAGTGAAATAGTATTGCATGATAAGGTCACTGTTTTTGACTGCCATGTTTTAACTTTGCCTATTTGAAACTAAGTAGCTTCATTACGGAAATGGGGTTGGTGCAATCAGCATTTATTTCATGCATGGGCAGTAGGAAATCTTAACCAATTGAAGTTGTCAATAAAGAAGCAGATATTGACTTATTTTTTATATGTTTATGCATTGCAGGGTCGTGGAGGACCAGGAATGTCATCTACTGCTGGTTGGTTTCAATTTCTTGATCATCATTTAGTTTACGTGTATGTTTAAGATTTCAAACTTGCCGGTTTTATGTCCGTCCGCGCTGACCTTGGGTTCTTGATGGAATCCTGCAGATGCTCAGAAACAATTGACTACAACTCCCGCTGTAGGGGACACCAGCCTTCATCAGCTTATTGGTCTTCCACCGGCAATACATGCTGCATCTGTGATGGCTGGTGTTCTTGGGGAAGCTCAAACTGCAAATGTACAAAATGGTTTACCTGTCCAATTTGGGCTTGGAAACGACCCTCTTACCCATTACTTGGCCAGGATGTCAAGGCATCAGTTGTATGAAATCATGTCTGAGTTGAAGGTTATCTTGAAATATCAATATCAATTCATGAAGATTAAAAATTGCTCACTGCTAGTTTTAGCTTGTTAATGCTTTTTTTTTTTATGGCAGACCCTAACTACTCAAAATAACGACCTTGCCAAAAAACTGCTGCAAGGAATTCCACAGCTTCCAAAGGCCCTATTTCAGGTTAGCTTTGCTACTGATAGCTCAATTAATCAATTACTACCTCCGTGTCAAAATATAAGACGTTTTTTGACACGTCTTACATTTTGATACAGAGGGAGTATTACTTCTGTTCCTGTTTTTGTGTGCTAGTCCAAAATACTCCCTCCGTCCCAAAATAAGTGTCTCAACTTTGTACTAGCTTTAGTGTAAAGTTGTACTAAGGTTGATACACTTATTTAGGGACGGAGGGAGTATAACATAATGGAGTCTATGAGTTCTCCACCCAAAATTTGTGCCTATTCATACTTGAGGTTGATACACTTATTTAGGGACGGAGGGAGTATAACATAGTTAGTTATGCTTCATTCATCTTCACAAATTTCATACACCCTTCCTAATATAAATTTAACCAACTCAAGTATTCTGGTTATGCTTGTTAGAACTTTGATGTGATTCATGGTTGTCTCGTTCTTCCAGAAGGCAAAAAAATAAAAATAAAAAGTATGTTCCCTTAATTTTTTGAATAGTTGTGTACAGATCAAATATTTGTCGAGTTCATGTGGAGGCTATTGTTGAAAGACAGGAAGGCCAGCCAACTTTATATGTTGAGCCTTGTGATTCCATGGAAGAGCTTTTTTGAAATACTTTTGTTCATTGTTTAGTTGTCACTCTAGGGTAGAATGGAATATTAGAACTTCATAACCTTTTTCTTGTTGTAATGCAGGCACAGATAATGCTCGGGCTGGTGACACCTCAGATGGTATATTCTTGCTTTGTTCTAAGTTTGATGTACCTAACGTTTTCCTGATTCTCTAATATACTAACCCAGGTCTGTCGAAATCGCAGATGCAGATGGCTAAGAGCCAACAGGCCTCTAGCTTGTTGGCACAATCTTCTCACCTCAATGAATCATTTCCGCAGCCAGATGCTGTGCTACCAATTGTTCATAGACCTCCACCAAACCCTAATGCCATGCAGGAACAAACTGCACAGCTGCATAACTTTCCTCAGTATCAACATTCATCTCAGCCTCCAGTCAAAATGTTTCCACATGGACATCAGTCTGGGGTGCTGGCACACCCTCCAATGCTATCTCAGCCCTTCGGCGCCTCTTCCAGCGTTCCTACTCAACCCCTTGTAACCTCAGGAGGCTTGATATCACAAGTTCAGCCCACATTTTTGACACAGCACCCTAGACCACCAGTTATGCCAACTAATGTACAGCAACTACCCTTGACCAATCCTCATCTCCCCCAGGTATTTTTTTTTCACATATAAAGAGCTTATGGTTTTTCACTAATGATGCGATAAGTAGCAAGCCAAAATTTGCGATGACTTTATTAATCATTTTCATCGGGTCTTCTAATTCACACAACACCTGTAAACTATGTACTCGAAACCAAACTGTACGGTACATTAACTATTTATGTATGTTTGCCTACACAAATTAAGTGATTTTTTCTAGTCAAGTTGTTTCTGTCAGCCCATGGACAAGATTCACTAATTTTACCGTCTACAAAATTGAACTCGTGTCACATTGCAGGTTGCTGCTGAACCTGAGATACTCCCCAATGAGATTAGAATGCCTGATCGAGCTAGTCATCAGGCAGAGTTAGACCATCCCTCGAAATTGAGAAAATTGGAGGATGGAACATCAACGCCAGGAATTGTAAACAATAGTCCTGCTATTTATTCTGCTCCATCGCAGGTAGTGGTCCCTAGTGGACCATCAGGGAGCTATAATTCTGGTGCTGTTAACTTCCAGCAACCAGAGAATGAAGCGCCTCAGGTAATCCCCTCTAAATTTCAGTTTCAGTTTCCAGCTTTCCTGCTATTTTATTATACCTTACATTTGTGGATGCTGGTAAAGTATCTGCAGAATCTGACCTAACTAAAGTACTAAACATTTTGCATCGTGTCTCATCAATTGAATTGTACCAAGGCACGAGGTTTCTTAGACTTCAAATTCTCATGTGTTCACAATTCCAACTCTTCTTGTAATGGTGCAGCGCACGCAAGACGATGAGTCAGCCCTTCTGCAGCAAGTCTTACAACTGACACCTGAGCAGCTGAGTTCATTGCCACTGGAGCAGCAGCAGCAGGTGATACAGCTTCAGAAGATGTTATCAGCTGGTAAATAGTGGCATAACACCAGCTGAGTAGTCACAGCGGAATTGTTAACCTACATAGTCAAACATTGAAGAAGTGGCTCGTCTAGCCACCACACACGTAACTTCTCAACTTTGTTGGTATCGCTGGGCCATCAGTTTTGCTCCTGATTATTTATTTGGCATTCTTTGTAAAGTTGGAGGTAAAAATGTGGTGGCAGAAGAAGTTGTGAAGAAAGATGATAATTGTCCATTAGTTCTGTAACAGTTTAGAAAAGAATAATCCTATCAAGAGAAGGGAGGTGCATTTGTGTTCCTGTACTGTTTCCAACATCATATTTTTGTTATTTTTGTCTGTTTCATATATTCTCCCAAAGATATTGTGAAAGGCACCGGATGTATGCATGATAAATCTGTTATATCACTGTCGTGGGTTTACTATGTTCTTCAAGTTCCCTGATCATAACATGAAATTTGTGAATGAGTGAAAATTGGATAATACAATTTTGCTAAAATATAAGAGTACTATCATATGACTCCAATGAGCTCATAGCTCAAGTTTTTTAAAGTGCGCTTTGAATTTCCACAATAAAAACAGCCTGCCAAAACACTAAATCTACAGAAAAATAAATGAAAAAAGGTTTTCGTTTTGGCCTTACACCGAATGTATTACTATTTGCTATTTTTCGTAGTTCGTATATTATTATTGTGCATGCACACGTGGTCTCTTTCAGAATATTTGAAACATGATTATGCAATTTTCAAAATCTTAAAGTAAAGAGATCCCAAGAGTTTACAGCCAAAATCAAAAAAAAATTTGGGGGGGAAAAAACTTCCAATCTATTCATCAAAGGTCAAGGTAGTATAAAGAACACCAGAAGTAGAAAATACATTTATGTCCGTAGACCACCTAGTGACGACTACAAGCACTGGAGCGAGCCGAAGGCGTGCCGCCATCATCACCGCTCCCTCATCGGAGCCGGGCAAATCTTATTGTAGTAGACAGTCGGGAAGTCGTCGGACTAAGGTCTCATAGGACCAGCACACCAAGACATACATTAACATAGACGAACGAAGATCAGATCCATGTGGATCCATCGAAGACAAACGCCGACCGAATCTCGCGAGATCCGCCGGAGACAAACCACCACACGCCCTCCGACGCTGCTAGAAACATCACCGGAATGGGGGCTAGACATGGAGGATCTTATTCCATCTTCAGAGAGCCGCCGCCGCCTCGCCTCTCTGAATAGGACACAAACCATAATAAGATTCAAAAAACCTTCTAAAAATGAAGCCCTCCCGCCCGCAAGGGCCGGGATCCACCACGCATCCATGGCTCTAAAACCATAAAAGACGAGATAGACCGGCAGCGGCGCCGACGGGAAGCACGAGAAACCCTAGCGCTTAGGCCCTCACGTACCAGAGAGAAGGGGTAGTTGCTGGTAGCCAAAATCAATTATTAATACATAGTTCTATAATAAAATCGTAAGATTAAAGCTGATGAGGAGTGGTTGTGCCCTTGTGTCCCATATTACATCGAATTTAACATGGGAAACTCGACATGCATGATACAAGTAAAGACGAAAGAATGTGCAAGCGCTGAGCTATGCCATGTCAGGTGGGGCTCATGCCCACGTGGCTCTAGATGATTAGATGGAGAAAAATACGTTGGGCCACACTGTTGGGCAGGCTGGATCGAGCCCCGCTACGCCCTTATTTCTCTCTTCGCTCACAACAAATGTTCTTTTCCTTCCTGGAAAAGTATTGAAGCGTTTTTTCCTCCTGGAGGCGATTTGCTGGCGATCTAGGGTTCGACCGCCGCCGCCGCCGGCGGCGGCCGCCAGCCCGACGTCTGCCCTCGCGTGAAGCTGAAGCAAATCCAGGCGCGTGCTCTCGCGTGCCGCTTGCCCGGCCTTCTGCCTGTCGTATGACCTCGCGGGGCTATGGGTCCCTACTGTTTGCGAACGTGATGCTCTCATGAGAGAAGAGGTACATTTGGTTTAGCCTGGTCATTTGTTCTTGTGGTCTGCTACATGGCTGTTTTCAAGGATCAGTCACCTGATTAGCCTTGTGAAGCTGATTGTCTGCCCCGGCGCGCGTCTCGCGAAGCCGGTATTCTGTCCCGGCGCAACTTCGTTGCCTTGCAAGGTGTTGCGATCGGTTTTCTGTCCCTCCGTCCCTCCGTATCATTCTGATTACGGCAGGTTTTGTTCGTCTGCTAAGTCAACTAGTTCCGGAAACAATGAAGCTCGTAAGTTGGAATTGTCGGGGCCTCCTCGGTGCCCCAACAGTTCGCTCGCTTCTGGACATCCAGAGGCAAAATAATGCAGATGCGTTTTTTCTATCTGAGACGCACCTGGACGAGGATAAGGCAGAGGCTTTGATGAGGAGGATGGGAATGGATCACAAGATTGTGGCACCATGTCTCGATGGCAGGAAGGGTGGTTTGCTATTAGTCTGGAAGAAGGAGGTGAGGATCTACTCCCGGACTACTACCTTTAGCTGCATTGATGTGTCGGTGGAGGAAAGTGATGGCAGAATGTGGAGGTTAACGGGAGTGTATGGTGAACCAAACTGGGACAACAAGGAGAGGACGTATCAACTCTTGCGCGATCTCCATGCTCAGTCCACTCTCCCGTGGGTGGCGATTGGTGATTTTAATGAGATTCTATTCTCGTCGGAAAAGGAGGGAGGAGCCCCTCGGCAACACAGTCGGATGCAAGCTTTTCAGGACGCGCTCATGGACTGTTCCCTCGAGGATATTGGCTACCATGGTGATAAGTTCACCTTCTTCAGAGGAGGACTAAGGGAACGGCTCGACCGAGCGGTGTCGAATGCAGACTGGATGAAGATGCACCCATTATGCGGTTTGAGTAACTTAAAAATGGGCAAGTCGGATCATAGACCTATCTGCTTGGATACTGAGTATTTGGCAGGAGTAGCTTCGCCGAGCCCTAGTGCCGGTCGCAAGTTCGAAGCAAGATGGCTAGCAGAAGAAGCGGTTGAGGAAGTGGTAAAAACTGCATGGCTAAAGGCGGTTACTCGTGGGCTATGTCCTACGGCCAGCGATAAACTTGCTGCTGTCCATAAAGAACTTCATATGTGGGATCACAAGGTTTTGAAGGGACCGCGGCACATGTTACGTTCAGCTCAGCGGGAGCTAGATATGCTCATGAGAGAGCCATATAGTTCAGAGGTGAAGGCAAAACAGCAAGATCTCTCGATGTTGATAGAGAATCTCCTAGAGCAGGAGGAGATATACTGGGCCCAGCGTGGTCACGCGAACTGGTTGCGTCGCGGTGACCATAACACCAAATTTTTTACCCAGTTTGCCTCGGCCCGTCGACGCCGTAACTTGATCAAGAAGCTGAAAAATAATAATAATGATTGGATTGAGGGTAATGTTAACCTCAAGCCCTTGATTTTTCATTACTTTCAGAGTCTCTTTAATACTGACGCAGGGATGATTGATGACGGCTTATTATCCACTGTCAAGCCGGTGGTTACATCGCAAATGAACGCTCTGTTGATTGCACCTTATACAAAGGATGAAGTAAAGAAAGCTCTTTTCCAGATAGGCGATTTGAAGGCCCCGGGACCGGACGGGCTCCATGCGATTTTCTTTAAACAGGTTCTGGCATATTGTAGGTGATGAACTTACAAAGGAAGTGCTTGATGCAATCAACAATAAGAAGATCCCGGATGGGTGGAATTCCACAAATGTGGTGCTAATCCCAAAAGTGGACAGCCCGGAGGTAATAACCCAGTTCAGACCCATCAGTTTATGTAACGTGGTTTACAAAATAATTTCGAAGATGCTAGCCAACAGACTGAAGAAAATCCTGCCTGAGGTAATTTCCCCCACCCAGAGTGCTTTTGTACCAGGCAGGTTAATCACTGATAATGTGCTAGTAGCGTACGAGTGTTTCCATTCGATAAAAAAGAAAACCCATGGCTCTAATGGAATCTGTGCAGTTAAGTTGGATATGCTAAAAGCTTATGATAGGGTAGAATGGGGTTTTCTGCAACAGATGATGATTAAGTTGGGATTCCATACCCAATGGATTGAGCTTATCATGGAGTGTGTTTCCTCGGTAAGCTATAGAATCCGATTCAATGACACTGAAACGGACGAATTCATACCAACCAGGGGCTTGAGACAGGGGGGCCCTCTGTCCCCATATCTGTTCTTGATTTGTTCTGAGGGGCTATCGAGCATGCTAGCTTTTGAGGAGGAAACGGGAGGTATTGAAGGTATACAGGTATGCAGAGATGCCCCGTCTATCTCTCATCTCTTATTTGCAGATGATTCCTTGGTTCTGATGAAAGCCTCTAACCATAATGCAAACACTCTTAAGAGGGTTCTTGACACGTATTGTGCTAGCTCAGGACAGCGGGTGAGTACTCCAAAGTCGAGTATCTTTTTCAGCCCAAATACGAGAGTTAACGACAGAGAGAATGTTTGTGGAATTCTGGATATATTAACTGAAGCCCTGTCAGACAAATACCTCGGTCTACCAACTATGGTTGGTGTTGATCGTAGTGATTGTTTTCAGCACTTAGTGGACAGGGTATGCCAAAGGCTCAAGGGATGGAAAGAAAAAATCCTCTCAATACAAGGTAAAGAAATTCTTCTGAAATCAGTAGCACAGGCGATTCCATCATATGCTATGTCTGTGTTCAAGTTACCTAAAGGGATATGTAGATCGATCACCGATGAAATTTCCGGGTTTTGGTGGGGTGATGGAGAGGAGAAGAAAAAAATGCATTGGTTTGCCTGGTGGAAAATGTGTGTACCGAAGAAAAAAGGTGGCATGGGGTTTAGGGACCTTCACAGCTTTAATCTTGCTATGTTAGCAAAGCAGTGTTGGCGACTACTCCAAAATCCTGATTCTTTGTGTGCATGAGTTTTGAGAGCAAAATATTATCCCAATGGAGATATTCTGAAATCTGGCCCCAAGAAAGGCTCTTCGTTCACTTGGCAGAGTATTGTAGCTGGTATTCAAACTTTCAGAAGGGGATGCATATGGCGTGTGGGTTCTGGTTCACACATCAACATTTGGGATGACCCGTGGATACCCACTAGTATGAACAGGAAGCCTATTACCCCTAGGGGGGGTATTATGCTAACAAAAGTGAAAGAGATAATTGACCCCCACACAGGACAATGGGATGAGGCACTTATTCGTAGTGTCTTTTCATCAGTCGATGTGCATAGAATTCTACAAATTCCTCTTCATGTGGAGGCCGTTGAAGACTTTGTAGCTTGGCAACATACAAGGACTGGGACCTTTTCCGTGCGTTCGGCATACCATGTTGAATTTGAGCATCACTTCAGACAGTACTTGAACCGGACTAGCCCAAGTAGTGCCTCATTAAATGGAGCTTGGAAAGATCTTTGGAAACTGCGACTACCAGGGAAGATCAAACACTTTGGCTGGAAAGTGTTGAAGGGGGTTCTACCATGCTATGGTGTCCTTGCTAATAGACATATTCCTCTGATCCCGCAGTGTCCGATCTGTTCCATCGGATTAGAAGATATACAACATTGCTTGTTCACTTGTACCGGGGCGCACGCAATTTGGACGGAGCTAGGGCTATCACAGGAGATTGAACGGGTGGTTTGCCAGGACCGATCGGGCTCTATTAACCTTGACAGCCTGATCCAGATGCAGTTGTCTGTACATAACATTCCTATAGCTGAGCTCGCCCTTGTAGCAATGTGGTTTATTTGGTGGCAAAGGAGAATCCATACAAAGGGTGAGATAGTTCAGATGCCTCAGCAAGCAGCAATGACGATCCGGGTGCTAGCAACAAATTTTTTACGAGCAAACACTCCTAATCAGCCTACTCGCAAGCGGGATCATATATGGAAGAAGCCCGCGGTGGGAGCTGTAAAAATAAATGTTGATGCTTCTTTTCATGCGGATAGGTTCACGGGATCTTGTGGTGTCATTGCCCGCGACGACCATGGTAAGTTCCTAGGTGCAGCGACTCATCTATTACCGCATGTGGCGAGTGTAGAAGCAGCAGAACTAATCGCTATTCGATGTGGGTTAAATCTTGGAGCAAATCTGGGGTGCACGAATTTGGCAGTCGAGTCTGACTGTCTCAATGCACTTGAGGCCATCTCTGATCCAAATGCATATATGGGAACAGGCGTGCCAATCATAGCCGAGTGCTCCCTCCTGGCACTGGAGTTTGCTAGTATCACTTTTGATCACTATAGTAGAGAGGCCAATTCGGTCGCGGATGCTTTAGCAAAACATTGTATTAGTTCCGGCAAGTCTGAAGCATGGGAAACTGTCATCCCTGACTTTATTCTTCACCACTATGTAAACGATCTGGCTATCATTTGAGGAATAAAGTTTATGATGCTAAAAAAAAAGCAGCCTCCTCCATCTACCATGCTGAAGGATCAAAATGACAACATTAGGGGAGGGGGGATTGAGTAGGTCTCTCCAAATTTGGGCCTTTTCTTTGCAAGCTTCAGGAAACTTGTGGATAATTAAAGTTATCATAATGCAACTAAGTGGTACAACATATATGAGCACAAATGACAAAACGCCTCAGATACAGAAATAACCGAGGCACGTGGAGACAAAGATGTATCCCGATGTTCCCTTGTTTGGAGGGAAGCCAACCACCTTTGAAGAGATTTATAGGTAGAAGGGAGATCTCACCGTTACTCGGAATAGTAAGTAACCCAAAAGTTTTGGAGAAAAATATATCGAAAATACCATACATGTTCAAAAAATTTAACGTCCAGAAAGAAAACATACATTTCTGAAAGTGCGCGGTACCCTCACTGGTACCGGATTGTCCAGTAACATTCTAAAAGACTTGACACCCAGAAGTAACTGGGAAAAAATCCCTCCGTTCCTTTATATAAGGTGTATTTGTTTTTTGATAAAATTCTACAATGTAAGGTGCATTTCTTCTAAATCCTCATAATTCCCTTTTTATCCCTCCATAAAGAGGAAAGTATATCTCTCCTGATTTCCTGTATCCCTCCTTGTATCAAAAAAAGGAAACTATCTCTCTCTCGATTGCATGTATCTCTTACTTTCCTGGACTCACTGATTTACTTGCCACTAACCAACAAATTTGCCAAGGGTAATTTTGTCCTAACACCTCTATAATTATGCACCTTAGTCACCATGCTGAAAATAATATACCTTACATGAAGGAACGGAGGGAGTACATGCTAAGCTCTCGGAGTAGAGAACCTCTTAAAAACTATGGAAATAGAGGTGACTATTAATGGCCGACTCAATCTCGAGGACTAAATTACTTGAAATAAACTTGGTAAACGATTGGTTATCATTAATCACCAGAACCCAATAGGGTAAGAGATCCACTTTCACATCCTTTGCAAAAAAGAAATGCAACATTTGGGTGCTACCTTATGGAGTACCAACTTATTTAGAGTTGATTATTACTGCCCACGGAAGAGCACCTCAAAGGACATCTATACTCACTTTGGGTTTTGATGTAATGACAAGTGATTAGGAGATTACATCGAAATAAACCACTTGTTTCATGTGCTCTTCATTTCTATTATTTTTATCCTCCCGTCACTTTGTACATACTTTAATTTTAGCTTGCTTTGGTTCTCGCTTACCTATTTTCTCTTCTCGTATATTATGATTCAACTTAGTCACATTTTAGATAACTTAATTTTGCCATTCCTAAAATCAACTAATTAAGTAAAAAATTATAGTCATGTGCTTTAATGCTCCTGTTAGGAATATAACGTTGTGCACTGAATTGCCACATTCGATTGGCATGGCATTAATTTCTCAAGAACACATTTTTATACGTATAATGAGTTGGTGGTCGTACATCCGTTGGTGAAGCCTTCCCACCCAAAACCATGTCTTTCATTAACTCAATCAAATCAAATTAAATTTTATCAAAACCTTGGCTAAACTTTTCTTGCCTTACCCTACCCATACCCAAATCAAATCAAATCTTACAGAAAAAACCTCAACTAAATCAAACTTTTCTTGCCTTCCCCTACTCATACTCAAATCGAATAAAATCTTAACAAAATCTAGAATATGATTGGTATAATGTATATGTCAAACATGATCGGTGTTGAACCACTGGAATATTTATGCCCGCATTGCAACACACTGGCAATTAGCTAGTGTGGTTAATATTTCCGTAGTTAACTAGATTTCCTAACACATACATGAGGTGGCAATGTAAAAAGAACTGCTTGATAAACAAGGGATCCAAGACATGCTAACCACATGATCATATAATGATCTCTAAAATGGGGCAGGCAGGTATAATAGAACTTTTGCGCCCTGATAAAAATGTTAGCAGCACCTGATTATCCATGTATGAAATAATAAGTTCACGTGTAGCAATGCCTAAGGAGTTACCAGGGTAGAAGGCTACAAACCTACACTCCCACAGACAAGGGCTGTCAAAAACAAAAAAGAAAACAGCTACCATTGGTTTGTTAACATATATGTTACAACTGCTTGAGTACTCATCACAGATATAGTGAGTTGGCAAACATGATGCCCCGGCGTAAGCTCTCACTCGCCGATCCAAACTTGTTCTCAAGGTTGACCTCCCCAACAGCTTCAGCGGCGGCTTTTAGCTGGCAAACAAATTCAGTCAGTTGGTTTGAAAAGGAAAACAAAGCAAGCTAATTTTCTTGACTATTTACAGAACTTTGTAGTAGAAAAGTGAAGTGTTGGGCATGCAGAGAAGGGCAAAGAAGAAAGTCGATGCCAGAAATAGAGAACATTTCTTACATATCTAGCTACACAATCCAACTTGTTCATCATATTTAGTCATGTCACAGTGAGAGTAAATGTTGACACTTTATGGACATTTCGCTAGAAGGACATGTCACACTTGTATTCACATGCACATTGATCTAATGGATCAATCAAAGGCAGATTTCTTTTTATTCGCATGCACTTTAAGTCAAATGGGATAATCAAAGACAGACACTCTCATTATCCAAGTGATTTTAGAACTAGTGCCCGGAACCAACAGGCGGTTTACCTGATTCAGAAATTCATCCAGCCTCCTAACTAGCCTTATGATGCTTCCTTCAAAAATGTCGGTCATTTCTGTCACCTCTCCGAAGGTGGCGCCCTGTGTGGAAAATGTTTCAGGACTACAAACAATATAACTACAAAAACTGCAGCAGCAGTACAGACGCAGAGTATGATTGCATCAGATGTCAAGATTATGCTTGATAAGAATCAATGTCACAATTGGAAATAAGATATCTTAACGCCTGGAGAATTTCCAAAAAAAAAATGGAACACAAGATCTATAGTTTAATGAACTGCATAGTCTGACCAACCTTTGACCAGCAGTATATGACGTCCATCAGGTAGGGTTTACAAGTTGATTCAACATATTCCTCAACATTGATGTCCAATTTGCATTCCCGTTGTACCTAAAACAAGAGTGAGAAATCAGAGTTCCCAATCAAGCATAGGGACTAGGGAGATAGGTGGCGATATAGTGATGATACAATAAGCATGCACCTCGGCTATTTTTCTTGCAGCCTCCTGGAGCTGCATCATTGGTTTAGAAAGCTCATTTCTCAGGCGTATTTGCTCACTTGACTTCTCACACGGAACAAAGCAGCTAACAACGGAAGCAACTTGATGATGATCAAGATCATTAAATGTACCTAGTCACATAAACATATTAATGCAATACTGAATGTAAAGTAAGCAAAAACTGAACCCACAGTCATATTAAACAGGTACCATTAAACATAAGTTCAGTGATAAGCAGCTCATCCCCAGTGTCTATCAAACAGGCAGCACGCCCCTTTAACTGGAGAACACCATCCGCATCAATATGACCCAGCATCTTCAGAACACGAGACCGGTTTTTCAGTTCATCCCTAAATTTTTGTAGCTGAATGGAGGAGAATGTGAGAACACATTTAGCTGTTTAACAAGGATCAACCATGCAAACATTCAACCAACCTGTGAATCCCGCATCTTTGACTTTAGTTGCTGAATTGCATGATTCAGTTCAGCTTTTCTTTGGTACCATGACAGTTGCTGCTCACTTTGATCAGACTGAGACACAAAAATAGCAAAAAATGAAATAAAATAAGTGCATCAAGTAAAAACGGGACTGGGCATTTCTTAATTGAAAGGTGACGATAAGGCATACCTTATGAAGTGGGTGAGAACATAGTTTCTGCTCAAGATCCTCAAGTTTATGAACCAGGTCAACTAATTCAGGTTCTTCAATACCCATGTCCTATTAATTATACCAGAATGTCAAAAAATGACACCATAATTCAAAATTATCGCTTTAGGATGACAGGTGATATATTTTTAGGAAAGAATGATCGGAGAAACTTCTTTTTTTGCGGGTTAAAAATGATCTGAGAAACTTTTTTTTTGCGGGTTAAAAATAATCTGAAAAACTGGACCAACTAAATGTGACACGAAGGAATGCCAGCAGAAGGTAGAGCAAGGGAGCACATCAAAGGGTTTGCAGACTACAAATAAGCAGGTGCAGACCATACCAGTATTTTAGCTATAGCATTTGTTTTCCCCGTCTGTATATCATGCATGGACGATGTACTGAGGAAAAACAGATATGATATATCTCATCTGGAGAGCTGTGCTAATGTACATCTAAATCCGGACAAGATAAATTTGACTTCCTTTTTTTGGAACTTTCAGCCTCTAAACAAAAATGGTACTTCTAGTGCAAAATTAACAACGAGCTGAAAAGAGACATTATGTAAGAAGAATTTTCACCGTAATTGGATGTAGCTTTGGAAGCCCTTGGGGGTAACGCTTTCCTAGTTCTTGAACTGCAAAAAGTATGTTTTGTCTTGCTTCAGGTGGTCGCAGATCAGATGGAATGCTGATTCTAATGCTGCTTAGACCACACACTAAAGGTAATGGTACAGGCACCTGCAAAAATCTCAACATTAGTCAAAAGTAAATTTTGGGCCATCGCTAAATGAGAACAATAAAATGATAGTCTAGCAAACTGAAGATAAACGGCCACAATAAAATCCTTTGTCACGATCTTCAACTCACCACATGCATTTCTCCCTTCTCCCCAGGGCGAGGTGGGCATGGCTTCGAATGCAATCCGCTCTCACTCGAACTAGAAGAACAATGAAGCAAGGTATCCACTATATAGTTATTATTGCGGGATGCACTTAATGCAGGGGGGAGACTACTAGATGTTGAAGGTTTCTTTACAACATTTACAAGCACACCCCATCCCCAGTCTGTTGAACCATCCCTCACCTTAACCTGCCATGATGCAAATTACTCAGTGAAATGGAATCTGTGTAAATTTTACAGAATCCACATCATAAGTCATAACAAAGCAATTCATCAAAGAAGCTGGTGAACAGAAATACACACAGTATCCATAGTGCAGTGATGGTTCTTATCAGTCAAACAAGCGGAGATAACTGATGAAAATGTACATCTCATCCTCAAGCAAGAACAGAACCTAGGAGAAATAGTTACGTACCAGCCTTCCAGGAACCAAATATAACAAAGCTCTCTCTGGTCTAATCATCTCAGACATGATTTTCTTCTCAAGTTCAGATATATCAAGCCCTAATTTGTGATATTCAGCAAGATCATTCTGTACAAGTAGAGGTGATACATTGTAGTCAAACAGAAGCGCAATAATGTATACTACAACTGAAATAGCATACCTCTCCCGAAGAGCCCAGCAAGCTAGCTTCATTTTCCAACATTGTAATCTTCTGAACCACTTCAGGTAATGCCTGAAAAGCAAGGGAAGCTAATCTTTGGCATTCAAAAGGATATGTCATGGGAGGTATCTTTAAGGTTGATACAGACCTTTTCATACTGAAACTGGTGGAATGAATTCCGGATCACATGTTCAGCAGTAAATTGGCCCTCCGCACGACTCAGCAAATTCAGAATGGTGTAGTAGCTCAGTCGGAAAGTACTGATGAGAGGTGCTGGTTTACCTAACACCATGTCCTTGATAACACTCATTTCCATCTGAAAAGTTAAAATATGTTAATACCAAAGGCCAAATGTCAAGCTAAAGGAAGCACGTGAAAACAAAACAAAAGCTTTAGCGTATATATGTTGCATAAGAATCACGGCATACAAAATAGATCTTGAAAAGCAATTCAAGCATGAATATGGAACAAAACAAGTGTCTCGCAGGACAGCTTCAATAGCACAAAATGAATGTTAACACAACTACTAAGAATTCAGAGCAAATTAATTTTGCATAACAAGTATTGCAAGCTAAGTAAAGCTTGATATGAGAAGTAAATTCAAGCATGAACATAGAACAGTCTCTTGGGAGGACAACTTCAACAGAACAAAAAATTACAACACAATTACTCAGGTGAGAACTAAGAACAGCGCATGTGTCTTTCAAATGCAAAGTTCAATAGTCTAAAAAAATAAGCTCATAATGACTTCCGATTACATGCCACTGCATACCCATAATTAACTAATAAAACAGTTAAGTTTAAATATCAAACTGGTAAACATCTACCAAAATCAGAACCATGACTAGAAGTGAAATAGCAATTATTTGCGTTAGACAAAAATAAGGCAGTAATAAGTTATCACATTTCATTATCATAATCAACGCATAAAGAAAACTGCAGAATCTGGATGGAGGATGCATTTGATCAAATTATTGTACTAGAAAGACATACAAATTCCATGCATGATCATCATCATCATCATCATCATCAACAACAACAACAAAGCCTTTAGTCCCAAACAAGTTGGGGTAGGCTAGAGGTGAAACCCATAAGATCTCGCAGCCAACTCATGGTTCCGTGCATGATCATCATGCTATATAAAATCTATTAAGAACAAAGATAGTTGGAACAGAAGATTACACATCCTTACCTTTTCATCTATCATTATAACACAAATGCCACGTTCATCCTTCCCACGCCGACCGGCTCTTCCACTCATCTAGAAAGAAAATACAAAATTATTGTGAGAAGGGCTCGTACATTCTATTCGACCTACTAACTCTACATATATATGCCTGACTTCACTTCATGTACATAAGATTTACCTGTATATATTCTCCAGAACCAATAAAACGGTTACTATCACCATCCCATTTTTTGACAGATGTAAAGACAACTGTTTTTGCAGGCATGTTCAGTCCCATGGCAAACTGAAGAATAACAATCATGAGTTAATCAAATGCTGCTACTAAAGAGTGAAAATAATTTAGAAAGTATAAAACAATAGTAATCTGACTTTCTCTAGTTCAAAAACCAAAATAGAAGTCCCTTTGAGGAGTATAATTCCAAATTATGCAGTCAATGGATAAAATAAGTTTAGCTCAAGTGGGATAATCAGGTTAAAGCGCACACCGTCTCAGTAGCAAAGAGAGCTTTCACAAGACCTTCTTGGAAGAGCAATTCCACCAGCTCCTTAATTATTGGAAGCAGTCCAGAATGGTGTACTGCAATACCTCGTTTAAGAAGAGGTAACATCAACTCTATAGCAGGTAAACCTCTATCTTCCTCGCTTAAACAGAAAATAGCACTACGGAAAACCTGTTCAATGCTATCCTTTTCTTCTTTAGTGTTGAAATCAAGTTTTGACATCGACATCGCATGGTGCTCACATTCCTTTCTACTAAAGCTGAAAATAATGACTGGTTGAAACTTGCGCTCCATAATCATCTGAAAATTAGCAATCGTCGAAATTAAGCAGGGATATTGACTGGAAGAAACTAAACCAAACTATAAAACATCAACAGCTAAACAGTGAATATCATCAACAAGTGAAACACGAACTGTTCCCTAGTTTTAAAAGCCAGCAGGTGGTAAACTACAAAATATGCATGCTTGTACAAGAAAGCATAAACCATCTATTATTTGTAAATTCAGAAAGCACAATAAGGCCAGAATTTATCTTGCACTGAAGTATGTCAGTGGCTGCCTACCTTGACAATTCTGTATATGTCAGAAGTTCCAGAAGCATTCCCGCCTTTTGCAATTCGACCACTGGCTTTAGGCCCACCATTCTTCTTCCCATCAAGTTGACTAGGTTGCTTCGCAAATGTGTCTTGCAGCTTCAGAAAATTATCCTCCCTGAACTGACCATTTTCATCTACTACGAGGTAGAGACCAGACCCACCTATTGGGAACACGTAGTGCTGTAACGGTGTCGGCCTGAAGTCTGTGTACACCACGTGACAAGGCTGCTTGTGCAGATTGCATATCCACTCAGCAAACTCGGTTGCATTCGACATGGTAGCAGAAAGAAAGACCATCTTGATGGCAGGTGGAAGGAAAACTATACTCTCTTCCCACACAACGCCTCTCTCCCGGTCCTTCATGTAGTGGATCTCATCAAATATAACCCAACCAACTTCCTTGATCACCTCGGAACCCCTATAGAGCATTGCCCTCAGGATTTCCGTCGTCATGACCAGGCAAGTAGCATTTGGCTGAAGCGTGACATCACCAGTCATCAAACCAACATCAGAAAACTCCTGACTAAGCTCACGGTACTTCTGATTGCTCAGAGCCTTCAGTGGAGAGGTATATATAACCCTCTGCTTGTCTCTAAACGACATTGCAATGGCGTACTCAGCAATGGCTGTCTTCCCCGCAGAGGTGTGAGCTGAGACCAAGACAGATTCGTTTCGTTCCAAGCAGGCGATCGAGACAGTCTGGAAGGGGTCGAGCTGAAACGGGTATGTCTTGGCCATGTCCCCGTTAAACACAGGGTTTGAAAGGGTCCCATGTACGGCCTCGTCCTTAGATAAATCGTAGCCATTGGGGGCAGCAACCTCATGGATGCACGACCGGGCGAGGTTCTGACGCTTGGCAGCCGAGCCAGGCAGCGACTGCTGTCCATCCAGAACAGCGGCAGCGGAACTGTCCTCCGAATCCAGCTCGGGTGCTTTGCGCTTGCTGGTATTTTCCACCTCTTCCATTTTTTCGATTGGATCTACCTATCACATTAGAAACATGAGCCAATTGCAGTGGTAAAATATCAGAGACATTACTTGCATTGCATGCCTTACTTGCATTGCATGCCTAGAAAGAAAAGAAGACATTACTTGCAGACATGAATGGGTAGGAGCAGCAGAGCTAGACTGGAATTACAGTAACATATCAAGGAAGATGTGGATTTGGCAAAAGATGGCCAACTTGCAACATTCCAACACCACAGTACTAGTTAAAACGAGACTAAAACCCTAAGCCACTGTAGTACCAAAATCAGATTATTTTTCGATAATTGATGCCGGAAACGGAGCATCCCAGAAGCTTCGTAATATACTTCCCACAATCACTTGCAGCAATTCCCACCACACAAAACAAAATCGATACACAGTTTAAAGAACTACCAGAGAAAAATGCCAGAATAAATTGACTGAGAATACACAAGCGAAATGAATCGATCCCGGCAAGCTACATAGCGTGGGGAATGAGGTTCGATTAAACCTTGGAACCCCAGGAACCTTAGAATCAGCATCATCACAAAACCCTAGTGGAAAAACTGCAGAAAGGGGCCCCATAAGTCTTTTCCCCTTTCCTCGTGCTCGTGTTCTCGTGCGTGCAAACAGCTCGGCCTGGGAATGGTTTGGGCGGGAAACGGGTCCTACGCCCTTGGCACCTCCGCTGCCGTCGCAACGAACACCGAATCGGAGCCCGGAACACGCATCGGAAGAACGTACCCGCGAGGAGCTGAAGCAATAGACAGATCTCGGCGAGGGATTACCTCTCTCACACTCCCTTGACGGCGAGGAAGGAGCAGCGCGGCGACTAGAGTCCGGCGGGGAGGCGGCCCTGGATGAGCGGAGCTGGAGGAGGCCTGATGATGGGGAACGTGGTCAGGCAGCGCTCCGGCCGGTGGCAGGCAACCCCTCTCGCTCGCCCGAACCCGTCGCAGAATCGCCGAGGGGCACCTCGGACCGAAAGTACCAGCCCAAACCAAACAGACCCAGTGCAATTTTTGACCAAACCATCTGGGTACATATCTATACCTAATATTAAAAGGAAAAGGCTTTCATAGTTCTCCATAGATCATCCTTTTTTATCCGTATATATCTATACCTAATATTAAAAGGAGAAGATTTTCATAGTTCTCCATAGATCATCCTATTTTATCCGTTGATTCTATATTAATCATAATGAAGTAGGGTAAGTCGCATGGTTTGTGTAAGGAAGAAAACGTTTCGCTGGTACAACGTCCACCAGCGCACATACACAACGCTGTATTGGGCCTTGGTCCCTACCAAACAGTGCACCGTATTAGGCCTCATCCCGCTGGCACCAACACACATCAGCTTCCTTCTTACATCAAGAGACTAGCCGGGGTCGATCAGAAGTTCAGAACCTAATTATTCTATACCAACGCAGCCGCCGCCGCCCTGTGTCATCACCTATTATAACACGAATTCTGTGTAACATCCCTTACTGCTGAGCTACAGTAACCCCTGAAGTTAAGCTAATTATTTTTGCTAAACAGTGCATGATCATCTTTATTTCTATCTCATTTCAATTCCAATCAAATTCAAATTCAAATACTAAGTGAAAAATAAAGTTGTTCAAATTTAAAAACTAAAATGTTGGTCATGTGACAAATATTCACTTCTTAATATTGATGATGAACCAACATTTTTGCAAAGTGTTTAAATGCACTAAAGTAATTAAAACAGTGGTCTAAACAATAATTTAAATGCTATCTAAATTATAAAAAATGTTAAACTATTTTATTTAAAAGCTAAATTAATTGTCTCAGTGGCCTATATTTATTATACTAATTTAGGAACAGGTTTTATATTTTATAAGTCTGTTTTTGTTTTAAGAAGAATTGAAAGCAGAAAACCTTTAAAAAAAAGGTAAAAGTAAACCTCCCCCCAAACTGGGCCTCGGCCCAGCAGGCCACCAGGCCGCCAGGCCGGCCCAGCCCCAGGCCTATAACCCCCTCCAGGAGGCACCGAAACCCTAACCCCCCCCCCCCCCCCGCGATCTGGATCGGGAGCGCTCGCCGCCCCGATCCCATCGCCCCCGTGCCCCGACGCGCCCCCGTGCCGACCCCGTCACCGGATCGCCAAGCGCCGCCCCTCCCGGCCTCCTGCTCGCGCCACCATCCGCCGCCCCGCCCTCATCACCGCGTCGTCCCCGTCCTCCTCCTCGACGAGCTCCCTCGAGCCTCGCCATCCCGTGCCCCTGCAACGCTGGTGAGGCCATTGGCCTCCGCCTCTCCTCTCTTCCCTTTCTGTTCCGCGTCGCCTCGACTCCCCGCGCGCTCGCCGTCACCGCGACCCCTCCTGCTCCCCGCGCGGCTCGAGCCGCGCCCACATGCGCACTGCTGTCGCCGCTCGCGCCCGGTTCGTGCGCCGCGCATCCCCCACCTGCTGCTCCCCGTCGCGATGGCCGCCTACCTGCGCGCCCCTGTGCCGCCCTCGTCGTCCCGTGCTGCGCCGGCTGCAGCCGCTCCGCCGCCGCTGCTGTTGGACGCCACTGCCGCATTCCCCTGCGCCCCGCTGCTCCCGCACTCGCCGTAGCCGCCACCCGCTGCCGCGCGCGCGCCTGCCCCTGCACCACACCGCTGCCGCGCGGCCCCGTCGCCACTGGTGCCGCGGCGCCTCTGCGCCGGTCGCCGTCGCCGGCCGCCGCGTCCCCTCGCTGACCGCCGCCCGGGTCCGCCCCGACGGGCGCCCGCGCCCATCGCCCGCTCGGCCAGCGCCCGACGCCCGCGCGCCCGCGCGCCTGTTAAGGCCCCATGGGCCTATGACAACGGGGCCCCACACCCCTTTTTCCTAAATAAAAAAAAGAAAAATAATAATAATAATAATAAATATTAATTAACTTAATTAATCTGGTTTAATTAAACTTAATTAACCTACTAATTAAACTAATCTGTTAATTAACTAAACAGTCTATGACAGTGGGACCCACACGTCAGTTTGACCCAGTCAACTGACCCTGTTGACTGCTGACGTCATGCTGACGTCATGATGACGCAATAAACATTTTTCGAATTAAATTAAATCTGTTATTTCCAGAAATTGATTAAATCTTTATAAATTAATATAAAATAAACCGTAACTCGGATGAAAATAATTTGTACATGAAAGTTGCTCAGAACGACGAGACGAATCCGAATATGCCTTCCTCATACCTGTCACATGCCTCTAACTACCTGAACATGGAACCTTCCCCTCCGGTTCAGTATACCGAGATCGATCTAAACACCGGGAAAATATCCCAGATATTTCCCCGCTTCGTCTGCGATGTGTAGCACTGCGTTAGGTCACCCCTAACACCGTTTATTACCATGTCATGCTCTTGTTTGCTTTGTATTTACTGTTTCTTCCCCCTCTTCTCTCCGGTAGACCCCGAGACCGCTGCTGATGCCGCTGTGATCGACTACGTCACCGACGACTCTTATTCCTTTTCAGCAGAGCTTCCAGGCAAGCACCCCCCCTTTGAGCATGCCTATATCGCCTAATCTCTTCTCTCTTGTGCTTGCATTAGAACTGCTGTTGCTACTGCTTTACCTATTCTGATGCATAGCCTGTTTATTGTAACCTGCTATTGATACCTTACCTGCTTATCCTAAACTGCTTAGTATAGGCTGGATAGAGACCCTAGTGACCCCACTTGTCCCGATTGCCCCGCTGGATCATCGGAAGACTCGACGACCAGGCCCCAGCACCGCACATCACACCCCCTTTATCTGTACGACACTGCAACATTACTATCGAGTGCCGATGGTGATACCTCGTAAGCTCTTCCGATGATAACTCTGTGGAGTAGTTACTCAGTCATGGTCATCGAGGGTGATTACTCCTTCACCACTTCCGGTAACGACGCTGTCGTGCAACACCTCAAGTGTGAACCCATCGAGGGTGATTCCTCCGAGTTCACCTTGACGGATACATCGAGTAGGAATCCCACGAGGGTGATACCTCGGATTCCCCTGATGTTATGGACACACGGATACTTGGACTGTACTACTGTTACTTGGAAAGGCGGGTCGACCCTGAGGGGTACCCGTGAGTGATGTGGAGACGGGTTGACCTGGATGGTGCCCGAGTGATGAATACGAGGCGTGGCCGGGCATTCCTAGCCCTTGCCGCAAGTCCTCGAGACGGGACAACGGGGTCATATCGCTCGTGAGTCTCTGCTCGTTACCGCACCCCCAATGTACTAACGATTTGGATATGTGGTCTGAGTGGGCCTTTGGCTCGATAGCACTAACCATCATGTGGGAAAAGTTATGGGCACTCTGCATCGTATGCATCAGCCGAAAGCTCTGTCAGACGTCCAGTTCAGCATGGCGGCACGGACGGACCGGCGCCATCCTGTAGTGGTGGTGCCTGGCTTCACCGTGTGCGCAACGACCCGGAGTGCACAAGGCGATGGCCCAAGACCCCTGAGTGCTTAGGATATAGACCGACGGGGACCTCTCTGCTGAGCTCTAGGTAGGGTTGCGGTGTGTCGTTTGGCCGAGGCCGGGCATGACCCAGAAAGTGTGTCCGGCTGGAGTTAAGCGAGCGTGGTGGGTAAGTTGGTGCAACCCTGCAGGGAAGAACTAATCTATGCATAGCCGGATCCTCGGTAACGGATGCTCGGAGTTGTATCCCGATCGATACAACTATAATTGGATACTATGGCTCTGGGATTGCTTCTCGCAGGGAGTCGAGAAGGGATCTCTGGACAAGGTTGATGACTGTATGGCTCTGGGATTGCTTTCTCACAGGGAGTCGAGAAAGGATCTCTGGGTGAGGTTGAGACCTAATGATACTACTACTTTATGCTGTACTAATCTACACTCTTCTAATGCTGCAAGACCGCTGAAGATGCTAGTCTTCGATAGGACTAGGCCTTCTCTCTATTCTGGCATTTCTGCAGCCCAGTCCATATATACAGCCTCCCTTTGATAATGTTGCATATGTAGTGTAGATCCTTGCTTGCTGAGTACTTCGGATGAGTACTCACGGTTGCTTTGCTTTCTTTTTCCCCCATATCCATTTGATGCAACCAGATGACGGAGCCCCTGAGACAGCTGCCCCCACCGACGATCGCTACTACTACCCCGAGGGTGGTTAATACTACGAGTTGGCCGACGACCAGGAGTAGGTTCGGAGGGTCCCAGGCAGGAGGTCTGCGCCTTTCGATCGTAGCTTTTGTTTTGCCCCGCTTTTCTAAAGGCTTATCTATTTCTGTTTCATATCTGTACTCAGATATCTGATGCTTCCGCTGACGCTTGTATGCGAGCTTATGTATTCAAGCCCTCGAGGCCCCTGTCTTGTAATATAAAGCTTGTATGACTTTATTTATGTTTTAGAGTTGTGTTATGATATCTCCCGTGAGTCCTTAGGCTTGATCGTGTGCATTTACGTGTATGATTAGTGCACGATTGGACCGGGGGCGTCACATTCTGCTCCACCACGCATCCATGGAGTCGTGGAGTGCCCAGCACAGACTCCTTTGCCTCTATTGCAACTCACGAGTCAAGCCATGTATAAAAAGGACTCAGATCACCAAGGAAAAACTAGCTCAATTGCAAATTCCCCTGCTCGACCAGATCCCGGCGGCACTACGGCAGATGCCCGGCTTGCAGTCCCTTTTGCTACCTATCGATTATGGTCGAAGCAGCATCGCCGTCCGCGTCTTTGCTCCCACACGGCTGGAGCCGCACCACTGCTGCCCGTGCTCTTGCTCCCTTGCCATGGTCGGCTCCTTCGGCGGCCCCGCTCGTACATCGCTGCGATCTTAGTCGATTCGAAGACCACAACGCTCCTGCTGCGACCCAGGCCTGCTTGGCGTCTGCTGGATGGATACCGACACACCGGAAGTAGACCTTGTGCTGCTCCACTGCGCCCCAGTTACAGCCCATACCGGATTGGCCACCGACTGGAAGGGGACGCGCGGGCATCCTGGTTCTGCTCCTCCCGACCAAGCTTGATGTGGCGCGTGGCGGCGGCCTGAGAGCCTGGTGTGTGCGCCTGCTGAAGGCGCTCGGGCGGTTGTGGCTGAACAGCACATCTCCTGCTCTCGTCATCACGTTCTCTGCTCTCTGTATTCTTCTTTGGCCACATGTGCAGGTGTTTAAGGCAGGAGCGGTGACTAGCATCGACTAGGAGCAGCAAGTAGCTATCATTCTCGGCTGAGCTAGCTGCTAGCCATATCCCCCCCTCCCCGCGCTCACTCTCTCTATTTCTCATATATATGGACTTGCAACGGCCAAAGTACTCTCTTGATTCTTTATTTAGTGTTTACATCACTAACAATCAATATTTCTTTAGTGCTTTCATCAGTAACAATCAATAATTATTGTTCCCAAATTCCGTGAGCCCTGCTCATGAGCATCCGCCCACATCCTGTTTGATGTTATGCTATGACGGATTGACAATTTTCAGATCAAACTCTTACCACTATTTAGATAATCAGAATGAAGAAACAAGTGTATCTCATGTTGGATCTGCACCTAAAACAAGTGTACATGATGTTCCAAGCTGTCGGCGTTGACGGCGAAGAGTCGGCGAGGGTCCGTTGTTCATTTGATTTTGTGGAGATTATCCAGTACAATGTGATCTGAATTGAAGCCATATATATACCAATCAGAAGTCTGCTTGTTTGACTCTACTTGTATGTTTACATGTTGCAAATAGCCTGGTTTTATCAGTTGTTGCTTGATGAAAAACCAACCGGTTTATGCCTGAAATTTGTGTCTCTAAATTAATGCAGTACAATCCAGAGCTCAATGCATCAAGTACGCTTTAGATACAAACTTTCGCCCAGTTTAGTTCCTGTGTAGTGTTAAGTTCTGGTGAACTATATTCGTTACATATGCTAAGCTAAAGCAGATTAAAAAAGATGATAAATTTGCTCAAACCACGTTCAATCGCAAAACTGACGTGAAGCTGCACTTCAATGGCCCTGGCGACCTTCTCTTTTCAAGCATCAACCTTTTTGTTCCCATTTTGTGGGATTTATATGAAGAAGACATGAGGTGGAATACTTCTTAAGATAATCCTACTCAATACATACTAGATATTGCTATTTTAAAAAGTTGTTCTGAAGCGACTCTTCAGGGCTTAGGAGATTGTCAATTTTTGTGTACATGCTACTGTTGTATATTATACTAATACAACATTTTGTAGTCTACAAGGGATCCGCGGTACTTTCATAGTAGCAAATAAATAATGAATCCAATGGGATTGATTTACTATTATACCTAAATTAGTTACATATATTGTATCTTGTGGATTAGTTTCTTGGTAGACTAGGTGTAGCTGACACATACTTATCTATTTACACAATGTGGTTATGTTTCATTTTGTGGCTAACCACGTGCAAGTGTATACAGAGGTTCAAACCGCTGCTGATGGTACTGCCAACATCAGCACATGGTTAAGAAGACAGTGTGTTATGACCGGGCAGACTTATGCCCGTAGGAGGCCCACCGGGCAGGCTTAGTTAGGGGCTTAGCCCACAAGTTATCTTAGTTTTATTTCACGTCGTGGTTATATAAACAAGTTGTAAGACTCTTTTGAGAATTAAGCAATAAGACAATTCTATTGCCCGGCTCCCCGAGGAGCCGGAAACCCTAAGCCCTAGCCGCCTCCTGTGACCGCCGCCGCCGCACCAGCCGCAAGGACGGCGCCCAGCCGCCGGCCGCCGCGCACTCGCCCTCGCCCTCCTCCCTCTTTCCCCTACAGGCTGCGCCCTAGACCGGGTAGAACCCTAGCTCCTACCACCTTGGTATCAGGTAGCTCGGTTTCGACCATGTCCGCACCACCACCGATCCCCCCGTTGCCCACCACCATCGCGCCGCCGCCGATCCTCACCACCGCGCCGCTGGCCCTCCCCACCGCGCCGCTGGGCTCCACCGCCGGCGCCTCCACCGGCCAGTCGCCGCCCCCCTTCACGGGTCCGCCGCCACCACCCTCCACCGCGCCGCTGGTCTACTCCCCGGCGGAGATGACCGGCGTCCTCAACGACCTTGTCACCGCCGTCCAGGGCATCCGGATGTTCCTGGCCAGTCCGTACGGGCCGCCGCCACCTCTGCCGCCGGCCGCCTCCTCCGGACAGCCCGCCCTGCCCTGGTACTCGGTACCCGCGGCGCTCGCCGGGGCCCAGCCGCTGCTCCAGCAGCCGCCCGCCACCGCGCCACAGTGGCCGCAGTGGCCGGCGCCGGCCGTCGCCGCGCCACCCGCGCCCCCCGCACCGGTCCAGCAGCAGCCTCCACTGCCGACGGCTCCGCCGCCCACCTCCGGTCCCGGGCAGTCCGCGCTGGGAGGCCTCCCGATACAGCACGTTCGCTTTCCACCGTCGCCGTCCCCGATTCCGGCTTGGCTGACCGGGACGTCACCACCGCTAGTCTACACGGAGGCCGGGGCACCGCCGGTACCCACGCTGCAGTACGAAGACCCGTCCGGCTCCGCGGGCCCCTACGCCGGCCACCCCACCATCGACCGGGCGCCGCCGTCATTGCCGCTCCGCTCCGCCGAGTCAGTCGGTCATGGCGCTCCGACCCAGACGCCGCCACGGTTCGCCAAGATTGACTTCGCCACTTATGACGGCACGGAGGACCCCCTCAACTGGCTCAACCAGTGCGAGCAGTTCTTCCGCGGGCAGCGTACACTCGCATCTGATCGCACCTGGCTCGCCTCTTATCACCTCCGCGGAGCGGCACAGACATGGTACTACGCCCTCGAGCAGGATGAGGGCGGCATGCCCCCGTGGGAGCGCTTTCGCGAGCTGTGCCTCCTTTGTTTTGGGCCGCCGATCCGCGGGAGCCGCCTGGCGGAGTTAGGCCGCCTACCCTTCACCTCCACGGTGCAGGATTTCGCCGATCGCTTCCAGGCCCTGGCGTGTCATGCGCCGGGTGTGACGGCACTTCAGCGGGCCGAGCTCTTCGTGGGCGGCCTTCCAGACCACATCCGCGTGGACGTCGAGCTGCGGGGGCCCCAGGACCTCCAGACGGCCATGTACTATGCTCGGGCCTTCGAGCGTCGCGCCCAGGCTTTGCAGCAGGCGACACCGACTCGAGGGGGCCGGCAGCCCCCCCGACCGCCCCCGGCAGCACCTGCACCTCCGGCCGCTCCACCAGCAGCTGCCCTGGCTGCGACGCGGCCTTTTCGTCGGCTCTCTCAGGCGGAGCAGCTCGAGCGCCGACGCCTGGGGCTTTGCTTTAACTGCGATGCGTCCTACGCGCCGGGCCATGTCTGCCCGCGCCTCTTCTACTTGGAGACGGCCGACTATGTCGAGGAGGACACACCCGTCGACGGGTTTGGCGACCCCGCCGCGGCGGAGCCCGCGCCCGCTTCGGCGACGGCACTCGTCGTCTCGCTCCATGCGCTGGCTGGCATCCGCGACGAGCGGACTATGCTCTTACCGGTGACAATCCACGGCGAGCGCCTGGTGGCCCTCCTGGATACGGGCTCCACGCATAACTTCCTGCCTGAGGCCGCCATGCGGCGCTTAGCGCTTCAGCCGACAGGCGGGGAGCAACTTCGGGTCACCGTGGCTAACGGCGACCGCCTCCGGTGCCATGGGCTCGCACGGGACGTGCCCATCACTATCGGCGACGAGCACTTCACCATCACGTGCGCCAGCATCGACTTGGGCTGCTTCGACTTCATCCTCGGCGTCGACTTTTTGCGGACTCTCGGTCCCATCCTCTGGGACTTCGACGCCCTGATGATGACCTTCTGGCGTCTCGGCCGCCGCGTCCGGTGGGAGGGTGTTGGGGGCGCCTCGCCAGCGATGCCCCAGCTCCAGCTGGCCACGGCAACCTCCGAGGCCGAGCATCCTCTGTTGGATCACCTTCTGCAGCAGCACAGCGACCTCTTCGACGAGCCGCAGGGCCTTCCGCCGGCCCGGGTCTACGACCACCGTATTCATCTTCTGCCGGGCTCGGCACCGGTGGCAGTACGGCCCTACCGGTATCCTCAGCTGCAGAAGGACGAGCTGGAGCGGCAGTGCGCGCTCATGCTCGCCTTGGGCATCATCCGGATCTCCACATCACCGTTCTCTGCGCCGGTCCTCCTCGTCCGCAAGTCGGACGGCACGTGGCGTTTCTGCATCGACTACCGCGCCCTTAATGCCCTGACTCTTAAGGACAAGTTTCCTATTCCGGTGGTCGACGAGCTCCTGGACGAGCTACCTGGGGCGCGCTTCTTCACCAAGCTCGATATCTGGTCGGGCTACCACCAGGTGCGCATGCACCCAAATGATATCGCCAAGAAGGCGTTTCGGACTCACCACGGCCACTTCGAGTTCTTGGTCATGTCGTTCGGTCTCTCCAACGCCCCGGCAACATTTCAGGCTCTGATGAACGATGTCCTCCGCCCCTACTTGCGTTGGTTTGTGCTCGTTTTCTTTGATGATATTCTTATCTACAGCGCCTTGTGGGCGGAGCATCTTCAGCACGTCGCCATCGTCTTCAACGAGCTTCGAGCGCACCATCTTCATCTTAAGCGCTCGAAGTGCTCGTTCGGGACGCCTTCAGTCGCCTACCTCGGTCATGTCATCTCGGCCGAGGGGGTGGCCATGGACGCCGACAAGGTGGCGGCTGTCGCCGCCTGGCCGATCCCGCATTCACCGCGGGCTCTTCGCGGGTTTCTTGGCCTTGCGGGGTACTACCGAAAATTTATCCGGGAGTTCGGCCTCATCGCATCCCCGCTTACGCGCCTACTCCGTCGCGACGCCTTTGCCTGGGATGAGGAGGCGACCACGGCATTCGAGGCCCTCAAGGGGGCCCTCACGACGGGCCCCATCCTTCAGATGCCTGACTTCGATCGCCCGTTCATCGTCGACTGCGACGCCTCCAGTGCGGGGTTCGGCGCGGTCCTTCATCAGGGCGATGGACCCCTCGCCTTCTTCAGCAGGCCCTTTGCCACGCGCCATCTTAACCTCGCGGCCTATGAGCGCGAGCTCATTGGCTTGGTGCAGGCGGTGCGTCACTAGCGGCTCTATCTATGGGGTCGGTCTTTCCGGATCCGTACGGACCATTACAGCCTCAAGTTCTTGCTGGACCAGAGGCTGTCTACCGTACCGCAGCACCAGTGGATCAGTAAGCTCTTCGGCTTCGACTTCACCGTCGAGTATCGTCCGGGCCGCCTTAACACCGTCGTCGACGCCCTGTCTCGGCGTGACGCCGACACCGCCCTCGGTGACTCTGAGGGGGCGGTACTCTGCATCCGCTCGGGGCCCTCCTTCGCCCTCTTCGCCGACATCTACCGGGCAACCGCGGCCGCGCCGGACGCGCTCCTCCTTCAGCAGCAGCTGGCGGCGGGTGAGCTGGAGGAGCCGTGGCGCCTCGCCGACGGGTTGCTCCTACATGGGCGCCGGGTCTTCGTTCCCACGCACGACGATCTCCGTCACCAGGTACTGCTACTGGCCCACTCGGCGGGCCATGAGGGTGTGCAGAAAACCCTCCATCGTCTCCGCGCCGACTTCTACATTCCAGGTGATCGGGCCCTGGTCCGTGACTGGGTGCGGTCTTGTGTGACGTGCCAGCGTAACAAGACGGAGACACTGAGGCCGGCTGGTCTGCTCCAGCCATTGGAGGTGTCGTCTCAGGTCTGGGCGGACATTTCCATGGACTTCATCGAGGGCCTCCCCAAGGTGGGCGGCAAGTTGGTCATTCTCACGGTGGTCGACCGCTTCTCCAAGTATGCTCACTTCATCGTGCTCGGTCATCCCTACACGGCGGCGTCCGTGGCCCGGGCCTTCTTCGACGGTATCGTCCGCCTCCACGGGTTTCCCTCTTCGATCGTCAGTGATCGGGACCCCGTGTTCACGGGGCATGTGTGGCGCGATCTCTTCCGGATGGCGGGCGTGAAACTCCGCCTGAGCACGGCCTTCCACCCTCAGACGGACGGCCAATCCGAGGTCGTCAACAAGGTGATTGCCATGTATTTGCGTTGTGTCACAGGTGATCGTCCTCAGGCATGGGTGGACTGGCTCTCGTGGGCGGAGTACTGCTACAACACCTCCTTTCACTCCGCCCTACGCGCCACGCCATTTGAGGTGGGTTACGGCCGGCCGCCCCCGGCGATCCTACCTGTCAATCCGGCCACGGCTCGGACCGAGGCGGCCGGGGATCTTCTGCGGAGCCGTGACGAGATGCTGGCGGAGGTCCGGCAACGCCTCCTTCAGGCCCAGTAGCTGGCCAAGCACTACTACGACGGCCACCATCGCGAGGCGGAGTTCGCGGTGGGCGATTGGGTGTGGCTGCGTCTTCTTCACCGCTCTACGCAGTCACTGGACCCACGCGTGAAGCGGAAGCTGGGTCCTCGCTATGCCGGGCCCTTTGCTGTCCTGGAGCGCATCGGGAAGGTGGCTTATCGCCTTCAGCTTCCGGTGGGTGCTCGCATCCACGACGTCTTCCATGTGGGGCTGCTCAAGCCTTTCCGTGGGGAGCCACCTGCGGCTCCTCCCGCGCTTCCTCCGACCGCCGACGGGCGTCTTCTTCCAGGACCAGAGAAGGTGTTGCAGGCCCAGCTACGTCGCGGACTGTGGTACGTGTTGATTCAGTGGGCTGGACTTCCGGCGGAGGAAGCCACTTGGGAGCAGCGCGAGGAGTTCCGCCAACACTACCCAGAGTTCCAGCTCGAGGACGAGCTGTTTGCGCAGGCGGGGAGAGATGTTATGACCGGGCAGACTTATGCCCGTAGGAGGCCCACCGGGCAGGCTTAGTTAGGGGCTTAGCCCACAAGTTATCTTAGTTTTATTTCACGTCGTGGTTATATAAACAAGTTGTAAGACTCTTTTGAGAATTAAGCAATAAGACAATTCTATTACCCGGCTCTCCGAGGAGCCGGAAACCCTAAGCCCTAGCCGCCTCCTGTGACCGCCGCCGCCGCACCAGCCGCAAGGACGGCGCCCAGCCGCCGGCCGCCGCGCACTCGCCCTCGCCCTCCTCCCTCTTTCCTCTACAGGCTGCGCCCTAGACCGGGTAGAACCCTAGCTCCTACCACAGTGACTTGATGCAAGGTACTAACTTGATTCAGGAGGAATGCTACCATATGCACACATAATTCTTCAAGATTTCTTTTGAAGGTTGAACCTTTCCATTGGGAAGCAAATGTTGTGGCCCATGAGCTTGCTAGGGAAACCAAATTTACTTCCCCTTGAACTTTGTTGGATAATCCACCTAAATAGCATGTACCTTTTTAAGTTAATGATGTAACAATCATTGAGTAATAACAATATTTTTTTGTAAAAAGAAACTTATTTTTTACTGCATAGTGATTTTGCAAATTGATGGTTGAACTGAATAATTCCATTTTTTTCCCCTTTGGTCTTCTCCCTGTGTCGTTCGCCTAGCAGATATTTGTTTTACTTAATCTTTTGTTGAAATTGGGAAATGAGTTCCAATATTGGTGCGACGAGTCCCTTGACTGAAGAAAGAGGAGGGGGAGTACGTCAGGAGGCATCGCTGGGAGGCTCTGGGCGGGGGCATGAGAGGTGTGAGGCAAGTGAGGAGGCGAACCAGAGAAGATGAGTAGATGGCGATGGATATGAGCAAGGATGAACCGGGTGTTATAGTGAAAATGTTGTGCGTACGACAGAAATGTCCGATTGCCGTACAACGTACATCAGGACCGTGCATCAAGCTGATGGCCCACATGCATCGTCGTACAATTATTGTACGTAAATGATTGTACGCATAGCAGAACTCATGTTATAGAGCCGTTAGCAGACGTTGCTAATTTCCTGTGTGTGCGTCGAGCTCGGTTGCCATGCAGTATATGAAGAGTGCGTGTATGCCTGTGTCACCCTCCATTTTCATATTTTGAGTCCACAAAGGCTGGGTGGCCGAGGTGAAGAGAGGGAGCGATTTTTTGTGGTGAGATGGTGGAATATATATAAATTGCGGTATCATGAAATATAGAAATTTTCTCAACTTTGATTTTACATGTGATGATTCTTAATTCCATATAAGCATCAGGGGTTGGGTCGTTGCATGCGGAATAGGAATATGACTATATATATAAATATATATATATATATCGCGTTATTCGACACCCTGGGTGAGGAATTCTTATTCCTCACTCCGATCGGTTTCTATGCCCACGCTCAGAACCATAATCTGTCAGGGAAAACACGTTTGTGAGGTAATATTACAGCATGGAAGGAGGAGCCAGTCACCGCTTAAACAGAATAAATGCAAGGTAATCTTACAGTTTGCATGAGAGTAAATTACTTCCTGTAGGCGAGGAACCAGTCTGGCACATCTTGACGTAATTTTACGGCCACTCGGGTAATCTTACAGTAGCTGGGCGTTCTTGATTTTTTAGATATAAGGCTGCGTTCCTTATTTCATGTATTTTTCGTTAGTTCTTTTACTATCTCTATTGGACTGAGTACACCAGGTCTCTAGCAAAAATGAAATATAGAAATGATTTAAGTAACACAGGCTATTATCACGATTCTGTGGAATGCATTTTTGGTAACAATAAGAAACACACGCAATTCATTCTGTACGCTATGAATATTTTGGTAACAGCAGAACAACAAAGTGGTCTAATAAATAAGATTCTATGTAGTGGTTCTGTGAAATATCTCATAATAAAAACCATCCTTACAATTACAAATAAAATTCGTTTGGACACAATTGAGTGCTACTTAGCACTAAGTAACCAGTAGCATGACAAATTCAGAAATCACTACTGTATTACAAAACTGAAAACTACCGAACTTGAAACTGACTACTGCCGAACTTGATCTTCAAGGAGCTAAATTTGCAGGTGACCAGAGATTTTACGTCAACTTCATCTGTTCAGCAACCTCTCCAGCGACTGAAACATTACTATCCATGAGCTGTAACCAACATAGTATCCTATTAATAGTACTGCACCCTTTACGTTCATTTTTCTTCTCACCAAAACCTAAATTTTGCTTCTGGTTACTAGAAAAAGAAAGTCTGAAATTTCAATTCAACATTACTAGTAGCCACCATAGATACGGAGACGTTAATGTCTATCCCTCATACATTAACCATCATCCGCTTGAACAGATACCTGACAAATAGAATATTTTATGACAAGTGTACCAACACACAAGCACATATAACACTTGAAGGGTTAACAGGCTTCACTAACCTAAACTGGAAACAATGTTGAAATCAAAGACATCACAGATGGATTTCGGATGTACCAAATTCATCGGAATCACATGAACCCATAACACGCCGGATGCATAGAATGAATGAAAAATATAGAGAGAAAAAAGATAAACCAGACACAATACTGGGAGTCATCATATTAAACTAGTCTATGTGTGTTGTAACTTTTTAAGACAT
Source organism: Thinopyrum elongatum (assembly GCA_011799875.1). Classification (NCBI taxonomy): domain Eukaryota; kingdom Viridiplantae; phylum Streptophyta; class Magnoliopsida; order Poales; family Poaceae; genus Thinopyrum; species Thinopyrum elongatum. The sequence goes on from CM022300.1 coordinate 87,598,761, forward strand.
TGTCTCACACCAAAGAGTCATCAAAATGAAACACATAATTGATCAGACACACATAATTGTGAGGCAAAATGCCAAACCTGCCAAGCTTATTATAGATGAATCAATATTAAATGGATGTATGGAACTAAACAAAAGCACATTTATTCTAGTGGTATAGTGGTACAAATATACGAGGAAGAGGAAATTAACCATATTTGAATGAATTGCTCTGTAAGATATGAAAATAGGTTAAATGTGAACAAAGCCAACATTTTCCATATATAAGAGTCCAAAGAAAAAATGATTGTGTGGATCTTCTTTACAGTATTCTTTACAGTATCCATGACTGAGGAATAAATTAAATTGATAGACACTAGCTAGAATTGCATGATTACTCGCCAAACATAGAACATTCCCAACTGGTTTATGCTGCAAAGAAAACAAGCAACAACCTGAACAAAAACAATCATTGTGCAAGCAATTTTAAATCCTTACAAATACTTACAAATAAGGGAAACTAAGCACTGCCTAGCAACGAACAATTACCTTATTTCGCCCCATTTTACAACACAACCTTGTTTCGTTTTCAATTTTTACATCATGGTCATCTGGAAGACTGAGGCCATCGATTTATGCATTAGCACCTTTGTTCAAGAAACACTCACTATTTTCCTTCATATGGATTGCAATCAAAGGAATCTGGTAGGTCAGTACCTATATTAGCAGATTAAATATAGTAAGTTAAGCAATGAGAACACATATTTTTCGTTCTCAACTGCGTTGGCATCCAGCATGGAGACACTCACAAAGTTACAATGTCCCTCTACTCAATCTACTTCTTCAGTGTTCTGGTGTTGAGAAAGGACTGACTAAAAACCTGAACTATCTGAATTCTGTAGGCCTAGACACATTGCCAGGTTGAACCCAACGACACACTCGATGCTTAGGTTGATGGCAAACAACATCTAGATGGGTCATACCAATATTGAGGTAGAGTTTCGAGGTTTCAGCACAATGTATATGTTCTTCTATGCCTCCTCTAGAGTTTTTTTTAATTTTCTCCTCTAAAGTTTTGATCGAAGGTGTCTAGCATCCCACAAATCAAGCCAACATGAAAATAACCAGGGTGCAAGTACATTATCCCAAAATGATATCTATATATCAGACTCACGCACCTAAACTTGCACGTTGTTAAGTTACATCCTTGAAAATGTGTGGCAAAGTACAGCCGCACTTGAGAATGATCAGTGAAGTGGATAAGCTTAAGAAACGAAACCAACTATACACCGTCCTATTTCAAACAAAAAACTTAGGTCAATTTGAAGTGAAAGAAGAATTAGACTGAATTAAGAAAACATTTCTAAAAGGGACTACACAAGTATACATGCAACTATTTATCTGTCATTCATATATGCTCCTGTTGGAAATATGCCCTAGAGGCAATAATAAAGTGGTTATTATTATATTTCCTTGTTCATGATAATTGTCTATTGTTCATTCTATAATTGTGTTATCCGGAAATCGTAATGCATGTGTGAATACATAGACCACAACATGTCCCTAGTGAGCCTCTAGTTGACTAGCTCGTTGATCAATAGATGGTTACGGTTTCCTGACCATGGACATTGGATGTCGTTGATAACGGGATCACATAATTAGGAGAATGATGTGATGGACAAGACCCAATCCTAAGCATAGCACTAGATCGTGTAGTTCGTCTGCTAAAGCTTTTCTAATGTCAAGTATCATTTCCTTAGACCATGAGATTGTGCAACTCCCGGATACCGTAGGAATGCTTTGGGTGTATCAAACGTCACAACGTAACTGGGTGACCATAAAGGTGCACTACAGGTATCTCCGAAAGTGTCTGTTGGGTTGGCACGAATCGAGACTGGGATTTGTCACTCCGTATGACGGAGAGGTATCTCTGGGCCCACTCGGTAATGCATCATCATAATGAGCTCAATGTGACTAAAGAGTTAGCCACGGGATCATGCGTTACGAAATGAGTAAAGAGACTTGCCGGTAATGAGATTGAACAAGGTATAGGGATACCGACGATCGAATCTCGGGCAAGTATCATACCGGTAGACAAAGGGAATTGTATACGGGATTGATTGAATCCTCGACATCGTGGTTCATCCGATGAGATCATCGTGGAACATGTGGGAGCCAACATGGGTATCCAGATCCCGCTGTTGGTTATTGGCCGGAGAGATGTCTCGGTCATGTCTGCATGGTTCCCGAACCCGTAGGGTCTACACACTTAAGGTTCGGTGACTCTAGGGTTGTTATGGAAAATAGTATGTGAATACCGAATGTTGTTCGGAGTCCCGGATGAGATCCCGGACGTCACGAGGAGTTCCGGAATGGTCTGGAGGTAAAGATTTATATATGGGAAGTTGTTATTGGGGTTCCGAAAAAAGTTTGGTTTTTTCGGTATTGTACCGGGAAGCTTTCGAAAGGTTCCGAAGGATTCCGGAGGGGTCCGAAAGTCCGGAAAGGGTTCCACCACGTCCAATACAGCAGCATAGGCTGTAAGGGGGCGCCCTAGCCTTAATGGGCTAGGGGCACCAGCCCCCCTAAGGCCCATGCGCATGGGAGAGGGGAAACCCTAAAGGGGGAGGGCCTCCACTTGACTTGGGAGGCACTCCTCCCCCCCTTGGCCGCCGCCCCAACCCTAGATGGGATCTAGGGGGCCGGCCCCCTCTCCCCCTAGCCTATAAATAGTGGAGGGGTGGGAGGGAGGCCACAACCTTGCCCTTGGCGCAACCCCTCCCTCTCTCCATCACCTCATCCTCCTCCGTTGAGCTTGGCGAAGCCCTGCCGGAGAACTGCAAGTTCCACCACCACGCCGTCGTGCTGTTGGAGCTGTCTTCCCCAACCTCTCCCTTCTCCTTGCTGGATCAAGGCGCGGGAGACGTCACCGGGCTGCACGTGTGTTGAACGCGGAGGCACCGTTGTTCGGTGCTTAGATCGGAATCGACCGCGATCTGAATCGCTACGCGTACGACTCCTCCAACCGCGTTCTTGCAACGCTTCCGCATCGCGATCTTCAAGGGTATGAAGATGCACTCCTCTCTCTCTCGTTGCTAGTCTCACCATAGATTGATCTTGGTGATGCGTAGGAATTTTTTTTGATTTACTACTACGTTCCCCTACAGTGGCATCATGAGCTAGGTCTATGCGTAGTTTCTTGCACGAGTAGAACACAAGTTGTTGTGGGCGTCGATTTTGTCAATTTTCTTGCCGTTACTAGTCTTATCTTGATTCGGCGGCATCGTGGGATGAAGCGGCCCGGACCGACCTTACACGTACGCTTACGTGAGACAGGTTCCACCGACTGACATGCACTAGTTGCATAAGGTGGCTAGCGGGTGTCTGTCTCTCCCACTTTAGTCGGATCGGATTCGATGAAAAGGGTCCTTATGAAGGGTAAATAGACATTGGCATATCACATTGTGGTTGTGGCGTAGGTAAGAAACGTTCTTGCTAGAAACCTATAGCAGCCATGTAAAAAATTTTGCAACAACAATTAGAGGACGTCTAACTTGTTCTTGCAGCATATGCCGTGTGATGTGATATGGCCAAAAGGATGTGATGAATGATATATGTGATGTATGAGATTGATCATGTTCTTGTAATAGGAATCACGACTTGCATGTCGATGAGTATGACAACCGGCAGGAGCCATAGGAGTTGTCTTAATTTATTGTATGACCTGCGTGTCAATGAAAAACGTCATGTAATTACTTTACTTTATTGCTAACCGTTAGCCATAGTAGTAGAAGTAATAGTTGGCGAGGCAACTTCATGAAGACACGATGATGGAGATCATGATGATGGAGATCATGGTGTCATGCCGGTGACGATGATGATCATGGTGCCCCGAAGATGGAGATCAAAAGGAGCAAAATGATATTGGCCATATCATGTCACTATTTGATTGCATGTGATGTTTATCATCTTTTTACATCTTATTTGCTTAGAACAACGGTAGCATAAATAAGATGATCCCTCGCTAAAATTTCAAGAAAGTGTTCCCCCTAACTGTGCACCGTTGCGAAGGTTCGTTGTTTCGAAGCACCACGTGATGATCGGGTGTGATAGATTCTAACGTTCGAATACAACGGGTGTAAGCCAGATTTACACATGCAAAACACTTAGGTTGACTTGACGAGCCTAGCATGTACAGACATGGCCTCGGAACACGGAAGACCGAAAGGTCGAACATGAGTCGTATAGAAGATACGATCAGCATAGAGATGTTCACCGTTGATGACTAGTCCGTCTCACGTGATGATCGGACACGGCCTAGTCGATTCGGATCATGTATCACTTAGATGACTAGAGGGATGTCTATCTGAGTGGGAGTTCATTGAATAATTTGATTAGATGAACTTAATTATCATGAACTTAGTCTAAAATCTTTACAATATGTCTTGTAGATCAAATGGCCCACGCTAATGTTGCCCTCAACTTCAACGCGTTCCTAGAGAAAACCAAGCTAAAAGACGATGGTAGCAACTACACGGACTGGGTCCGTAACCTGAGGATCATCCTCATAGCTGCCAAGAAAGCTTATGTCCTTGAAGCACCGCTAGGTGACGCACCTGTTTTCCCAGCAACTCAAGACGTTATGAACGCCTGGCAGTCGCGTAGTGATGATTACTCCCTAGTTCAGTGCGGCATGCTTTACAGCTTAGAACCGGGGCTCCAAAAGCGTTTTGAGCAACACGGAGCATATGAGATGTTCCAAGAGCTGAAAATGGTTTTCCAAGCTCATGCCCGGGTCGAGAGATATGAAGTCTCCGACAAGTTCTACAGTTGTAAGATGGAGGAGAATAGTTCTGTCAGCGAGCATATACTCAAAATGTCTGGGTTACACAACCGCTTGTCTCAGCTGGGAGTTAATCTCCCGGATGACGCGGTCGTTGATAGAATCCTTCAGTCGCTTCCACCTAGCTACAAGAGCTTTGTGATGAACTTCAATATGCAGGGGATGGAAAAACCATTCCTGAGGTATATTCAATGCTGAAATCAGCGGAGGTGGAGATAAAAAAGGAACATCAAGTGTTGATGGTGAATAAAACCACTAAGTTCAAGAAAGACAAGGGTAAAAAGAACTTCAAGAAGGACGGCAAGGGAGTTGCCGCGCCCGGTAAGCAAGCTACCGGGAAGAAGCCAAAGAATGGACCCAAGCCTGAGACTGAATGCTTTTATTGTAAGGGAAACGGTCACTGGAAGCGGAACTGCCCCAAGTACTTAGCGGATAAGAAGGCCGGCAATACCAAAGGTATATGTGATATACATGTTATTGATGTGTACCTTACCAGCGCTCGTAGTAGCTCCTGGGTATTTGATACCGGTGCGGTTGCTCATATTTGTAACTTAAAACAGGAGCTGCGGAATAAGCGGAGACTGGCGAAGGACGAGGTGACGATGCGCGTCAGGAATGGTTCCAAGGTCGATGTGATCGCCGTCGGCACGCTACCTCTTCATCTGCCTACGGGATTAGTTTTAAACCTCAATAATTGTTATTTAGTACCAGCTTTGAGCATGAACATTGTATCAGGATCTTGTTTGATGCGAGATGGCTACTCATTTAAATCCGAGAATAATGGTTGTTCTATTTATATGAGAGATATGTTTTATGGTCATGCCCCGCTGGTCAATGGTTTATTTTTATTGAATCTCGAACGTGATGTTACACATATTCATAGTGTGAATGCCAAAAGATGTAAGGTTGATAATGATAGTCCCACATACTTGTGGCACTGCCGCCTTGGTCACATTGGTGTCAAACGCATGAAGAAACTCCATGCAGATGGACTTTTGGAGTCTCTTGATTATGAATCATTTGACACGTGCGAACCATGCCTCATGGGCAAAATGACGAAGACTCCGTTCTCCGGGACAATGGAGCGAGCAACCAACTTATTGGAAATCATACATACTGATGTGTGCGGTCCAATGAGCGTTGAGGCTCGCGGTGGTTATCGTTATGTTCTCACCCTCACTGATGACTTAAGTAGATATGGGTATGTCTACTTAATGAAACACAAGTCTGAGACCTTCGAAAAGTTCAAGGAATTTCAGAGTGAGGTAGAGAATCAACGCGACAGGAACATAAAGTTCTTACGATCAGATCGTGGAGGGGAATATTTGAGTCACGAGTTTGGCACACACTTAAGGAAATGTGGAATTGTTTCACAACTCACGCCGCCTGGAACACCTCAGCGTAATGGTGTGTCCGAACGTCGTAATCGCACTCTATTGGATATGGTGCGATCTATGATGTCTCTTACCGATCTACCGCTATCATTTTGGGGTTATGCTTTAGAGACTGCCGCATTCACTTTGAATAGGGCTCCGTCGAAATCCGTTGAGACGACACCGTATGAATTATGGTTTGGGAAGAAACCTAAGCTGTCGTTTCTGAAAGTTTGGGGATGCGATGCTTATGTCAAGAAACTTCAACCTGAAAAGCTCGAACCCAAATTGGAAAAATGCGTCTTCATAGGATACCCTAAGGAAACTATTGGGTATACCTTCTACCTCAGATCCGAAGGCAAGATCTTTGTTGCCAAGAATGGATCCTTTCTAGAGAAAGAGTTTCTCTCGAAAGAAGTAAGTGGGAGGAAAGTAGAACTTGATGAGGTAACCCCTCTTGAACCGGAGAGTAGCGCAGCTCAGGAAGATGTTTCTGTGGTGCCTGCACCGACTAGAGAGGAAGTTAATGATGATGATCATGAAACTTCTGATCAAGTTGCTACTGAACTTCGTAGGTCCACGAGGACACGTTCCGCACCAGAGTGGTACGGCAACCCTGTCCTGGAAGTCATGTTGTTAGACAACGGTGAACCTTCGAACTATGAAGAAGCGATGGCGGGCCCGGATTCCAACAAATGGCTAGAAGCCATGAAATCCGAGATAGGATCCATGTATGAAAATGAAGTATGGACTTTGACAGACTTGCCCGATGATCGGCAAGCCATAGAGAACAAATGGATCTTTAAGAAGAAAACAGACGCGGATGGTAATGTGACCATCTATAAGGCTCGACTTGTCGCTAAGGGTTATCGACAAGTTCAAGGGGTTGACTACGATGAGACCTTCTCACCCGTAGCGAAGCTGAAGTCCGTCAGAATCATGTTAGCAATTGCCGCATACTATGATTATGAGATATGGCAAATGGACATCAAAACGGCATTCCTTAATGGTTTCCTTAAGGAAGAGTTGTATATGATGCAACCGGAAGGTTTTGTCGATCCTAATAATGCTGACAAGGTATGCAAGCTCCAGCGCTCAATCTATGGGCTGGTGCAAGCATCTCGGAGTTGGAACATTCGCTTTGATGAGATGATCAAAGCGTTTGGGTTTACACAGACTTATGGAGAAGCCTGTGTTTACAAGAAAGTGAGTGGGAGCTATGTAGCATTTCTCATATTATATGTAGATGACATACTATTAATGGGAAATGACATAGAATTCTTGGAAAGCATAAAGGCCTACTTGAACAAGTGTTTTTCAATGAAGGACCTTGGAGAAGCTGCTTACATATTAGGCATCAAGATCTATAGAGATAGATCGAGACGCCTCATTGGTCTTTCGCAAAGCACATACCTTGACAAGATATTGAAGAAGTTCAATATGGATCAGTCCAAGAAGGGGTTCTTGCCTGTATTACAAGGTGTGAGATTGAGCACGGCTCAATGCCCGACCTCGGCAGAAGATAGAGAAAAGATGAGCGTCATCCCCTATGCCTCAGCCATAGGGTCTATTATGTATGCCATGCTGTGTACCAGACCTGATGTGAACCTCGCCGTAAGTTTGGTAGGAAGGTACCAAAGTAATCCCGGCATGGAACACTGGACAACGGTCAAGAACATCGTGAAGTACCTGAAAAGGACTAAGGATATGTTTCTCGTTTATGGAGGTGACGAAGAGCTCGTCGTAAAGGGTTACGTCGATGCTAGCTTCGACACAGATCTGGATGACTCTAAGTCACAAACCGGATACGTGTATATTTTGAATGGAGGGGCAGTCAGCTGGTGCAGTTGTAAGCAAAGCGTCGTGGCGGGATCTACATGTGAAGCGGAATACATAGCAGCCTCGGAGGCAGCACAGGAAGCAGTCTGGATGAAGGAGTTCATTACCGACCTAGGAGTTATTCCCAATGCGTCGGGCCCAATGGCTCTCCTCTGTGACAACACTGGAGCTATTGCCCTTGCCAAGGAGGCCAGGTTTCACAAGAAGACCAGGCATATCAAGCGTCGCTTCAACTCCATTCGTGAACATGTTCAAGATGGAGACATAGATATTTGTAAAGTGCATACGGATCTGAATGTCGCAGATCCGTTGACTAAACCTCTTCCACGAGCAAAACATGATCAACACCAGAACTCTATGGGTGTTCGATTCATCACAATGTAACTAGATTATTGACTCTAGTGCAAGTGGGAGACTGTTGGAAATATTCCCTAGAGGCAATAATAAAGTGGTTATTATTATATTTCCTTGTTCATGATAATTGTCTATTGTTCATGCTATAATTGTGTTATCCGGAAATCGTAATGCATGTGTGAATACATAGACCACAACATGTCCCTAGTGAGCCTCTAGTTGACTAGCTCGTTGATCAATAGATGGTTACGGTTTCCTGACCATGGACATTGGATGTCGTTGATAACGGGATCACATCATTAGGAGAATGATGTGATGGACAAGACCCAATCCTAAGCATAGCACTAGATCGTGTAGTTCGTCTGCTAAAGCTTTTCTAATGTCAAGTATCATTTCCTTAGACCATGAGATTGTGCAACTCCCGGATACCATAGGAATGCTTTGGGTGTATCAAACGTCACAACGTAACTGGGTGACCATAAAGGTGCACTACAGGTATCTCCGAAAGTGTCTGTTGGGTTGGCACGAATCGAGACTGGGATTTGTCACTCCGTATGACGGAGAGGTATCTCTGGGCCCACTCGGTAATGCATCATCATAATGAGCTCAATGTGACTAAAGAGTTAGCCATGGGATCATGCGTTACAAAACGAGTAAAAAGACTTGCCGGTAACGAGATTGAACAAGGTATAGGGATACCGACGATCGAATCTCGGGCAAGTATCATACCGGTAGACAAAGGGAATTGTATACGGGATTGATTGAATCCTCGACATCGTGGTTCACCCGATGAGATCATCGTGGAACATGTGGGAGCCAACATGGGTATCCAGATCCCGCTATTGGTTATTGGCCGGAGAGATGTCTCGGTCATGTCTGCATGGTTCCCGAACCCGTAGGGTCTACACACTTAAGGTTCGGTGACTCTAGGGTTGTTATGGGAAATAGTATGTGAATACCGAATGTTGTTCGGAGTCCCGGATGAGATCCCAGACGTCACGAGGAGTTCCGGAATGGTCCGGAGGTAAAGATTTATATATGGGAAGTTGTTATTGGGGTTCCGGAAAAAGTTCGGTTTTTTCGGTATTGTACCGGGAAGCTTTCGAAAGGTTCCGGAGGGGTCCGGAAGTCCGGAAAGGGTTCCACCACGTCCAATACAGTAGCATGGGCTGTAAGGGGGCGCCCTAGCCTTAATGGGCTAGGGGCACCAGCCCCCCTAAGGCCCATGCGCATGGGAGAGGGGAAACCCTAAAGGGGGAGGGCCTCCACTTGACTTGGGAGGCACTCCTCCCCCCCTTGGCCGCCGCCCCAACCCTAGATGGGATCTAGGGGGCCGGCCCCCTCTCCCCCTCAGCCTATAAATAGTGGAGGGGTGGGAGGGAGGCCACAACCTTGCCCTTGGCGCAACCCCTCCCTCTCTCCATCACCTCCTCCTCCTCCGTTGAGCTTGGCGAAGCCCTGCCGGAGAACTGCAAGTTCCACCACCACGCCGTCGTGCTGTTGGAGCTGTCTTCCCCAACCTCTCCCTCCTCCTTGCTGGATCAAGGCGCGGGAGACGTCACCGGGCTGCACGTGTGTTGAACGCGGAGGCACCGTTGTTCGGTGCTTAGATCGGAATCGACCGCGATCTGAATCGCTACGCGTACGACTCCTCCAACCGCGTTCTTGCAACGCTTCCGCATCGCGATCTTCAAGGGTATGAAGATGCACTCCTCTCTCTCTCGTTGCTAGTCTCTCCATAGACTGATCTTGGTGATGCGTAGGAAATTTTTTTGATTTACTATTACGTTCCCCTACAGCTCCTTCTCTAAAAGCATTTTCAAAAGGGACTGGGGGCAGTATGTAAAGAAGGAGCATATACATAAGTTTGTCAATACCAGTTTGCTCACTTAACTTTCTTTTTGATAAACAGTACGTTTTCTAAAAAAGAAGGAAAATGTACTCTTTGCTCACTGCTGAAGTAACTAAATATAGGTTGCTGCTGATGACAAAAAAGGTTAGATTACTTCAGTAAGCGCTTTTACACTCTAATTCTGGATATTGTTGTGCGCGGTACCATTGGAGATTGGTATTGAGCTCACATGGCTATGCTCAGTACCATTTACATAGCTACACTGAACCTTGGCGATAAGGCGCCCTGGCAGTGCCTTACAAATATGCCCGCCTTAGGCGCTTAGGCGTTGCCTAGGTGCTAGAGCGGGTGGTACTCGCCTTAGGTCGCCTTACCGCCTTAAAAACAATGCATGGAAGTGCATCTCAAAAATAAAGTTCAGATAGGAGCCAATTGGTGCTACTGGAAACTAACATTATCTGTTGCCTACGGGGATATATCACAAATACTCCCTCCGTTCCATAATATGAGAACTTTTTCTGGATGCATCATTCCTAATAAAACAAGGCGCGACATTTCCATTGTCTTAGAAATTGTACTTTGAAGGCAAGAGAAGTATGCTAAGCACCATGATTTCTCTACAAATTATGTAATGAAACAAGGGAAGAATTTTTGACCAAATGGAGCCATCAAATACCTTACATTTAAGAAAAGACACATTCGTATCCTTTAGCAAGATCATTGAATCGAAAAGTTTACATTTCTTTCTATTTAGAGGTATGATCAGCCCTGATGGCAGTGGTTTGATGGACTCGAAACCTAACAAAACGTTATACTCCCTATCAGGAAGTCAATGACATGCATTGTGCATTAAGATCACAATTACTTGGGCTTGAATGGTTTGTGCTTCTTTTTGGGAGTGATTCTTAGTTGCTCACAGTGTGTGGCTTGTTATTTTCACATTTTCTTGTGCTTTGCCCTTTCTGGTTTCCTTCTGTGCCTTATCCTGCAATGGGGCAGATTCACAATGATGGGATGACCATCCTAATACAGTAGCAGCATCCCAACTCCACTAAGTGAAAACGGCTGGACATGGCTCCTTTTTTTGTAGCAATGGAGCTCCAAAGAAGAAATAAGGAACAATTCATCCAAAATAGAAAAGAATGTCAAGAAACAGGGCTAAATCTTGGAAGATACTCTAGTGTTGTTCCTCCGCAGCGTTGAGTTCGTCCTCTTCTTCTCCTCCTGCATAATCACCCCCTCCTCGAATTGGTCTCACATCTGAGAGAAGGTCTACTCGATCACCCCCTTCAGTATGCAAGCTCCCTCTTTTCATTCATCTCCTTTCTTGGACTTCTTCCTCTTTCTTAGCCCCGTTCCCAAAAAATCAAGAACCCTAACCCTAAAAAATTAGAAATTCATGGAGGATGAAAGGGAAAGGTACGGGAGGAGGGAGACCTTACCAGAAAGAAGACCACCGGCGATGGAGATGGAAGTCGGAGAAGGACGTTGCCGTCCCCGAGCTCGCACCGTATCGTTGCAGTGCCCAATTCTCCTCCTGGTTGCCTGAAGAGGGAAAGGGGGAAGTACTCCACGTACGAGAGAGGGGAGTGGACCTCCCGGTCGTCCCTCCGGCACCGTCGCCATCGCTGCCGCGCCTTAGCAATCATCGTCGGAGAGGATGGTCGAGGGTGAGAGGAACGGTGTCGAGCCCACCCGCCGGTCGCTGAACTGCTCATAGCTGATTAGAAAAAAAAAGAGAGAATTGCCACAATACCACTAGTTAGAACGGAAGGTTCCAAAATAGCACTGGTCAAAACCAAAGTGCCAAAATATCACTGCCGTTTAAGTTATTGATGCCAAAATAGCACTGCCGTCAAATGTCAAACATATTTTGTTAGTCAAACTGTGAATAGCCTGTCAGTTTTTTTGGTATTCCAAATTTTCCCCTGTCTCTATCCCTAAGGAGAGAAGCCATCCCACCCGATCTCATCTCTGTCACAGAAGAGCTCGTCACAGAACGCTCGATCCCATGCGTCGCTAGGGTTATGGCCGCCCGACCCCGCCCTGCCTCGCCGCAGGACGGCGGCGCCCTCGCCGCTCGACCCCGCCCATCGCCCGGGCGCCCCCTCCCGGCTGCGCCGCCGCACGCCGCCCGTCCCCCGGACGCCCCCTCCCGGCCGCCGGTGAGCTCCCTCTGTCTCCTATCTTCCCCTCTCTCTGTATGTGAATGGATGGATGGATTATTTTTTTGCTACTGTGGATGGATAGATGTTGGATATATGGATGGATGGATTGATGGATAAATTGAATTTGCTAGATGTTTTGCTGTTTGTGAATGGTGCTCGTAGCTACTGTGAATGGTGAATGCTGCTAGTATGTTTTGCTGTTTATGAATGCTGCTAGTATATCTCAATTTTTTGCTACCGTGAATGATGAATGCTGCTAGTATGTCTCAATTTTTTGCTACTATCAATGGTGAATGCTGCTAGTATGTCTCAATTTTTTGCTACTATCAATGGTGAATGCTACTGCCTGTGTTTGTGTGTTTCAGAGTCGATTCGATGGGCGATTACAAAGTAGAAATAGATGTTCAATACATGTATCTGTTGTCATAGCATTGAAGCTTTAGTACATGTATCTGTTTGTGTTAATTGGCATCTATCCACTCTAATGCAAGAAACTAGACTGGACTCATGCTAGTACTAGTTGGCAACAATTCTAATTGTATTTGTTCATAGCCCAGGAGTAAATTTGTATTTCATTGTCAATTTCAGAGTGGATCACAAGCTGGACTAGGATATGTTGCAGTATCATTACTGTTTGCAATAGAGATCTTAAATATTTCGTGGTTGAGAAGAACACATACAAGTATATGTGGTAGTTTTGTCTCGTCTCATCTTCTTGTGTTGCAGGGTTGTGAAACCGAGTACAAGTGTCTTTTTCATAACTAGCACAGTGTTATATGAAGAGGAGAGCTCTATGAAGAGGTAAGGGCATGCAAGTCTTTTTTGGATGATGTTAGTCTCTGTTATGAACTAGTGGTATTTTGGCTAGAGAAAACTGAAATGAGTGCTATTTTGGCAAGTTGATTTTTACTAGTGGTATTTTGGCATGTTTGGTTTTGACTAGTGGTAGTTTGGCTATTGGCTCAAAAAAAAAATAGGTACGGGGAGTGGGCTACCTCCTTACCAGCCAACCGCTGCCATAGACGTAAATTTACGGCAGTACAACAGAATTTTATATCGGTCGAGATTTGTTAACCAGAAAGTGGCTCGGTTGATGGACTGGGGTGAAGAATAGCTTATTCTTCACCCTGGGTCACTAATAGAGTTTATATATATATATATATATATATAGTAATACTATTCATCACCCAGGATGCAGAATAAGTTATTCTTCACCCGAGGTAATCTTACGATCGCTTCATAAATAAATTACGTTTGAAATACAAATAGTTACATTCATATCGATTCTCTACGTAAAATTTGGTATAAGAAAACAAAAATATAGGTTATAAGACCAGAAATATCGCATTTTATGTATGTTTTTACGTTCGTAATTTTACGGAACATAAAATATTTTTTACAGTGAGTATATATTTTCTTACGTTATCTTTTTACGTATGAAATAAAAAAAAATACGAAACCTAAAAATATGATGCATTGATGTCAAAATAGAGAGTGGGTGAAGAATAACTATTCCTCACCCAGAGTGACGAATAGCGCGACCCTATTATATATATATTATATATGATATATAATAGCATACACACAATATAAAAATAAATAATATATATATATATATATATATATATATAATTGGTGTACATGAAACTCACTCTGTGTGGGGACCTTGCGGTTTTTGAGGCAAATGCCTCACAAAGTTGGCATAATTAGGTATTCAAAACATCACAACACACCTCTTCATATATATGTTCTGGCACACGTGCAATCGCAATGGTTGTTGTCCTATATATGGCACTCACTCACGCGGTTATCGGCGATGCTTCCATCTGTCGGCCCGCTTGGTCCATCACTTTCACCGACAGCGCGAGAGAGGTTAACTAATTTGACTTAGGAGGGGATTAATTTTTTGTTTCTCTCATGATATAGATCATGATGTGAGATTACATATATATAATAGCGCATGTGTACACATGAATCCATCCTGCTGGATCGAAGGGGGGCGAGCACACGACACATCATGAACGACCTCTTGCTCTGTGTGGGGACCTCTGCGATTTTCAACGCATGCACCACATCAATGTTGTGCATTGGGTCAGGTATTAATTCAACACATATGCATGCATCACACACCTCCATAAATATGTTCGAGACACACGCATGCAATGGTTGTCTTTGGACACACTCTCACTCGCTTGGTTATGGGTGGCAAGCCTATATATATTCGTGGGCCCGCGTGCACGTCCATCATTTCGACCAACGACGAGAAAGGTTACTATGGTGGATTCTTCTTCTTTGCTTCGAGTTACCGTATAGTAGGTCGACCATTCCAAGCCTAATTAAGTTTGAGCGCATGCTACACGTCGTGAACCCTCGCTCAGTGTGGGGATTTTACAGTTCCAAAGCATGGTGCCACATCAAATTTGCGCATTGGGTATTCAAACACCACACACACCACTTACATATACATACTTTGGGCCACATGCACAGAGTGGGTTTGTCTTCATACAGTACTCCCTCACGAGGTTATCGGCGACAAGCTAGCCCATTTTGCGGGGCCGTGTGGACGTCCATCACTTTAACCAGAAACGAGCGGGAGAGGTTGTACGACCAAGTTGGATTCTACTTGGTCCGTGTTACAGTACGTCTTGGTGAGATGCCCTCCTCCCGACATGTGTGTGGGGGGGGGCTACTTCGTGCCACCTGCAACCTCTGTGGGGTCGGGGAAGTCCGGTTAATTTGCGAGGCACACGCGCCACATCAGAGTTGTGAATGGTAGTTAAATATCACACCACACCCTTTTCATACATATAGTAGGGCCACCCGCATGTGGTTCGTATGTGGTCTCACCCATCTCGTGCCACAAGCACACATTTGTGGGTCGGCTCACGATCCACCTTTGTCGAGAAGCGAAAGGGGAAGTTTGACCATATATATATGATGGACTCCTATAGGTTTTGTGTTACGGTAGGGTGAGATTTCATACCTAGCTATTTGAGGGCATGCATTCGTAGCTAGGATTCCCTTACCACCGACACGAAGTGGGGTTCGTAGGGGGTGGCTCACTAGCAATACTGTGCTTTTGTGCGACAGGTGCCACATCAAAGTTGTGCATTGGGTATTCGAACATCAAACCTCCCTTTTCATGCATATATTTGGTCCACATGCAAGTGTGTTTGTGTTCTGACCCTCTCCCACGTTATTCTTTTTGCCAAATTTATAAACAGCACACGAGTTGGATGTAGAAACCGTCTGCGATTGGGTACGCAACAGACACGGTTCGGTCAGACTACCCGTGTGCCACGCCCGTGCCCTGCAGTCCCTCACATCAGCACAGTTAGATTAGGCTCCACGAGGCTTGCCTCCCGGTCTCGAAAATATCTACAGCCTCATAATCTCAACAATATCTACCGCCTGGAAGGTTTTAATGTTTGATAGCACACGATTAGTATGTGCGGACCGTGTGCGGTGTCTGTTACTCCCGCTCTGCTTCAGTCCCTTGATTCAAATTTTCAGTAGCCCAGCATTTTACTCCCGCCTCTGCATCCCTCGCAATCTCAAAAATTTCTGCTCGCCCTTGATTCAAATTTTCAGTAGCCCTGCCTTGTTACTCCCGCCTCTGCATCCCTCGCAATCTCAAAAATATCTGCTCGCCCTTGATTCAAATTTTCAGTTGCCCTGGCATTTTACTCCCGCCTCTGCATCCCTCGCAATCTCAAAAATATCTGCTCGCCCTTGATCCAAATTTTCAGTAGCCCCACCTTGTTACTCCCGCCTAGTAAAATTTTCAGTTGTCGCGGTATTTCCTCAAACGCCACCTTGCCCCCCCACCCCCTCCACACACACCACACACTCCCCAAAACCTCCGCTCACACAGAAACACACCACCCCTCCCTCGCTCGCCGCCACCACCGCCGCCTCCATCCTCAACCTCTGCCTGTGTGCCGGGGAGCTCGAGGAGCCAATGGCCAAAAAGAGGTTTATCATGGCCTCTTCGCCCGACACCGGCAAGGTGGCCGCCGAGGTGTCCCCGTCGTCCTCCGCGGGCTCTTTATCGATCCGCCGTCGCCGGTCGCACGATCCACTCGCCGCCGCGCCCCTACGCCGGTTCGAGGACTTCCCCGTCCTCCCTCAGGCCCGGCCGCCGATGAGGTCCTACCTCGAGGTCCAGCAGCGGCGGTGGCGGACGTGGGTCACCGAGATTACGGATCGAGAGACCCACACCCGCCGGTGGCTCGGTAGCTTCCACACGGCCGAGCTCGCGGCCATGGAGTACGACCTCTGGCAAGTCTGCTACCACGGCGCGGTGGCTAGGCTCAATTTCCCTTTTGGCACACGTCCGGTCGACCTCGTTTCGCCGGAGCCAGGGTGGTGAGCTCGACTATGGCGCAGGAGGACCGCGAGGCGTGGGAGCGCCTCGAGGCCGAGGCCGTCGACGAGGCCTACATGCAAGAGCTCCACCGGCAGCACCCGGAGCTCATGGAGGCGGAGCGGGTGATCTTTGCCGGCGCGGAGGGCGGCGAGGTTATCATGCTCTCCTCCGATGATGAGGTCGAAGGCGGCGAGGACGGCGGCGCGAAGGGCGTCGAGGTGGGTGGCGAGGACGAGGAGATCGATGTCAACGAGTGGAGCAGTGTCTTCCCCAATGACCCCGACGACGGCACCGGCCCAGACCCGGCTCGCGGCACACCGTACCTGACGAGGAAGGATTGGCTCGATCTCCACTTCGACCGAAAGTAGTTTAGCTTAGTTTAAATTTATGTTTTATGTTCGGTTATGCAAAACTATCTATGTTTATGTTTGAATGCATGCTACTTTCGGTTGAACCTGCTTTGAACTTGATCAAAATGAAGTTTACAACGTCAAGTTTAGGGGATCGACTAGAAACGGCCAAAAACTGCTGGAGTATATATATATATCCACTAAGGGTTTTAGTCCGTTTACTTTTAAAGGATCGGCTAGAGATGGCCTTATGCCTTGTTTATTTCAGTTCTTCATAATGTGATGCTCTATATGTGCAACTATTTGCCGTGCAGTTCAATTTCATCAATAACAGTTTCAACAATACCACTACGAATTATGATATTTGGTTGATGTTAAGGATGTTGCAGTTAACATGCCTTTTCGTTTTTTTAACAATAACTAGTGTACTTTAGACCTGCACAATACCAGTTTGAATGACTATTTGCTTGTTTTTAAATGTTATGCCTGATGCAGTTAACACGCCTTTCCACTTCTTGTTTTGCTTAACTAGCATGCTTAAACCTGCACACTGAAGCTATCATTTGTAGATTATGTTGTCTACCATGGATATATTTGGTTGATGTTTAGCCTGTTGTGCTTAACATGCCTTTATATGTACTCTTACAGGACAATATTGAGAACAGTGTTGTTTTCCATCGAGGTTAGTTTCATCGCATTGCTTATATGTACTCATTGTTCAGGATATCGGTAGCTGGTACCATATAGCCTGGGGGCTGATAAGGGATTAATCGTCGAATCGGACATTTCACTGAATATATCTGTAACCCATTTATCAGTAGGTTAACTAGGGCCATATTTAATATATCTGAGGCTACATAGCAACATGCATTGTACTGAATGACTAAATATGCAATCCCAGGCTACATAGCAACAAGGAAGAGTGTTACCTTAATGATCTGATGATGTCTAGATATACATGTAATAAAATCTTATATAATGGGATGGAGGGAGTGTTGTACTACATCATTTTGCAATTGTTGTTTAGCTTCTAATATTAACTTGGTGCTTTTAGGTACATATGTCATTGCCAAAGATCCACACTTCGACCCTTTCTGTGTATTGGGCAATGAGATATTCATGAACTAGCATCAAGTGAGGATACTGATAAAGATTGTTATTAAAATGGGTCAAAAGATGTCAATCGAACTATTTGTTTACACTTTATGCAAGACAACAGTGAACTGCAGGATGGTAAGTAAGAACTCTGTAGCCTTCTTTTTACTGCCCATAATGAGTTGTGTTAGATAACAATGTCTGAATCTTTTTTCCTTTGCAGTGGATCCTGAAGCAATTTACTCAAGATTTCCTCTCAAACTACGTGATTGGCGGCCGGCCATCACAAGGGGTTGGACTAGAGTCATCCGTGCCTTCTACATCCACGAGAGCACAATAAGGCCATTCCGCTTCACCTTGTTCAGCAACCAGAATGTCTATCGCCTCTTTCTTTACCATCTATAATAGTACAAGTATAGAACCCTGGTTCATCATTCTTTATTTGGTGCTTATGTAATTCTTAAACATATGTACCTGTGAATCGAATAATGCATTGGTTGTTTGAACCTGATGGATATGAATAAAGCTATAGCCTACTTTCAAGTTCAAATTAGGTACAATTTTAAATAGCAGCAATTAAATTAGGGTGAAATTACAGTGTGCAGGTCATTACGGCGCACACGGTCTATAAAGCACAGCGTGTGCGATATACATCATAATCCGACATGGTTCACGGAGAGGAAACGTGTGTAACAATGCACACAGTTGCCGTTTGCAAAGCGTGTGTGATGTCAGACACTATCACAAAAGGTACGGGAAAACTAAATGTGTGTGATTGTCTACCTATCGTACACGGTTTACAATCATGAACTATTTGTGATGTGCTAGGCATCATAAACGTAGAGCCAGTTTGGTACGTGCCTGGAATGTGCCTGGTTTTAGGTAAAACCACAAAACTCCGACTATGATGGCAATGCGAGCACAAACGAGTAGCAAGGATGAAGCATTTGGGATATTCGAGATATCGAAAATAGTTATATAGGGACAACTGTATGCATCAAGGCTCCCTATCCCTGACAGTTTCTGGGTCGTGTGGGAAGGAACCCCCTATCGCCCACACTCACTAGGCGACGGTTCCAAATGCCGTCGCGGAAAGGGGTTAAAAACCGTTTGTATAGCACCTCATTGTACTAGTGAGTATACCATCAACTAGAGCTAGGTGTCCCATGGAGGTCGAGAAATATGGTGATAGCATGAGGTGGGCTTGTACGTATGATGTAGGGACAGGGCTTGCCGTGTTTCCTACTCCTCCGGTCTAAATGTGGAGAAGATTTGGTCGAGTTCTTCCTCCTTTTGCCGACACGTGGAACATCCAGCATCCAGGTCGTGTCATGCAAGAAAATGGAGTGCTAGTTGAAGCCACGTGATGTGCATCTTGGGTTAAACTGTAAATAGAGTCTTACTCTTGAGTAACTCCAAAAGCGGCCACCGAAGATCTTTATTGGATTTGTTTTTCATCACCAGCACGTCGAGGTGAAAGATGTGCAGGTTCAGTGGGTCGTCTTGCATTTTCACTGACATGTGGGACCGCATGTGAGCAAACAGATGATGGGCTCACTCCGCGCATCTGCTGGCTAGCTAAGAAGAGAGAGAGGAGGGCTGAGCACGGACTCCAGGAAATTTCGCGACAATGTGAGTAGTACTAGTGGTGTACCATACTCCTGGAGAGATAATGTGTTCGCTCTACGTAACCAGCACCTCGATATAGTGGGGTGGCATGGGCCATAACTAGCATTCACGTCTAGCAGTACGGCACACGCCACCCACACGAGTCCCATCTAACACCAATTTTCTTGGAGTCCGTGCTACAACTATCTTTTCTCCCTCCTGTTTTCTCTAACTCAGCCATCACGCGGTGGGCGGGGTGGGGGTTTGCCGATAGTCGGTTTGCTCAACTGCGGTCCCACTTGTAAGTGAAAATGCAACACAGCATGCATTCCCCCTTGAGCGGCGTGCCAGACCAACCATGTGGGGGGTGCGACGCGAACACGGCAGGCTTTTCCTTTTGAACTTGTAACTTGTAAAATTTGGTTCTGCTCCTTGGCGCGACCGATAGATAGAAATAACGATTTTCCCTAAAGTAATGAGAAGTTTAGTTCTGGCGCGGTTCATGCATGGTACTCCCTCCGTTCCTAAATATTTGTCTTTCTAGAGATTTTAACAAGTGACTACATACGGAGCAAAATGAGTGAATCTACACTCTAAAATATGTCTATATACATCCGTATGTGGTAGTCCATTTGAAATCTCTAAAAAGACAAGTATTTAGGAACGGAGGGAGTACGTACAAAAATTATGAAGTTGATGCGAAAGGTAAGATAATTACTAGTATAATATATTACTACATGGAATTGACGGAAAGATAAAGATACATACGAATCCATCAACGACATCCTCATGCCCTAGTGCATCGGGTCACCAACCGACGTGTGAGGAGCAGCGGCGTTGGCGGCGAGCTCAACGTGCTTCTAAACAATGCCGTCCAAGGTTGCCCTGCGGTCCAAGAAGGCCAGCATCCTATCGTCCTCCTCTTGCACGTAGTAGTCCTTGTGGATGATTTGCTCGTAGACGTGGGTGATTATGTCGATGGTGTCTTGCTGCGCCAGGCGCTACGCGGCGAGCGCGACCTCGAGGTGGACATTCTCTGGGGCCACGGCGGGCAGTCGCAGGGCCACCAGTGCGTCGAAGAGGTTGTCACCGTAGAGGCTATTGAGGGTGGCGGGCATCGCAGAGCCTGGGCGCATGGGCTTGAGGCATACGTCAAGGTCGTTCACGAGCTTCTTGACGACGGTGAACTTGTCGAGAAAGCCGGCGAGGACCTCGTCGAACAAGGAGACGAAGCTGTCATCCAAGAGGCCTCTCGCCCTAGCGGCCTCAAGCACGACCTGGAGACGTTCCTCGGTGCCGGGCCGCAGGCTGGCGTCGTGGACCATCAGGCACAGCCGGCTCATGCTCGCGCTCATCGCCTCCATGGGTCTAGCTTCTAGTCAACTGATCTTGCGATTGGAGTGATCACTCTTGCCCTTAGTTAGGGTGCGTAGGTGCGTAGGATTTCGTAGATTGGACTAGCAGGGAGCCTTTATATGAGAAGTGCACACTGCGTTGCATTCACGTGTGTGTTGGCCATCTACTCCTCGGCCCTCCCTCCATACCGAGACCAAGTTGGGGCAAAACGAGAGAACTTTGATGTTTACTACTCCCTCCGTCTAGGTGTATAAAGTCAATCCCAAAACACTTAGGCATGGTGCATTAACTCCCACCTCGTTTCTTGTTTCTTGACATATCAACCAATAAGAGATGCAAGGCGTGCATGCTTTCAATGACTTGAGACTACCAAACACGACATGCAGTGGTTAGTTCATTGCATGCAATGCTATTAATTAGCAAATAAACATTAAGTTCTCTCATTTTCCCATATTCCTTGGTCATGGTGCACAACCTAAGATGACTTATTCACCTAGACGGAGGGAGTAGTATTTTGTAATTAATGTCATTGCATGCAGAGAATTGAGCACTGCATGTTGTGCTAAGAGCAAGTACAATAAGGTACAGTCAGCAGGCTGTAAGGAGTAAAGTAATATTTCCATGCTTAGTTGGAGGAGAGAGGATAGGAGAGAGAATGTAAGTGGGCTCTCATGCAAGAGCCAGCTGCAGCACGTGCTCCTAGGCACTATTTGAGAGTAGAAGGTGAGCCATGTATTAATAAAGTAGCACATACTTATAGCTAATTGTTATACATGTTGGCTATAAGGTTGGCTATAGATGACATGGCACTTTCTTATAGCCAACAGTTGGCTATACTATTAACCATGCTCTAAGTAGTCTCAAGTCTTTGAATGCATACGAACCCCACGTCTCCTATTGGTTGATTTCTTTTTTCATTGCAAAAAACAGGGAACGAGGTGGGTAGTTAATGCACCGCGCGTAAAAGTTTTGGGATTACTTGGTTTTCATAACGTAAATAATGCACCAGTACGGAGGGAGTACAATAGTAGTTTGATTGATGAGATTTCAGATTTGAGCGATCTACCGGAAGGGAGAGTGTATACTATCATCGGGAACTACATTCAAAATCAAATAAAACAATACTCCATGTATTTATTTACAGAGGGAGTAGTATATTTTTTGTGACATGCATTACTAGATATTGCTAGTCAAATACTAAATCCAGACGGAGGCATGGTAGTAGTACTACTAAATCCAGACGGTGGTGCTAGTATTGGTAGTACTACCAATGTAGTATTGTACTACTGTACTACCCGTTGGTCACATTATTACGTGTTGCTCCTCACAGTGAAATGACAAGACCCTGCGTCGGAGATGACGACTGAGTGTAGGCGCCGTGTACGGCATACCAAAGTCAGCCTCACCATGTGCAGTCACTATCATCATGGTTGTAGAGCTAGCCTGCTTAACTAGCCGTGTTCAAAATAATTTCCCGTGCGTTGCCACGAGTAATAATAAATATTGTACTCGAGTAATGGGTAGTATATCATTTCCACACCTATGCACGCGAACATTTATCGTAACATAGTACCTCGTGCTAGATAGTCGTAATATTACAAGTTTCAAACTAATGTTACAAATGCTAGGAGTAATGTTGCACCTACGAAGAGGGAATTATTAGGAAGTTTACGTAAGAACTTTCGTTACTTTAGGTGGATACAGCATTATCGTACAAACTAAAGTCCACCGCCCTGACAAGTCACTAATTGGCAAATAAATTTTTGAGTCTCTGGCAACTTGATGTTTCAAAAACAAATTCAGCTTCTGCGGAGACTTTGTCGTTTAGGCTTAGACGCTTGCGGTGATCAGCACGCCATTCATTGTTGCGCCAGAGAATGCCAAACCTCATTACCTTGAGCACACTTGCCTTCAGAACAAAGAACCTGGCCAATTTAATCTTAGATGTGCTGCCTCGGTAGTCGATCAAATCAATTTCTGTAAGATGGAGATCAAGGCATTCGATGAGATTGTTATGGTGCTGCACATTTTTCACTTTCGGGTCTTTTTTATCTGCAAAAGTAGAGAACATATTAGAGCACCTGGCTATATAAGATTGTCGTGTCATCAATAGGTACCAATATCATTCGCTCATACGATAGGGTTGGCTATAGGGTTGGATCTAAGGCAAGTGATATTTTTGCACTCTCTCCCTCTTTCTCTTTCCTCTCATTTACCTAGGAGCACGTGAAGAGCTTGGGCATTTGTTGCCTTCCACTATGTGGCCGATGCAATATTTCTCAAAAGTATGCCACATACAATACGCATCGATGTCAAATCAAAAGATTTTGGCACCGCTCTAGCAATGTGAGAGAGTTGGCACCACTGTGCACACAGACCCACATGTACAAACAAATCAATCAAACCAACTACACCAGCCTCTCCCTCTCCTAAACAAGTGTTTTGTATTGCCTCAGTCCTCTCCCTCTCCCATGCAAGTGTTTTTTGATTGCGTGAGTTAATTTGGCACCAGAGCAAAGTAGGTGATCCAGATTGGGGCACCAGGGAGCAATGAAGGGCATCGATGCCAAATGCATCAGAAGTGAATTTGGCACGTGTTTTGGCCTACATAGTGGAGGGCCATTATAGCCCACTTTTGTACTACCTCGTATTTAGTGTAAAATTTTGACCATACATTTACCTAAGAAAATGCCAATGCATGTCACCAAAAATTATACCATTTGAAATTATGTTCAAATACGAATCCAACGATATAATTTTTAGTGACATGCATTAACACTTTGTCAGTTAAATCTATGATCAAATTTTGATACTACAAAATACTACGTATGAAGAGTAAACCAGGACGGAGGTAGTACTTGCTCTTATGCTAACCATAGAGTTACTAGTCTAAGTTACTTGCCACTATGACTAGCCTAGGCTACTAGTACAACAAAATAACGATGCAGGTGATCACGTGAGAAAAAATACTAAAAACATTTCTTTCGGTGCAGTGCGTAGATGCAGTTTTGAACACTACACTTGTCATCATAATTTGGGAAAATTATGAAAAAATTGAGCTACGTTGTGATTACCATTTACTAATCGGAAAGAAGTTTCACCTCGATGAGTAGCTTCACCATGCACGGAAAGCATGTAAGGAATCCAACAACTTGATCCAGATTGGGACCAATATATTTTATTGCCAAGATCTTCACTGTGTGCACAGACTAGGTCAAGCTTGTGGGAATCATTTTCTGGATGACAGTCGTAAATACATCAAGAAGAAATTTAAAAATGTGAATTTCAAGAAGACGGAGAAGAAGATGAGTGTTGTACCTGAACGATTACGGATCCAATAAAGAGTTTGGAGAATTTGGCAGACTAGTACACCAACGCTGTCAATTTCGGCGCGTCAATGACCCTGATTTTTGTTGGACCTTCTAGATGAGATACAAGCAATCTCTCAAGGAAAGGCGCATTCTCAATGACCATAACGTGGAACAGCTGGAGTGATCTCTTCCCAATTGATGTCTTTTTGCGGGGCCAGCAAGACACATAAATCCATCAGAGATTCGTCGAGGCGATGTGGAGGCTAATGAACCCATGGATCTGCCGAAGACGAAGGTACTCGAGCGCAGTACAGCTGCGGAGCAGGTGCTCCATAGCCTTCTTCGAGATGCCAATGTCGAAGAGGTCGAGCTGCTTGAGTTGAGAGAGAAGAAGGGCGAGCGCGGCATTAATCTAGGGAAAATAGCAGGAGCTGAAGCTGGCACATCGCAGCATTGGCGTGAGGCAGAGCGCGGACGGCGACAGAGAGCGACATCATCCAGCTTCAAACCTGAGCTCCTCGAGCTGATCTATGGCGGGGGATAAGAACCACTCGTCTAACTTGGCTTGGACCTTGCAGTTGGTACTGAACATGCGAATGTCAAGGCGTCTGGCTAGCCCAGGGTGCGATGCAAGGATCTTGGAGACTGCGGCCATGCGTTTGCAATCCCCGTCGCAGAGGCAGCTGTCGGCGGTGAGGTTGAGGGGGACGCGGTGCCAGAGGGGGCGCCACCGCCGGGAGAGCAGGGTGGTCCGCACGGCAGATTTGGTGGGGAGGAGGGCGATGATGACGAGCAGCATGTCGTCGGGGAGGCTGCTGATGAAGTCCAGGCTCGCCGGATGCGGTTTTGGCTCGAGCCGCCTCCGCTTGTTGGCTGCCTCACCGTCCATATTAGCCGGCGGTGACGCCGGTGTACACATGTGCTGGTGTGTATTTTGTGCTGGGTGTGCGTGAGTGCGTCCTTGTGTGCATGCCGCCGTGCAGTGGTGTAGTGTGCACGAGTGCGTCCTTCACGCGGAAGAAGTATGCCCTCAATTTACTAGCGGAATTGCTTCACGCACGACAGTAAATGCATGACGCCTGCATGATTCTCCTTCCCCAACAGTGCTCCTGCATGCACGCTAGCTGTTGGTGTTGCCATGTCTGAATCATGCATGCATCGGCCGTGCATGCGTCGTGTGTAGAGCAGCGCTGATTTACTAGCGTGCGGGGTGCTACCGCGAGTGGTTTCAACTTTTTTAATTAACCGCGTGTCAGATGGGCCTCCAGTTTACTTATTTTCACCCACTGCCTGTGGGGACCCCGACTCATAAGTCGTGATCACCGAATGCATGTGTACAGTGATCCCAGAGATCAATGCTCACTGGACACACAGAAGCTGAATAACAAGAGTCTTACATCCATACATACCGGTTTACACAATTTATGACCATTATGGTCAAGTCTTGAGTATATCATCGCAGTGGAAAATCTTCGTCGATAACTTGGACCCATGCCATCTGCCTTAACCCTACAGGCATTCTGACTGGGAAGCGTCCTAGCTCGCATGTTCGTCACCAAAGTATTCTTCATTATACCTTGTTCTTTCATGCCTGGCCAATAAAATAACTAGTGGCAAGCCAATGAGTACTTTGAATGTACTCGCAAGCAACCCATGTTTCGGATCAAGGTAACAATGCACGGCATATAACTAAGTAACTTGCAAATGCGGGTTTGAGTGAAATGACATGATCAAGCCTCTAGTAAAACATGCATCATAAGGATTCAGATTTTTGTGTGAACAGGTTATAGATATCAACATAAATAGAGTTTAGAACAACTCTAGCTTAATCAACACGTCAAGTCTTTACTTGACCCATGCAACTTACACATACCAAGTTTGTAAAAATTCTGGACATAGTTTAAGTAGCACCACCCAACTGTCCTTGACCGTGGACATGGCTATTCGAATAGTTTGACACTCTGCAGAGATTGTACACTTTACCCACAAGATTCGGGAAGCTTCCATGTCATCCACGACCCGCAGTACCTCAAGTACCCGGGGTAAGCTCCCGGTCACTATCTTTCCCTAGGTGACGCTAACATAGAGTCCACTCGTTAGTACACGGCCCTCGTGTATAATCATAAAGATCTTGGGACTTGCCCTTTCATTTTCACATCTACACGAAGGGACCAACGGTGTGTCCGGTGCCCTGTAAAAACAGTCATGGCCGTCTATCCAAGCACGAACCCATCCCGAGAGTGAACTCACGTCACCCCCGTCACTAGTAATGTGGGCACCATGCTAGTATCAGACTAGGTAATCAATAATGCCCCGTCCCATAAGAGGTAGTGTGGTTGTACGAGTTTAGTTGGGACGGTCAACACACCTTAAATCTAATCCATCTTTTACACATGAAAATGCTTTGGCACACCACTTCTTCATCAAGTGGTGACCTAGTTCAACATCACCCATGGGCATTAGGGGCACCCGATGGGGTTTTTGAAAGATTGTAACCAAGTGATGATAATGACATAAATGCATCATCAAGTATTTATCGTATCTCTAAGCACAAGGTAGAGTTACGAACATGCAAGTATTAATGGGTAGGCATCAATGCAATGGTCATGACAACTCATCATCAACATCATCATTATGCATACGGAAGGTTACCAATGAACAAGAGAGGGGTATCATGGTCAAAGGGCTGCTTGCCTGGATCAACAAAGTCCTCGGGTCTTCAAATGTCTCTGGTCCAACTCCTTCATCAATGTCGTAATCTAACGTCGCAAAATAATGGCACACAATAAGGCAATAGCACAAAACAGAAAAATAAATGTACTCATAAAAATGTCCATTTAATTTTGTTAAATATTAGGGTGAAAACTAAGAATGCAAAAATTCTTATTTTTGGAATTGGAGCTATAGAAACAGAGAAATGGATTTTCAAAGAGGGATTTAAATGCTCAAATTTGAATTTAAATTTGAATAGTATAGAAAGGGGTGATGGATTTGCATGAAAGTTACATCATTAAATAGGTGGGTGTTTTAGGGGAATATAGGAGTTAGAATTATTGAATTTGGATAATTATTTTATCCTATGGAATTTCTAGAAAATTTACAGAAAAGAAAAAGAAAAGGCCTAAGGACATGGCCGGGCCAGATCTGCCCGCAGCTGGGTCGGCCTGCAGCCCAGCAGGCCTGGGCGAGCCGAGGCGCGCGCGCCCGCCAGGTTTAAACCTGATGCGCGGGGCCCGGCGTCAGAGAGAGAGAGGCGAGGGAGGGGTGAAGATGACAGGCGGGGCCCGCCTATCATCATCAACCTCGCGGCAGAGAGGCCGGCAAGCTCACCGGCGATGATGCAGGGCACGGAGAGGAAAGCGGACGGCACGGTTGGACTCAGCGTCGCGTCGCCGTTCGGGTGGTGGTGGAGGTGGTCGCCGGAGCAGCCTGGTTCGCCGGCGACGAGGTCACGTGGCGGAGGAGCTTCGGGCGGTGGTGGTTCCGGTCGTTCCCGGCTGCAAAAGGAGCAGGAAAGATAGGGGAAATGGTCAGTGAGGTGAGGTGGTTCCAGATCGGGAGAGAACAGGGGCAGAGGAGGCATGTACCACTCGGACGCCGATGAGCCGAGGTGGCGGAGCTCGAGCTCGAGGCCCTCTGGGGATGAACGAGTGGCTCTGGGTGTCGATAGGGAGTGGGAGGGGACGAGTGGTGGTGAGGGAGAGGCTCGGAGAGGCTTTTAAGTAGGCGGGTGACGGCTCACCATGGTCTAGTGCGCCAGCGAGGTCGTTGCCATTACTAGGGGTCACGGGGGCTCGCTTGTGCGTGTCCGAGGTGTTTGTAGATGTGGTCTACGACCAGGGGAAGGGAGAGAGAGAACGGGGGAGCGTCAGGGCATCGCGCATGTGAGCGTGCTTATTGGAGCTCTCGGGCGGCCATGGCGCGCGTGCGAGGAAGGTAGCAGGAGGGAGAAGGAAGAGGGGGCCGAGGTGTAGCGTGCTGCGGACGTCGAGGCGCATCATCGGGCGTGCGGGGGAGGGCCGAGGTGGTCGGAGGCGTTGGGCAGAGGGCGGCTACAGTGCCTTGGTGCACTATAGCGCGCTCTGGATCGTTCATATGGCCGGCATGGCCATTTTAAAAGGCCAGGGGCATGTCCTCTTGTGTCTTGGGGCTGCCTTGGATGCTCTGGAGTGGATAGGAGCTAGGTGGGGTGCTGCAAATAGAAATGGGAGAGAGAGAAGGTGTTGCCATGGGTGAACAGAGAGAGAAAGAGGTGGGTTTTACCCCCAATAATTGAGCTGTTGAAGGAGGAGGGTTACTAGAGGTAGGAGGTGACCTGGGGCAGCTGTGGTAAAATTTTGGGCTCATGGAGATTAGTGGAAGAGGTCAAAGTGATGATTTTGGAAAAATGGCAGAAAGTGTTTGATGCAAGTTTGAGCTACTTGCACTTTTCTCCTTCTTGTGCCACTTTATGGGGATGATGCACATGACCATTTGGCAATGTGGTAGAAATTTGGGCTCTTTTGGATAAAGTTCACAATGTAACTTTTGTAAACCCTAGAAATCAACAGAAATGGATTTGCTTAGATCTAGCTAAGCTAGTCTCTTCTCCTTGATGCACCACTTGGTGTAGTGTCATTACTTGGGTATTTGAGCATGCCCACAAAGTTTGAGGTCAAAAGGAGAAAGTTGGCAATGTAGAGTTGCTCAAATTTGGATCTGGACAGGGATGGTTTTGGGGCACTTTTGTGAACCAAAATGATTTTGATTGAGATGAAACTTTGCAATATCATCACATTATGCATATGTGACTTGCTAGAATTTTCCTGGATTTATTTGAAAATATTTCTTATAGAAATATTTCAAATACTTGAATTATGCAGAAATGGTTCTTGAGGGTTTTGTACAATATTTTGAACATGACCATGTGTTGAAACTCATATATATGGACAATATATGTCCACTGAGCTTCCCTAAATTTTATCAAATATTTTTGAAACATTAAAATAATTTTAACCTATTAAAGACCATTTCTGGCCTTAAGAAAAAGCCTTTAAATAAAACAGAAAAATAACTTTTAAAATAATATTTTTGTGGTTTTTGGGAGTCCTATATCTAATAGGAGTCAAATATACTTTTTGAAAGATTTTTCACACTCTAAATTAAGTACTTGTAGTGCAAGCCTCAATTCAGGGGGTTTTGGAAAACCTAATTTAGAAAATACTTTTAGGCCAAAATATTTTTGTAAGAAAATACTATTCTGTCCTATACACATGGCATGATCATTGGGCAAGGTTTTGGACCAATGAGAAGGAGTATAAGAGTTGGAGGATTTATTTGATTTTTAGAGCACTTGCAAACAGCAGACAAAAATCCAATCAAGCAAAGTCCAAAACATTCAAAAGTTTTTTGTAAAACCACATTTTATCATGATTTATTATCTTAAGTGTTGTGGCATGAAAATCAGGGTGTGACACTGCCACATGGGCCAGCACACGAAGATAGAGAACATGAGCTGACAAGGCAGCATGTGGACTGGTTGACCGGTCAACTAAACAATATATGGAGCTATACGCTGACACAGTGACCGTATAATCCCTCGGTAAAGAGAGATCGAGTGAGAGGGGAGGCCCGTGAGAGATAGTAGAGAGAGAGAGAAAGAGCTACTCCCTCCATTCGATAATGTGGTGCCTATATTTTTTTTAAAGTCAAACTTTTGAAACTTTGACCAAGTTTATAAAGAAATTATTTATATCTACAATACCAAAGATAAATGATAGTATGAAGTAAGTACATGTTGTGATGAATCTAATGATCGTTCCAGATGTAAATATTTTTCTCCACATATACCTGGTCAAACTTTTCTGAGGTTTGACTTTTCAAAACATCCATATGTTTATGGACGTGAGAGAGTGTCTAACTAGAGAGAGAGTGTGTGTGAAATAGAAAGAGTGAGTGAAAAAAGTGTGTGTGCGTGTGTGAAAGAGACATGGACAACACACGATAAAGTAGGGAAAAAACATGTGTGTCTTATACAAACATATCACACATGCATCTTCAACAGCGGAAGCGAGGTGAGGAGATAGTGTGTGGTTGTTTGCAACCGAGAGAGAAAGACCCCTAGCACGTGGCCAAGAGAGGTCTGACAAACAGGGGAGAGAGGTCGAGAGAGACGTATGGAGAAAATGCAGGCATGGGGAGGAGAGAGTGTGTGTTTGTGACAGAGAGATCCCCTGGAGATCGTGATGGGACTACATGGGTGGGAGATCAAGTGACAAGGTGTGTGCGTGATAGAAGATACCCTGAGAGATATCGAGATAGACGTATGGATGGAAGGAGACAATATGTGAGTTCCTGATGGATAGTGAGAGATAGTCATACTTAGGGGGGGAGTGCGTATGCCTATGATGGAGTGAGAGATTATGGTACTTAGGGGGGTGCGTGTCACATAGAGAGAGAACAAGGGTAGAGAGTGTTAGATGGGTCTACATAGCGCGAGCAAGATATGTGTATGTGTGAACCAGGGAGATATAAAGTTTGAGAGAGATAGAGGAGCCCCGATACGGCTGAGTGGTGCGCCAGATAGCTGAGAGGGGGAAAGAGATACTCCATCCGTTCGATAATGCAGTGCATATTAAATTTTTAGAAGTCAAACTTTGGAAACTTTGACCAGGTTTACGCAAATATTATTTATATCTACAATACCAAAGATACATCATGCGAGACTACATCTCATGATGAATCTAGTGATATATGTTTGTCGTTCTAGATGTAAATGTTTTTCTCCACGTACCTGGTCAAACTTTGTGAAGTTTGACTTTTCAATAAATCTATATGCTATGGACCGAAGAGAGTACCTAAGTCGAGAGAGATCAAGTGTGTGTGAAGGAGAAAGAGTGAGTGTGCAAAAGAGTGTGTATGTGTGTGAAAGAGAAAAGGACAACAAACGATAAAATAGAGAGAGTGTGTGTTCGTTACTTATGCAAACATATCACGCATGCGTCTCCGAGATAGAAAAGCGAGGTGAGGAGATACGAAGATAGCTAGTGCGTGATTGTTTGCAACGGAGAGAGACACCCCTATAACATATGTCCAATAGAGGTCTGGCCAACAAGGGACAGAGGCCGAGAGGGACGCATGGAAAAGATGGATGCATGGGGAGGGAGAGAGGGTGTGTTTGTGATAGAGAGATCCCCTCGAGATCGTGAGGGGACTATATGGGTGGGAGATCGAGGGACGAGGTGTGTGTGCGATAGAAAGATGTCCCGAGAGAAATCGAGATAGACCAAGTGAGGGAAAGAGACAATGCATATGTTTGTGATGGAGACTGAGAAATAGTCATATACATAGGGGGACTGCGTGTGCCTACAATTGAGTGAGAGACAGTCATACTTAGCTAGGCGTGAGATTGTGTGTGTGTGTGTGAGATGGAGAGAGAATGAGGGAGAGAGAGAGAGAGTTTTAGATGGGTCAATCAAGTGCGAGTGAGATATGCATGTGTATGTGTGACCCAGGGAGATGGAGAGTTCGAGAGAGAGAGGGAAGAGCTCCGAGACGGCAGAGTGGTGCGTGAGAGAGTTAAGGTCAACGAGCTAGGGAATTTGTGTGTGTACGATGAGTGCACCCCAGATATTTAGCTTGGACTAGAGAATCATACATTGTGTGCTAGAGAGACCTATACATGGAGTGTGCATGCGAACTAGAAAGACTGACACACACACACACACACACACACACACAGGGAGGGAGAGGGACCGACAAGGTTTGTGTTTGGATGCGTGTGATAGAAATGAAGATTGTCAGCGAGAGAGAGAACAGGAGTCCGGGAGAGGGGGAGGTCGCGTTTATGCATCAAATACTGATATAAACCATGTTTCGATATAAAATTGCATTCAAATATTTGAATTGGAGAACATGTTGTCTGCAATCCACACATGAACGGAGATATGTGTATCAAACAAGTTCATTAATTTGACTTTCAGCATGTTCATGGAGTACTATAATACAACATGCTACTCAATTGAGGTGTTCAATTTTGGATTTAGTTCACTATTTTGACCTGGTGAACGAGCTATTTCATTGAATCAAGATATTTCATTTTGGGTTTGACTCCCGTTTTTGAGTGGGTCAACTATTTGTCATATAGTAAATCGTTAGCAACGAGCATGTAAAAACACATTAGTCCCGAGCATCATCTCACCATCTAAAAAAGAAGTGGCAAGCTAATATTTCAAAATTTGATTCGAATCGACTTGGTAAGGTAGACGTGGATGCTCGTTCTCCCAAAATTTGAACGAACTGCTAAACACCCTCTGCTCGGTGGAATTCGCCCGAGCAAATAAATGGGAGACGTGAAATTACCAGCCTATGTGGGACACGCATCAATTGGCCCATTGTACATCGAGGGTAGGTTCATAACTTCATCCAAGCACGCCTTCTCCTTGGCCGAAATGACAGGTGTCGAATAGTTCATAAACCATGGGCGGCACAACACCCTCTCCTCGGCCGAAATGGTAGGCACCGAATAATTCATAAACCATGGGCGGCAAAACACCCACTCCTCGGCTGAAATCGCTCGCGCCCACTATTTCAAAACACGCCCTCCTCGCCCGAAATCGCTCACGCCCACTATTGGGAGAAGCAAAGTTACTCTACTATCCCCGACCCTCAAGACACACACCCAAGCCTAGAAGACTAAAGGAAGGGGTAGAACTGTAACTCCCCCCCCCCCCCACACACACACACATTTCAGACAAATGCGTCCGTAAGACATGGTTCCCACTCCCAATTCCCCATTCATACATCATGGGCGCCAAATCACCTTCTCCCCGGAAGCTCCCTTCTCCCCAGCCACGAAACCTCAGCCCCTCCTCCATGGCGCACCCCACCGCACCAAATTCACCGCCACCCTCCTCCCCAATGCCGGAGTCGCTGTCCGTTTGCCATCGTGCACTGGGCCATGTGCCTCTTACTCCGTGCTGCCAGAGCTGCCTCGACGACGACCGCGTGAACCGTCCGGAGCCGATTCACCCGCGTCATTCTGCACGGCGCTAGAGCGGCTCCAACTTCAGCCGCGTCAAGGGCCCCGGCGCAGCATCCCCATAGCCGTCGACCGTCACGGCATATCTGCTTTCCTGCCACCGGGAGCCACTGCAACCGCGCCGGCCTCACCGACTTGGCAGCTAGAGCTGCCTCCTTCACCGGGCCGCAAGATAGGTCATACACTCATCTTAAATCACTCTATTTAGGTGTCAGTTGCCTGAATTTTTATTCTGGGCCAGTCGATTCCCAATGGGAAGCAGCACCCCTCGAAGCGGCCGAGCTCCTAGGCTGCCGGTTGGCTGGGGCAGCAGTGCCTCGGTGTCTATCGTAGGGGTGCGGGGGTGCAAGTTCGTCGGGGAAGCAGCGCTTATGTGGCTATCGTAGAGTTGTGTGGGTTGAAGGTACTGCCGCCGCCGGATCTGGATGACGGCGAGTCTTTCTAGTTTGGCCTGGGGCGGCGCAACCACAGCAGTGCGGTGCGGCGGGGGGCGGGGTTTTGGTCAGAGCTCTCGCGGCCAGGGACGCCAGAGGAAGGCTGCTCTACCGGTGGTCGCTGGCTCTTCGGGGAAGATTCTGAATAGTGTCAGTCGGGAGGCACAAGACGGCCATCCAGCCATCCGGCGTAGATCGGACAGTACCAAAAATAAATAAAAATCGTGTGACCCCAATTTAGTTTTCAGTCATCAGACTTGTCACCAGTCTCATACCTTATTGTTGATCTCTTAGGGTATTTCTTCAGATCAAAGATATGTGTCGTTCTTAACATTATGTGTTTTCTGCATCTTCGGCCACACCATCTTCCTTCTCACCGTAGCTGCTCCAACAAGGGAAGCATACACCAGAAGGGAGCTATAGTCCCCACTCAACAGTTCCCTACCTCGAATGTGCGTGCCCGACATGGACAGCCACAACAACCGCAGGGCCATCGAGAAGTCAGCAGATGATGCTCACTCCTATGGATGGCGGCCAGATAGGTTGTACCCTCATCTTACTTGTGTGCAACATTTATGGCTTCGTTATTCATCTAAGCATGGAGAATAGATTATCACATGTCACTGTATATTCATGCTGATGTCTTAAGAGTCTTGTTCAGGAGTTAACGTTGTTCCATAGTTTAGATAAGAGACTTGTTCAGGTGTTAACGATGTTCCATACTTATCATCCATCAGCCAATGCTATCCCACAGGCTAGTGATTATACCACTTCTAATATTACCTATGTTGTTGTTCTTTAATACTTTTGTGTGCCATCTAGTTAATCTTGAGTACAAAAAATACATATTCTGTAGCTTTCATATGTGTTCTCCCTTTAGTTTTTTAGACCTGTTGCTGCTGGTTAAGTCCAGTCCTACTATTTATGTCGTCTCCTACAGGCACCCATTACATAATCTAACTACTAGTTGTCTTCCATGCATGTTAGATATAATTGCACACACTGATATATCCACAAGAACCTCGCAGAGCAATGTAACGGCCAACAAACTTGACGTTAATGATACCCAATATGATGGAACAGTTAAAGGCAGTTCTTCAGAAGACTTGCAGAAAGATGATGAATCCTATTCACCCCACAAGTTCCTTGCTCTAACTTGGCCCGTGATATGGGTACATCATGCATATAATGTCTTGGAGTGCATCTACTCTGTTGCAATGCCATGTGCTTAGCATGCTGATCATGCATGTAAATATGTCATGCCTTCCAGTTTTTCAGTACCTATTCCATTCATGATAACATGTTTTCAAATTCAAGTACTCTCATTCTACTCTATCGCAATGCCATCTGCTTAGTCTGGACATCATGCTTTTAATATCTTATGCATTGTTATTCATCAGTATGTACTCCATCCGTCTACCATACCATGTTTTTTTACATTGAAGTGATGTTCTACTGGTCTATTGCAATGCTATCTTAGTTTCCCAATCATACACGCATATGTTGCCTTCATGTTTTTCTGTACCTATTCAGCTATCATGTAGTTGTACATTCAACTAGTGTTTTTTTACTCTGTAGTCCTGTCGTATCACTAGCTCTTACATCATACTCCCTCCATCCGGATTACATGTCGCAGAAATTGATAAAAATGGATGTATCTAGAACTGAAATATGCCTAGACACATTCATTTATTTCCGGATGGAGGGAATACATGTCAATATGTCATGCCTTTCTATTCTTCAGTACCTATTCCATCTCTCTGCCGTAGTATGTTTTATAATTGAAGCACCATTCTTCTATATAAGGCATGCAAGGGGAAGATGGCTATGTTAGAATCTGAAGGGCTACAAACAAGGTCTTTGCAAAAGATCCAAACGCCAGGAGATAGTAAACCAACTCTAGTGTTCATAGATACTGCTCCAGCATAGAGAAACCCAACTCCTCCTGATAATCAGCAGATTACAGTGGCCAGAGAACTAGTCCGCTCCAGGCCAGCAAAAATATGTCAACTCCATTCCAAGAAGCATGTGCGTATCCTCGCATCATGAAATTTTATAGCATTCAGATCATATTTTCTACATGTTTCTTACCCATCTCTCTTTTAGAAAACAAGCTTAAAGGATAGAAGACTTTTTATACTGGGATCGTGTTCGAGGAAAGTATCTTGTGGGAATTCTCTGTGCTCCAATGCTAATGTAAGTACCTGTTGTATATTACTATATTTTTACATCAGCATGTATTTTGTTAATCGGCGTGAATCCAACCTTTATCTGATCTAAATTTACTTGTAGCAAAATGTATAATTAAAGGCGACAATGTTGATTTTTGTAAGGAAAACTGCCTGGTAGTTTTGCATACTGAGCTGCATGAGTGTACTATCTCATATCATGCACATTACTAAATTGTAGTGCTGTGGTGTGGTTTGGTTGCCCAATCATTCATTGTGTCAATGTTGCTTTCCTATTATCTTACCTGGCTGATGATAGTTGTGCCATATTGTGTTAATTTGGTGTAGCCTAGTGTGGTCTGGTTGACCAAACGTTCATTGTGTCAATGTTGCTTTCCTATTATATGACATGGCCAATGATAGCAATGCTAGTGTGTTAATTTGGCGCAGGCTACTGAAGATAAGAAGACAAACTCTGAAAACAGCAAGGCAACCCCATTGTTTCCTTCCAATAAATCTAGGGCAGGTAATATGGCAATAACTCTTGATTAATCTGTTCCGTTCCCCTCCTAATTTATGTTATGATGTAGTGGTCGAGACACTCTGTCGGGGAACACAGACAGGGGTATATGTGTTCCCCTGACCGTGCATGAACGGCAAGCCAACAGGCTCAGAGACAAGATTGCAAGACCAAGATCAAACCAAACAAGGAGGATCAATTCCTTTGAAGGATCCAAGTGCAAGTCAAGAAGGCCAAGGCGAGCCAAAGGAACGAGGCATCGCTAAGGGAAGAGCCTACCTTGCCGGGCAGGCGAGCCTGGCAAGGTTGGGTTTTGCCCCGGAAGCAAGCTCCCAGATCGTCCCGGCAGGCCTGCCGGGGCTGGCGGAGGCAAGCCACTCCACCGCTCCACCTCACAAGCAACGCAAGTCAGTAATCGAAGCGGTGTCAAGCTCCAAGGTGACTAAGTGGCTGCTTTCTGCCACATGGCAGCCACTTCCTACAGCAAACACCACCATATGACACCCGTCCTGAGACGTGTCAAGCAAGCAGGCGCGAAGCTGGCAAGACAGCCCGGCAGGGCCTGCCGGGAAAGCAATCATGTGACACAGAGCGGCACATTTAATGCGCTCTATCAGCCTACAGAGTTAGATATGATAGCACTGTTAGCTATCTAATCAGTACACAAAGACTGATTTGCCACTGTGGTGACCCCTTAGTCTATAAAAGGAGGCCCATGACGACCGTAGAAAGGGTTGGATCCTCGCATATCCATACGCATGTAGCCACTCTCGCCCCCAGAGCAACCTTGCCGGGCGAGTGTGCTACGTTTCACCACCATCAATCCACCAAAGCAGGAGTAGGGTTTTACGCCTCACGGCGGCCCGAACCTGGGTAAAGACTGCCCGTGTGATCTCTGCCGTGTTACGCGACGTTTCTCCGCTCTTTGTGCAACGTGTCCATCCCCCCGCCGAACCAAAAGGGGCTGATGGACCCATAAGTGGCCGTGGTTTCCCATGACATCTCTGGTGCGCCAGGTAGGGGGATCACCGGCGCAAACCTAAGGGCGTTGGCAGAGCATCGTCTCCATGATAGCCCCGCCGAAGCTTTTGGCATCGGTGGTGCTCATGAAGATATGAAGACAGAGCAGAAGAGCGGGGTCGTCCCCGTGCCTACTTCGTTCGTCATCTCGTCCCACCGCGGTCACGGCCGTGGTGAACATAGGCGCTGACGGTGGAATGCTCCCCCCCCCCAGGCGACCTAGGCGGCGCGACCACCGATCGGGCGCCGTCCGGGGGGAAGGGGCAAGGCGCATGGGAATGAGGCTCCTCTTTTCATCTCTCTCCCTCTTCGGCAATCGAGCTGCTCTGCCCCTGGCATCGTCAATGTCGATGAGTACCGCGCGGTACTCGGTTTGGCATTTACCCTGCTTAGGGAAATCCTGAGTAGAACGCCGATATGAATCCATTGATTGATACCCTGGCAGGTATGCTCCGGCAAGGCCGTCCGCACTGGTGGGACTTTTGCGCCAGCCGCTGTCGGATTGTTCGAAAGGAGTGGAGGAGAGAAGGAGGGGCCGGGAAAGCCCGACACCCTATCTTGTCGCCCGCCAGATGCGCTTGACGTGTGTTGGTCCCTGCCGGGAACCAGAGAGTTGTTCGCTGGCCTCCGTCTTTTCTGGTATTGCGAGCACGCCAAATGCACGCAACTGGAAGGGATGGGGAGGAGCAAGAATAAAAGCTAAGTCCAAGCAATCATTTCCTTTTGATGAATCCTAGATTTTTGCATCCGTTTATCCCTTGGTTTTTGTAAGTGTTCGTACTATGAAATCCTTCGTGTGATGGAACCTTGGCTAGTTCTTTGTCTGCACCCTCGTTCTGTCTCGAGCCCTGCTCACAGAACAAGCGGCTGTGTCAAGAGCGACCAAGGAAAAACTTGCTGGGACGCATCCACGCCAAGATGAATGTTAAGGGCCAGACCCTTACAACAATCGCGGCAATATGATACCGGCAAGCAACCAGAACATACATCGGGACTAATCGTATGAACGTGTGCATATAAGCTCAGAGGGATAAACGAGCGATTAAAGTTAAGCAGGGGACATCAGTTCCATGCAAACGTCAAATAGTGTGACATCTAAACACGAAGCATACATCATGTTTTGTTACAGGATAGCACGATAACAAGAATAGCTCGGAGTTAAGCCCGGCGACCGCGTGAAGCCGATGGGACGTGAAGGGCCCTGGCAGCCAGAGGGGCGGCTTTCTCTTTGGCAGTTGGAACATCAGCACCCACCGGTGGCTCCTTAAATCCGTCGGCAAGGTCAAGGTCTGGATGGCGACAGGCGATGTTGCTCAGGACCATGAGGAGGGCGTCGTGAGCAAGCCTCCGGGACTCAGTCGCGAAGCGCTTGGCCCTCCCCTCTTCATGCACCTTCAGCTTTTCGATCAGCTCATTGAAGAAAACCCCCAGTTTGACACTGGGGACCTCCTGCCTGTTGACCGAGAAAGCTGGCCCGTCCATGCCCATTGTAACGGTCTGAGCAGCAAGGCGCATAGCAATGTCAACCATGCTCCTGATCCAGAGGTTCACCTGCTCGGATTGGTTCATTAGCTTGTCCTCTGCATCCTTCCGGAGGCGCTGGGCGGTGTCTAGATCTCTGGACAACTGTTGCTGGTGGGATCCGTTGGACTCTGCCGCGCTTTCCAAGGTGCCGATCCTGGCCTTCAGATCCGTGATGGCACTGTTGGCGGTTTCAAGACTTTGGGTCCTGGAGGAAAGCTGCGACTGCACATCGCTCAGAAGGACCTCCGGCTTTCACGTTTCCTCTTTGAGAGCCTCCACCTCCTTGGTGCTCCCGGCAAGCTCCTCAGTTAGCTAAGTCACCTGCCAATCAAGGTCAGTCCTGGCAGCGGATGCGGCAGTGAGTTCGTCAGTGAGTTTCTTCAGCCGAACAGCAGAATCGGTTGTTAGGGCGTCCAGGGCAGCTTTGTGCTTGTCCTCCAACTCCTTGGTGCGTTGCTGCACGAGGGCTTCTAGATCACCATTCTTGGCGCGAAGGGTGGCTTCAAGCTTCTCCTCCCGGAGAGAAATCTCTTGCTCTCTGCTGTCCAGACATGCCTTGCGATCTGCCAGGCGTGCTTCACGGGCTATGACATCTTCCCTCGTCATCAGAATCGCCTCCTGCTGCCTCATAAGTGCCTGGAACTGCTTGACGTGCCATTCGTGCAACTCCAGACACTAGTCCTTCAGCTTCTGGTCCACTTTGTTGGCGGACTCGCATTGCTCTTTGAGCGCCTACCACTTCTGGTCGTGTCGGGCCCGCATCTCTTTGATGCCCGCCGCCACGGACTCCAGGAAGGACAAATCCACTGCAACGGCAACAGAATCACCCGATTCTTCAACTCCTTGGTGCAGCAATGCTAGGATTCACTGGAGCTCTTCATCAAACTCCGTGTTCATCGATGCCGATGGGCCGGGGGCTCCAATCCCGGGCCGCGCCAACACCAACGCCAACTGGCTTAAGGGGGATGGCGAGGTCCCCACCATGGGCCCAAAAGAGGGGAGGGGATCCATGGTTTGGAGTGGAATCTTCCCCTCGACCACCGCTCCCACCTCTGGGGCACTTCAAAAGTATGCTCCGCCAACACCAGAGGATCTTGAACACTCCTAGCAACGGAGCCCTGTCCCTCCGCGGTGGCGATCTCGGCGGCTTCGTCCGCGGCAGCTCTCCCTATGTTGGCCACCTCTTCCAGCAGTTCTGGATCTTTGGCCTGGAGGACTGCGGATGAAAGGACAAGCGAATGAAAGAAAAAGGGCAGAAGATTTAGATAAAGGGAGAGGGGATACATAAGAAAAAGAAAGAGAAGAGTTGAAGTTAAGTACCCGGAGAAGTCTGCCGGGCAGGGGCCTCAGCTTCACCGGTAGCATCAGTTGCCGGCCCATGAACTCCACCCCCTGCCGCGGCAGCCACGGCAATGCTCTGTGCGGGCTCATCCACAGAGGGTCTTGCCAGGGGTTCTTTGGCTGGGTCAGGAGAAGGAACCAGCCCTCCACTTTTAGGCCGAGGGCTGGGTTGGGGGCTCGGTACGGGATCCTCCATATGGCTCCCCACCAAATCCAAGCTCTCCACAGTCTTCGGCGACCCAGCATGCCGGAGCCTCTTCGACCGATGGATGAGGGTCTCTGTTTCCTCCTCCTCCACCCTGCCAATGATGGCAAAACAAAAGGTCAGCCAGCAAAGACAATCAAGTATACTAAAGTTATCATGAAGAGGGAAATTTTCCTTACTCCTCATTAATGAGCATGGAGCTCAAATCAAATTCCATGGGCGGTGGGGATGCTCTGCCTCTCTTCTGGGATGGAGAGGCGGAGCTTTCTGGCAGCCCCAAACCTTGCTGGAGCGCTGGGGGCTCTGATGAAGACAAGCTCTACGAAGAGCTCGAACCAGAATGAGAGCCGGAATCGCCCTCCACATCCATCGATTGCCTGGCGGGAGAAGCTTTGATGCCGGCAAGGCGAGGAGATTGGCGGCACACCACGTCTGGCTTGGTATTTCTGGTGGTGGTCTTCTTCACCTTCTTGGCAGCAGGTGCTGGATTTGGGGCCGCCGCTCCCTGGTTAGCAGCACGCCTGCGGGGACGCTGATCCAAAATTGGCTCAGGGGCTTGAGGACCAGCCGCGAGCCACTCCGCTTCGGGCTCCACTGCCTCGGCAGCCTCCTCCTCCCTCTGGAGCTCTGCTACCGCAGTGGCTAGAGCCTCAAGTCCGGAGAACTCGTCCCCGGCAAGATCTTCCCCGGCAACCTCTTCCGTGGCCTGCGCCTCGCTACCACCATGAGAAGAACTCTCATCCTCAGCTTTTCCCTTCCCGACCTTTGCGGCTCTTGCCATTGCAGTAATTGGGGCAGCTTTGTCCTCCTCAATCCTCCTCTTGATAAACACTGCCTCCACGGTGGAGGTGTGTTTGTACATGTTGGTCTCCACTCTGACAGCCCTCTCCGCCAGGGCATTGGACCATTCAAGTTCTTCGTCAAGTGTGGGAAACCGCCAATCACTTGCCACCCCATGAGCATTGCAATCCGGCATCCACTTCAAGATCTGTTCCTGGGCCGAATTGACATTCAGAGGGATAACGGTTGCCGGGAGCTTGAACAGCACGAAGTGACCAAACAGCTGGTCGCACAGCCAGGCATGGCCATAAACGGACAAGTTGTTGGCCAAGCCCAGAAGCAACCTCATCATGTCCCCAGCATCACCATACAACCAGGCGGATCTGGCAGCGGCGAGATGCGACGACGGAGAAAATCTGCTCCCACGTGCTCAATGGTTAGCCCGGCAGCCTTCAGGCGGGTGATCCTGTTTATTGCTGGGCGAAGCCTTTCATTGGTGAGGCCGAATGCGCTCCATTCCTTGCTGCACTCGACACACACAGTCTGTGCTTCGTAGAACTCTGGGGCTTCCTCATCCTGAATCTAGCACCAGTCTCCTCTCCACTCATCCCACCGCTCGCGCTGCAGACCTGGGATATAATCCTAGGACTTCCTTGCCACCCGTGGCATCCAGCTGATGTTCCCGAAGCGGTGAAATTTGTTCTCCACCCGCGGGACGAAGTAATACCTGAACAGATCAACATTGGGGGCGACACCAACAAAATTCTCACACAAATGGGAAAATATGGCCATGGTCGCCATTGCATTTGGCGTGAAGTCCAGGAGGTGGAATCCATAAATCATCATCATCGCCTCAAAGAAATCAGAAAAAGGAGGGCAGAGGCCGCAGATGAAATATGCGCAGAAGAATCGGTATGAATTTGGCGGATCTTCTTCCCCCTCCGCCAAAACGTTGGGCGCGTCGTGCCCTTTCGGGACTTCCCTCCCCCACAAGTACCCGTACCTTTCCTACAGAACCGGGCCGTCCAGGTTCGACAGAAAGAAGACGACATCTCCCCTCCACTTCCTGTCCAGGTCCGTCGCCCTCTTGCTTCCCTCAGTGACCACCTCCTTCGCCGCGGCCATCTGCTTCCCTTTTGCTGTTGTTTTCTTCCCCATTCTCATGGACGCCGGTGCGAACGGGGAAGGAATCAGGCGGAGGAACGGCGGCGGGCAAGGGAGAGAAGGAGGGGCGGTTGTTTGGCTAGCAGAGGAAGATGATGGGAGGGCAGGACAGGCGACAAGTGAACCGTGCCGTTCCATGTTTTCCTATCTTAAGGGGAAAAGGCGTGGAGCGGGGACGCAACGCTCCAGAAGTGACCATTTTACATTAACTGCAACAGTCCCACGACCCCACAACTCGCAGTAATTGTGCGAAATGGACATTGGATTGACTGGTCATCATGACGAACCATGATGCGAGCAGCCCACGTGTCCGTGCACTGGTTTAGGGCCTAACCCAACGTGCCCAGTGACACGTATGGCCTAGGCCCGGGGGCTTATGTCAGGGAACACAACAGGGGTATATGTGTTCCCCTGACCGTGCAAGAACGGCAAGCCAACAGGCTCAGAGACAAGATTACAAGACCAAGATCAAACCAAACAAGGAGGATCAATTCCTTTGAAGGATCCAAGTGCAAGTCAAGAAGGACAAGGCGAACCAGAGGAACGAGGCATCGCTAAGGGAAGAGCCTACCTTGCCGGGCAGGCGAGCCTGGCAAGGTTGGGTTTTGCCCCTGAAGCAAGCTCCCAGATCGTCCCGGCAGGCCTGCCGG
Organism: Thinopyrum elongatum; assembly: GCA_011799875.1. Lineage (NCBI taxonomy): Eukaryota > Viridiplantae > Streptophyta > Magnoliopsida > Poales > Poaceae > Thinopyrum > Thinopyrum elongatum. The sequence continues at coordinate 87,642,080 of CM022300.1, forward strand.
GGCTAGCAGAGGCAAGCCACTCCACCGCTCCACCTCACAAGCGACGCAAGTCAGTAATCGAAGCAGTGTCAAGCTCCAAGGTGACTAAGTGGCTGCTTTCTGCCACATGGCAGCCACTTCCTACAGCAAACACCACCATATGACACCCGTCCTGAGACATGTCAAGCAAGCAGGCGCGAAGCTGGCAAGACAGCCTGGCAGGGCCTGCCGGGCAAGCTGTGATGTGACACAGAGCGACGCATTTAATGTGCTCTGTCAGCCTACAGAGTTAGATATGATAGCACTGTTAGCTATCTAATCAGTACACAAAGACTGATTTGCCACTGTGGTGACCCCTTAGTCTATAAAAGGAGGCCCATGGCGACCATAGAAAGGGTTGGATCCTCGCATCTCCATACGCGCGTAGCCACTCTCGCCCCCAGAGCAACCTTGTCGGGCGAGTGTGCTACGTTTCACCACCATTATCCACCATCAATCCACCAAAGCAGGAGTAGGGTTTTATGCCTCACGGCGGCCTGAACCTGGGTAAAGACTGCCCATGTGATCTCTGCCGTGCTGCGCGACATTTCTCCGCTCTTTGTGCAACGTGTCCATCCCCCCTCTGAACCAAAAGGGGCTGATGGTCCCATAGGTGGCCGTGGTTTCCCATGACACACTCTCCACTATCAATAATACAAGCCTGCCAAAATCGCCATCTGAATATGTTCAGTTTCCTCTGTCTCGAATCCAACGGAAAAAATGTATGTTTGTGAACCAATTATTGGCTGAAGCAATGATGGAAATCATGGAGGAATCAAAGGTACACATCTTGCGCAACAACAACTGATCAATGATTTCAGAGATAGTGTAGCAAAGAAGGAAGAACTTGCTCACGTGCTTATGGGCGTCATCCGCGCTGAGGTTGTAGATTGTGAGGTTGTAGATCGTTAAGTTCTGTTCATTTATTTGCACTGGCATCAATCTTTGATTGCCCAGTGGATGTAATATCATGTAATATATGCTGGATGTGCTATGTTTTCCCCATTATGCCATACATTTGCTTAGCGCGCCTCGCATTCTAGCTAACTGGTCGCTAGGAAGGCAAAAAATCTATGAAATTAATAGCTAGCACGAACCATCGTGGACCCTTTGTGAAAGATAGCGGCCCACTGCCTTAATGGGCCCCCTAATGGGCTCGCATGGGCCAAAATTCTCTTCGGGCTTTGGTTTATCTGTTTTTGTCCTATTCATAAATGCTCGTAATGGGCTCAAATTATAATTGGGCCTCCAAACAGGTTCGAACATTAGTGGGCCAATAAGTTGATGGGCCGTAACAAGGCCGAAAGCTCTATTGGGCCGCTATAATTGAAACGAGCCAACAATTAATGCTTGGCCCAGTTACCTCTCGGGTCGTTAACAGGCCGAAATCGAAGCGGGCAACAAGTGGGCCCATTCGATTTCAGGGGCCGTTAACAGGCCGATACTAAGGTCGAGCTGAATATGGCCCAACTGTATTGTGGACCTTTAGCAGGCCAAAAGAGATAGCGGGCTGGTATTGGACCATGAAGAGCATGGGCCGCTAAGAGGCCGAAAGTCAGGTCAGACTGTATACGGCCCAACTGTGTTGTGGGCCTTTAGCAGGCCAAAAGCAAACAGGGCTGAGCATGGGCCGTTAAGAGGCCAAAACTCAGGTCGGACTGCATATGGTCCAACTCCTTTATGGGTCGTTAATAGGCTGAAAGACACACCGGGCTGGAATTGGCCCAACACTTAAATGGGTCGCTAAAGGCCGAAAGACGTACATCCTGAAAATTGGCCATCCCTTGGATGGGCTGTTAACAGGCCGAAACTACGTCGAGCCTCTATTGAGCCCACATATATAGCGGGTTGTTAACGGGCTCGAACTGAGGATGGGCTGCAATGGTGTCAAATAGTTAATGGGCCGTTGACGGCCCGTATTGGCACATCTCGTATGGGTCGTGGGCCTAAATGGACCAGACAGAAGTAGGCCTATATGGGCCGGCCTGCTAATTTTGACTGGGCCAGCCTCTTTCACCTAAATGGGCCACTGTTGGGCCTTGCCACATGTCGACGTATCATAGACGCCTCCCGTACAATAAGTGGATGGCATCTGTCCCAACGCTGAGTCGACACGTGGATCCTCCGGCGAATGAGAATTTTACACGTGGAAAATCCCCATTGGTCCTGACTGTTAACGGGTTCTCGGATCCAAACCGGAACTCGATAGCTTAACGGTGACCTGTTACGGTGGATGCCACATGTAGGCCCTTGACAAAAGCACTTCCATGACGCGTGATTTATCGTCATGGAAGTGGACACTTCCGTGATGATAATTTGTGTATTGTCATGGAACACTTCTATGACATCACAGGTATGACTATCTTGATTCTGTCATAAAATCGTCATGGATGTACATGCATGATAGAAAACATGACCTACTATGACAAACACGTATCATCACGGAAGTGTATTTTTTTTGTAGTGTGTATAGCAAGGCATGGTCACCTATATTGAATTCACGCTTTTGTATCCTTTTATCATGCCATCTTTTAACTTTCTCTTTAAACAATTTGGCATTCTCATAGGCTTGGGTTCTCCATTCATCAAGTGAGCTAATGTCAAATAACCTCTTCTCACCGGCAAGTTTGAAATCATAGTTGAGCTCTTTAATTGCCCAATAAGCTTTATGTTCTAGTTCAAGAGGTAAGTGACATGCTTTTCCATAAACCATTTTGTATGGATACATACCCATAGGGTTTTTATAAGCAGTTCTATAAGCCCATAGTGCATCATCAAGTTTCTTAGACCAATTCTTTCTGGATCTATTAACAGTCTTTTGCAAGATCAATTTTATTTCTCTATTACTTAATTATACTTGACCACTAGACTGAGGATGATAAGGAGATGCAATTATATGGTTAACATCATACTTAGCAAGCAATTTGCGGAAAGCACCATGAATAAAGTGTGAACCACCATCAGTCATTAAATATCTAGGGACTCCAAACCTCGGGAAAATAACTTCTTTAAGCATTTTAATGGAGGTGTTATGATCAACACTACTAGTTGGAATAACTTCTACCCACTTAGTAACATAATCAACAGCAACCAAAATGTGTGTATACCCATTAGAGGAAGGAAAAGGTCCCATATAATCAAATCCCCAAATATCAAATGGTTCAATAACAAGTGAATAATTCATAGGCATTTCCTGACGTCTACTAATATTACCAATTCTTTGACATTCATCACAAGACAAGAAAAACTTACAAGCATACTTGAAAAGGGTAGGCCAATAAAAACCATATTGTAATACCTTGTGTGTAGTTCTATCTCCAGCATGGTGTCCTCCGTAGGCCTCGGAGTGACACTTGCGTAGGATATGTTCCTGTTCATGCTCAGGTACACAACATCTAATAACACCATCTACTCCTTCTTTATAAAGATGTGGGTCATCCCAGAAGTAATGTCTTAAATCATAGAAAAACTTTTTCTTTTGTTGGTATGTGAAACTAGGTGGTATGAATTTGGCAACGATATAATTTACATAGTCAACATACCAAAGAGTATTATGAGAAGCATTTATGACCGCTAATTGTTCATCAGGAAAACTATCATCAATAGGTAGTGGGTCATCAAGAACATTTTCTAACCTAGACAAGTTATCTGCTACGGGGTTCTCAGCTCCCTTTCTATCAATAATATGTAAATCAAATTCTTGTAGCAAGAGAAACCACCTAATAAGTCTAGGTTTAGCATCTTTCTTTTCCATAAGATATTTGATAGCAGCATGGTCAGTGTGAACAGTAACTTTGGAATCAACAATATAAGATCTGAACTTATCACAAGCAAACACAACTGCTAAAAATTCTTTTTCAGTAGTAGCATAATTCCTTTGAGCACTGCCTAGAGTTTTACTAGCATAATGGATAACATTTAATTTCTTATCAACTCTTTGTCCTAGAACAGCACCAACAGCATAATCACTAGCATCACACATAATCTCAAAGGGTAGGTTCCAATCAGGTGGTTGAACAATAGGTGTAGAGATCAAGGCTTTCTTAAGTATTTCAAATGCTTCTACACAATCATCATCAAAACCAAATGGAACATATTTTTGCAAGAGATTAGTGAGAGGCCTAGAAATTATAGACAAGTCTTTAATAAATCTCCTATAGAAACCAGCATGACCAAGGAAACTTCTTATACCTTTGATATCTTTAGGACACGGCATTTTTCCAATAGCATCAACTTTAGCTTTATCAACTTCAATACCTCTTTCGGAGATTTTATGCCCCAAGACAATACCTTCATTAACCATAAATTGGCACTTCTCCCAATTCAAGACAAGATTAGTTTCTTCACATATCTGCAAAACTCGATCAAGGTTGCTTAAGCAATCATCAAAAGAAGTTCCGTAAACGGAAAAAACATCCATGAAAACCTCAACAATCTTTTCACAAAAGTCAGAGAATATAGCAGTCATACATCTTTGAAAGGTAGCAAGTGCATTGCATAAACCAAAAGGCATACGTCTATAAGCAAAGGTACTGAAAGGGCAAGAAAAAGTAGTCTTTTCTTGATCCTCCTGTGACACAGGTATTTGGGAAAAAACAGAATAACCATCTAGAAAGCAGAAGTGTGTATGTTTTGATAGTCTTTCTAGCATTTGATCGATAAAAGGTAGAGGATAATGATCTTTCCTAGTAGCTTTGTTTAATTTTCTAAAATCAATAACCATCCTATAACCTGTGACAATTCTTTGTGGAATCAATTCATTTTTATCATTGGGAACAACAGTAATACCTCCCTTCTTGGGGACACAATAAACATGACTTACCCATCTACTATCAGCAACAGGATAAATTATACCTGCTTCCAGAAGCTTTAGTATTTCATTTCTTACCACTTCTTTCATTTTTGGATTCAACCGTCGTTGGTGATCAACAACAGGTTTAGTATCAGGTTCCATATTAATTTTGTGCTGACATAGAGTGGGACTAATGCCCTTAAGATCATCCAGAGTATATCTAATAGCGGCACGGTGCTAATTCAGAGTTTTCAATAATTTCTTTTCTTCATGCTCTGAAAGGTTAGCACTAATAATAACAGGATATATCTTATTCTCATCAAGATAAGTATACTTCAGAGTATCAGGTAATTGTTTAAGATCGAACACAGGATCACTCTTGGGTGGTAGAGGATCTCCAAGAGTTTCAACAGGAAAATTGTGTTTCAAAACAGGCATCTGTTTAAAGAAAATCTCGTCTAATTCCTTTCTTTCATTCATGAATATCTCATTTTCATGGTCTAGCAAATATTGTTCTATAGGATCAGAAGGAGGCACGGCAATAGAAGCAAGACCAATAATTTCATCTCTATTAGGCAATTCTTTATCATGGGGTTGTCTACGAAATTTGGAGAAATTGAACTCTTGAGACACATCCCCAAAACTTACACTAACAGTTTCTTTCTCACAATCTATTTTAGCGTTAACAGTGTTCAAGAAAGGTCTACCAAATATAATGGGACAAAAATCATCTTGTGGGGAACCAAGAACTAGAAAATCAGTAGGGTATTTTATTTTCCCACACAAGACTTTAACATCTCTAACAATCCCAATTGGTGATACAGTATCTCTATTGGCAACTTAATAGTGACATCAATATCTTCTATTTCAGCAGGTGCAATATCATTCATAATTTCTTGATATAAAGTAAAGGGAATTGCACTCACACTAGCACCCAAATCACATAAGCCATGGTAACAATGATCTCCTATTTTCACAGAAGCAACAGGCATGCCAACAACAGGTCTATGTTTATCTTAATCATCGGGTTTAGCAATTCTAGCAGCTTCATCACAAAAGTAAATAACATGCCCATCAATATTATCGACCAAGAGATCTTTAACCATAGCAATACTAGGTTCAACTTTAATTTGTTCAGGGGGTGTAGGTGTTCTAGTATAACTCTTACAAACCACAGCTGAAGCTTTAGCATGTTCCTTTATTCCAACAGGGAAAAGGTGGTTTCTCAATATAAGCAGTAGGAATAACAGGATCAACATTATAAGTAATGGTTTCTTCTTCAGCTTTAATAGGTTCCACTATTTTTACTTTAATGGGAGGATGATATTTAAACCACTTCTCCTTACGGAGGTCAATATGAGTAGCAAATGATTCACAGAAAGAAGCTACTATCTCAGAGTCAAGTCCATACTTAGTGCTAAATTCACGAAAAGCATCGGTATCCATAAAAGACTTAACACAATCAAACTTAAGGTTTATACCTGACTCCTTACCTTCGTCGAGTTCCCAATCTTCAGAGTTGCATTTAATTCTTTCCAATAAATCCCATTTGAATTCAATAGTCTTCTTCATAAAATAACCAGTACAAGAAGTATCGAGCATGGATTGATCATTACGAGAAAGTCGAGCATAAAAATTCTGAATAATCATTTCTCTTGAGAGCTCATGATTGGGGCATGAATATAACATTGACTTAAGCCTCCCCCAAGCTTGAGCGATACTTTCTCCTTCACGAGGCCAAAAATTATATATATAATTCTGATCATGATGAACCAGATGCATAGGATAAAACTTCTGATGAAATTCCAATTTCAATCGGTTGTAATTCCAAGATCCAATATCATCACATAGCCTATACCATGTCAATGCCTTTCCCTTCAAATATAAAGGGAAGACCTTCCTCTTGACTTCATCTCTGGGCAAACCTGCAAGCTTAAATAATCCACAAACTTCATCTACAATGATTAGATGCATATCAGGATGTAGTGTTCCATCTCCTGCATAAGGATTAGCTAGCAGTTTCTCTATCATACCCGAAGGAATTTCATAATAAATATTTTCAGTAGGTTCAGTAGGTTGAGGATCAACTCTTTGTTCTTCCGGTCGAGGTGAAGATACCCCGAACAACCCCCTCAAAGGATGATTTTCCATGGTAACAAGTGACAGTAAATTTCAGCACACTATATAAATTTTTCCTTACCAAAGGCGCTTCACTCCCCGGCAACGGTGCCAGAAAAGAGTCTTGATGACCCACAAGTATAGGGGATCTATCGTAGTCCTTTTGATAAGTAAGAGTGTCGAACCCAACGAGGAGCAGAAGGAAATGACAAGCGGTTTTCAGCAAGGTATTTTCTGCAAGCACTGAAATTATCGGTAACAGATAGTTTTGTGATAAGATAATTCGTAACGGGTAACAAGTAACAAGTGTAACTAAGGTGCAGCAAGGTGGACCAACCCTTTTTGTAGCAAAGGACAAGCCTGGACGAACTCTTATATAAACCAAAGCGCTCCCGAGGACACATGGGAATTACTGTCAAGTTAGTTTTCATCATGCTCATATGATTCGCGTTCGTTACTTTGATAATTTGATATGTGGGTGGACCGGTGCTTGGGTGTTGTCCTTACTTGGACAAGCCTCCCACTTATGATTAACCACTCTTGCAAGCATCCGCAACTACGAAAGAAGAATTAAGATAAATCTAACCATAGCATGAAACATATGGATCCAAATCAGCCCCTTACGAAGCAACGCATAAACTAGGGTTTAAGCTTCTGTCACTCTAGCAACCCATCATCTACTTATTACTTCCCAATGCCTTCCCCTAGGCCCAAACCATGGTGAAGTGGCATGTAGTCGACGTTCACATAACACCACTAGAGGAAAGACAACATACATCTCATCAAAATATCGAACGAATACCAAATTCACATGATTACTTATAACAAGACTTCTCCCATGTCCTCAGGAACAAACGTAACTACTCACAAAGCATATTAATGTTCATAATCAGAGGGGTAATAAATATCATTAAGGATCTGAACATATGATCTTCCACCGAATAAACCAACTAGCATCAACTACAAGGAGTAATCAACACTACTAGCAACCCACAGGTACCAATCTGAAGTTTTGGGACAAAGATCGAATCCAAGAGATGAACTAGGGTTTGGAGAGGAGATGGTGCTAGTGAAGATGTTGATGGAGATTGACCCCCTCTCGATGAGAGGATCGTTGGAGATGATGATGGCTTCGATTTCCCCCTCCCGAAGGGAAGTTTCCCCAGCAGAACAGCTCCGCCAGAGCCCTAGATTGGTTCTGCCCAAGTTCCACCTCGAGACGGCGGCGCTTCGTCCCGAAAGCTCTCTCTTTATTTTTTCCAGGTCAAAAGTCACCATATAGCAGAAGATGGGCACCGGAGACCTGCCAGGGGGCCCACAAGCCCTAGGGGCGCGCCTAGGGGTTAGGGCGCGCCCCCCAGGCTTGTGGCCACCTGGTGGGTCCTCCTCTGGTATTTCTTCGCCCAATATTTTTTATATATTCCAAAATAATTCTCCGTAAATTTTCAGGACTTTTGGAGTTGTGCAGAATAGGTCTCTCAGATTTGCTCCTTTTCGGTCCAGAATTCCAGCTGCTGGCATTCTCCCTCTTTGTGTAAACCTTGTAAAATAAGAGAGAAAAGGCATAAGTATTGTACCATAATGTGTAATAACAGCCCATAATGCAATAAATATCAATATAAAAGCATGATGCAAAATTGACGTATCACTTTTTTTGCTGCAGCCAGGGCACCAGTCCAGGGGCGTCCCGAGGCTGCGAACGCCCGGTGCCGCACAATGACCAAAATCTACAATCGGCAAGGAGAAAAATTGCAACTAGCATGGCCATTACAAAGGTGAGGAGCTGCATCGAGGTTCGAGGGCTGCAACTACGGCGACGGGGAACTACGGTGACAGGCGCGAAACTGTGACTGGTGACGGGATGATGGCCACGGAGGTTGCCGGCGGCGATGAAACGGCGCCCCCGCTCTGCCTGGGGGATAATGGGAGTGCACTTGCATGAATCATCGCGCAAACCGGTTGGGGAAGAAGGGAGATCAAACGACTGCGCACATCAGAATCGGACGACAGGGAGGTGACCGAACCAACTATTCGGCCGGACTGCCGGTGCCTATTAGCGCCCTTTTTTAGGTAAACGTTTAGGGACAGACGATAAGCTAAACACTCTGCTGGTCGCTCCCTCCACGCGCCTCCTTGATCGTGGTGACACATGCATTGCTGGCATCCTTATCCTATCTCTCGTTCCTTCTCAGCTTCTCACCCATTCATTTTTCTCACCCAACCGCGCCGCATCTCTCACGCATCTCCCTAACCACCACATCTTCTCTCCCATGTTCCCTAAGAGAAGTGAAGGGACCAAGGAGTCATCACCTGATAACCCACAAGTATAGGGGATCACAACAGTTTTTGAGGGTAGAGTATTCAACCCAAATTTATTGATTCGACACAAGGGGAGCCAAAGAATATTCGCGAGTATTAGCAGTTGAGTTGTCAATTCAACCACACCTGAAAGACTTAATATCTGTAGCAAAGTATTTAGTAGCAAAGTAGTATGATAGTGACGGTAACAATGGCAATAGTAGCAGTAGTAGTTTTGTAATGATTGTAACAGTAGCAGCAACGAAAGTAACTTAGCAAAGATCAATATGTCAAAAGCTCGTAGGCATTGGATTAGCGATGGATAATTGTGTTGGATAATATTCATCATGTAGCAGTCATAACCTAGGGCGACGCAGAACTAGCTCCAATTCATCAATGTAATGTAGGCATGTATTCCGTATATAGTCATACGGGCTTATGGAAAAGAACTTGCATGACATCTGTTGTCCTACCCTCCCGTGGCAGTGGGTTCCATAAGGAAACTAAGGGATATTAAGGCCTCCTTTTAATAGAGAACCAGAACAAAGAATTAGCACTTAGTGAATACATGAACTCCTCAAACTACGGTAATCACCAGAAAGAATCCCAATTATTGTCACATTGGGGTGCGCGGATCATAACTCGTAATAGGTGTCTACAACTTGCAAGATCAGATCAAGAACACATATATATTCATGAAAACATAATAGGTTCAGATCTGAAATCATGGCACTCGAGCCCTAGTGACAAGCATTAAGCACAGCAAAGTCATAGCGACATCAATCTCATAACATAATGGATACTAGGGATCAAGCCCTAACAAAACTAACTCGATTACATGATAAATCTCATCCAACCCATCACCGTCCAGCAAGCCTACGATAGAATTACTCACTCTCGGTGGTGAGCATCATGAAATTGGTGTTGGAGGAAGGTTGATGATGACGATGGCGACGGATTCCCCTCTCCGGAGCCCCGAATGGACTCCAGATCAGCCCTCCCGATGAAGAACACGAGGCGGCTGCTGCTCCGTATCGTAAAACAAGATGAATCCTTCTCTGATTTTTCTCTCCGCAACTAGGTATATATGGAGTTGGAGTTAAGGTTGTCGGAGGTCCAGGGGCACACAAGCCTGCGGGGCACGCCTAGGGGGGGTAGGCGCGCCCCCAGGGCTTGTGGCTCCTAGGTGGCCCCCCTCTGTTATATTTTTCCGCCAGTATTTTTTATATATTCCACAAAAAATCTCCGTAAATTCTCAGGTCAATCCGAGAACTTTGATTTCTGCACAAAAATAACATCATGGCAATTCTGCTGAAAACAACGTCAGTCTGGGTTAGTTCCATTCAAATCATGCAAATTAGAGTCCAAAACAAGGGCAAAAGAGTTTGAAAAAGTAGATACGATGGAGACGTATCAACTCCCCAAGCTTAACCCATTGCTTGTCCTCAAGCAATTCAGTTGACAAACTGAAAGTGACAAAGAAAAACTTTTACAAACTCTGTTTGATCTTGTTGCAAATATGCCTAACCAATGTTCAGGTTTTCAGCAAAGATTATGAACTAACCATATTCACAATAACACTTAGGTCTCACATTTACTCATATCAATAGCATAACCAACTAGCGAGCAATAATAAGATATCTCGGATGACAACACTTTTTTAAACAATCATGATATAATATGACATAATGGTATCTCGCTAGCCATTTCTGAGACCGCAAAACATAAATGTAGAGCACCTCTGAAGTTCAAGCACTGACTAGACATTGTAATTCATGGCAAAATAGATCCAGTCACAGTCAAACTCAACATCAACTAAAAACAAAGCATATAAATGACAGTAGTGCTCTCTAACTGGTGCTTTAATAAGAAGATGATGACTCAACAATAAAAGTAAATAGATAGGCCCTTCACAAAGGGAAGCAGGGATTTGTAGAGGTGCCAGAGCTCGAAGCTTTTAAAACAGAGATGAATATAATTTTGAGAGATATGCTTTCATTGTCAACATAACAACTGAGAGTTCTCACTATCTTCCATTCTAGACACATTATAGGCGGTTCCCAAACAGAATGGTAAAGTTTTTACTCCCCCTCCACCAACAAACACAAGCCATGGCTAGCCGAATCCACGGGTGCCTTCCATACCAAAAACAATCCGGGGGAGTTTTGTTTCATTATTATATTTTGATTTATTTTTTATCATAGGACTGGGCATCCCAATTACCAGCCACTTTCTCGTGAATGATAAGTGAACAAACACTCATTGTGAGAATAACCCACCTAGCATGGAAGATACTGACAGCCCCCAGTCGCTACTTGAGCGATTCGGGCATACAAAACAGATTATCATTTGAAGGTTTAGAGTTTGGCACATGCAAATTTACTTTGGAATGGCAGGTAAATACCGCATATAGGTAGGTATGGTGGACGCATATGGAACAACTTTGGGTTTAAGGAAGTGGATGCACAAGCAGTATTCCCGCTTAGTACAAGTGAAGGCTAGCAAAGAGATTGAGGAGCGACCAACTAGAGAGCGACAACGGTCATAAACATGCATTGAGGTGAATCAACATTGAATACAAGCATGAGTAGGATATAAATCACCATGAACACAAATATCATGGAGGCTATGTTGGTTTTGATTCAACTACATGCGTGAACATGTGCCAAGTCAAGCCACTTGAAATATTCAAAGGAGGACACCATCCTATCATACTACATCATAACCATTTTAAAATGCATGTTAGCACTCAAGACAAACCATTATACACTCCTAGCTATTTAAGCATGGCATGAGTAACTATGATCTCTAATTGTCATTGCAAACGTGTTTCATTCATAATGGGCTGAATCAAGAACGATGAGCTACTCATATTTACAAAAACAAAATAGGTCGAGTTCATACCAGCTTTTCTTCACCTCAATCATTTCATCAAATTTCATCATTATTGCCTTTCACTTGCACGACCGAACAATGTGAATAATAATAAGAGTGCACGAGTCATGGACTAAGCTGGAATCTGCAAACATTCATTCAAAGGAGAAGACAAGGTAATCTGGGCTCTTTGTTAGATCAACAATAATGCATATGAGAGCCACTCAAAATTTTGATCGTGGTCTTCTCCTTACGACCCAAAGAAAAGAAAAGAATTCAAAGAAACACACTAAAATATTTTTGGAGTTTTTGTTTTTCTGAAGAAGCAAACTAACAAAAGGAAAATGAAAACAAGAAAAACTATTTACATGGGAAAACTCCCAACAAGCATAAGAAGAACGAGAATTTTTTGGGTTTTCTTTTAATACTACAACTAATTAAACTAGAAAGAAAAACTGAAAAGAAGCGAGAAATATTTTTGGATTTTCGCAAAGTTTTTCAAACACACAAGAAGAAAGCAAGAAAAATAAACTAACATGGATTATACAATGAAAAAGGATGAACACCGACAACTAGAACGAATGTGTGAACATGAATGTAATGTCAGTGAGAAATACGTACTCCCCCAAGCATAGGCTTTTGGCCTAAGTTGGTCTATGGCCATGGCTGGCCCGGATAGTATCCAGAGTTGTAGTTGGGGTTGAACTCAATTGCAGCTGCCACCGCTTGGTGGGCTGCCTCGTGGAGGCGGGCGGTCTCCCTCACCCTCTCATACTCGTTTGCCTCCTCTCTAAGTATAAAATATCTTTGTTTTACCTGAAAGTCAAAGAAAGAAGGAGCGGGAAGCGTAACATGGACGGAGCGCTGCCTGTCAAAGATTAACCTGTCCTGGAATGGCAGATCGCCCCACTCAAGAAATTGGAAATGTTTCATAGCATCATAATCAAGAAAATCAGGAGGTAACTGAGTATCGTTTTGTCTTATTGGTACCCCAAGATAATCAGCAAAACGAGTGGCATAAATTCCACCAAAGAAATCTCCATCTAAGGCATTATTATGTAAATGACGTGCATTGATAGCCCCCAAATTATATTTCTTATCGTTCATTACCGCGCTCTTGAGGACACTCAAATCAGGAGAGCAAAGGTGGCTATGATCATGTTTACCATTGATGCATCTTCCTATAAAGAGAGCTAAATAATGCAAAGTAGGAAAGTGAATGCTCCCTATAGTAGCTTGTGTTATGGTTTTAGTTTCACCCAGAGTAATGCTAGCAAGAAATTCAACACAATAAGATTTGCGAGGTTCAGTATAAATGCCCCATTGCAAAATTTTGCATGCATAATTAAATTCTTCAAGGTCCATGCGAAATGATTTATCATAAATATCAAATAAAACGGAATGTGTATTGTGATGGACTGAATACTCAAATCTCTATACGAAAGAATCGGTAAGATTGTAATATTGCAAGCACTTATCTGACAGGAAGTCCGTCAGGCCGGCATTGTGGACGTACATATCAAACTCTTCCTTGAAACCTGCACGAGTCATGAAGTGATCCTATGGCCATTCGCAAGGTCGCACTAGAGCTTCCCGCAGTGGTTCAAGGTCCGGCTCTCGTATCGCGAGCCTTGGGGATTTCTTCTTCGAGGAACCACCTTGGAACATTCTCCTAAACATTTTCTTCCTCTGAATTTTTTTTGAAATTTTTAGTGACTCAAAATAAAAGTGAATCAAACTCAACAAAATTGATAGCAACTACTCCCACGAGTGTCTAGAAGCTATATCATGCAACAAAACTACTTTGGTCCTTATAAAATTGACATGCAAGCTCAAGAACATGGTCACCACAGCAGCAAGAATTTGCAATATATAAAGCACTAGAACAAAAACTAATTGGACCATTGGAGGAGTCACATACCGATGATCAATCCCCCAAAACAGTTTTGCAAATGGAGCTCCGAGCAAGGAGATCGAAAATGGCAGCAAGATGAGCAAGAACACGGGTTTGATCAAGGGTGTGATTTTTTCTGGAAGAAGACGAAGTGCATGGGTGGCTGGAATAAGTGAGGGCCTACATGGGCCCCACAAGCCTCCTAGGCGTGCCTAGGGGGTGGGCGCGCCCTGTGAGCTTGTGGCTCACAAGTGCACCCCCCCCCTGGGGTGTGCTCAGTGCCAAAAAAATTCTAATATTGCATAAAAATTCATATAAAATTTTCAGGGCATTTGGAGAACTTTTATTTTCTAAACATTTTCTATTGCACGGATAATTCAGAAAACAGAAAAATAATAGCATTACTACTTTATTAATTCTAAATAACAGAAAACAAAAAGGTGGGTACAAAAATTTGTGTCTCCTAAATTCATCCCTCACATGCCCGTCAAAAGGAATCCATTAATAAGGTTGATCAAGTCTTATTAACAAACTTCTTCCGAATGGCATGAAACCGGAGAATTTTTGAATAACACTAGGTTACCTCAACGGGGATATGCATGTCCCCAATGATAAGAATTTCATATTTCTTTTTGACAGTAGGAATAGGGAATTTAAAACCTCCAATAGCAATTTTTGGAATTTCTCCAATAGATTTGATACTATTCACTTAAGGTTGTTTGTTCGGAAAGTGTACCGTATACTCATTAACATGAAAAGGGACATTGCCCTTGTTGCAATCAATAACAGCCCCTGTAGTATTCAAAAAGGGTCTATAAAGGATGATTGACATACTGTCGTCCTCAGGTATATCAAGAATAACAAAGTCTGTTAAGATAGTAACATTTGCATCTACGGCAGGTACATCCTCACAAACACCGATAGGTATAGCAGTTGATTTATCAGCCATTTGCAAAGAGATTTCAGTTGGTGTCTGATGTCTACTACGCAACCTTCTTCTTGTAGGCGTTGTTGGGCCTCCAAGTGCAGAGTTTTGTAGGACAGTAGCAAATTTCCCTCAAGTGGATGACCTAAGGTTTATCAATCCGTGGGAGGCGTAGGATAAAGATGGTCTCTCTCAAACAACCCTGCAACCAAATAACAAAGATTCTCTTGTGTCTCCAACACACCCAATACAATGGTAAATTGTATAGGTGCACTAGTTCGGCGAAGAGATGGTGATACAAGTGTAATATGGATGGTAGATATAGGTTTTTGTAATCTGAAAATATAAAAACAGCAAGGTAACTAGTAACAAAAGTGAGTAAAACGGTATTGCAATGCTTGGAAACAAGGCCTAGGGTTCATACTTTCACTAGCGCAAGTTCTCTCAACAATGATAACATAATTGGATCACATAACAATCCCTCAACGTGCAACAAAGAGTCACTCCAAAGTTTCTATCGGAGAACGTAGGACAAAAATGTGCATCAACCCCTATGCATAGATTACCCCAATGTCACCTCGGGAATCCGCGAGTTGAGTGCCAAAACATACATCAAGTGAATCAATAGAACATCCCATTGTCACCACAGATATCCCATCGCAAGACATACATCAAGTGTTCTCAAATCCAATACTCAATCCAACATAACGGAACCTCAAAGAGCAAGACTCAATTCATCACAACAAGAGATAGAGAGGGAAGAAACACCATATGATCCAACTATAATAACAAAGCTCGCGGTACATCAAGATCGTGCCAAATCAAGAACACGAGAGAGAGAGGGGTCAAACACATAGCTACTGGTACATACCCTCAGCCCCGAGGGTGAACTACTCCCTCCTCGTCATGGAGAGCGTCGGGATGATGAACATGGCCACCGGTGATGGATTCCCCCTCCGGCAGGGTGCCGGAACAGGGTCCCGATTGGTTTTTGGTGGCTACAGAGGCTTGCGGCGGCGGAACTCCCGATCTAGGTTTATTTCTGGGGGTTTCTGTATTTATAGGAATTTTTGGCATCGAGAACAAGTCAGGGGGGTCCACGAGGAGCCCACAAGACCGGAGGGCGCGCCCTAGGGGGGCTCGCCATCCACCCTTGTGGAGGCCTCGTGGCTCTTCTGGCCCAACTCCTTTGCTTTGGGGGCTTCTTCTGGTCCATAAAAAATCTCCGTAAATTTTCAGCTCATTTGGACTCCGTTTGATATTCCTTTTCTACGAAACTCAAAAACAAGGAAAAAAACAGAAACTGGCACTGGGCTCTAGGTTAATAGGTTAGTCCCAAAAATCATATAAAATAGCATATAAATGCATATAAAACATCCAAGATGGATAATATAATAGCATGGAACAATCAAAAATTATAGATACGTTGGAGACGTATCAAGCATCCCCAAGCTTAATTCCTGCTCGTCCTCGAGTAGGTAAATGATAAAAACAGAATTTTTGATGTGGAATGCTACCTAACATATTTATCCATGTAATTTTATTTACTGTGGCATGAATGTTCAGATCCATAAGATTCAAAACAAAAGTTTAATATTGACATAAAAACAATAATACTTCAAGCATACTAACAAGGCAATTATGTCTTCTCAAAATAACATAGCCAAAGAAAGCTATCCCTACAAAATCATATAGTCTGGCTATGCTCCATCTTCATCACACAAAATATTCAAATCATGCACAACCCCGATGACAAGCCAAGCAATTGTTTCATACTTTTGGTGTTCTCAAACCTTTTCAACTTTCACGCAATACATGAGCGTGAGCCATGGATATAGCACTATAGGTGGAATAGAATATGGTGGTTGTGGAGAAGACAAAAAGAAGGAGATAGTCTCACATCAACTAGGCGTATCAACGGGCTATGGAGATGCCCATCAATAGATATCAATGTGAGTGAGTAGGGATTGCCATGCAACGAATGCACTAGAGCTTTAAGTGTATGAAAGCTCAAAAAGAAACTAAGTGGGTGTGCATCCAACTTGCTTGCTCACGAAGACCTAGGGCAATTTGAGGAAGCCCATCATTGGAATATACAAGCCAAGTTCTATAATGAAAATTTCCCACTAGTATATGAAAGTGACAAAATAAGAGACTCTCTATCATGAAGATTATGGTGCTACTTTGAAGCACAAGTGTGGAAAAAGGATAGTAGCATTGCCCCTTCTCTCTTTTCTCTCATTTTTCATTTTTTTGTTTTTTTTTGGGCTCTCTCTTTTTTTTGGCCTCTTTTTTTTATTTTTTTTATTTTTTGTCCGGAGTCTCATCCTGACTTGTGGGGGAATCATAGTCTCCATCATCCTTTCCTCACATGGGACAATGCTCTAATAATGATGATCATCACACTTTTATTTACTTACAACTCAAGAATTACAACTCGATACTTAGAACAAAATATGACTCTATATGAATGCCTCCGGCGGTGTACCGGGATGTGCAATGACTCAAGAGTGACATGTATAAAAAATATGAATGGTGGCTTTGCCACAAATACGATGTCAACTACATGATCATGCAAAGCAATATGACAATGATGAAGCGTGTCATAATAAACGGAACAGTGGAAGTTGCATGGCAATATATCTCGGAATGGCTATGGAAATGCCATAATAGGTAGGTATGGTGGCTGTTTTGAGGAAGGTATATGGTGGGTGTAGTGCACCGGCGAAAGTTGCGCTGTACTAGAGAGGCTAGCAATGGTGGAAGGGTGAGAGTGCGTATAATCCATGGACTCAACATTAGTCATAAAGAACTCACATACTTATTGCAAAAGTCTATTAGCTATCGAAACAAAGTACTACATGCATGCTCCTAGGGGGATAGATTGGTAGGAAAAGACCATCGCTCGTCCCCGACCGCCACTCATAAGGAAGACAATCAATAAATAAATCATGCTCCGACTTCATCACATAACGGTTCACCATATGTGCATGCTACAGGAATCACAAACTTTAACACAAGTATTTATACAATCCACAATTACTCACTAGCATGACTCTGATATCACCATCTTTATATCTCAAAACAATCATCAAGAATCAAACTTTTCATAGTATTCAATGCACTTTATATGAAAGTTTTTATTATATCCCTCTTGGATGCCCATCATATTAGGACTAAATTCATAACCTAAGCAAATTACCATGATTTTTAAGACTCTCAAAATAATATAAGTGAAGCATGAGAGTTCATCAATTTCTTCAAAATAAAACCACCGCCGTGCTCTAAAAGGATATAAGTGAAGCACTAGAGCAAATGACAAACTACTCCAAAAGATATAAGTGAAGATCAATGAGTGGTCGAATAATTATGTAACTATGTGAAGAATCTCTAACATTTAAGAATTTTAGATCTTGGGATATTATCCAAACAGAAAGCAAAACAAAATAAAATAAAATGACGCTCCAAGCAAAACACATATCATGTGGTGAATAAAAATATAGCTCCAAGTAAGGTTACCGATGAACGAAGACGAAAGTGGGGATGCCATCCGGGGCATCCCCAAGCTTAGTTTCTTGGATCTTCCTTGAATATTACCTTGGGGTGCCTTGGGCATCCCCAAGCTTAGGCTCTTGCCACTCCTTATTCCGTAGTCCATCGAAACTTCACCCAAAACTTGAAAACTTCACAACACAAAACTCAACAGAAAATCTTATGAGCTCCGTTAGTATAAGAAAATAAATCACCACTTAGGTACTGTTGTGAACTCATTATAAATTCATATTGGTGTTATATCTGCTGTATACCAACTTCTCCATGGTTCATACCCTCCGATACTACCCATAGATTCATCAAAATAAGCAAACAACACAATGAAAACAGAATCTATCAAAAACAGAACAGTCTGTAGTAATCTGGAAACTTTCCATACTTCTGTAACTCCAAAAATTCTGAAAATTTAGGAAAACGTAGAAAATTTGTATATCAATCTTGTGTAAAAAATTCAGATCAAAATCATTTTCCAGTGAATTTTATAAATTCCTGGACTGGGCGCAAAAGTTTCTGTTTTTGCATAGAATCAAGTCAACTATCATCCACACTATCCCAAAGGCTTTACTTGGCACTTTATTGAAACAAAAGCTATAAAACATGATTAATAAAGTAACATAATCATGTGAACACAAAAAAAAGTAGGGGTAAATGTTGGGTTGTCTCCCAACAAGCGCTTTTCTTTAATGCCTTTCTAGCTAGGCATGATGATTTCAATGATGCTCACATAAAAGATAAGAGTTGAAACATAGTGGGAGCATCATGAAGCATATAACTAGCACATTTAAGTATAACCCACTTCCTATTCATAGGGATTTTGTTAGCAAACAATTTATGGGAACAAGAATCAACTAGCATAGGATGGTAAAACAAGCATGACTTCAAGATTTTCAACACATAGAGAGGAAACTTGATATTATTGCAACTCCTACAAGAATATATTCCTCCCTCATAATAATTTTCAGTAGCATCATGAATGAATTCAACAATATAACTATCACATAAAGCATTCTTTTCATGATTCACAAGCATAGAAATTTTACTACTCTCCACATAAGCAAATTTCTTCTCATGAATAGTAGTGGGAGCATCATATGAAACTAGAATACTATAAATTGTTTCCACATTAAAAGAGTAATGTTCAGTAAAAGGATATTCAAAATTATGACAATAATTATCACTACTTTTTATAACATAAGTATCGTCACAATAATCATCGTAAGTAGCAACTTTGTTCTCATCATAGTCAATTGATACCTCTTCCGAAATAGTGGAATCATTACTAAATAAAGTCATGACCTCTCCAAATCCACTTTTATCATTATAATAAGATTCAACACCCTCCAAAATAGTGGGATCACTACTTCCTAAAGTTGACACTCTTCCAAACCCACTTTCATCAATATAATCATCGTAAATAGGAGGCCTGCTATCATCATGATAAATTTGCACATCAAAACTTGGGGGACTAAAAATATCATCTTCATTAAACATAGCATCCCCAAGCTTGGGACAAACATTAATTGTAGCAAATAAATTCTCAAACATGTCATTCTCATCAAACATAGCATCCCCAAGCTTGTGGTTTTGCATATCATAAGCATAATCACTCTCATCATTAATAGTATGGATAGCACCAATAGTATAGCAATTAGTATCATCACAATTTTCTAAGTTGGTGCCAAAAAGATGCTCAAGATTATAACAAGTATCATTACTTTCCCAATCATAATCATCACAATGAGTAACAGGCATAACGAAATCATCCTCAATAATTTCTTCGGACATAGTATCATAAGGCAAAGAATCAATATCATCATCAAGTATATCATCATCCACATTTATTTTTGATTCACTCTCATGAGGCATAACAATAATAGGAGCAACATCATTTGGGAGAGATACCTTTTTACCTTTGCTTTTCCGTCTTTTCTTTTTCTTCTTCACATCATGTGTGGGTCTAATCACCTTTTTGGAGCTCCTTATTGATTAGATTGGTTGCATAGGAAGCTCATTCTCGTTACCTGATTCATCATAAGAAAAAATAGGAGGATATTGGGAAACCTCTTCCCCTTCATTAGTATTCTCTTCATCTTCTACTTGTTTTCTTGTCTTTAAGTAATTGGCAATATAAGGATTTTCAATGCAATTTACCGCACAATACATATAAATTTCCTCTAGATCAAAATCAAGAACTCTCTTAAGGTTATATTCTGGAATACCCTTAGTTATACGTTTCATTTATTCATATCCCAGAAGCAAACTAAGTTCATTATGATGCGCAAGGGAAATCAAGTCATCACAATTTTTGGACACGATTCAATCATGAAACAATTTGCATTGGAGATTTAAATGACCACGTTCATTGCAAAGTTCACAAGGATGGCGAGAAAAATTAAATTTTTCAGCACAAACATCTAACCTCTCTTGCAACCATTTAGTTTCTAAATATTTATGCCTCTTGCAAAATCTATCTTCCCGTTTTGGTATGTAACTGCAAACTCTATGCACTCCACAAATATTGACATGCTTGTAAGAAACATTTTTATCATGACTAGTGCAATCATCATTAGTACTATGGATATTCAAAGAATTCATACTAACAACATTGCAATCATGCTCATCATGCAAAGATTTTATGCCAAACATTTTATTAACTTCTTCTTCTAACACTTGAGCACAATTTTCCTTTCCATCATTTTCACGAAAGACATTAAAAAGATGAAGCATATGAGGCAACCTCAATTCCATTTTTTTGTAGTTTTCTTTTATAAACTAAACTAATGATAAAACAAGAAACTAAAAGATTCGATTGCAAGATCTAAAGATATACCTTCAAGCACTAACCTCCCCGTCAACGGCGCCAGAAAAGAGCTTGATGTCTACTACGCAACCTTCTTCTTGTAGACGTTGTTGGGCCTCCAAGTGCAGAGTTTTGTAGGACAGTAGCAAATTTCCCTCAAGTGGATGACCTAAGGTTTATCAATCCGTGGGAGGCGTAGGATGAAGATGGCCTCTCTCAAACAACCCTGCAACCAAATAACAAAGATTCTCTTGTGTCCCCAACACACCCAATACAATGGTATTGTATAGGTGCACTAGTTCGGAGAAGAGATGGTGATACAAGTGTAATATGGATGGTAGGTATAGGTTTTCGTAATCTGAAAATATAAAAACAGCAAGGTAACTAGTAACAAAAGTGAGTAAAAATGGTATTGCAATGCTTGGAAACAAGGCCTAGGGTTCATACTTTCACTAGCGCAAGTTCTCTCAACAATGATAACATAATTGGATCACATAACAATCCCTCAACATGCAACAAAGAGTCACTCCAAAGTTTCTATCGGAGAACGTAGGACGAAAACGTGCATCAACCCCTATGCATAGATTACCCCAATGTCACCTCGGGAATCCGCAAGTTGAGTGCCAAAACATACATCAAATGAATCAATAGAACATCCCATTGTCACCACAGATATCCTATCGCAAGACATACATCAAGTGTTCTCAAATCCAATACTCAATCCAACATAACAGAACCTCAAAGAGCAAGACTCAATTCATCACAACAAGAGATAGAGAGGGAAGAAACACCATATGATCCAACTATAATAACAAAGCTCGCGGTACATCAAGATCGTGCCAAATCAAGAACACGAGAGAGAGAGAGAGATCAAACACATAGCTACTGGTACATACCCTCAGCCCCGAGGGTGAACTACTCCCTCCTCGTCATGGAGAGCGCCGGGACGATGAAGATGGCCACCGGTGATGGATTCCCCCTCCGGCAGGGTGCCGGAACAGGGTCCCGATTGGTTTTTGGTGGCTACAGTGGCTTGCGGCAGCGGAACTCCCGATCTAGGTTTATTTCTGGGGGTTTCTGTATTTATAGGAATTTTTGGCGTCGAGAACAAGTCAGGGGGGTCCACGAGGAGCCCACAAGACCGGAGGGCGCGCCCTCCACCCTTGCGGAGGCCTCGTGGCTCTTCTGGCCCAACTCCTTTGCTTCGGGGGCTTCTTATGGTCCATAAAAAATCTCCGTAAATGTTCAGCTCATTTGGACTCCATTTGATATTCCTTTTCTGCGAAACTCAAAAAGAAGGAAAGAAACAGAAACTGGCACTAGGCTCTAGGTTAATAGGTTAGTCCCAAAAATCATATAAAATAGCATATAAATGCATATAAAACATCCAAGATGGATAATATAATAGCATGGAATAATAAAAAATTATAGATACGTTGGAGATGTATTAGTGTCAACTTATTCAAATCAAGTCTTCGATACAAAGAGAATGGCATAACACTAACACCGGCTCCAAGATCGCATAAAGCAGTTTTAACATAGTTTCTTTTAATGGAGCATGGTATAGTTGGTATTCCTGAATCTCCTAGTTTCTTTGGTATTCCACCCTTAAATGTGTAATTAGCAAGCATGGTGGAAATTTCAGCTTCCGATATTTTTCTTTTATTTGTAACAATATCTTTCATATACTTAGCATAAGCAGACATTTTCAGAATATCAGTCAAACGCAAGCGCAAAAAGACAGGTCTAAGCAATTCAACAAAGCGCTCAAATTCTTCATCATCTTTATTCTCTGAAGCTTTAGGAGGAAAAGGCATGGGTTTCTGAACCCATGGTTCTCTTTCTTTACCATGTTTCCTAGCAATGTATTCTCTCTTATCATATATTTTATTCTTAGGTTGTGGGTTATCAAGATCAACAACATGTTCTATCTCCACATCATTATCATTACTAGGTTGAGCATCATGAACATCATCATTATCATTACTACTAGGTTCATGTTCATCATCAGATTGTGTCTCAGCATCAGAGATAGAAATGTCATTTGGATTCTCAGGTGTGTCTACAATAGGTTTACTAGAAGCATGCAAAGTCCTATCATCATTCTTTTTATTTCTAGGTGGACTAGGTGCATCAGTGTTAATTATTTGAGAATCTTGCTCAATTCTCTTAGGATGGCTTTCAGGATACAAAGGTTCCTGAGTCATTTTACCACCTCTAGTCACAACTCTAACAGCACGATCATTCATCTTATTATTCATGTCATTAAGCAAGTCATTTTGTGCCTTGAGAACTTGTTCTACTTGAGTTTTTACCATGGAAGCATGTTTACTAACAACCTTAAGATCATTAACAGTTCTAAACATATAATCACTCAAGCGTTCAATCATATAAGCATTTTGTTTCAATTGTCTACTAACATATGCATTGAAGTTTTCTTGTTTAACAATAAAACTATCAAACTCATCCAAGCATTGACTAGCAGATTCAGTATGAGGAATATCACCTTCATCAAATCTATAGAGAGAATTTACCTCTACTACCTGTGTCGGGGTGTTGATACCATGTATCTCTTCAATAGGTGGTAAATTCTTAACATCTTCAGCTTTAATACACTTTTCTTTCATAGATTTTTTTCCTCTTGCATATCTTCAGGACTTAGAAATAGAATATCTCTCTTCTTCGGAGTTGGCTTAGGCGATGGTTCGGGAAGATTCCAATCATTATCATTCCTCAATATATTATTCAATAATTCTTCAGCTTGTTCAATAGTTCATTCCCTGAAAACACAACCAGCACAACTATCTAGGTGGTCCCTAGAAGCATCGGTTAGTCCATTATAAAAGATATCAAGTATTTCTTTTTTCTTGAGAGGATGAACAGGCAAAGCATTAAGTAATTGGAGAAGCCTCCCCCAAGCTTGTGGGAGACTCTCTTTTTCAATTTGCACAAAGTTAAATATTTCCTGTAAAGCAGCTTGTTTCTTATGAGCACGAAAATATTTTTCAAAGAAGTAATATATCATATCCTAGGGACTACGCACACAACCAGGAGCAAGAGCATTATACCATGTCTTAGAATCACCCTTTAATGAGAAAGGAAACAGCTTAAGAATATATTAGTAGCGAATTTTTTCCTCATGAGCAAATAGGGTGGCTATATCATTTAGTTTAGTAAGATGTGCCACAACAGTTTCAGATTCATAACCATGGAAAGGATCAGATTCAACCAAAGTAATTAACTCAGGATCAACAGAGAATTCATAATCCTTATCAGTAACATAGATAGGTGAAGTAGCAAACTTAGGATCATATTTCATTCTAGCATTCAATGATTTTTCTTTCAACTTGGCTAGTAATTTCTTAAGATCCGCTCTATCTTTACAAGCAAGAAAATCACTAGCTACCTCTCTATCCATAACATAGCCCTCAGGTATATCAGCCAATTCATATCTAGGTGTGCTAGGTCTAATGGGTGTTTCATAGTGTTCAGGTTCAATAATTTTATCAGTTTTAGAAATATCATCAGTTTCAGCATTCTCAATATCTTTAGCTCTAGCAAGTTGTTCACCAAGAAATTCACCCAGTGGCACAGTCTTATCAAGCAAAGTACTAGCATCATCATAAGCATTATTCATAGCAGAAGTAACATCATCAATTACTTGCAACATATTAGGATTAATAGCAGGTGGTGGTGTCGCAAGCTTACTCAAAACAGAAGGTGAATCAAGTGCAGAGCTAGATGGCAGTTCCTTACCTCCCCTCGTCCTAGAAGGAACGATCTTGGTTCTTGGATCTTTCAGATTCTTCATAGTGATCAACAGATATAAATCCCAAGTGACTTAGCAAATAGAGCTATGCTCCCCGGCAATGGCGCCAGAAAAAGGTCTTGATAACCCACAAATATAGGGGATCACAACAGTTTTCGAGAGTAGAGTATTCAACCCAAATTTATTGATTCGACACAAGGGGAGCCAAAGACTATTCATGAGTATTAGCAGTTGAGTTGTCAATTCAACCACACCTGAAAGACTTAATATCTGCAGGAAAGTATTTAGTAGCAAAGTAGTATGATAGTGACGGTAACAATGGCAATAGTAGCAGTAGCAGCTTTGTAATGATTGTAACAGTAGCAGCAACGAAAGTAACTTAGCAAAGATCAATATGTGAAAAGCTCATAGGCATTGAATCAGCGATGAATAATTGTGTTGGATAATATTCATCATGTAGCAGTCATAATCTAGGAAGACACAGAACTAGCTCCAATTCATCAATGTAATGTAGGCATGTATTCCGTATATAGTCATATATGCTTATGGAAAAGAACTTGCATGACATCTTTTGTCCTACCCTCCCGTGGTAGTGGGGTCCATAAGGAAACTAAGGGATATTAAGGCCTCCTTTTAATAGAGAACCGGAACAAAGCATTAGCACTTAGTGAATACATGAACTCCACAAACTACGGTAATCACCGGAAAGAATCCCAATTATTGTCACCTTGGGGTATGCGGATCATAACTCGTAATAGGTGTCTACAACTTGCAAGATCGGATCGAGAACACATATATATTCAGATCTGAAATCATGGCACTTGGGCCCTAGTGACAAGCATTAAGCATAGCAAAGTCATAGCAATATCAATCTCATAACATAATGGATACTAGGGATCAAGCCCTAACAAAACTAACTCGATTACATGATAAATCTCATCCAACCCATCACCGTCCAGCAAGCCTACGATGGAATTAATCACTCCCGGCGGTGAGCATCATGAAATTGGTGATGGAGAAAGGTTGATGCTGACGATGGCGATGGATTCCCCACTCCGGAGCCCCGAACGGACTCCAGATCAGCCCTTCCGATGAAGAACAGGAGGCGGCGGTTGCTTCGTATCGTAAAACACGATGAATCCTTCTCTCTGATTTTTTTTCTCTGCAAATAGGTATATATGGAGTTGGAGTTAGGGTTGTCGGAGGTCCAGGGGGCCCACAAGCATGCAGGGCGCGCCCAGGGGGTAGGCGCGCCTCCAGGGCTTGTGGCTCCTGGGTGCCCCCCCCCCCTCTGATATATTTTTCCACCAGTATTTTTTATATATTCAAAAAAATCTCCATAAATTTTCAGGTCAATCCGAGAACTTTGATTTCTGAACAAAAATAACATCATGGCAATTCTGCTGAAAACAGCGCCAGTCCAGGTTAGTTCCATTCAAATCATGCAAATTAGAGTCCAAAACAAGGGCAAAAGAGTTTGAAAAAGTAGATACGATGGAGACGTATCATCACCGTAGCAGAATCCAGCGGCACAGGGCAAGCCTGGCAAACACAGCAACCACCCTTTTATCCGAGCGACGTTGCAAAGGGAAGCCATGGGCGCCTTGCAACCCAGGGAAGCCATGGTCGTTCATCTCCTTGTCATCCTACCTCGGCGGGACGCCTTGCAACTCGCGAGGCTAGAGATGACGGCCACCGGTGCTTCAACCCGCTAACGCCAGACGGGAGGGGTGTGCTGCAACCGTTGGGCGGAGGTGCTAGAACCATCTGGCAAGGTGCTACAACGACATGGCGGAGATGCTACAACCAACCGACGGCGGTGCTGCATCCATCGCCGACAAAAGCTGCATCCGTGGTTGGAGAAGCTGCATCCGTCGCCGGCAAAAACTGCATCTATTACCGGTGGGGCTGCGACGACAGGCCGAAGGTGTTGGAACCGGCCGGCGGAGGTGTTGCATCTGTTTGCAGGCGGTGCCGCAACCACATTGATATGTGCTAGAACCTCTTCAGATTAATATCGCCATGTTTTTTTGCCGGAACCTCTTCAGATTTTTGCTGAAACCGTTTCTCAATTTTGCTGTAATTCAAGAGGATGGTGGTGCCGTCGCCGCCAGGATTTTTGCTACATTTAATTTTTGCCGGAACCTCTTTTCATTTTTGCTACAACCGGCGATCAATTTTGCTACAATGGGGACAGGGTGGCAGCACTGACGAGTTTTTTTGCTGGAACAATACAACTTTTTGCTACTACCGACGGATATTTTTGTTGCCACCAACAAACCCAAAGGAGAGTACTTTTTCATGAGCTTGTCGCCGGGGTGCTGCGACCGGCGACCGGCGCTACCGAAGCTGCGGCCGTCCCACCGGTGCTGTCATCGCCAGCGAGGGAGCTGCAACCGCGGGGGGAAGTTGCTGCATGCGTGGATCCGACGAAGAAGACATGAGACGAAGACGGCGAGGCCGACAACCGGCGACGAGGGCGGCGGCCATGGTGAGCCACCGGCGATGCTGGCTGTAGCAGACGCGCGGCGATCCACGCGCAAGGTGGGCTATGGCCAGAGTCAATGCCATGTTTTCCTGTATTTTTTCCAACGAAGCGGGGTGAAGAAGTTACAGATCGAACGGTTCAAACAGGCTAATCGTACGACATTAGTGCCATCGGCCCAAATCCTGGCCGGCGCACCGGCGCCTAGTAGTGCTTTTTTTTTGCTAAAAAAAAATAGTGCCCTCTTTTTTTTAAAGACTAGGACATATGCCCGTGCGTTGCAACGGGAGAAAAAATTGATGTTAGGCGAGCAAAACTCACTCGCATTTCGCTATGATAAAAACGCTAGTTATTTTATACAAAACTTGGTAGGTAGGTGTCCACTGTCTTTTATTTCTCGAAACATTGACATATTATCCATCCATCTGCTTGAAAAGTGAAAACATGAAATATATATATATATACACACACACATAAACACTATTCTGATCACGGGATCAGAATATTATTCTGATCACAACCTGAACTTCCTGAGTTACATAAACTGAACTTCCCTCTGTAGGAACCCGACCTTCGGGCAATCTTCGCAACCGTGTCTCCCCGCACGAATTATTCTGATCAGTCGTGTTCTATGTGATGTAAGTGTAATCTGCAAACGGTTTTTAGCAACTAAATGCCCATTTTAAATAGTAATCTCGCTCATTGCCGGATTTTTCTCTCGGGTCGTGATGAACATGCGTCTGTTGCAATTTTACTGCCTGAGTTGTTCGAACTGAACTTCCCCGAGTGCTAGGTTGAACTTCCGCAAACATTGCCCAAATGGGGCTTGCAATATACCGTTGGAAAACTATGGACACGAGTATCATGACCCAAGTTAAATTTTTGGCAAAATGTAAGCGGTTTAAGAGCAGTTTTGAAAACCACTTTTTCTTCATACAAAAAACGTGAATCGTATTTTTGATCGCATTTCTAAACCGTTTATCGAAATGGGGCAAATAATATGGCGTTGGAAAGCTGCTGCAAAATCGCTTCTTCCACATGTTGAAAGTTTTCTCTAATTCCCTATGGTTAAAGAGTAATTTGGAAAATCGTAAAATTTCGCAAACCGAACAGCCGAGTTTGTATTTTCGAAGACACTTCTAAACGGCTAATCCAATTGAGGCAAATGATATGGCGTTGGAAAGCTTATGAAAATGCGCTACTTTTTCGTGTTGAAAGTTTTTTCTAATTTTAAACGGTTTAAAAGTAATTTAGAAAACGGTACAAGTTCCACTGAGTTCATATTTTCTAGCTAAGTTTTTAACCGTACGTCCGAATGCAGCAAATGATATGGCGTTGGAAAGCTTGAGGAAATGCGAAACTTTTTGGTATGTATTGTTTCTCCCAATTCTTTACAGTTTTAAGTCAATTTTGAAAATGGCTAAAAACGTTTTTTGGCCGTAATTTCTACAAACTTTATCGGAATGGGGCAAATAATATACCGTTGAAAACCTACGGAAAATGTGAAACTTCTTCATGTAGATGGTTTTCTCTGATTTCTAGCCGTTTTCAAGTAATTTCGAAAACGACGAGATCATGCGTTCTGCCTCTATCGCGAAACAGATTCTTCAAAAATGCACCGGTTGAAGAACTTGAACTTCTCGGCATGTCTACTCAAACTTCACTCTGCTTTTCACGTACTTTTTTTGCTCGTAGCTCTCCATCCACTCACCGGAATTGAGCAAGTGATATACCGATGAAAAGCTGTTGTAAACACGCAACTTTCCCGTGTTGATCATTTTTTCATACTCGCGACGGTTTTAAAAGTTTTTCATCTGAAATTCATTCAGTGTAGTAGTTGAACTTCCTGCTGTTTTCACGTTAAACTTCGGTGACGTATTTTTGTTTGTAATTTTTCTCATCCATACGTCAGTGTTACACAAATGATATTTCTTTGTACAAACTCTCTCATAATAATTTTTTTAACTTTCTCCGACCAAGGACTTGAACTTATAACAATAAAAAAATTGGACCTTGCCTTTTAATTCATTTTTCTCATATTAAACACATACCATGTAGTACATGAACTTTTTCTATTTTTATAATTTGAATTTTTTATTTTCTTTTTGAAATCAAATTGCTTCAAAATAATAACTGAACTTCCTTGTGGATTGAGAGTATTATTTTAAAACGTATTTTTTTTCTTTTTTTGTGTTTTCGAACATAGAAATACAAGGCGAACCTCTCTCGCAAGAATTTTTGAACTTCCCCGGACAGAGCACTTGAACTTTTTTCAACAAACCTTTAAGCTTTTATTTTTCTATATTTTTATTATCACCTGAAATGCATTCCTTGTAGTACTTGAACTTCTCTGTTATTTTAATTTGAACTTCTTAGTTTTATTCTTTAGTAACAAGAAAAATCAAGTTTTTTGAACTTCTCTGTTTTAAAATTTTGAACTTCTTGGTTCTATTTTTTAATAATGTGAAAAATCCAATTTTTTTATAGACATTGAACTTCACCATTTTTAAAATTTGAACTTCTTAGTTTTATTGGTTAGTAACGGGGAAAATGTTTTTTTATATAAACAATGATACTGCGCCGTTATTTTAATTTGAACTTCTAGTTTTTATAGAATGGGGAAAACCGGTTTTTATACAATCTTTTGAAATGCTCCTCTTTTCAATTTGAACTTCTATGATTTTTTTACAAACAGGGAAAATCCGTTATAAAGATTTTTGAACTACTTTTTTTTTAACTTCTTGCTCAAATTTTTTGAACTTCCAAATTTGTCTTTTAGATATTAAAAACTTCATTTTTTTAACGTTGACCTGCTTCGGTTTTTAAATTTGAACTTCTTAAAGAATTTTGTCGCAACATTTTATGCATTTTTTGCTTTTCGGTGAAATGGCCTAGGCGGTCCCTTTTTTCATTTGATCATTTTTCTTCTGTATGTGGTACACGTGAACTTCGAAATTTCTGAAACATGAACTTCGCGTGCTATTAATTTTTTTCATGAAACTCCATAGTTTTTATTCTTTGAATTCCATAATTTTTTTGTTTGCATTTTTTTGGTTTGAACTTCGATGTTCGTTACACCTGAACTTTCGAAATCACACCTTTTTATACACATTTTCCCTTGAATCCAACATGTGCAAAAATAATAGGAAAATTTGGGCATGAAAAACAACATTTTAAAACATGTAATTGGAGGTCGGACATCCCGCAATATAAATTCTGAACCGTGCACGGAGGTGCACGTAAACTTCTTACTTTTATTTTTCCTAGAAATGGAAAGAATTTGAGTTTTCCGTAAACATCAAACTATTCCTTTTATTTTAATTTGAACTTCTTTAATTTTATTCTTTAGTAACGAAGAAAACCTGTGTTTTTTTTATAAATATCGAACTTCTCTATTTTTATAATTTGGACTTCTTGGTTTATTTGAAATCCTTTTTTTGATTTTTTTCAAACGGTAAAACAATGTTCTTTTTATAAAAAATAAACATCAAAGTCATGTGTTATGTTAATTTGAACTTCTTGCTTTTCTTTAGATACAATTTTTTTTGAATTTTTATAAACTTTGACCTGCTAATATATTTTTGGCAAAATGAAAATTTTCACCTCTAATATATTTTTTGAGAAGCGACTCTTTTTTGTGTGGCTAGTTGGGTTTTGGTTTTAGCTCCCGTGAGATCAACACCCGTCAATCAAAGAAAGCTTTAATTAGTGCATCGTCCATAGAATGCAAGTAGCACTAGCAGTACTAATGTATGCTCTTCTCCAAACAAATAGTATTTTTTTTTTATACACAAAGCCGTGTTTGCTTTTTCACCACACCTTTTGGTCCTTATCTCTCCATCTTATCTACTAGAAGTAACCACCACCACACGTTTATTCCTTGTTCTCTCAACTCCCTGTCACTTCTCTCTACTCAATAATACGATAGCTAGCAAAATGGATGCAGCAACCATCTGCTTCGGGAAATGGCTCAACCTCGCTCTTCCTCCGCTGACCTCACGACGTCTTGAGCCCAGATCCATCCCCAGCCCCGAAGCTTCTCAACTGCCTGCTTCCATCCTGCCGCTCCCTTGCCGCATCGCCCTGCAGCTCTTCAGCAGCGGGCAGCTCACCCAAGGAATCTCAGGCACTTGCTGAGGCACCCGAGGCGCGGTTGAAGCTGCCCCTGTCTTTCAGGTGACCGGATCTTGCAAGCAAAACTGAACTTCCACTTTAGGGCTCCTTTGATTCAAAGGAATTTTATAGAATTTCTGGAGGATTGAAATCCTTAGAATTTTTTCCTACGTTGGTCCTTTGATTCATAGGATTGGATTCCATAGGAATTTTTCCTATAGGATCTTTTGTACTACATTTCATAGGAAATCTAACATTCACTCCAACCTCTTTTTACAATTCCTTTGTTTTTCCTGTGGCATCAAACGCTCATTGCTAATTCTATAGGATCTAAGTGGGCATGCCACTCCAACCCTATACTTTTCCTATTCCTTCGTTTTCAAAATCCTACAAATCAGAGGCCCTATTAGCAGGTGAGGCAGGGCATCGAGTGGAACGATGCTACGGTGTAGAGGTGGCTCTGCAGGCCAGGGAGGCCCTTGCTTGACGAGGCGGTGGCCTACATCCCCACCGGAGGAGGACAAATATATCTACCTGCTATTTCTTCACAGTCTGACCTGCTACTTCTTCACAGTCCGGCCTGCTACATCCTCACGCAGGTTCGAGCACGACATGCTTGCCAGTTGCCTTGGTGGAAGACCTCAACGCCGAGGAGGTGGGTTGACCGCATCTGCGTCAGCAGCAAGCTGGGGACTACGATGGAAGGCGGCCCAGAACTGCACGCGGCTGTGGCGGTTGGGGCTCAGAGCCGAGCATGGCCATGGCGGAAGTGCAGCGACGGGATCCCGGTGGCGCACAGGAAGAAGGTTGGGGCGGCGATTTGTGCTGTGGGGGCGGCGGCGCGTACTGCCGAGGGGAGAGGTGGGGGCGGCGACGCGTCCGCCGTGGAGAGAGGTGGGGGCGGCGACGCCTCTGCCGGGGAGGAAGGTGGGGGTGGCGGCGCTTCTGCCTCCGGAGGGAGGTGGGGCGGCGGCGCTTGCTGCCGGGGAAGGAGGTGGTAGCGGCGGCGGCTGCTGCCTGGGAGGGAGGCGGGGGTGGCGCTGAGGGGGCGTGCAGATAAGGTCGGTAAGGGCCTTTTTTTTCTCCGCGTGTTCGGGAGTTCGGGAGGATCGGTGTCGGCTCTTATAGGGTCGTTGTGATCATAATAACTATTATATATATATATATATATATATATATATATATATATATATATATATATATATATATATATATGCTGGTCACCCCCCTTCGACACGTACTATACACCTAGTAACACAACCCTAAAAGAATTAATCCTCCTTGTTCATCAAACGTACCTCTCTCTCGCTGGGTCAAAGTGATGGACGGCGAACTCACGGGCCCAGCACAGAAGTGAAGCGTACGTCGCACGCGAGTGATCATCCTATATAGGACTACGTACCACTGTCTGCATGTGGCCCAAAGAGGTATTTGTGTGATGTTTGAATACGCAATGCACAACTTTGATGTGGCACCACATATATAGGAAACCAAAAAGTCCCCACAGAGAGCGCGAGGTTCATGATGCGTGGTATGTGCTATATGTACGCCCCCATTCGACGCGTGGTATATATGTACTTCTACTGTATAGCACAAACCAAAAAGAATCATTCCTTGATGGTCAAATTAACCTCTCTCTCGTTGGGTCAAAGTGATGTGGAGGACAACCTCGCAGCCCACGGATGGAAGCGCCACACGCGAGTGAGTTCCTATAGGGTAACCACCGCCTGCATGGTATTGTGTGATGTTCGAATACCAATATAATGTACAACTTTGATGTGGCACCTGCCTCGGGAACCGGAAAGTCCCCACATGGAGCGAGGTTATGACACGCATATATATAGAGTATTCATGTTGCCCCCTCTTTGACATGTACATACTCCTATCGTGCATATACGTAACACAAACAAAAAAAGAAACATCCTTGTTGGTCAAATTAACCTCTCCCTCGTTGTACGTTCAACTGGTCGACGACGACCTCGTGGGCCCACAGAGAGAGGCACACGCGAGTGATGTCATAGGACAAAACCACCGCGTGCATGCGCCCGTGTGTTATGTGATATGTTTGAATACTACCCAATGCACAACTTTGACGTGGCGCATGCTTCGCAAACCAGAAATGCACTACACCATGATGCGTGTAGCCCCCTCACTTCAAGCCGATGGGAGGGTGTGTACGCATGTGCTCGAACTTTGATATGGAATCTCACCATGATCCACACCACACACATGCCAAGATGAATCCACCTTTTGGTCAAATGCCTCTCTTGTTGTCGGTGGAAACTGAAAACCTTTGCGGGCTAACGAATGGGCACGTCGCTGATATTGACATATCGTGGAAACTGAAAATTCAGTAAATCCAAAACTTAGTTGAAATTCATGAAACTTATCGTGGTGTCATATATGGACACCCGTAGACTGTGATATTGTATTTTTTGGGTCAAATTTGAGACCCGTTTTGATATAATATATTCTTACAAACGGGAGATTATTAAAAACTGGCAACCAATATCTCATACGGATTATTTATTCGGACCGTGTGCGTTAGACCGTGCCATGCTTCGGTTAAGCAGTAAAGCGGCATAATGAATCATCAATAAACCAAAAAATATATGTGCTGCCACACGCCCCGTGTGCCGTGAGAGAAGGCGTGAGTTGACGGGACGCATGCGAGCAGTCCACCGCGCAGGCATACCGGGAGGTGTGCGTGCAGGTGTGCGTATTGATGGGAGGTGTGTGAGTAGCTGTGTGAAATGATGGTAGGAATGGCAGAAGTCCGCCGCGCAGGCTCACCGGGAGGCGAGACAGCCTTTGACCACCGCCCGCCTCGCTCCCACTGGTCCATATTAATTGCGTGCCTGAGCCACCAGCCATAATAGGCGGCCGCACCCCCGGTCCACAATGGTCACCAACGTCTGGACTCTGGAGTGTATGAGGATGCCGCCGAAGCGCACCATCGGAGGGAGTGGCAACGCCGGGGCTGGTGAAGCACCCGCGCAACGCGT
The DNA here is from genome assembly GCA_011799875.1 of Thinopyrum elongatum. Lineage (NCBI taxonomy): Eukaryota > Viridiplantae > Streptophyta > Magnoliopsida > Poales > Poaceae > Thinopyrum > Thinopyrum elongatum. Next base: position 87,676,723 of record CM022300.1, read on the forward strand.
GAAGCTGGGCATAGAGGTTGCCGTCACCACTGACAAGGTCTCATGCGGGCAGCAGCACGACCTTGACTTCGTCGGCGCCGTCGTGCCCCCCAAGCCAGAGCCGGAGGTCAACAGCAACTCCGGTAACGACTGCGACTCCGACGGAAAACCGGTTAGTCATCTATATACCCATTTGTGCGGCAAACATATCATGTGTTTTCTCTAGTTGCTCCCCCCCTCTATAATTTTTTTAGAATACAAATCCTATGGTTATGTTCTCTCAGTCCATGAAATCAGAGTAATTAAGATCCGTTAGATGCACGTAGTGTATTGATTGTTTGAATGTTATCCGTATAGAGTTAGTGATTAATTGTTTGTTCTGTATGAATGATTTTTGCTAATAATCCGACTAGGGTTAGCTTGCGTCCTAATAATTCGTGGCCAGATCTTGAGAATTGATTTTGAATGTCCTACATATATGTTTGTGCCTTTTTTCTTCCAGAACTTGAGAATTGATTTTGAATGTCCTACATGTATGTTTCTGCCATTTTTTTTCTTTCAGATTGGTATGTACACATATGAGGCTCCGGCCAGCGCCGCCACCGGATGTAGATCTTGGACCCGACTGCGCGGCCAGAAGCGGCCACGCCCCCCTGGACCTGAGGAACCAGTAGAATCTCCGGTGGACCGCATCAGTGATCTCCCGGACGGCATCCTTGGGGAGATCATCTCCCTTCTCCCCACCAAGGATGGCTGCCGCACACAAGTCCTCGCATCTCGGTGGCGCACTCTGTGGCGCGCCGTGCCTCTTAATCTCGACCGTCGTCAGCTATCTGTCGATGATGATTCTGAACTCCCCGGAGCCATCATCTCCTCCCACCAGGGCTCCGTTCAACGCATCTGCATCCTAGCATGCTACCTGCTGGACATACCCTGCATGGTGGCCGCCTGGCTGACATCCTGTCAATTCGATAAACTCCAGCAGCTTGAGTTCTACCACTACTACAGCGATAGGTTACCACCAAGAGCTGCATCTGTGCCCTCACCACCGATGCCCATGTCATGGTTTTCCTCCTCTCTCCACACCGCCACCTTGACCCGGTGCCATCTAGCAGACAATCTGGTACAAATGCTTCAACTACCACTGCTGGAAAAACTTGCGCTTGTGTTGGTTGATCTGTCGATGGCCTCACTTCACAGCATCATCCACTCCAGCTGCCCTGCACTGGAGCGTTTGGTGCTTGTTTTTGGACTAGGAATCCATATCCCTTGTCTCAAAATAAAGTCGCCTCACCTTGTAAGCATTGGAATTCATTTTGAAGGACATGAGCTCATCATCGAAGATGCCCCTTCACTTCAAAGGTTGCTCCTTGATTGTTGTTATAAACCTTCACAAATAACTGTGGTCTCTGGGCCTAAACTGGAGACCTTGGGTGCAATTAGTGATCCTTTTGAATGGTTCGAGATGGTGTTTGCCTCCACACCTATTGAGGTACTATATATTATTCATGTACACTTTTGTAATTTGCATTTTTTTGTTTGTGCGCATAAGTTAAGTATCATCTTGGAGTACACTTTCAGTGCTAATATTATGTTCTATGCTCAATGAAGCGCTTGTCCATCCTATCAGTGGTGGTGGATTCAGTCAAGACCTTATATATCAGTATGTGGTGTTTTGATCTCAACATCATTATTGCCTTGCTGCAATGCTTTCCATGTCTGGAGAATTTGTATATAAAGGTGACGATTTCACGCACATTGAAAACCCATATATAATGTACTATAATTAATCGTTCAGCTATCGCTCTTTCAACATAATCTTTTTTAGACATTAACTGTTTTCAATCTTCATCTCTATTTAGGTACTAACACATGGAGAAAAAGGTATAACAAATTGATGGTTCAAGAAGCACCGGGATTTTCTCATATCTCATGACTTTCGTTTGAAGACAGTAATGCTGGAAGGATATGCATCCAACAGTGCAAACACTAGCTTTGTCACATTCTTCATGTTGAATGTGAGGGCGCTATTGTCCGTGAGGATTAAGTTTTTCAACAAGAAATTTCTCACGGAATTGTATGTGGAACAGCATAAAAAGAAGTTTCAAGTGGACCTAAGGGCTTCTGAACGTGCTCGGCTTATATTTACAACAACTTGTCGTCATCACGGAGAAGTAGAATTATTGTACTGGGATCTTGATTTTATGGATCGGACAGATCCATTTGATTGTGACTGCCAAAACCTTTGGTTGAGTTAGATGTTATTGCCCTGTTCAATCCGGGTTATGTGTAAACCTGATGAACAATTAATCCTCGTGCTTTTGTACCTTTTGTAAGCTGGAGTTAGACATTGTTGCCCTTTTCAACTAGGGTTTGACCCACATTTTCTTTCATACTGGGCGTCTGTGTTCCTATAGGTACTACCTCTGTCGTGGTATATTCTTTATTGGCCCCCTTCGTATTTTGTAGTACCAAACTTTGACCTTAGATTTAACTAAGAATATATTAATGCATGTCATCGAAAATAATATTGTTGGACGGCTATTCCTGGCTATGTTCATATGCTATATGCAATAATTATGCATGTGCTTGCTCGCCGATTAGGCGGCCGCGGCGCGCTCTGCTCGCGTGCCTCCACACGCTTTACTCGCTGTTTAGGCGCCCTCGGGTCGGGTCCCTCTGCACGCTCAGCTCGCCGTTTAGGCGCCAAGTCTTGCTCAGGTCGCGTCGTCCCTCCACGCGCGCTCTACTAGCGGTTGGGGAAGCTTTAGTTATTTGATCTTAGATTATGTTAATTAATTATACCTCTAGAGCCAGAATCATCCGGCTCTGGAGGTATAATTAATTAACCTAAACTATGATCTCCAGCGCCCGTTCACATCGCGCAACTCCATCCTGTCGTCGGCCGTTGGGGGTATGCCGGTATGTGTGGGTAATTAACTAGCTAGCAAGTGGATCAGTAGCGAGTCGCCGCCGGCGGCCATTGCTGTGGTTATTTATAGCTAGCAGCTGGCTAGGGGATTGGGGATTTTACAATTCACCCCTGTGGAGCGCGGGAAGCCTTCGCTGGAGCGCGGGAATAATTGAGCACACAACCCGACAACCATATGCGTTGTCACGTGTTACTGGACACGTGTTAACATAAGGAAACGTATGTGTAACCTACTAATCATCGCATACGAGTACTCACACACGCATTGTGTGCGATACTCCTAGCCATCGCAAGCAACTAGTATGCATTTTCAAAGTTTTTAGTACACACGTAATCGCACATGAATTAACTCTAGTAACCGTGTGTGTTATATTTTCTCATCGCAAACAGTTCATCCGAGTGGGCTGTTTTCCGTGTATCACACACATCTTGTTTTCATGAATCGTTTGTGTTTTTTTGGCTCATCACAAACAGTTCATCTATGTGAACTGTCTGCCGCATATCACACACATCTTGTTAAGTTGAACCGTTTCTGTTGTGTTCCCTGATCGAAAACAGTTCGTCCGAGTGAACCGTATGCCGTATATCACACACACCTTGATCTGGCTGACCGTTTCTGTTGCATTCCCTAATAGCAAACAGTTCATCGAAGTGAACTGTATGCCGGATATCGCACACACATTGATATGACTGCCCGTTTCTGTTGTTCTGTCTAATCGCAAACAGTTCGTATGGATCAACCGTATGCCCCGCATCGCACACGTAACTAAAATCTGAACCGTGTTTGATGTCTCCATCATCAAAAAAGTTTTGCATCTTTTTTGATGGTTTTTTTTACATCCCCATTTGCGATTAATGCATCGCACATAGTTTCGTCAAAGGGTCTCTGATCGTAGTGTCGCGTTAGCAGCATCCTGCAGTAGTGACTACTACTAGGACTAACTATTGTGCTAGCATACTATTAGGTTGGCTCTATGTGATGTGGCAACTTCATATAACCGGATGTTGGCTATACTACTATGGTACTCACACTCCAAGAAGTGACTCCAAAACCATTCATAAATTGAGTTTATCACATGCATATGCAAATGTACCATTCATTACATACAACAATTCATCAACACACAACGACAATGAGGATACATGTTGGATTATAGATTATTTCCAACAAAACATTCTAGTAAATACTAAAGTTTTTATCACAAAACAAATAACAAGCAATGAAATAAACTTCAGCTCAACCAATCCTCGGCATTGGAAACACTTGCTTTGAACCATAAGTAAGCCTCTGGGAAGGGCCAGCTATTGTCAATATCGAGACCAACGCAGGAGTCATCATCCAGGCTGAAGCGGCCTATATCAGGATGCATATTGCATAGCCAGGGTAGGGAACCATAGCAATGTCCGAGGTATAGATACAGTTGCTTCTCATAAATGGTAGTAACATTGTGCCAACAGCAGCTGGATCGCCTTTCACCATCATTGGATAGTTTTGTCCAAGGAAGAGCGAGATTTCTCCAAGACTATCAATACGGAACCAGGCAGAAGGTGCTGGCGCTAGCACACTAGTATCCATCCCGAATACCCTGCAACGGATGTTAGAATAGGTCCGGAGAGTGTGACCATGGGAGACAACACCTGCTTCCTTAGTAACATTAGTAGTGCCCTGTATACATACAAGAAGAGGTGATCCATCGGAATAAGTTGCCAGGTGCCACTGAGTATGTAGGTCCTGCTCGTCCTCATGCTCGTGATCATCACCATCATCATCTCCCCCTTGGTTATAAATTTTTTCAAGTATAGGTGGTGGAATGTTCATAGGACCTTGGAAACACAAGAAGGTTAATTAGTACGGGGATACTAACTCGCACGCACGTGGATGAAACAATTCTAATTACGGTGGAAGACAAACGTACCGAAACAATAAGGATTCCATGCAAAAATAGTGCCACGAGTGGTGGCAGCAAACACAAGATGCTCGTATTGAATTGCATCACAATACTCATCCATGTACAGAAATTGATTTTTGAGCAATATCCATCGAGGCGTGGAAGTAAGGACGGCAACAAGCTTGTCGAAGATAGCAACAACATGATAGTTTGTGTAATCCCAAGAGCGGTTGGGAACTCAATAAATTGCTATCTTCTATAGACGACAGTCACCATGATCGTATTTGAACGTACGTAGATCATCTGTGTGCTCAACCTCAGGGCACTCTGAGATTTTTGGAAGTGGAACCCGGTGACGAGTGTACACATTCACAAGTTCCCACTCCCAGTTGTACCCAATATAAACAACCCAATCTCCATTTGTGCTTGCCCAGGCCTTACCCTTAAGCGATGGCATCTTAACATCACACGTATCATTATCAAGCGGCATCAACTTGCACAAGGTGAGGCTTCCGTCGTCCCCGCGCCAGCGAGCAGGGTCATAGCGAAGAAGACAGGGGAGATCAAACCGCTCCTGAACCCTTGGGTTCTTTGTAATGATGTTATTTGTTGAGTCAAGAATGGTCTTCAATGAACCTGCCATGCTAGCCGAGGTGATGACGTCGCACCGATGAATGAGTTCCTCCACCATGTCATCTTTCAGATCGGGGAAAGAATAACAGGATCATTTCCGGCCTGTTCCCTCCATCGAAAAGATGATCGAACAATGGCAGAAGGAAGGGTGAAGGCAAATGGAGGGAGGAAGAGTGTGCGACAGCAGTTCCAAATCGAGAGGGAAAGGCGAAGAGGCGATGGACGGTTGCCACGGTACAGGAAGAGGCGCCTCAGCCTACATAGACGCCCGTTTGGAAATTGTACAAAAGGACTCACCGTCGTCTCATTGACATGTTGGAACGGGACCACATGTCAACGAAACATGGTGTGTCATTTCTCGTGCAAAATGTGATCTGGCCGCGTTGGCCAGAGGTGCCATATTATTTCTCGACTTTATTTTTTTAATGGCATCCCGTTCAGTTTCGAAGCACAACTAATTGGTACTGTATGCAGAGAAAATATAAACTACTCTACCGCTACTCCACCTCTAGTACTAGTATAAAAAAAGATACTATATAGGCTGGAGCTTCAGCGCTTGCTTGCTAAGGGCTGCCCACTTGCTTCTCACACTATCACCCTCTCTCCAGATCTAAAAAGACGGCGCTGGCCCCTCTCTCTCCCTCCTCACCGGTGGTCATAGATCCACCAGGATCCCGTCCGTCGGGGAAGAAAAGGACGTGCAACATTGATGCACTCATCGTCGGCAAGCGAGGTCACACACTGACGGCAAGGCCGTCCTCTCAGACCTAACACCCACGCGGGATGACCTCCATCCCCAAGCTCGCTGCCATAGTGTGTGCGGAGGACGACGACCAAGAGCGAAGCCACTTCTCGCCGACCCTCAGGTATGCTACCTCTTTTCGAACCATACCCTTGTTCTATTGCCCCATCTGCCACGTCGCTGCATGTGGATCTTTTTCCACTCCACCATCTCCCCAATTTGCTATCCTCTGCTCAGCTGGTCATGCAGATGAAAACCTTAATTTTCACTATTAAAGGAAGCCCTACTTCATCCGGACTAATCCATGTCTGGGTTGAATAAAGAAAGGAAGGGAGAAAGTACTGTCAAAGAGACTAGGTATCGAACCCGCATCTAGGTTGAAAAGGGGAAAATCAGTAGCTAAGGAACGAGTCTCGTGTCTCTTGATTGAAAAAGGGTAGAAAGGCATGACAACGCGATAGAGAATGACCAGGTCGATCGGTTTGTTGTCCTCACATAGGAAAAAGGTGGCTAAAGAGAACAAAAATGGGACGTAATCCACATATGCTGCCTGGATATTTATTGCTCTGGGCAACCATACCTCCCTCACCACTCTGTGCGTTCGTGGAGGTACATAGTACTGGTGCGCCCACTGTCCGAATGGGCCTCCCATGCTCTTATTGCCACTTTTTTGCTGTTAGTATAACGCCACCGGTAAAGTCAAGCAATCCTACTGCTAAAGTAATGCCACATTTAACTAATGCCGCACTCAGTCTAATGCCACCAATAAATTTAAGCAATGCCATTTAATGTCACTAGATTATTTCAGGGTTAGCTATTGATTGTGGATGTATTAAAGATTTTTCAGCTAAGGCATTCTAATGCTGTTGCACAGCCAGTATACCAACGATGAAACTTGTTACTACCTTCAGATTTTTGCACTGTTAATGCTTATAGATTACATACCTCACTTTCATGAGATAAGTCAATTTTTTTTGTATAGTGTCACCAAAATGCCAAGGTGCTGATGTCATTTTATTTTGGTTAAACTGCACAAAAAATTATGAAGAGAAGATTAACACCCCAAAAATTTAATCATATTTTTATTAAGTAAAATTTTGGCCAGAAATAAAATCTTGATTTATAATAGGTCCTTTAATAATTTTTAGAGCCTTTTCTGTTTCTGTTTTCCAAAATTCTTCCCTCCATATAGAAATTTTTGGTGATAATATTGTAGCTTTGGTAGTTTTATTAAATCATTTCATTTATATTTTAATAATAGTAAGCATTATTTTCATAATAAAAATTGCCCAAAACAATTATTTAAAAAGGCATTTTCAATTCTTTAAATGCCTGTGTTGCACTACAACTACTTTAGATAATTCTTTCTAAATTCCACAAAAATTATGAGGGGTCATGTGATGCCTACAGATCACTTTTATGCAAAAACCCAACCTGGTGTTTTGAAAATTTTGAGTGAACCTTCCCCTTTTCCATTCTGTCCAATTCCTCAGTTACAACTACAACCCCTATTTTCCTTGCTCCATTAATTCTGAAATTTTTCCCACTTACTGTCCTTCCAACCAAACCCTTAAGTCCAAAATTTTAGCTCCATTGGAATCATTTTAGTTCACCAAATAATGCCCTCCAGTTCCTGTCCAGAAATGAATTTCTCTAAAACTTGCACTATCTAGTTTTTCTTTTTGCCAAAACAACTCCACCACCATCTCTATCATCCAGTGAGACATCATCCTGGTAATTTTCACACCCAGAAAAGTCTCCTAGATTGCCCTAGCATTTCATCAAACAGCTCCTGTGCATGATAGAATTTGGCAACTTCTTAAAAATACATATGGAACTTGATCATCTGTCCAATCCAGCATGTCTAGTATCCTTTCCACTCATAGTAGCATCTCCCTGCCAAAATTCAAAGCCAAAGGATCAACCTAGGGCACCCAGGCACTTCGTCGTGCACTGGGCGTGGCCAGAGCGCCCGCACTGCACCCCGACGGCACCCGAGTCCTGGCTGCCCCGCTGCTGCCTCCCTGGCTTGCCCCGCACGCTCCACTGGCCACCTGCACCAGCCGCAGCCTCCCCCGCACCAAATCTCTCCCCTTGACGCCGACCACCGCCGGCCAGCATCGCTACCGCCTCCCACCCGTCGCTGTCATGGCGCCGCCCACGACGCGTGGCTCCAATCCGAGCCAGCCAGCGCGCCCCTCCATCACTGCAAGCCGCCACCATCTTCAACGAACCCCGCCGTCCACCAACGGCCTCGCCACCGTCCTCGCTTGCCATTAATGGCCGCCGCCGCGATCCACTCGGGGACGGCACCGTCCACAGCACATGGACAAACCCGAGGCCACCAGCGCAGCACACAATAAATTCTCAACCCCCTGAGCTCATCCGCTGCTCGCCTACCTCACCACTGACTGCGGCTCTCCATCAATGGCTTCCGCCGCGTGCTCCGTTTCGGGAAGCCTCGGAACCGATCCCCGCTAGCTATAAAATGGCCCCTGAGCTCGTCCCGTTCTTCACACAACACCCACTCGTCCTCCAGTTGCCTCAGGGAGCACCCAACCGACCGGAAGCCCCTTCTTCTTCGCCTCCGATGAAGACAGCCGCCGCAACCCCTCTGCCAAATTCATCACAACCACCTCATCGTTTTCAAAACCACTACATCAGTAGCTTTCCACCACCACCACAGAGACCTCCCGAGCCTCATTTTGCTCTAGGGATAGCCAGGGCCTCGACCCTAGCACGACCCGAGATCGTGCTCCGCCTCCGCCAATGCCCTGCTCCATCCCTAGCTCGCCGACGTCCATATCCACCACCATCGGGTGCGGCACGTCTGCCTGAACCTATGCTTGTACCAAGCGTTGCCGGAAATGCCCTACAACGCCGGCAATCATCGCCGGAGCGCCCCTCTGTTCCAGTCTAGGCGCGCGGGAGGAAAGGGACAAACCCGACAAGTGGGGCCCGCCCGTCAGCCTCACACATCGCGGGCCCCGCCGTTTAAGTGGAGACGGTTTCGCCCGAACATGTGTTCGCGCGGGGAAGGCGCAATCCTAGGAATACGCCATCGATGTCGTCGTTCCTTCCGCACAGCTGATCGGCTGGGCTCGGCCCAGTAGCGCCCAACGACTAAATCGCGCTCAGGGCGCACTTCTGCTTTTTTTTGTTTTTCTTTTCCAGCAGTTTTCAAATAATTCCACAGTGGCCATTTCAAAACCAAACTTGATGGTTCAAATTTCTAAATACTTATAAAATCATTCTCTATTAATCCAGATAGGATGAACATTTTTCCTAAGCTTTTTCTCCACTGGATCAATTAAATAGTCCTTTTAATCAATTGTTTCAGCTTAGAAACTCTCTAGGTAAATCATATGAACTCCAAATAATTTGATTCTTTTTCTTGTATTTATTATTTTTCATCTAGTTTATTTTAGTATTTATTTCAAAAATATTTGAAACACTTTTTAGCACTATTTTTGTTTTATATGGTAATTGCAATATTTTTTGAAAATCGGAAAATGGACGGAAGAGAATTTTCAAAACTTTTGGAGTGCACCCAACACTTTTACTTGCTCAAGGCAAGCATCTTGAACACTTGATATGGTGAATGCATGGTAGATTATTTGCTAGAATAATTTGAACATGACAATGTAGAATTCAAATTAAATTGGCATATTGTTAGTAGTGCTTGCATGGTTTGAATTCGAGTAAAAATTTGCATGCATGTAGCGTTGGCATGTTTCATCGTACTGTGCATCATGTGTTGTCATGACTAACTTGCAGGAGTAGGTATAAGTAAAATACAGTTCCGGCAGAAGGGTGACCACATTGAAGCATGATCATGCCTTATTGGTTATGCATGTTGGAGCATGCAAGGGTTGTGGCCCTGTTTGGTGTTACTCTTAAAAAGATACTTTGTTGAGCTAACCACTGCAGGAAAACTTGAACCTCCTGAGTCGACCGTAGATCGAGTCTTGTTCCGGTAACCCCCATACTTGTTCCGTATTGCCACAGGTCCCTGCCACAGGTAGGGTATGGTTCAGTAAGTTGATAACCCATTTCCATGCACACACCGTACAGAGGGCCACGATGAGGGTTTCCGCAGCCGCGGACTAAATCCTATCATCGGGTCAGGGGGCATGGGTGTTTCCAGTTGTGACTGAGAGGGGGGCACCCCTTGTAATCCACGCGTGTGAATAGTGATCCCATGCAGGACGTTGGTCTCTCCGTCTTAGAGTTTTTCTTGAACGATGCTTTGGGTGATTCCTGGCATCCGGAAAGTTAATCTGGTGTGTGCTGGTTAGGTGTGTTTTCATCCCAAAGACCGTAATGGGAATTAGTCAGTGTCACGGTGCTGACTAAAGAAATCCTTTACTTGTGGGTAAAGAGTACACCCTCTACAGAGTTTAAACCTATTCGAATAGCCGTGTCCGCGGTTAAGGGCTACAGTCTGGGTTGGTCAAGTGTCGGTCTTAGTGTCGGTCTTCGGAGGAAAATAATTAAATTGAGCCTGAATTATTTTGCAGGATAAGTGTTGTCACCCTGATGCTACCATAAATATTTTATGCATGGTTATGCATATTATTGAGGACTAACCCGTTTCTCTTATTTTGTATTTCTTGAGTGTCTCAGGGGCTGGCTAGACTACCCCGGGCACTCAAATTTTATTTTCAAGACCTCTCGTAGCGTCTCTCGAGTTAACAGGCGGTTTATCCCGCCACTACTCTTGTGGACACCCGATTGGCATTTTCTCTTCAAGTCCGACCATGGCGTCACTTGACACCCGACTGGCATTTCTCTTCAAGTCCGACCGTGGCGTCACTTGACATCCGACTGGCATTTATTTTATTTTATTTTTTGAATGTCACTTGGGCTGGCTAGACTACCCGTGGCATTCATTTACGTTATTTCTGACAAGTTTGATCATGACTAACATGCTATATTTACTTCCGTATCATTTTGCTATTGTCATGTCATGATTTAGATTCGTGTCAGCATGAGCATTTTAGCATGATCCAGCATGAGCATACGCATATAGTTTGGTTCAACATGATCATATATTTTGTCTGCTGCATTTGGTATATCTCCTGTTCATGATGTTTGCGAGTACATTCAAACGTACTCACAGGCTTGTCCCTGACTATTTACTTGGCCAGGTCAGGAGTTCCACGAGGAGTACCACAGCGATGTCCGTGCGGAGCCTAGGATGGCAGCCATGCGGGATAGGAATTATCCGGGTCAGCTGTTCCTGTGGGAATGGAGCCCCATTGACATTGGAGAACCACGAGTCAATTCCGTCATCCACCACCGGATAGCAGTGTTGTATCATTGGACCTTTATGGTCTTGTATTCAATTCTTGTAATAGCTTGGTATTCTGTAACAAGGACGTGTCCACCAGTAACACTAATCCTGGGCTGGTGATGACGCGAGGGGTTAATTTCTGGGATTTCGTGTCCCGGCCCCGATAGAAGAGGAAAGGTCAAGAGTGGGCACCTCCTCCTCCGGCTGTTTTCTTGATTCGTTTGATCAATTTTTATGTTTTATCGATTATCAAGATTGGGATAGCAATTTTTAGGTCCCCTCGAGTTCAAAATGGTATTTACCTTGAAGGTACATGGTTTGCAATTTTTTTATACTGTCATTAGTTAATAATGCTAGTTACCTTCAGACTTTTGTTTTTGGTTTAATGCTGTTGCACAACTAGTATACCAAAGCTGAAACTTGTTACCTTTACATTTTGTATAGTTAATGCTTATAGAAATCTTCCAGTGCTAGCTTATGGAAATCTATTCAGTAAAACCATTGTACTGTACCCCGTAATAAAAAAACTACTCTACTGTTGCACTAGCCACTGGATTAGTGTATATTTGTACTATTCGAATGGTGTTGCATTAGCATATGGACATATATAAGGTGTGGCAAGCTTTCCCAGATATGTGCTCAAGAAAACTACTGCCTGTTTTTCTAAATACTAGACGTTTGGGTACTTTAAATTGAACTGCGAAAATGGCTTATATTAAGGAACAGAGGGTGTAGAGTTCACTCAAATTATGCCGGTAAAGCTAGTCACACCTTTGTTAAAATTAATGGTCATTATGTTATTGGAGGAGGTCCGCATGTTTGTCTCTAATGCCTATCGATTACATACCTGACATCATGATGTAATGGTAAGTCATTTCTTTTTGTACAGTGTCACTGAATTGTCAAGGCAGTGATGGCATTTTATTTTAGTTGAACTGCACAAAATATGCTTAAAAGAAGATGAAAGGTCAGGAATGGTTCAATCTTCTAGAAAATACTATGTATGCCTTCCTGACATCAGGCGTTGTTGCCTTATTTATTCCTTCAAACAGGTGGTTAGAAACAGTCTTGCTACCTTTTCCCATTAAGAAATTGGAATGCTTATATTTGTGAGTCTATGCTTCAACTAGTGCCACTTTTATAGTAATCACACTTTCAATATCTATGTAAACAGGGATGCTCGATTTTAGTGGAACTGCACAAAAAGTCCAAATGGTTCAACTTTATGAGCATGTTTTCTTCCAAACCGTTATATCCAATTGGTGGCACTATGAGCTGTTCATTACGAAGGTACATGGTTTACTACTATCTTGCTACTCTTTTTGTACTGTCATTAGATAGTAATATTAGTGGTTTGCATGTGAATTTATTGGTAGGGTGGCCCTACATTGGAGGTGCAGGACATGATTCAATGATTGGATGCTCAATTTCGGTTGTATCGATTTCACCTCTTCCATCACTGTGAACATGGATATCCTTGGTCTGATGAAGAATAGGCGCTACATTTCCGCTCTGTACGAGCAAATCAATTCAGTACGAAACTGTCCACGACAAAACACGACAGTATCAAATTGTCCAGTGCAAAATATGACAGATGCTAAGCGGAAATGACTAGCAGAGACGTGTTTAAACCGAAAATACAAGGTGGGGTATATGTTTACTAGCTGCTTGATATTTGTGCAAATAGATGTCTGCCGGTTGCTATTTGGCAAACAACAAAGTGACCTCAATTTTGGTTGAACTACACAAGAGAATAGTATAGTCACTACATGCAGTGCCATTTGAAAATAGACATAGAAAGATTGGATAGTCACTTCATGGACTGCACAAAAGTAGTACTGTACTATTTATTGGCCAACACTAGGTGCTTCATTGCTTTGGTCTAATTATACAATGGGCATTATTTTGCCTAAGTTAAAGTTTGTATTCCGAAAATAGTCTCGCCGTGTGATCGAGAGAAGACCAAATCATATTGCAGTGGATGTTCCTCCATCATGTGTGGTTCATTCTCATGGTTCCAGCTGTTGGTGAAACCACTTACGTTTGCAAGAGGAAATGTAGACTTCACACACAAATTTGTCTTTCACTCTGTACTGAATGTTGGCCCAGAGAAGCATCCATGTTAGTAGCAAGAACATATGTTTTTTCTAGATCTTTGCTTTTGGAGCTACATATTTGTACATGATCTGTGAATCATTGAGATGCATTAACATGTTGATCTTATGTATGGGAATCATACTAGTTGGTTGTGAATTTGGGCTACTAATGTGAACATATTACAATGCCAGGCCTGTGAGTCTCATGTGAACATTTCAAACGGATCGGCTCTTACTACTGTGCACAACATGATCCTTATTTCTGTGTGCTTAGTGTTTACAAGTTACTAGCAGTTCCTTATTTCTATTCGCTCAGTGTTTACAAGTTACTGATCGATCACTAGCTAGCCTACTAATACGCTCCTGGCAGTTTTAGTTGCGACACAAGATCTGAAGGTGGTAGTTTTTTGAATAAAAATGCCTACCTCTGAAGAAACTGACATGTTGTTCTGAAGAAAATGCCATGCGAATCTGAAGAAACTGCCAGCAAAAACGTTCGCAAATGCCTTATCTCCCAGCGAACGTTCATCAGCTATTGTGATCCTACACCTACACTATCCGACCGACTCGATCCTACGCGAATAACCAGCGGATCACGCACGTACCTCATCTGGATGAATCGAGCGCACTCGTTTGACCGTCATGTCGATGTGCGACCCAGCACGGACGGGACGCACCACTAACGGGACGGGACGGCACAGTCATAATTTCAGTTTTTCTAGTTTTTCACGGCAAGCTGGCGCGCTAAGCCATGCCTGCTTATGCATTGAATTCTGATGACCGCGATGACCGTCGCGTTTCCTACGACATGCTGGTTCACCTACCTTCCGCCTATAATTACTGGTTCCCGGCGTTCTCCGGTGGCACCATCACCCAACTCGCCCTATCCTCATAAGCCTCCACCGGCCCAACATCGCTCGCCACTTTCCCTCGCTCTCGCCACGTCCGTCATGCCCCCGCCCATCCGCAATAGGTGACGCCGGAGGCGGTCACCATCGGAACTAGTGTTCGGTTTTTCACCGGAAGGCAGACGGAGGGAGGAGGCATTCTATCGGTCTTTAGATGACAATGCAGAGTATGAGGACTTGTTGGAGCATGACCACCTGGCGAAGGAGCAGCGTATCGCCGATTTGCGCCGCTAGCGGGGCATGGAGCAGCAGCGCACCGATGCTCTGAGTCACGAGTAGAGCGCCTGCAACTGGGCCGACTACATGGAGGCTGGCGCCCGGCAAATAGACCTGGAGGCTGTCGGGCACGCATGCGTTCGCGACGCCGAATTTTACTACCAGCTCGTCAAGTGGGTTTCTCGCTTAGAAGCCGAAGCTTCGGTGGACCACGCCGGCATGGAAAGGGCCAACGCGCGCGAGCAACACGCCCTATCGCACCTCAGGCAAGTCCGAGGCGAGGAGGAGGACGTTGGTGACGGCGTTTAGCATGTACCGCAGATGGCGGCCGGCATTGTCTAGTTAGCTAAGAGTAAGTTATTAGTTGTACACTACTAGAGTATTAGTGGGAGTAGATAGTTAACTTGGCTATGATGGTTGTCAACGTGGAAGTTCAGTACTCTATATCTGGATCAGACATGTTACTTTGCTTTGAACGTTGAACTTTTTGTTTGAATGTATGGAATGGGCTGTTATTTTTTTAAATGGGCTGTATTTGTCCGCCACGGGTTTAGAGGCTGACTTGTGGGCCTACTAGGTTGACGCGTACACAATCAGGAGATGATTGTACATGGAGAGGATGACAGCAGGGACCCACCAGGGTCATGGCAGTACACAAGCAAGTGCCTCCTTATTTCAAGCCAAAGAAAATGGTTCCTCCTAATGGATTTCTGATATTTGGGTCCCATGCCATTGTCAACATAGTCAATAAATGAGAGAATTGCACAACGAGCGGGTGACACCAGGGACCCAGCAGCTCGCCCAGTTCTTTTTGTTTTTGAGACGGAAGCAGGGTGTCAATTGGGCTGTGCGGGGCACTCTGGCCTGTCTAGCCAGCCTTTTATTTTATGTTTACCACAAGACCAGCCCAGTAGTATTTTTTCTTTCTGAAAATGGCTAGCCCAGTTTTTTTTGTTCTTTTGCAGAATACCCAACCGATGCCTACTTGCTTTTGTTAGCCCTGCTGGGCTGCAAATCTTTCAAGACGAGGAGAGTTTCATTCGGCTTGCCCAGAAAATGGGCTATCAGTAATGAGAAATAGGTTGTACATTTTTAAAACACATCAAACCGGCAATTAGTTTCAAATTTCTTTTTTTTCATTTTGAGATTTTAAATTCAATTGATTTTTATGCGTGGACAATTATTTAGATTTTATATTGATATAAATTTATTTTTAAATTAGTTTGAATGTGACTCGAAATTTCGGGATTAAAAATAGTTCGGACCGCACCAAAATATGCAAAATTTCGTAGAATTTTTTAACCGTGGCCACAATATGGGCTGTAATGCTAACAAAAAGAATATGGGATCCAAAAAAATTCTTTAGAATTAGCAAATTGGCTGTAAATTATTAGAAATAATGGTAGATGGGTTGTATGCTATTTTCCACAGATTTGAGGCTGACTTATGCGCCTACTATAGGTTGACGCGTACGCTTTCCTAAAAAAAGGTTGACGCGTACGCTTTTCTAAAAAAAGGTTGACGCGCACGCAAGGCCATGTCAACTTAGTCAACACATGAGAGCGGTGACTGTTGGATGTCCATCCAACGACCGTCGTGCTTCTTCAATCTCTGCTCTTCCTGCTCCAGCCGCTCAAACCAGCGCCGGCGGGACTGCCTGCTCCCTCCTTCCGTGGCCGGCTTTGCTGCCGCGCAGGCCTCACCGGCCCACCCTACTCCCACGGCTGGCCAGGCCATCCCTCTACCACCCGCACCTCCTGTTATTTTCCGGCGACGGCAGCCTCACCTCGCAACCGACCAGTCATCCCTCGCACTCCCCTCAGTGTGGGCATACACTGTTGTGGCTTCGCCGGCTCTGGGTCATTCCCTTCCTAGGCCTCGCCATCGTCCACCGCGTTGGTGCTCTCGGCGCGGCATGGTCAACATGGTCAACAAACGACAGCCATCAAAAGAGGGATGTAAGTGGAGAGGCTGATAGTAGGGACCCACACAAGCAAGTGCCTCCTTATTACGCTGACTTGTGGGCCTACTAACCTAACGCGTACGCAGGGCTTTGTCAACTTAGTCAACAAATGATTCTAGCATCTGGACCATTGGATGTTAATCCAACAGCCGTGCTGCTTCTTCAACCTCTGATCTTCTTGGTCCAGCCGCCCAAACCAGCGCCGGAGGGACCGCCTGCTCCTGCCTCCCGTGGGCGGCAGTGCTGCCGCGCAGGCCTCACTGCCCCACCCTAATCCCACTGCCGGCCTGGGCTTCCCTATACTCACCCACACCCCGTGTTATTCTCCGGCGGCGGCAGCCTCACACCGCAGCCAAACCAGTCAATCCTCGTACTCCTATCTGCATGGGCATCCACTGCCATGTCTTCCCTGGCTCCGCGTCGTCCCCTTCCTAGGCCTCACCATCGTCCATCGCATTGGTGCTCTCGGCGGGACGTGGTCAACATGGTCAAGGAATGACTTCCATCGGAAGAGGACTGTACATGGAGAGGCTGACAGCTGGGTCCACGGCCACAGCAAGGAAGTGCCTCCTTATTACGCATAAAATAATTATTCCTCCACCTGACAGCAGGGACCCACCGGAAGGGACTCTGTATTTTACAAAAAAATGTTTCTCCCCTAACAGCTGGGACCCACCAGCGACATCTTCGCACGCAAGGAAGTGCGTCCATATTACGGGCAAAAAAATATGATTCCCCCCCTGACACCTGGGACCCACCAGTTATATCTTCGCACGCAAGGAAGTGCCTCCTTATCCTCCCTGACAGCTAGGACCCACCTGGTCGAAGCGTACGTACCATTTTCTGTCAAGTCATGAACATGTACATACATACTGGTCGATCGGTCTCTCTGCAACGATGAACCTTGGCCGAATAAGCAGCGACACGTGTAGTAGTAGAGCCCCCGACGTAGCAGTTCAGGCAGTCCAGTCAAAACCGTGTACACATACGTACAACCAGATGCCAAAAAATACAGCCACATACGTACATATGGGCGGGGTCTCGAACGCGTACTCGTGCATACGTACGGCCAGGGCTCGTGTACATGGAGAGGCAACAGATGGCAGCAATGGCGTCCTGTTCATCGGAAGCCAACCGGCTGGGTCAGAACAGAGAAACTACGTCGTGTTCATCGGGAGGCAACGAAAAGTGTCGTGTTCATCGGGAGCCAACGGAATGCGTCGTGTTCATCGGGAGCCAACCGGCTTGGACGGAACAGCCAAAAAGGGTCTGGTGTACCGCAGTATGGAGGAAACGGCCTTCTGTTCGACCGGCTACGGTCGAAACGGGATCCTGTTCATCGGGAGGGGTCTGGCATACCGCAAAATGGAGGAAACAGACTTGTGTTGGAGCGCTACGGTCGAAACGGGGGTCCTGTTCATCAGGAGGGGTGTGGCGAACCGCAAAACGGGACTCCACGGGCTACTGCTCACCCACCGTCGACTTCCTTCAGCCTCCACCTGCACTGTTCATCCACCGCGTCTTCCTCCTGCCTCCACCAGCTACCGTTCATCCACGGGCTACTGTTCATCCAGCCCTCCACTGGCTATTATTCAACCAGCCCTCCACGGGGTCCTGTTCATCCACCCCAACCAGCTCGGCTGTGGCAGCCTCCTCTCGGGGTCCTGTTCATCCAGCGGCAACAGCCTACTACCACGGGGTCCTGTTCATCCAACCCCCACCGGGAACTATTCATCCAACCCCAACCACGTACGTCTCGACTCGTTCAACCAACCCCACGTTCACTGTTCATCAAGAGGTAGCAGGTTCGATCGGCTTCAGTAAGCCGCAGCAGCGATCGATTGATTGATCGCTCGGGTTCAGTTAGCAGCAATAGTGAAGGAATCGCTCGGGTTTAGTTAACAGCCAAGGGATCGATCACTCGGGTTCAGTAACGTGCGTAGCTAGAGCAATCGCTCGGGTTCAGCAAGCGAACGCCTCATTCGGGTTCAGTTAGAGCCCAACGCCTAGCACACACGCACGTACGTATACGAGAGAAACGCATAAACCTCCATGCATCGCTCGGCCCCGACCACCCACCATAACCGGGAACTCCCCGATATTTTCCTCGCCCTCACTTCTACCACGACTTTTTCCGTCATGGACGGCCCAAAGAATGTCATGCACGTGCGTCTCCGGCACGCCCAGGACGAAAAGCCCATTTTCTGTCATGATTTTTTGTCATAGAAGTAGGAGCCCACCACATCTATGATGATACCGGGTTTTGTCACAATTATCATCATAGAAGTGTCATAAGCATGACAGGAATTTTTTCGTTCGGGCCAAAATGTCACAGATGTGTCTTTTTTTGTAGTGACAATTCTCATTTAAGATTTTTTGCAGGGAAACTCCTCTCTAAATGGGAAGGGCCTTACATTATCGAGGAGGTTTATCGTTCCGGTGCCATCAAGATCAACAACGCCGAAGGCACTAATCCTAAGGTGGTAAACGGGCAAAGAATCAAACATTATATCTCAGGTACTCCCATAAATGTTGAAACAAATATTATTAATACCATAACACCGGAGGAGTACATAAGGGATATCTACCGGAATGCTCCAGACTCCGAAAAGGAATAGGTATGTGATACGGTAAGTAAACCGACTCCAAAACTTTCCCAAAAGCAATTTTACTCTGTTTTGGAATATTTGAAAAATTAGGAAAATAAAAAGTAGTCCGAAAAGTGCACGAGGAGGCGACAAGCCCTGGGGGCGCGCCCTACCCCCCTGAGCGCGCCTCCTAGGCTTGTGGCCACCTCGTGTGCCCTCCGAACTCCGTTTTCTTGTAGTACACTCCTTTTGGTCGGTAAAAATTCATTATATAATCTCCCGAAGGTTTTGACCACCGTACCACGGCAAAATCCTATGTTCTTGTTTCGAGCTATTTTTCTGACAGATCTAGATCGCTATGACGTCCCCAAGCGCTCCGAAGGACAAGTTCTTCGAGAAGGTCATCAACCCCTACCTCGCGGAGGTGCTGCAACACCCTCAAACCATTGAGATGCGTGAGGGGGTGCTACACATCCGCGATGTTCAAGGGCCAAAGAGGACCGGAAGCGTGGAGACAAGGCTCGAAGCAATGGAGCAGCAAGTCTTCAAGTGCCAAGGGATGGTGGAACAGGGACTCAACGCCAATCACTCCATGATCACGGAATTTACCCGTGACCACAAGCTGGACACCAAGAACATCAGAGAGGCCATTTTCAAGTGTCGTGGGAAACCACGGCCACCTATGGGGCCATCAGCCCCTTTGTGGTTCGGCGGGGGGAAGGGCACATTGCACAAAGAGCGGAGAGCGTAGCACAGCACGGCAGAGATCACACGGGCAGTTTTTACCCAGGTTCGGGCCGCCACGAGGCGTAAAACCCTAGTCCTGCTTTGGTGGATTGATGAGAGGACCGTGGTGGAGACGTGGCGCTCTAGCTCAGCAGGGTTGCCTCGGGGCGAGAGCAGCTACGCACGTATGAGTGTACAAGGGTCTGAATCCTTTCTATGTTGCCATGGCCCTCCTTTTATAGATCAAGCGGTCACCACAATGGCAAATCAGTCATTGTGTACTGATTAGATAGCAAACAGTGCTATCATACCCAACTCTCCAGACAGGTCAGAGCACATTAAATGCGCCGCTTAGTGTCACATCGTGGCATGCCCGGCAAGCCTTGCCGGGCCGTTCGGCCACCTTCTCATCTATCTGCTTGACACGTCTCTGGACGGGTGTCATTTGGAGGTGATTTCCTCTAGAAATGGCTGCCATGTGTCAAATAATAGCCACTTAGTCACTTGGGGACTTGACACCGCACCGATCGATGACTTGCGTCACTGTGAGGTGGAGCGGTGGAGCCTTAGCGGGGTAGGACGCCCTTGGCGTCCCTAGAAAGCCAGCCGAGGCAGTCTTGAGGTTTGTCTTCGGGGTAACTTCGACCTCGCCAGGCTCGCCTTCCTGACAAGGGAGGTTTTTCCTTAGTGGTGTCTTGCTCATTTAGCTTGACTTGGTCTTCTTGATCCGCCCTTTGATCTCTCAAAGAGCTGATTTCTCCTTGCTTGGCCTGGACTTGGACGTTGCAACCTTGCCTCCAAGCCTGTGTACAGTCTGGGCAACATACCTGGGGTTTGTTGCATCGACAGGAGCCCCCGAGCCTGGCCTGAATGCGCTGTCGAGTGTCGTCGGGGTAGGCTCTGTCAAGTATACAGGTGTGGAGGCTGCGGTAGTTTGTCCCTTGAGGTCTTCTTTGCTTCTTCATTAACCTGAGCTTGGATCAGTTTCCGGTTTTCCCACACGCTGCGTAACGCCAATTGCAGTGGGGCCATCTTTGTAATGGCTCATGAATGACTTTAACGCAGGGGCGAGTAACTGCCAATTCACCCTTCCCACCACACTCTTATCCCTGGCCATGTATGCTGCATGCATTGAGTGGGGTAGGTAATGGAGGCGCGTGGTGCGGAAGAGCGTCAAGGCAGGGGCCCGGTCTTCTTGGGTTGGTGGAGAGGGATGGCGGTTACCCATCGAGGGATCAGCCCCCAGCCCGCCTATAAAAGGGGGAGCGAGGGGAAGCGGAAGTGCTCATCCACGCACCTCTTCCCCCCATTTCCTTCCTTCTTTTTGTAATGCTGAGAGGGAGAGACCGGGGTCAGGCCCCGGGCTCGAGCTTGGGGTTGATGATGCCGAACGCTTGTCTAGGTGCCCGGGGAGTGAGTCTGGTCCGGGGCCAAAAGGGATGCGGCGGTCGAGGATGTGGGCGCCGAGTCGCTTGCAGCGTGGGAGGCGTCGTGTTTCTCCAAAATGGTGAAACACTCGTCGCCCTCACACGAGCCGACTGCCCGGTGAGGAATGCCAGTCCTTGCCGCGGGTTGCCGAGGCTCGTTGCCCTGTCGACGGGAACCTCGGGGCTTCCGGCACCCGTCTGGGGTGCAGCACTAGGGATCCTCGGTAATCCCAGTGCGTCTCCTTCCGACAAAGTCGAGGCGAACGCTGAAGATGGTGGCACCTTCCTGCCCCCCGAGGTGGGGAGCGGTGCTTCTTGTGCACCCCGGGCGCCGTCGTTGCCTGTTGCTTCTCCGGAGGAGGTAACGGCCCAAGGGGCTGGCATCCTCCTGGAGTGGTGGTGATGGAGAAAGAACGAGGGAAGATGGAGAAGGCGGGTGGCAGGGCATCAGGTCGGAGTACGTTGGCACCGATGCCTTCGTCTTGTATTGCCGGCCCGCTGCCTCGTCTTTCCACTCTTCCCCTCCCTCCCCGGCACCATCATCACCGGCCTCTTTAGGGCTGTTGCCGGGAAGGGGGTCACTCTCTTGGTGCCTTCGCCTCCTCCAGTGGTCTTCCAGCTGAGCCCCGGTGGTTCCCCCTGCCGGGGCTTGCGCTGGGGCTTCTCGTTGGTCATGGAGGTGGTGACCAGGGCACCACCAAGCTGCTCCTTCCACCCCTCTCCTTCGTAGCCTCGCCACTCTCGATCTTGTCAGGCTGCGCCCGGTAGGTCCTGACGGGATTGGGTCGGGCATATGCTCAGGCACTCTTTTCGCCCTCTTTACCTCCCACCGTAGTGCCTAGGAGGAGAGGGACAAGAAAAAGGGATTACGGGGCACTTATCTTTTTTCAATCTAAAACATGTAGGCACTTGCCAAACTTTAGTCTAAGTTGGATAATATTCTTTATCCATGTTTGTGTTCTGTAAGATATGTACTTGCTCATCAGCATATTAATGAAAAAGGCAAGCCTTGCCGGGTACTTGTGCATGCATCAAACTCATGCAGAGGTGAAATGCCTCTATACATTCAAGTAAACAAGTTTCCCCGGCAGGTTATCCTGCCGGTACCCTCAGTTTGTTGCCGCTGGGCTAAGCTTACCGGGCACAAATCACAAAGAGGGACCAGCCCCCTGCCAAGCCTTCTCCGCCAAAGGCCACTGCGACCATCCTGACCGAAGCAGTGTTCGAGTCAAAGGAAGGGAGCACCTAAGTTTCGAAGGTGGCGAGGTTTTCATATGCACACGTTTCTACTTACAGAACATGTCTGGATAAGGAGAGAACTTATCTGTTTGGCTTGCCGGGGATCGTCATGTAGGCTTGTCTTCGTTTCTTCTCTTCGGGATCAAGTCCATGGCAAGAATCTTGCAACTTAATGCAGATGAAAACAATGCCACATGCGACCTCATCTACATGATCATGCTATGCTCATGATATGCTTATGCATGCATGCAAGTTTCGGTGGCCCCCCAGCGCTTCGTTTATTTCTCTGTTGCTCAGGGTCTGCGCGTGGCTTTGTACAAGGGGTTACATGCAACATCGACAAGTCCTGTACAACAGGGTGGCTGCCGGGCAGGGCCCGACAGCCACGCCTTACAGGTAGAAATTACGAAGATGCTCAATGTTCCATGAGTTTTGCAACTGAATGCCATCTCCGGTCTCCAGATGGACTGCGCCAGGTCTGGTGACTCGTACTACCCGGTAAGGGCCTTCCCACTTCGGCGTCAACTTGTTTGTACCCTTGGCGGATTGAACGCGCCTAAGGACAAGGTCGCCTTCCTCAAAACTCCGGGCATGAACCCTGCGGCTGTGATAGCGACGCAGGGCTTGCTGGTAGCGTGCAGCACGCGTAGCAGCCCGGAGACGGTTCTCCTCAAGTAGCACAGCGTCGTCACGCCGGTGCTGTTCCTGTGCTACTTCATCGTAGGCAAGCACTCGAGGAGATCCGAATATGTGTTCCGTGGGGATAACTACTTCTGCCCCATAGACTAGGGAGAAGGGAGTCTGCCCGGTAGCTCGATTTGGTGTTGTACGGAGGGACCAAAGAACCATCGGCAGCTCATCGATCCATCGCCTGCCGCACTTCTGCAGTCTATCAAAGGTTCTCGTCTTGAGACCTCGCAACACTTCAGCGTTCGCCCTCTCAGCTTGTCCGTTGCTTCTGGGAAGGGCGATAGAGGCAAATGCGATCTTGCTTCCGAGGGCATGAACGTATTGCATGAAGGCGCGGCTCGTGAATTGGGTGCCATTATCGGTGATGATTTGGGCAGGTACCCCAAAGCGGCACACCAATCCTTTCAAGAACTTGATAGCTGACTGCGCGGTCACCTTTCTCACGGGCTCCACCTCTGGCCACTTTGTGAATTTGTCGATAGCGACGAACAAGAACTCAAAGCCCCTGGTAGCACGGGGGAAGGGACCCAAGATATCGAGCCCCCAGACCGAGAAGGGCCATGACAAAGGGATTGTCTGGAGAGCTTGGGCATGCTGATGGATGTTCTTGGAGTGGAACTGGCAGGCTTCACATTTGGTGACTAGCTCAATTGCATCTTGGAGGGCTGTGGGCCAATAGAAACCTTGCCGGAAGGCTTTTCCAACCAGAGCCCTTGATCCAATGTGGGAGCCGCACATACCCTTGTGTATCTCTGCCAACAGTTCCTTTCCTTCTTCCCGGTAAATGCACTTCAATTTCACACCGTTGGGCCTTCTTCTGTATAGTATGTCATCAACGAACTGATACATACTGGCCCTTTGGGCTACTCTTTCAGCTTCTTCTTGCTCTTCGGGAAGTTCTCCTATCTGGAGGAAATGGACTATGTGCCACGCCCAAGCTGGAGCCAGTGGCTCGGCAACGAGGACCAGTGGCACCTCCTCATTCGTGGGAGCGCACTCCTCGACTATAGGGACCGGTGGTCTGGCGGGAGGGTGCAGCTCAGCAATCGAAGAGGAGTTGTTCCCGCCAAGCTTTCTGCCGGGTGCTCCAAGAAGCTCTACCGGGAGAGGCTTGCCGGAGTCCAGTTTCCTCCTCTTTCTGGCCATTGTTGCCGAGGACACGGAGGGCTGCGTCAGATGGAGAACAAAAGTCCCTGGTTCCACAGGGAGTTTTTGCGCAACACACTTTGATAGATGATCAGCAATGCTGTTTTCCGCACGGGGCACGTGCTCTATTTGCAATCCGTCAAAGCGCTCCTCCAACTTTCTCACTTCCTCGACGTATGCCTCCATCAATGGGCTTTGGTAATCGTTGTTGACTTGTCTCACCACAAGTTGTGAATCTCCACGGATGATCAGCTTCTTGATTCCTAGTTCTGTTGCAATCCTGAGACCGGCAAGGAGCCCTTCATACTCTGCAGTATTGTTGGTAGCCTCCTCCCGAGGAAAATGCATCTGGACGACGTACTTAAGGTGCTCCCCAGTGGGAGCAACGAGAAGCACGCCAGCCCCTGCACCTTGTAGGGAGAAGGCACCATCGAAATACATAATCCATTCTTGGGGCGCTTCCTTGCCGGGGATGACTGTCTCCAACACTTCGTCATCAGGGGTTGGTGTCCATTCTGTGATAAACTCTGCCAGTGCTCTGCTTTGAATAGTCGATGTGCTCTCAAACTTCAAACCAAAGCTGGACAACTCCAAAGCCCATTCCACAATCCTGCCAGTGGCCTCGGGGTTTCGGAGTATGAGTTGCAAGGGGAAGCGAGTGACAACTGTGATCTCGTGGGCTTGGAAGTAGTGGCGCAGTTTCCTTGAGGCCATGATGAGGCCAAAAATCAACTTTTGCATGCTAGAGTACCTCGATCTAGCCCCCTGCAGTAGGGAGCTGACGAAGTACACTAGGCGCTGCACCACTTTCTTCTTTGCCGCCACCTCAAAACTATCTCTGCTGCCTTGCTCTTCTCTGTCTTGAACTGCATCTGACCTTGCCAGGACGGGTTCGCTTTCCTCCCTAGAGGGGACAGTGGCTGTGGCCGCCGCTTCTTCCACTTCTCGCTGCGCCACCAGTGCCGCACTGACCACTTGATTGGTTGCCGCTAAGTATAGCAGCAACGGCTCTTGTGGTTTGGGAGCGACCAAAGTGGGCACAGAGGAAAGATAGGTCTTCAAATCTTGTAGCGCAGTGTCTGCCTCCGGGGTCCACTCCACGGGTCCTGCCTTCTTCAAGATTTTGAAGAACAGCAGGGCATGCTCGGCAGACTTGGAAATGAACCTGCTTAGTGCGGCAACACATCCAGTCAAACGCCTCACGTCCTTAACTGTCTTGGGTGCTTGAATTTGCTCGATAGCCTTGATCTTGTCGGGGTTGGCCTCTATCCCCCGATGGGACACAAAGAAGCCAAGTAGCTTGCCGGAGGGAATGGCAAACACACACTTCTCCGGGTTCAGCTTCAAGTTGATCCTGCGCAGATTTGCAAAGGTATCTTCCAAATCCTGAATGAGAGTCATTCTGTCTTTGGTTTTGACCACTATATCATCCATGTAGGCTTCAATGTTTCTGTGCAGCTGGGACTCAAAGCCAATCTGTACTGCTCTTGCAAAATTGGATTCGGCGCTCTTCAACCCGAAAGGCATCCGTACAAAGCAGTACGTGCCACATGGGGTTATGAATGCAGTCTTCTCTTCGTCTTCTTTGGACATGAAGATCTGGTGGTATCCAGAGTAGGCATCCAGGAAGGAAAGCAGGTCGCACCCGGAGGTGGAATACACAATCTGGTCGATGCGTAGCAAGGGGAATGGGTCCTTCAGGCATGCTTTGTTCAGATGTGTGATCTATGCAAAGCCTCCATTTCCCATTAGCCTTGCACACTACCACTGGATTTGCTAACCATGTCGGATGCAATACCCCTCTGACCAAACCAGCTGCTTCAAGTTTCTTGATTTCCTCGGCAATAAACTGCTGCCGTTCCAAAGCTTGCTTCCGGGCCTTCTGCTTGACGGGTCAGGCATGTGGGCAGATAACAAGGTGGTGCTCGATTACCTCCCTGGGAACACCGGTGATGTCAGATGGTTGCCATGCAAACACATCGACATTCGCCCACAAGAAGGCAATGAGCATGCTTTCCTATTTGTCATCGAGGGTGGCACTGATAGTAAATGTACCATCAGCACCAGCCAGCCTGGCCGGGACCTTCTTCACAGCAGGTGCATCAACTTTGGATCTCTTGCTATTGGAACTCTCCGGCAAGTCAACAACAGGTGCAATGCACTCTGGAGAGGTACGCTTCCCGGATTCCTTGCTGGCATCCTTGCTAGCTTTCTTCTTTTTCTTACTTTCCTTGGCGGGAGCAATGGCTTCCGCAGCGACTGCTTCCTGGTACATCTTATCCACGCATATGACCGCATCTTTCTTGTCTGACGGAATGGAAATGATGCCCATTGGCCCTGGCATCTTCAGAGTGTTGTAGGCATAGTGAGATGCCACCATGAACTTGGCTAGGGTTGGGCAACCAAGGATTCCATTGTACGGTAGGGGGAGGTCAACCACATCAAACACGATCTTCTTAGTCTGGTAGTTTAACTCCCCTCCGAACGTCACCGGCAGTGTGATCTTTCCCTTATGACGACTCCTGCCGGGGTTGATTCCTTGGAATGTACCGGTAACCTTGAGCTCCTCATTTGCTATCTAGAGTTTGCTGATGACCTTTGGAGAAATCAGATTCAACCCGGCCCCGCCGTCAACCAACATCTTTGTGACCTTGAGGTTGCGGATTGTTGGTGAAACCAACAATGGCAAGCACCCTACTGCGGTGGTGAGGTCAGGGTGATCCTCCTCATCAAAGATGATGGGCGTGCGGGACCATTTGAGCGGCTTCCGAGAATCTTCCGCTGGCTCTACAACATTGACTTCACGCGCCCACTGTTTAAGTTGGCGGTGAGAGGAGTGCAAAGATGCACCCCCATCAATGCATAGGGTGCCAGTGGCTTTCTGGAACTCCTGCTCGCCGGTTTCCTCTTTATCTCCTTCATCGCTCTCGTCATCACAATCCTTCTTCTCATGGCCTCTGGCGGGCTTCCCTTGGTATTGAGGATCCTTGCCGGGGTGACCTACTTTGCCGCCTCGGCCCTTCCCGCCAGCGCCATCTTGATCTTTCTCCTTATCACGCTTCTCGTACTCAGCCCTCTGCTTCTTGACGAGCTGCTCAACCTGATGACACTCCTGAAGATCGTGGCCTTTGGTCTGATGGATCTTACAGTACGACCCATCACCCTTCCCAGCCTTCTCAGCAGCCGCGGCTTCTCGGCAATCAGTGCACGTGGTAGCTTCCTTGCCGGGAACCTCGCTCTTGGCCTTCTTGCCGGTACTAGGTGCGCTCGATCCTTCAACGGTCATCACAACTTTATCCTTGTGCTTCTTATTGCGCTTCTTGCTCTTGTTCTTCTGGTTGGTGGCGTCGCCGTCGTCCTCTGAGTCAATGTCGACGCCATCCTCTTCTCCGGGGAGTCTCCTCCCCTCTTCTACACGGGCATACTTATCCACCAGAGTGTACGGCTCATTCACAGTCTTGGGTAACCGCACGTTCATTTTGGAACGTATCCTGCGGTTGCGCATGTTGGACTGGAACGCAGCTATCACGGCTTCCGGGTGGATGTCTGGAATATTCCTGTGCACTCGACTGAACCTTTGCATGTACTTCCGCAGACTTTCTCCTTCCTTCCGTGGGAGAAGCAGCAGATCGCTGGGCCGCCCTGGTTCTTGATGGCCACCCATGAAGGCGCCAACAAACTCATGGCACAGGTCAGCCCAGGTTTAGATGGAATTCTCTGGCAGGTGCATCAGCCAAGACCTCACATTTGGCTTGAGTGCCAAAGGGAAGTAGTTGGCGAATACCTTCTCGTCTCTTCCCCCGGCAGCTTGAACAGCAATGGTGTAGATGCTCAAGAACTCTGCCGGGTTCAATATCCCATCATATTTCTCCAGTATTTCTGGCTTGAACGTGCGAGCAGATGGCCAACAGACTTGCCGCAGCTCGCGAGTGAAGGCGGGGCACCCAACCTCAAAAGGTAAGTACCCACCCTCACCGGGCGTGGGCTCGTCGACTTCGGGGGCATTGCGCCTATCAAACTGGCGGTGGGTGTCGCGGCGTTGCTCGACGGTGACACACGCGCCTTCCCCTCCCCTGTCTTCCAGGACTCGCCGTTGGTCTCGGCGTGCTCGAGGATCAGATGAAGCCATTGATACATCGTCGGGTTCTTGCTGCGGCCCCTGCGCCGGCTGCCGCGGAGGGGATTGCACCGTTGTGGCACCCCGGCTCAGAGAACCGGTTTACCAGTGTTTCCAACCCAGAGATCATGTCTTCTGGAAACACACAACAACTTGGAACAGAACATAGCTGAACTTTTATTGATAATAGTCGAGTACAAGCTTATATATTACGTGATCATCGAGGCCAAAAGCACGTCTAGTGCTATGACAATATCTACATTATTTATCTAACATATCAGGGCCTCGGTATTACTGCGGAATACTACAGCGAAAGACTACTGCGTAGCGGAACATGATAGTAACTCCATCCACAAGGACACTGCTGAGGACACATCTTAGGCATCGCAACACGGACCTTCGAGACCTCCGTCTCAGTCTTCTCCTGCATCTGGCATGATACGCCAGGTGAGTACTTTGAATGTACTCGCAAGCACATGACAACCAAATATGCAGGAAATAATAGCATGGCAATCAACTTGTTAACTCTTAACTGATTCACTTACTATTATTAACTTACTCATATCTGGGTTGTCTCACAACCCTCGGAATACTCGATGCCACGAGTACTTCCGCTCATAAGACAAGTTCTTCCATCATTACTATGGTTATTACGGTTGATCACCTAGAGAGGTCTGGACGGGCTGTCCAATACCGTGGACGCGGCTATTCGAATAGATTTTACACTCTGCAGAGGTTGCGCACTTTACCCACACTATGGAGCACCTGACCTCGTGATCCCATTCGGGTGGACCAGCGTTGCTCCAACGAAACCCGCCTGACCCGTGACTCTTCCATCGTACCACCGGCAATCATCCTCCCCCGGAGTCAAGCCCTGGGTGGCCCCTTGTCACCTCGTGACACCTGCCACCATCGTGGCCTAACTAAACTGTCCCAAACAGGGACGCCGGCACAAAACTCAACTGGGCTCACAGGGTTATCACCGTCTGCCTGATTAGGGAAGCACGCACGCATAACCCTCCCTGTTTGGAGGTACCGGTGAAAGAGCACGGAGCCAGACCAAGTCAAGGCCGTCCCATACCGGCAAATGTGGCTGCACGGGTAAGCCCGGATAGGTGACTCTTGATCAACCAACTAAGTTTCTCTTAGCAATCAGGGTCATTTATCATATCAATTTAAGTTTTCAACAATAGGCATTTAAATACTTCACTTGAATTATCTATGTTAATTAAATGCGGGAAATGAATATGAATTATGCAATGCTATGAAATGCTTCATAATATGGATGTCCTGGCCTGCCTTGATCAGTTGGGTTGTCCAAATACTCTTGGTCTTCAAATCCATAAGAATCTCCTTCTGAAAATATTTTTAAATGGCAAAGGAAAATGTCACATAAAGCCTTTTTTATTCACCAACAATTCTGTGAGTATTGGAAAAATACCAAACTTGGTCAGAAAATAAAGAAGTTGAATATGAACACAATGCAAAAAGAATCAAGTCAATTGGACCTTTTAATAAAAAGTTATTAGCAGTCAAAGTGGCTGGTCAACTCCGTTTAAATAAACAAAATTCAGAAAAATAGAAAAACCTGGAATGGGCCACGTCGAAGGCGTAAAGGCCAAAGGCGTCTTCACTTACCCCTTCGCGCGCGCGCTGCTGGGCCGCTGACAGGTGGGGCCTGCTCGGTTTAAAACAGAGGGAGGAGGGAGAGAACAGAGAGAGGCGGGGCTCCGGCGACGCTCACCGGCGATAGGGACGGCGGTGGAGCTGGGAGTTGACGGGGATCGATCGGGCACCCGAAGACGGTCCTCCCTGTACCCGTATTCCCCCGGAGATGGACGGACGATGCGGCGCCCTTCTTCTCCGGCAGACAAGTGCTACGGTGGTCGACGGATGTGGCGATTCCTGCGACTATTTGCTCGGGCAGGAGGTCGAGGAGTACCAGTGGAACTTGCTGAGTGCTACGGTGGTCTCAGGCGAAGCGGAGGAGAAGTGGTGATGGCTGTCGATAGCGTGAGGGCGGCGGAGGAACTCCGGCGAAGCTCGAGGCCAAAGGGCCTCTCGGCCTTGGCTCTTGCTTGGGGAGGCAATGGAGGATGGAGGGAGAGGGGGTGAGGAGCTTAGCAAGGCCGGGCGGGGCTATTTATAGGTGGGAGGAGGCGCTCGGCGATCTCTCTGGATCGGCGGCGACGTGGCTACGCCACTGGAGCAAGGACTGTGAGCTGGCCGTCGTGGCGCGGGGCGAAGCGACGGGAGCGAGCAGAGGCATTAAATGCACGAGAGGATAGCTCGGGGAGAAGAAGACGAGCGGCGCCGCCACTGTGGCCGCACGGGCGCCACAGTGCTCGCGGTCGTGGCGGCCGTCGGGGGCTTCTCCGGTGAGGGCGAAGGATCTGGAGGGGCTAGGTGTCGCACGGGAATGATGTCGGCATGCTTGGACAAGCTACTGCGGCGCAGGCGTCTCGCTCTGACAAGACCCAATCCTGGCGCAGCACAGAGCGCGGCGACAAGCATGCCATCATCGTGCTCACCACGGTGCTTGTCACTAGGAGGCCACGCAAGCCTGGCAAATCTTGTTTGGCACGTCGACCCTCAATCACTCACTACACCTGCACCCATAGTTTGGCTTGGTTGGGTCTGAGATGAAGGGTAGCCTCAACAACAGTTTCTGACAGTGAACTAGAGAGGGATCTGGAGAGGTGGAGAGCTAGGGATGGAGCTAAAGAGATTGTCTGGAGTGATCCTTGTTGGAAGGACTCCAAACTGGCCAAGTTTGAGTAGGTTTGATTGATATTTGAGGGTAGTTCATGTGTAACCTACAAATTTGGTCCAGAATGTGAATGTTGAGGTACTGCTCACTTGGATAATCTCCTGAGGCTGAAACTTGGTGGAGGGAAGTCATTTGTAGGTGTCCTCATGCCACAAAAATTTCAGAGCATTTGGACAAACCTAGCAGGTACTTCCTTCACAAAGGTTCAGACTAACCAGGAACAAAAATGTATTGTTTTGCAAAATATTTGAACTAGGTCATGAAATATTTTTGGATATTGGGACAAGATATGGTCCAAGGTATTTTAGGGAATTATTTGAGAATTTTCTGGTCATCCAAACTATAGGCTGCTTCACAACCCCTAGTGATGACCTAAATTCCCAAATAAAAGAAAAGAGTTATTGGAAAAGATTTAAATTGGGATTTGGGTCCTTGAGGTACTTGGCAGGGTTTTGGCAAGGTGATGAGGCTTTGGATTACTTGGAAAAGATTCAAAAGTGTCCAAGACCAAATGAAAAGGTTCAAAAACCATTCAAGTTTCAAATAAAACCAAGAAAGGTTTGAAAAGAAAAAGTTGCCAAAATCAGGGTGTCACAAACCTACCCCCCTTAGGATGAATCTCGTCCTCGAAATTTGGTTGCTCAGGGAACAAATATGGATCTGCGGATCTCAGAAAATCTTCTCTTTCCCAAGTGGCCTCTTCCTCAGTGTGGTGCTCCCATAGCACCTTGTAAAATCTTATTACCTTACTCCTCGCGGTTCTTTCCATCTCATCCAAGATGCTGACAGGTTTCTCTTCATAAGTCAAATCCTTAGCCAATTCTAATTCACTCATATCCGCTTGCTTGGCTGGGGGTGCAATGCATTTCCTTAACTATGAGATGTGAAAGACATCATGAACGTCTGACAATGCTGGTGGCAATTCCAACTGATATGCGACTCTGCCCTTCCTAGCAATCAGTAGAAAGGGACCAATGTATCTTGGGGCCAACTTTCCCCGGGTGCCAAACATCTTTACTCCCTTCATAGGGGTTATTCGCAAGTAAGCATAGTCTTCAGGCTCGAAAGTTACTTCCCGGTGTTTTGGGTCGTAATAGCTCTTCTGTCAGGACTTGGCTGCTCGCAGACGCTCTTGAATATCCTTGACTTGCCTTTCAGCCTCGAGCATCAAGTCCGTACCAAAGATGCGACTATCTCCTGTTTGGGACCAGTTCAGCGGCGTGCGGCACTTCCGTCCGTACAATGCCTCAAAAGGCGACATCTTGAGACTTGCCTGATAGCTGTTGTTGTAGGAGAATTCAGTGTACGGCAGACTATCCTCCCATTTGGGTCCATGGGAGAGAGCACATGACCGAAGCATGTCCTCTAATATTTGGTTCACTCGCTCGGTCTGTCCATCCGTCTGCGGATGGTATGATGTGCTGTGTTTCAGCACGGTTCCCAAAGCTTGATGTAGTCCTAGCCAGAATGCTGAGGTAAATAAGGAACCCCTATCTGACGTGATAGACTTGGGTACTCCGTGCAGACTGACTATCCGGGACATGTAGAGTTGTGCCAGCTGGTTTGCGTTGAAAGTGGTCTTTACTGGGATAAAGTGAGCCACCTTCGTGAGGATGTCTACAATGACCCAAATAGCATCATTGCCTCTCGTGGACTTGGGTAGTCCCACAATAAAATCCATACATATGTCGTCCCACTTCCACTGGGGCACCGATAAAGGTTGCAGTAGCCCAGCGGGTTTCTGATGCTCTGCCTTGACCTTGTTGCAAATGTCACAGCAGGCGACATATTATGCTATATCTTTCCGCATTCCAGACCACCAAAAAGTTTCTCTCAAGTCCTGATACATCTTGGTACCTCCCGGGTGGATCGAATATGTGGACTCATGTGCTTCCTTGAGTATTTGTTGCCTCAAGTTGTTCTGATTCGGCACACAAATTCGTTTCTCAAACCACACAGTACCCTGTTCATCTATACGGAAGGACTTGGCCTTCCCTTGCTGAATTAATTCCTTGATCTCCAGAATTTCTTCATCTGACTTCTGTGCTTCCTTGATTTCCTCCATAAGGGTTGGAGTAATTTCCAATGTGTCCGGGGTCATTGGGCCGCATAGCACCATATTGAGCTTGACAAACTCTTCTTGTAAGCTCGGATGCATACCCTCAACTAGTGCATTCATAGCAGCTTGTTTCTTGCTCAGGGCATCCGTGACCACATTTGCTTTCCCTGGATGATAGTTTATCCCAACATCATAGTCCTTGACTGCTCAAGCCATCTTCGCTGCCTGAGGTTCAGGTCGGGTTGAGTGAAAATATACTTGAGACTCTTATGGTCTGTGTATATTTCACATCATTGTCCAATAAGATAATGCCTCCAAATCTTCAGGGCATGAACCACAACAGCTAGTTCCAAGTCATGTGTGGGATAGTTCTCCTCATGAGGTCATAGTTGTCATGATGCATAAGCTACAACCTTACCTTCTTGCATTAGCACGCATCCGATTCCACGCCTGGATGCATCGCAGTATATGTCGAAACTCTTGTGAATGTCTGGGAGGACTAAGACAGGGGCTGTGGTTAGCCTCATCTTTAACTCCTGGAAACTGCTGTCGCACTCGGCTGTCCAGATAAACCTTTGGTTCTTTTTCAACAATTCCGTCAGTGGCTTGGCTATCTTAGAAAAACCCTCAATGAAGCGACGGTAGTAGCCTGCCAAGCCCAGGAAACTACGGACTTCGGTCACCGTGGTTGGTGTCTTCTAGTTCAAGACCGCAGTAACCTTACTGGGATCAACGGCTATTCCTTTCTCTGACAGAATATGTCCAAGGAATCCCACCTCTTTCAGCCAAAATTCACACTTACTGAACTTGGCATATAAGCGATGGGTTCTCAATCTTTCCAAGACAGCTCTGAGATGTTGCTTATGCTCCTCTTCATCCTTAGAGTATATCAGGATGTCGTCAATGAACACCACTACACACTTGGCCAGAAAGTCCATGAAGACTTTGTTCATCATGCTCATGAAGTAGGCTGGAGCGTTGGTCAATCCAAACGCCATAACTGTAAATTCATATAGTCCATATCGAGTGGTGAATGCTGTCTTGGGGATATCCTCCTTTCGGATTTTCAGTTGATGATATCCCGTTCTGACGTCGATCTTAGAGAATACCCGTGCTCCATTCAACTGGTCGAATAAGTCATCAATTCGAGGGAGCGGGTACTTGTTCTTGATAGTGACCTCGTTAAGCTGGCGATAGTCTACGCACATTCGTAGACTTCCATCCTTCTTCTTGACAAATAATACTGGTGACCCCCATGGTGAAATGCTTGGACGAATGTATCCTTTCTGTAACAACTCGTCTAACTGTTTCTTTAGCTCTGCCAGCTCTGGGCCTAGCACACGATAATATTTCTTGTATATTGGAGCTGTACCAGGAATTACTTCAATGGCAAACTCCAATTCTCGGTCGGGCGGCATTCCTGGTAATTCCTCAGGAAATACATCCAGAAATTCACCCACTACCGGAATCAGATTCATATCTGTAACAGTGGTCTGGTATGCCTTGCCCTTTCTTGTTATCATTCTGCTGGCCAGAAATTGGACGGTTTGTCCTGCGGGGTTCACCAATGTCACCGTTCTGGTGGCGCAGTTGATACACACTTGGTGTGGTGCCAACCAGTCCATTCCCAGTATTATATCCAATCCTGGGGATTCAATGGCAACAAGGGTAGCTGGGAATTTGACTCCATGGATTGAGATTTCCAGACCCTTGTATATTATATTTGTTCTGAGCATAGAGCCAGGGGATTGTACCACCATGATTTTGTCCAAAAGTGAAGGAGAAAATTTGTGCAAGGTGGCAAAACTTCGCGAAATAAACGAGTGGGAAGCCCCAGAATCAAATAAAATTATTGCAGGTATGTCGTTGATAGGAAACATACTAAGGACAATGTCTGGAGCCTCGCAGACTTCTTCGGCAGAAATGTGATGGACGCATCCGTGGCTGAAATTGTGGTTGGGGCGGAGTCCAAGGTGATTGACTTGTGGCTTGTGGTCAGCTGACTGCTTTCCGTTATTAGTAGGACATTGCTTGGCGTAGTGTCCACTCTGGCCACAAGTGAAATAGGTGTTGTTGCGGCGGCAGTCCTCTATGACTGGCTGCTTGCCGAAGGCCTTGCTCTGGTTACCTGGCTTGCTATTGTTGCCACCATTGTTCCACACAGGTTTGTTTTCAGATGGCCCTGGCTGCCAACTGCGCAGCTTTTGCGCATATGGTTCCCTGTTGTCCTTCTTAGGCTCGATCTTCCTCTTACGATCATCATTCCCAGATTTGTGTTCTCGTTCGGCGATGAAGGCCTTATCCACCAAAGTCTGGAAATCGGGGAAGTCCAACATGCATAGCTGACATCGGAGGGCGTGATTAAGTCCTCCGAGGAACCGGTCTATTTTCCTTTCTTCGGTAGCCATATCATGAGAAGAGTACCGGGCCAAGTTGTTGAACTTGTTTAGGTATTCTCCCACAGACATGTTTCCTTGTGTGAGGGCCAAGAATTCCCTCTGCTTCACTTTCATGATACCTGTGGGAATATGATACTTGCGGAACAACTCTTTGAATTTCTCCCAGGAAATCTCTTCTCCAGCAGGCCACATTAACTTGGTGTTGCCCCACCATATGGCTGCCGGGCCTTCAAGATAATGGGTGGCAAATGGGACTTTATCTTCTTCTTCACAACGAGTGATGTCCAATTTCTTTTCCATGGTTCTTAACCAGTCATCAGCCTCAATAGGATCCATAGCCTGACCAAAGTTGGGTGGTTTTGTGTGCTGGAAGTCAGACAGTTTGGAATGCACCCCATTGCCATTGTTCCGACCTACTATTGTCTACATACTCTTGAGAAATTCCATGAGGTCTTGGTTTCTCTTTTCCTCACACATTCTCATTATCTGATCTGTGGTTGGTGCTTGAGGTGGTGGTGGTGGTAAGTCTTTGGGCGGTTGCCCTGCCTGCCTGGCGAAACGACAGACGGGGTTTCCATCGCCGCCTTGACTGCTACTTCCTTTCTTCATCCTAATTTTTGTTCCCATAGCAAATACGGAATTGATGAGCAACATCCATAAGGAGAAATACGGTAATATGACACCAAAAGAAAATTCATGAAAAAGGCAAATAAAGAAAACAACATAATTATACAAGATAACCCAACGTCATACATGGCAAGCTAGTAGGGGGATATCATGGCTAGACTGCTCGTACGGCAGTTGACATATGCAAAGATGCATGCATTACTACTCAAGCTCCAGTCTAGTGCGTCGGTGACACGAACACTGCCCATCTGAAGAGTCCTCATCGTCAGATCCTGAGTTAGAATCAGAACTG
Organism: Thinopyrum elongatum; assembly: GCA_011799875.1. NCBI lineage: Eukaryota > Viridiplantae > Streptophyta > Magnoliopsida > Poales > Poaceae > Thinopyrum > Thinopyrum elongatum. Next base: position 87,713,457 of record CM022300.1, read on the forward strand.
ATGATGTGAGTCACTGGGTCGAAGGAGACACGACGTCGTTGTTGAGATGGCACTCCCTCGGCGGGAGAAAGAGCACGTCGCCTCAGCATCGGCGGAGCAGGAGTGGCTAGGAGTGAGGCCCACTCAACTGGGGTCTCAAGTCAGCTACCAGACTATAAGCCTGATGGTGCAGAAAAACCGGAAGGGGTATCAAGCACACGCGGAGGCAGAACTGGTGGTGGATACCTAGGTGGAACTACAGGAAGAGGAGGAGGTGCTGGAGTCACTGCTGCAAGTGCCCCCTGAACACGACACAGCTCCTCAGCCAAGGAGATGATCATACGGTAACTGGCGTTTAGATAGCGAGACAAAACACCAGCCGCATGATCACACGCCGGATCAACGGGTGAGAAAAGGACTCGCCCTGTTGTAGGTGACAGAGTGGGATAGTGGAAGCAACCTGGATGGGTCTGCATCTCGACCTCGTGGAAGCGCAAGTCAGTAATAGCCTCCATGGCAGCAAACTGGATCGCCAGCTCCGGAGTAGAAGCCACTCCGCCCTTGGAAGAGCGAGAAGAGCTTCCAATATCCGAAGTTGCGGTCATGTAAGCCACTGCATGGTACTCATATACTGACTCACCCAACTGCTCCCGGAACACCTGGTACACCGGGTCATCACCGTTGGGATACAGCCGAAGCCAAACGCTACGAAGCAGAGCTGGAAAAGTGTGGGGTTCTGGCTCATGATGAAAGTGATATGGAACTGGTGCCATCTACACTCACAATGCCAAGAGTTAGTAATATAATGAATTATGATGCATGAGGCATGGTATGCAACAACCAAATGCAACAAGCAGGATGCACACTCAAGGTCCTATGGTAATCGCAGTCCTAGCGCGAGTTACCTAGGGTGTCCTATAGTCAGCCTGGCTCTGATACCAAGCATTTTTTGGAGGAACTCTGATACCAAGTGTTGTGGCACCCCGGCTCAGAGAACCAGTTTACCAGTGTTTCCAACCCAGAGATCATGTCTTTTGGAAACACACAACAACTCGGAACAGAACATAGCTGAACTTTTATTGATAATAGTCGAGTACAAGCTTATATATTACATGCTCATCGAGGCCAAAAGCACGTCTAGTGCTATGACAATATCTACATTATTTATCTAACATATCAGGGCCTCGGTATTACTGCGGAATACTACAGCGAAAGACTACTGCGTAGAGGAACATGATAGTAACTCCATCCACAGGGACACTACTGAGGACACATCCTAGGCATCGCAACACGGACCTTCGAGACCTCCATCTCAGTCTTCTCCTGCATCTGGCATGATACGCTAGGTGAGTACTTTGAATGTACTCGCAAGCACATGACAACCAAATATGCAGCAAATAATAGCATGGCAATCAACTTGTTAACTCTTAACTGATTCACTTACTGTTATTAACTTACTCATATCTGGGTTGTCTCACAACCCTCGGAATACTCGATGCCACGAGTACTTCCGCTCATAAGACAAGTTCTTCCATCATTACTATGGTTATTACGGTTGATCACCTAGAGAGGTCTGGACGGGCTGTCCAATACCGTGGACGCGACTATTCGAATAGATTTTACACTCTGCAGAGGTTGCGCACTTTACCCACACTATGGAGCACCTGACCTCGTGATCCCATTCGGGTGGACCAGCGTTGCTCCAACGAAACCCGCCTGACCCGTGACTCTTCCATCGTACCACCGGCAATCATCCTCCCCCGGAGTCAAGCCCTGGGTGGCCCCGTGTCACCTCGTGACACCTGCCACCGTCGTGGCCTAACTAAACTGTCCCAAATGGGGACGCCGGCACAAAACTCAACTGGGCTCATAGGGTTATCGCCCTCTGCCTGATCAGGGCAGCACGCACGCATAACCCTCCCTGTCTAGAGGTACCGGTGAAAGAGCACGGAGCCAGACCAAGTCAAGGCCGTCCCATACCGGCAAATGTGGCTGCACGGGTAAGCCCAGACAGGTGACTCTTGATCAACCAACTAAGTTTCTCTTAGCAATCAGGGTCATTTATCATATCAATTTAAGTTTTCAACAATAGGCATTTAAATATTTCACTTGAATCATCTATGTTAATTAAATACGGGGAATGAATATGAATTATGCAATCCTATGAAATGCTTCATAATATGGATGTCCTGGCTTGCCTTGATCAGTTGGGTTGTCCAAATACTCCTGGTCTTCAAATCCACAAGAATCTCCTTCTGAAAATATTTTTAAATGGCAAAGGAAAATGTCACATAAAGCCTTTTTTATTCACCAAAAATTCTGTGAGTATTGGAAAAATACCAAACTTGGTCAGAAAATAAAGAAGTTGAATATGAACACAATGCAAAAAGAATCAGGTCAATTGGACCATTTAATAAAAAGTTATTAGCAGTCAAAGTGGCTGGTCAACTCTCTTTAAATAAACAAAATTCAGAAAAACAGAAAAACCTGGAATGGGCCACGTCGAAGGTGTAAAGGCCAAAGGCGCCTTCACTTACCCCTTCGCACGCGCGCTGCTGGGCCGCTGACAGGTGGGGCCCGCTCGATTTAAAACAGAGGGAGGAGGGAGAGAACAGAGAGAGGCGGGGCTCCGGTGACGCTCACCGACGATAGGGATGGCGGCGGAGCTGGGAGTTGACGGGGATCAATCGGGCACTCGAAGACGGTCCTCCCTGCACCCGTAGCTCCCCCGAAGATGGACGGACGGCGCGGCGCCCTTCTTCTCCGGCGGACAAGCGCTACGGTGGTCGACGGAGGTGGCGATTCCTGCGACTATTCGCTCGGGCAGGAGGTCGAGGAGTACCAGTGGAACTTGCTGAGTGCTACAGTGGTCTCAGGCAAAGCGGAGGAGGAGTGGTGATGGCTGTCGATAGCGCGAGGGTGGCGGAGGAACTCCGGCGAAGCTCGAGGCCAGAGGGCCTCTCGGCCTTGGCTCTTTCTTGGGGAGGCAATGGAGGATGGAGGGAGAGGGGGTGAGGAGCTTAGCGAGTCCGGATGGGGCTATTTTTAGGCGGGAGGAGGCGCTCGGAGATCTCTCTGGATCGGTAGTGACGTGGCTATGCAATTGGAGCAAGGACGGCGAGCTGGCCGTCGTGGCGCGGGGCGAAGCGACGGGAGCGAGCAGAGGCATTAAATGCGCGAGGGGATAGCTCGGGGAGAAGAAGACGAGCGGCGCTGCCACTGTGGCCGCACGGGCGGCACAGTGCTCGCGGTCGTGGCGGCCGTCGGGGGCTTCTCCGGCGAGGGCGAAGGATCTAGAGGGGCTAGGTGTCGCACGGGAACGATGTCGGCATGCTTGGACAAGCTACTGCGGCGCAGGCGTCTCGCTCTGACGAGACCCGAGCCTGGCACAGCACAGAGCGCGGCGACAAGCATGCCATCGCCGTGCTCACCATGGTGCTTGCCACCAGGAGGCCACGCAAGCCTGGCATATCTTGTCTGGCACGTCGACCCTCGATCACTCACTACACCTGCACCCATAGTTTGGCTTGGTTGGGTCTGAGATGAAGGGTAGCCTCAACAACAGTTCCTGATAGTGAACTAGAGAGGGATCTGGAGAGGTGGAGAGCTAGGGATGGAGCCAAAGAGATTGTCTGGAGTGATCCTCGTTGGAAGGACTCCAAACTGGCCAAGTTTGAGTAGGTTTGGTTGAGATTTGAGGGTTGTTCATGTGTAACCTACAAATCTGGTCCAGAATGTGAATGTTGAGGTACTGCTCACTTGGATAATCTCCTAAGGCTAAAACTTGGTGGAGGGAAGTCATTTGTAGGTGTCCTCATGCCACAAAAATTTCAGAGCATTTGGACAAACCTAGCAGGTACTTCCTTCACAAAGGTTCTGACTGACCAGGAACAAAAATGAATTGTTTTGCAAAATATTTGAACTAGGTCATGGAATATTTTGGATATTGGGACAAGATATGGTCCAAGGTATTTTAGGGAATTATTTGAGAATTTTCTGGTCATCCAAACTATAGGTTGCTTCACAACCCCTAGTCATGACCTAAATTCCCAAATAAAATAAAAGAGTTATTGGAAAATATTTAAATTGGGATTTGGGTCCTTGAGGTACTTGGCAGGGTTTTGGCAAGGTGATGAGGCTTTGGATTACTTGGAAAAGATTCAAAAGTGTCCAAGACCAAATGAAAAGGTTCAAAAACCATTCAAGTTTCAAATAAAACCAAGAAAGGTTTGAAAAGAAAAAGTTGCCAAAATCAGGTTGTCACAACCGTGGGGGTGGCCCCTTCGGTACGGCCAGTGGCTCGGGCCGTTGTTGCCACCTGCGGAGGCCGTGACGGACCCGCTCGCTGTGATCCTCCCGCCTTGGCGAAACCAATCAGACTCTGAATGGTGGCTCTCCACTCATCCATCTGATTCACCGCCGGCGGAAATCTCAATAGGAGTTGGGACCGTACCATGGCCTCCGAAGCAGTGATTGGCATGGATGAAGATGTAGACCGTAACATTGCCTGGCTTCTGACGACGCCAGTAGTGGCAACGCCGTGCTCTCATCGATGCGAGCCAGTCGCCAGGGAGGCATGGCGGCGAGGTGGATGTGCTTCGGGGTCGGCGGCTCCGTTCGGCGCATCGGCTGGGTCGGCTCGCCCCGGGGGTGGTGCATGCCCTACGGCCGCACCCGCAGCGGGGGTGGCCGGAGAGTTGCGGTTCGCCCCAGAGCGAGCGCCACCGCTGCGGCTGTGCCCTTCGGCGGGGCGGAGAGGTGTAGATGGAATGATCTCTCCGCCTGCACCTTGTGGAGCGTGGCCGCTGGGATGCTGCTGGCGCGGTCCTTCTCCGGTGCCTCTTGCTCCCGTTTCGGCCGCGGGAGAGGTGGTGACGATGCCACCTGCGCCGGCCATGTCCCCCGCCGCGTCCACGTCCCCGTGCACCCCCGTAGCCCCCGCGGCATCGACAGCCGCGTGCGACGGGGCCTTCGAGGAGGATGGGTGAGCTGCAGCACCAGGCTTCTTCTTGGGCGCCATGGATGATGAAGCCGTCGATGAAGAAAACGATGATGAAGATGACGCGCTGCGTACGTTTCTCGGGTTCGCGCAAGCGCTTCCCCCTACCTGGCGCGCCAAAGATGTCGTGGGAAACCACGGCTACCTAGGGGGCCATCGGCCCCTTTGTGGTTCGGCGGGGGGAAGGGAACATTGCAAAAAGAGCGGAGAGCGTAGCGCAGCACGACAGAGATCAGATGGCAGTTTTTACCCAGGTTCGGGCCGCTGGGAGGCGTAAAACCCTACTCCTGCTTTGGTGGATTGATGAGAGGACCGTGGTGGAGATGCGGCGCTCTAGCCCGGCAGGGTTGCCTCGGGGCGAGAGCAGCTACGCGCGTATGAGTGTACAAGGGTCCGAATCCATTTTATGTTGCCATGGCCCTCCTTTTATAGATCAAGGGGTCACCACAATGGCAAATCAGTCATTGTGTACTGATTAGATAGCGAACAGTGCTATCATACCCAACTCTGCAGATAGGTCAGAGTGCATTAAATGCGCCTCTTACTGTCACATCGTGGCATGCCCGACAAGCCTTTCTGGGCCGTTCGGCCACCTTCTTGTCTGTCTACTTGACACGTCTCTAGACGGGTGTCATTTGGAGGTGATTTCCTCTGGAAATGGCTGTCATGTGTCAAATAGCAGCCACTTAGTCACTTGGGGACTTGACACCGCACCGATCGATGACTTGCGTCGCTGTGAGGTGGAGCGGTGGAGCCTTGGCGGGGTAGGCCGCCCTGGCAAGCCTACCAGGGCGGTCTTGAGGTTTGTCTTCGGGGTAACTTCGACCTCGCCAGGCTCGCCTGCCCGGCAAGGGAGGTTTTTCCTTAGTGGTGTCTTTCTCATTTAGCTTGACTTGGTCTTCTTGATCCACCCTTTGATCTCTCAAAGAGCTGATTTCTTCTTGCTTGGCCTGGACTTGGACATTGCAACCTTGCCTCCAAGCCTGTGTACAGTCTGGGCAACATACCTGGGGTTTGTTGCACCGACATCAAACTTCATGAGAGAATCGAGCATCTCCAAGCCCAGATCTATGACCTGCAAAACCAAAACTGTGAGTATGAATACAGATTTAAGAGGATGAGTTTGGCTGCAGATTTGAGGATCCTGGAGACTCGTTCATCTTTCTACGATGGTGAACCTATGCCTTGGAAGACGGAGGATAAGCTTCCCACATCATCAATAACTCTGTCATCACCACCTCCGAAGAAAGAGACCTAAATACATGGGTATGGGCACTCCCCTTGGCAACTGCCAAGCTTGGGGGAGGTGCCCCGGTATCGTATCACCATCACATCTTTACCTTTATCATTTTTCTTAGTTCGATCCTTTTGGTTATATCTCGGTTTAGTAGATTAAAGTTTTTAGCATGATCTAGCTTTGAGTTTTGCTTTGTGTTCCCTCTATGTAATTGAGTCCGAGAGTTATATAATAAAGATTAGTTTTCAGTTGAGGGTTTTGCTTTCTTGCTATGATCTTGAGAAAAAGAAATAAAGAATAAAAGAAATAAAAAGATTATATAATGACCTTATGGGAAGTGATGACTTCACATATAAGAAGTATGTCGCATGAAATTTGTAGGAAGTTGACAAACATAGTTTTGATCATTGTTGCAATTAATAGGAAGTAGTAAAGAAAGAGAGGTCTCACATATAAATACACTATCCTGGACATCTTTTGTGATTGTGAGCACTCATTAAAATATTATATGCTAAAAGGTTGATGTTGGACAAGGAAGACAACATAATGGGTTATGTTTCTTTATATCTGAAGAGAAGTTATATTGTCATGGATCCTCCAACATGTTGAGCTTGCTTCTCACCCCCATGCTAGCCAAATCTTTTGCACCAAGTAGAGATACTACTTGTGCATCCAAAATCCCTCAACCCAGTTTTGCCATGAGAGTCCACCATACCTACATATGGATCGAGTAAGATCCTTCAAGTAAGTTGTCATCGGTGCAAGCAATAAAAATTGCTCTCTAAATATGTATGATCTTTTAGTGTGAGGAAAATAAGCTTCATACGAACTTGTGATAAGGAATAAATAAAAGTGACGGACTGCATAATAAAGTTCTTTATCACAAGTGGCAATATGAAGTGACGTTCTTTCGCATTAAGATTTTGTGCATCCAATCATAAAAGCGCATGACAACCTGTGCTTCCCTCTGCGAAGGGCCTATCTTTTACTTTTGCTTCCTATCCTTTATACAAGAGTCATGGTGATCATCACCTCTTCTTTTTATACTTTTTCTTTTTGGCAAGTACTATATGTTGGGGAAGATCCAGATATATATATCCACTCAGATGTTGGTTATCATAAACTATTATTGTTGACGTTACCCTTGAGGTAAAATGTTGGGAGGCGAAGATAAGTCCCTATCTTTCTATGTGTCCGGTTGAAACTTTGATCTCATAAATGTCACGTGAGTGTTAGCAATTATGAAAGACTAAACGATAGTTGAGTATGTGAACTTGCAGAAAAGCTCCTATATTGACTCTTTCCTACATTATGATAAATTGCAATTGCTTCACTGACTGAGATCATAGTTTGTTGGTTTTCAATAAAGTTTTTGTTTCATACTTTACCTTGTGAATGAATTGTCACTTTAGCATAAGAAATTATTTGACACTATATGTTGCTGTCCTAAAGATGATCATGATGCCCTCATGTCCGTATTTTATTTTATCAACACCTCTATCTCTAAACACGTGGACATGATTATCGATTTCGGTTTTCGCTTGAGGACAAGCGAGGTCTAAGCTTGGGGGAGTTGATACGTCCATTTTGCATCATGCTTTTATATTGATATTTATTGCATTATGGGCTATTATTACACATTATGGTACAATACTTATGCCTTTTCTCTCTTATTTTACAAGGTTTACACAAAGAGGGAGAATGCCAGCAGCTGGAATTCTGGACTGGAAAGGAGCAAATCTGAGAGACCTATTCTGCACAACTCCAAAGGTCCTGAAAATTTACGAAGAATTATTTTGGAATATATAAATAATATTGGGCGAAAAAATACCAGAGGAGGACCCACCAGGTGGCCACAAGCCTGTGGGGCGCGCCCTGCCCCCCTGGGCGCGCCCCTAGGGCTTGTGGGCCCCCTGGCAGGTCTCCGGTGCCCATCTTCTGCTATATGGTGGCTTTTGACCTGGAAAAAATAAAGAGAGAGCTTTCGAGACAAAGCGCTGCCGCCTCGAGGCGAAACTTGGGCATAACCAATCTAGGGCTCCGGCGGAGCTGTTCTGCCGGGGAAACTTCCCTCCGGGAGGGGGAAATCAAAGCCATCGTCATCACCAGCAATTCTCTCATCGAGAGGGGGTCAATCTCCATCTACATCTTCACCAGCACCATCTCCTCTCCAAACCCTAGTTCATCTCTTGTATCCGATCTTTCTCCCAAAACCTCAGATTGGTACCTGTGGGTTGCTAGTAGTGTTGATTACTCCTTGTAATTGATGCTAGTTGGTTTATTCAGTGGAAGATCATATGTTCAGATCATTAATGATATTTATTACCCCTCTGATTATGAACATGAATATGCTTTGTGAGTAGTTATGTTTGTTCCTGAGGACATGGGAGAAGTCTTGTTATAAGTAATCATGTGAATTTGGTATTCGTTCGATATTTTGATGAGATGCATGTTGTCTTTCCTCTAGTGGTGTTATGTGAACGTCGAATACATGACACTTCACCATGATTTGGGCCGAGGGGAAGGCATTGGGAAGTAATAATTAGATGATGGGTTGCTAGAGTGATAGAAGCTTAAACCCTAGTTTATGTGTTGCTTCGTAAGGGGCTGATTTGGATCCATATGTTTCATGCTATGGTTCGATTTATCTTAATTCTTCTTTCATAGCTGCGAATGCTTGCGAGAGTGGTTAATCATAAGTGGGAGGCTTGTCCAAGTAAGGACAGCACCCAAGCACCAGTCCACCCACATATCAAATTATCAAAGTAACGAACGCGAATCATATGAGCATGATGAAAACTAACTTCACAACAATTCCCATGTGTCCTCAGGAGCGCTTTGCTTTATATAAGAGTTCGTCCAGGCTTGTCCTTTGCTACAAAAAGGATTGGGCCACCTTGCTGCACCTTAGTTACACTTGGTAATTGTTACCCGTTACGAATTATCTTATCACAAAACTATCTGTTACCGATAATTTCAGTGCTTGCAGAAAATACCTTGCTGAAAACTGCTTGTCATTTCCTTCTGCTCCTCGTTGGGTTCGACACTCTTACTTATCTAAAGGACTACGATAGATGCCCTATACTTGTGGGTCATCAAAAAACAGCGACATCCCCTGGCGTCGCTGGTCGTAACTCCTGGTTGTGCAACATCGTCGACTCGCCACCGTCGCTTTGCTTGGTTGCAGCATCGCAAAAGACTAGTTCCAGAAATGACGATTACCGGTCCCAGTATCGACGCCCCAGCTCGTTGCAACCTTCCGCCTTCATTGGTATATGGTTCCAACTTTCAGCCCCATAGTTGCAACAACTTCAGCCGCCTGTTCCAGCATCGACCACACCAGCATGACGCCGCCATCCAGCTCATTGGGTACATGGTCCTAGCTTGTGGGCGCACAGTTGCAGCACCTCCAGTCACTGTTTCCAGCATAGACCACACCAAGACGTCATCGCCATCCAGCTTGTTGGGGCTACACGGTCCCAGCTTGCCAGCATACGGTTGCAGCACCTCCCATCGTCGGTTCCAACAAAAAGCTGGCCGGTTCCAGCATCCTCGACGGGTCGTCGCATGCCGCCTGCCCTGTCGAAGTTCTTTCATCGCCTAGTTGCAGCATGATACGTCTCCAATGTATACATAATTTTTTATTGTTCCATGCTATTACAGTATCAATCTCAGATATTTTATATGCAATTATATATCATTTTTTGGGACTAACCTATTAACCTAGTGCCCAATGCCAGTTGTTGTTTTTTGCTTTTTAGAAAATCAGTACCAAATGGAATCCAAATGCTATGAAACTGACAAATTTTCTGGATCAGAAGGGACCACAGAAGGTTCGGGAGAAGACCTGAAGAGTCACGAGGGAGCGACAAGCCTACTAGGCGCGCCCTAGGGGGTGCCACCAGGCTTGTGGGCCCCTCGTGGCACCTCTTGACCTAATTCCACCCCTATAAATTCCCAAATATTCCTAATACATTAGAGAGCCACCCGAAATGCTTCTTCCACCGCTGCAAGGCTCTGTTCTTCCCAAATATTATCAATACATCAGAGAGCCATATGGAGGCCTCCTCGGGTACTCTGTCGGAGGGAGAATCGATCACGGAGGGCTTCTACATCAACCTTGTTGCCCTTCCGATCATGCGTGAGTAGCTTACCACAGACCTACGGGTCCATAGCTAGTAGCTAGATGGCTTCTTTTCTCTCTTTGATCTTTAATACCATGTTCTCCTCGATGTTCTTGGAGATCTATTCGATGTAATATTCTTTTGCAGCGTGTTTGTTGGGATCCGATGAATATTATTTGAGTCTTCGCTGAACTCTTTTATGCATGATTGTTATAGCTTTGTATTTCTCTCCGATCTATCTGTTTGGTTTGGCCAACTAGATTAATTTATCTTGCAATGGGAGAGGTGCTTTGTGATGGGTTCGATCTTGCGGTGCTCAATCCCAGTGACAGAAAGGGACATGACACGTATTTGTACCATTGCCATTAAGGATAAAAGATGGAGTTTATTCATATTGATTGGGTTTACTTTGTCTACATCATGTCATCTTGCTTAAGGCGTTACTATGTTTTTATTAACTTAATACCCTAGATGCATGCTGGATAGCGGTCGATGGGTGGAGTAATAGTAGTAGATGCAGGCAGGAGTCGGTCTACTTGTCTTAGACGTGATGCCTGTATACATGATCATTGCGTTGAATATCGTCATAACTATGCGCTTTTCTGTCTATTGCCCAACAGTAATTTGTTTACCCACCGTATGCTTTTGTTCAAGAGATAAACCTCTAATGAAAACTATGGCCCCTGGGTCTACTTTTATCATATATAAAATCCAAAAATACCTTACTGCAATTTATTTACCATTATTTTATTTTGTGTTTTATTTTATCTATCTACCACTACGAGATTTGATCCTTGCAAATAACCGCCGAGGGGATTGACAACCCCCTTGATTGCGGTGGGTGCAAGTATTTGTTTTTGTGTGTGTAGGTCCTGCTAACGAGGTTGTGCGTGGTTCTTCTACTAGATTGATAACCTTGGTTGTTAACTAATTGAAATACTTATCTCTACTGTACTGCTTCATCCTCTCCTCTTCGAGGAAATCTCAACGCAGCTCACAAGTAGCAAGAAGAATTTCTCGCGTCGTTGCCCGGGAGACATCACCAAAACCTATCAGGTACCTACGTACAAAATTTCATCTACTTGCATCTACTTTCATTTGCCATTTTGCCTCTCGTTTTCACGTTCCCCACTTCTAAAACAATTTTACAAAAACACAAAAATAATTTTTGTTTGCTTGTTTACTTGCTTGAATTTTGCCATCATGTCTGAGTTTGTTATTGAAAAAAGTGAGGATGGTAAAACTCCTAAAATAGAAATTCCCGCAAGTTTGGATACTAAAATCTTTGTGACGGGAAGTGGGAACATCATAGGAAAAAGCAATATTCAGGAATTCTTTAATTGTACAGGAACTTTGGTTTGCAATGATATTCCTATTCTAAAAAGAACCAATAGTTACGCCGAAGCTATCTCCGTAGTTGTCCTTAAACTTGAGAGAAGATTTATGCGCACTCTTCCCACTTTGCAAAAATTGTTTTATGAGTTGCCTGTTATAAACAACCCTAAGGCTAAGAAGATAGCCACTCTTATCCTCATGAACAAATTTTATTACATAGTGCGAGAGGCTAGAGAGATCTTTGATTTTTACAATATGAGTCACGAACATCCTGTAATAGATGAGATTTTATATAATCAAGATTATAGGAGGAGATATGTGTTTCGTGATTATCATACTTTTGATGAATATACTAAAAAAGAAGTCCCTTCTTTACACATTATCCAATAAGTTTTCAATGGTATCAATGGTATTAATCAACAATATTCTTGGATGTAAAAGGGAACCAACAAGGATTTGAGGATAGTCAACTTAATAATGCGAAAATTTTGGTTGATGATGTGTTCACTATTGTTTTTGAAATGCCTTTTGATAAACATACATCTCAAGATGCAAAAACTGAGGATTACAACACTTGAAACTTTGCATTACGCCTAGCTAGGGGCGTAAAACAATAGCGCTTGTTGGGAGGCAACCCAATAGTTATCTTTATTTTTCTTGTTTCTTTTCTATCTTTTTGTGTGCACACAATTACGCTACTGTTATGGTTGTGTTTTTGTGGATTAATTAGTGTTTGTGCCAAGTAAAGCCTTTGGAATGATTTGGTTGATAGTTGATATGATTATGTGACAAAACAAAAACTTTTGCGCCCAATTCTAGAATTCTCTAAATTCACTGGAATGTGAAAACATTCTGAATGTTTTACGCATGATTTATATACAAATTTCCCATGTTATCCAATTTTTCCAAATTTTTTGGAGTTAGCGAAGTATAGTCATTATTCAAATTTCTACAGACTGTTCTGTTTTAGACATATTCTATTTTCGTTTCATAGTTTGGTTGTTTTGGTGAACCTATGGATTGTATCGGGGGGTATAAGTGATGGAGAAGTTGTAATACAGTAGGAATTATGCAATAATAAAATATGGATGGGTTCATAACAGGACCTAAAGTTTGTGATTTGGTTGTTATACTAACGGATCTCATGAGGTTTCTGTTGAATTTTGTGTGCAGAAGTTTTCAAGTTTTAAGTGAGATTGCGATGGATGAAGGAATAAGGAGTGGCAAAACCCTAAGCTTGGGGATGCCCAAAGCACCCCAAGGTAATATTCAAGGACACCCAAGCATCTAAGCTTGGGGATGCCTCAGAAGGCATCCCCTCTTTCGTCTACCAACCATCGGTAAATTACTTGGAGCTATATTTTTTCATCACATGATATGAGTTTTGCTCGGAGCGTCATGTATTATATGAGTCTCTGCTTTGTTTGCTTTTTAGTTTGCCACAATCATCTTTTGCTGGACACACCTTTTGAGAGGGAGACACACTCATTCGTGTTTTGTTAGAATACTCTTTGTGCTTCGCTTATATGTTTTGAGCTAGGCAGTTGCTCTAGTGCTTCACTTAAATTTTTTAGAGCACGTCGGTGGTTATATTTTGAAGAAACAATTGCACTCTCATGCTTCACTTATATCATTTTGAGAGTTTGATAAATAGTAATGGCAATATGCACGGGTTAGGAAATTGGTCCTACTATGATAGGTATTCAAGAGGGATATAATAAAAAAATCATGTAGATCACTGAATATGATAAGTTTGATTCCTTGTAATAGTTTTGCAATATTAAGATGGTAATATGTGGGTGGTACTAGTGAATGATTGTTGTTTAGTAAGAATATTGGTGTTAAGGTTTGTGATTCCCGAAGCATGCACATATAGTCTCCCGTTATGCTAAGAAGTTGGAGCATGATTTATTATTGATTGTCTTCCTTATGAGTGGCGATCGGGGACGAGCGATGGTATTTTCCTACCAATCTATCCCTATAGGGGCATGCATAGTAGTAATTTGCTTCGATGGCTAATAAACTGACGCAATAACTATATGAGTTCTTTATGACTAATGTGAGTCCATGGATTATACGCACTCTCACCTTTCTGTAATTTGCTAGCCTCTTCGGTACCGTGCATCCGTGCATTACCCTTTCTCACCTGAAGAGTTGGTGCAAACTTCGCTGGTGCATCCAAACCCCGTGATATGATACACTCTATCTCACATAAGTCTCCTTATATCTTCCTCAAAGCAGCCACTATACCTACCTATTATGGCATTTCCATAGCCATTATGAGATATATTGCCATGCAACTTCCACGGTTTCATATTTATGACACACATCATCATTGTCATATTGCTTTGCATGATCATATACCTGACATAGTATTTGTGGCTTAGCCACCGTTCACCATTTTTTATACATGTTACGCTATCATCATTGCACATCCTAGTACACTGCCAGAGTGAGGGAGTCCGGGACTAAGGGGTCCTCGGCTTGCCGGCCTATCTCTCGTGGGCCAACCGGGTGGGCTGCTCTGCGACTACTAGAAGGCCGAGCTATAAGATGACTCCATGTTCAGAAGGAGAGCTTTTGAAGCCTTGGTGTGTACTCCAAGACAAGATAGAAGAATCGACATGATTATCCCCCGATGGTAACCGACTATGTGTAACCCTAGATACCCCTGGTGCCTATATAAACCAGAGGGTTTTAGTCTGTAGAGGCTAGAAGAAGAACCATCATCCTACTCACCTAGGGTTTAGTTCATCTGATCTCGTGGTAGATCGACTCTGTAACCATCATATACACATCAATACAATCAAGCAGGACGTAGGGTTTTACCTCTTCGAGAAGGCCCGAACTTGGGTAAACATTGTCCCATTCGTGTCCTGTTCCCCATTGATCCGAGATCCACAACTCGAGACCCCCTACCCGAGATCCGCTAGTTTTGACACTGACATTGGTGCTTTCATTGAGAGTTCCGCTCTTGGATCGCCAAAGGATTGATGGCTCACTTGATCATCGGAGAGGGCATCAGCACCGGTGACATCTTTGTCCCCGGCTAGCTCTTCACATTCGGCGGCATCGTTTTGCATGCCAACTCGGCCGGTCACCTCGACCAGATCGACAGCTTTGCCCCCGAGCACCGGGTCAGGTTCGGCAACCTAGAGTACATCACTGATACTCAGGGTGATCTGATCTTCACCGGCTTCTCCGCCTTACCCGAGGTGCCCAAAAACCCTTAAGCTTTGACTTCATGCTCTCTTTTTAACCTGATTCCTGGGTCGGCCCTTGCCTCAGATCCGGCTTCTAGCCTGGATGGGACCTCGGCATCCGAAGACTGAGAGTCAACCCCGGCCGGGCTTACCTCTCTTAATTACCTCGGCATCCGAAGACTGAGAGTCAACCCCGGCCGGGCTTACCTCTCTTAATTACCTCGCATCCGGCTTCAAGCCTAGATGCGACTTCGGCGTCTGAACACCAGGAGTTAACCCTAGCTGGACTTGCCCCTCGCACCACTATATTGGAGGTTGACTCCAAAGAAATCCCCGATACCAATCCGACTAGTCTCACCCTTTTAAGCAAGACGCTAGATCGGATCCAGATGATGAACATCACGGATGACCCATCCTCGACCTATGTTCGGCTTGGTGTTGAGGCGGGCCACGGGAATTTTTATGCCCCACCCACCACCCACTTAGTGGCCAGTGTCGAAGATTTAACCGACATGCTGGACTACGCTTTTGAGGAGGCGAACGACATGGATGAAGATGTCGACACCACGGCTCACACTACTACTGCCCCTCCCACCACTGGACAGTGGACGACCACCTCCACCTATGATGTCTACATGGTGGACACCCCCAATGACAAGGGCGACAGCCCCAATGGGAAGAACGGTGATGGCACCCTGGGAAAAGATGGTGATAAACCCGGCGAGGAGCCGCCCAAACGCCGACGACAGCGCAAACGATCCAAGGGGCACAGGGGCAGGGAAAGCAATATGGGCACCGGAGAAACCGTTACCCCGGACAATATGGAATACCTCGGCGACCCCGTCGCCCCCGAGCAACAGTTAGATGACTGAAAGGGTCACGAGGATTAGTATAACCACAAGGACCTCAATGACTCTGAGGACAGTAACTACCTCCCCCTCTCCGAAGAGGAGGTTAGCCTCGGAGCCGAGGATTTCATCGTCCCTGAGGATCCGCTGGACCAAGAGCGCCTCAAACAACAACTTATAGCCACTGCACAAAGCTTGAAGAAGAAGCAGCAACAGCTAAAAGCCGAACAAGACACCCTCAACGACAGATGGTCAAAAGTCATAGTAGCCGAAGAAGGGTACGACTATGAGCGGCAAACCAAAATCTACCCAAAGCAGAAACTGCTGCCACAATTCGACGACGAGGCCCTTGAGCCCGCACCCCCAAGATATAATCAGGTAGACCAGCCCGACCGCCCCCTCGAGGACGGGATAGGCCAGCTGGAGAGACCGAATACCCACCCGCCCCCTCGCCAAAAAGGCAAGGAGGCAGTGCACCCAGAATACGAATATGATCTACGGCACTACCTGGCCACTAGAGGAGGTCAGATAAGATCGATCTACGGATCTAGAGGGTACACTCCCGCTGGACGGGATGGATACTGTCGGGGGAATTATCCGCAACTAAACCCATCTCCTGACTTTAAGTCATCTCTGGGCTTATGTCGCCCTGGCATTAAGGAATTCTAGACATAAGTAGCCCTGTTAAGTCAAATCTGGAGTCGTAACCCGGCAGATCCTAACCCGGCAGATTGTAACCCGGCAGATCCTAACCCGGCAGATTGTAACCCGGCAGATGGTAACCCGGATCCTAACCTAACATCTACTTAGCCATGAAAATGAGCCACCTGGAGATAAGAAGCCCAGGTGTTAAGTGATAACCCACAAGTATAGGGGATCGCAACAGTTTTTAAGGGTAGAGTATTCAACCCAAATTTATTGATTCGACACAAGGGGAGCCAAAGAATATGTGCAAGTATTAGCAGCTGAGTTGTCAATTCAACCACACTTGGATATTAATTATTTGCAGCAGAGTGATCAGTAGCAAAGTAGTATGATAGTTTTGATAGTAGTAGCAACAGTAGTAGTAACAGTAACAGTGATAGCAATGATTTTGTAGCAAGTGTAACAGTAACGATAGCAGTAGTAACTTAGCAAAAACAATATAAGAGAAATTCGTAGGCACTGGATCGGTGAATTCGTTGGATGATATTCATCATATAACAGTCATAACCTAGGGCGATACAGCACTAGCTCTAGTTCATAAATATAATGTAGGCATGTATTCCGTAAATTGTCATATGTGCTTATGGAAAGAACTTGCATGACATCTTTTGTCCTACCCTCCCGTGGCAGTGGGGTCCTATTGGAAACTAAGGGATATTAAGGCCTCCTTTTAATAGAGAACCGGAACAAAGCATTAACACATAGTGAATACATGAACTCCTCAAACTACGGTCATCACCGGAAAGTATCCCGACTACTATCACTCCGGGGTTTACGGATCATAACACGTAATAGCTGACTATAACTTGCAAGATCGGATCTAGAACATAGATATAATGGTGATAACATAAACGGTTCAGATCTGGAATCATGGCACCCGGGCCCAAAGTGACAAGCATTAAGCAGGGCAAAGTCATAGCAGCATCAATCTCAGAACATAATGGATACTAGGGATCAAGCCCTAACAAAACTAACTCGATTACATGATGAATCTCATCCAACTCCTCACCAACTAGCGAGCCTACGAAGGAATTACTCACTCCTGGAGGGGAGCATCATGGAATTGGCGATGGAGAAGGGTTGGTGATGACGAAGATCGAAGATCCCCCTCTCTGGAGCCCCAAATGGACTCCAGATCTGGCCTCCCGATGAAGAACAGGAGGTGGCGGCGGCTCCATCTCGTGAAACATGATAATTCTTTCTCCCTTATTTTTTCTCCGAAAATGTGAATTTATAGCGTTGGAATCAGGGTCTGCGGGGCCACCAGGTGGGGACAACCCACCTGGGTGCGCCAGGAAGGGGGGGGTGCCCTGGTGGGTTGTGCTCACCCAGGGTCCCCCCTCCGGTGGTTCTTGGCTCCAGTATTTTTCTTTTATTCCATAAAAAATCTCCAAAAAGTTTCGTGCCATTTCGAGAACTTTTATTTCTGCACAAAACAACACCATGGTAGTTTTGCTGAAAACAGCATCAGTCCAGGTTAGTTTTATTCAAATCATGCAAATTAGAGTCCAAAACAAGAGGAAAAGCGTTAGGAAAAGTAGATACGATGGAGACGTATCATTAAGAAGCCCACGTTAAGAAGCCCAGGGTTAAGAAGCCCGTGATAAGAAGCTAGAGATAGGCTAAGTCCTAATCCTACTAGGACTCTACATGTAACCCGCCCCTTCAACTTATATAAGGAGGGGCAAGGCACCCGAAGAGGGTCAGGTTTTACAAGTTTAGACAGTCAAACAAGTCATAGACGAGATCAAAATAGATGCTCTCGAGATAGAGGTAGCGAAACACCGCCCTTGTAACTGAGATCATCGTCATCATCAATATCAATCAAGCAGGATCTAGGTTTTTACCTCCACCGTGAGGGGCCGAACCTGGGTAAAATTTCGCGTCTCTCGATTCCGATCAACCCCGTTCAAGCTACTACCTAGTTACGATGGCCTCACGACTAAGTCTTCACACTAGGACATCTGCCGTGACAAAACCACTACAGTTGGAGCCCACCGTGGGGCGTACGCACGGTGTTGAGTTCTTGGAGGGATCTCTCCCAAGGATCGAGAAGTTTGCAATTTTTTGGATGAGCCAGTTTGGAAGGATTTGCATCAACTTCAAGTTCATCAGTCCAGATTTAAGATCTGTGAGATTTAAGGTTCAGGAAAAATTAGGGTTACACCTGTGCGCCACCATAAGTCGTCGAGATCAACAGAAGTGTTTTCGCCGCAGCTAAACATCAGATGTTTATTGGTGATTTCCGAAGCAGTTGATAATTTCTGCTACATATTCAACAGTCGGGTTGATGGCTTCTACGTAAAACATCCGCTCACGATGGATCGAGCCCCGAAGCATTTCATCAGGCGTTATACTTGTTCCTATTTCCAATCGAGCCAAGGACAAGCCACATCAGGATCGTGCTGCTACTGCTACATCTCATCAAAACCAACTACGACCAGGAGATGGATTGGTCAAACAACCGTAATTTGGATAGGACGCGGACATGGATTAGTCAAATCAGGCACGTCCTGGAGGAGGACGGCGTGACTCGCCGGCGTGACGACCCGCCTTAGTGGATCACCGGCGTAACGACCGCCTCCACAGTCACGGCCGTGTCAGCCGCCGTCTTGCCTCGCTAGGGCACCTCTACTGCTGCGGTTCATGTCCAAGACATGACTTCGCCTTGACTTCACGGCTTTGCCCTGGCTGAGTCACTTCCACCACGCGCCGCCGAGTCGCCTCCGCTGCCCTGGCCTCTGCTCCAAGCCGCAGCCTTGAGTCACCGCCGACCGCTCTGAACCGGCCACACCTCAGCCTCACCTCGTGAGTTTGCGGCACGCCGAGCCGCGGCGCCCTCAACTCGCCTTCACGCGCCTCCGCCGCTGTCCTTCGCGTCGAGCCGCCCGATGAAGATCTTGCGTCGAGCCGCCGCTGTAGCTAATGCACCTCTCCAACACGCCTCGACAAACCACCGCTAGCCTCGCCGCGCGGGTCGCCCCGCTTCTGCCGCGCATGGCCGTGGCCTAGAGCCGCCGTTTCCGTGGTCAGCCCTGAGCTGCCCTCGCCTCTCCTCAGCTCCGCTGCGGTCAAGCCGCCTTGAGCCACTGCTCCGCCGGTGACCCCCGTGCCCAGCCGCTCCAACCCATCACCTGCGAGCTGCTCCGAGCGCCTCCGAGCCACGGCCACCTCCGAGCCGCCGCCGTAAGCGGCCTCGCCCCCATTGCCGTGGGACGTCTCTGCCATCGTGCCTTGAGCCGGCTCACCCATGCTACTGCACGTTGAATCGGCCTCAGTCACTTCTGGTGTGACGGACTCAAGCTGCTGCTGCTCCACCAAGTCAACCCGCTGTCGCGCCTCAACCCGCCGCGGACCGGGCCACCTCGATAACACACCTCAGTCATGGCCACCTGCGAGTCACGGCGCGCCTCGCCTCCGCTTGAGCCACCGAGCCGCCCTGCGCGGGCCCTGCTCCCGCGGCCCTAAGCCACCCCTGCCGGCCTCCGCTGCTCCAGCCTGCCGCTGCAGTCGAGGACCCGCCTCTGCTGACCACCACTATCGCTGCTACGGCCCGCACAGCCTCGGCCTCAAGCCGCCAAACAACCGCCATGGCTCTGCCGAGCGGCCCCTCCTCCAAGCCGCCCCCGCGGGCCCGCCTGCTGTGTCGAAGCCGCCCGTCGCCGGGGCACCTCTGCCACCTCGTCAGTCCACCTTCAAGCCGCCGGAGTCTTCCATTGTTGAGCCGGCCCTCTGTGGCCTCGTCGATCCACCTGCAAGCCCCTGCCGAGGCAACTCACCTCCGCGCTCCCATGCCCGCGTGGGCACACAGCCGCGTTGGTTCACCTCCGCTCGCCTCACTCCTCCCCAAATCGACGTTGCCGGTTCACCTCTGCTCTGAGTCGCCGTGCGGCCTCACCGTCGCCGTGACCCGCCGCGGGCGAGCCGCCTCGGCCCCTCATGCCGTTCCGCACGGGGTTGACCTCCTGTGGCCACAGCCGTAGCCCCGCCGCTGACGCCTCAGAGCCGTTGAAGCCGCCTCCGAGCAGCCGCCTTGCTGGCTTTCGCTGTTCGATTCGCTTAGCCGCGGGTCTCCCCTCTGTCACCGTGGTGCACCTCGCCCCGAGCTGCCTCAAACCGCCGGTTCTCCTCAATCACCTTGACGCGCCTCGCCCTCGAGCCACCGCTACGGCCTGCTTCCTCCCCGCGCCAGCTCTCCCGCCTGCCGACGCCCCTGAGCCGCCGAGCCTCACCCCGCCCCTGAGCCGCCGCGCCTCACTGACTTACCCCCGCCGCAAACCACCCGTGTGCGCTGGCCTCCGGCTCTGCCTGCTCCTCAACTGCTGCGACCAGGCACCTGAAGATAATCAGGTAAAAAAAGAGAGAGAAAAGAGGCCGGGTGCTTATGTGAGAGCCAGCTGACTAAAAAAAGGTGATGGAGCAGCCACCTCTGCTTCACGCTGTCTCCAATGCAGCAATCTGCCTCACCTTGCAGGGCGCATGCCGGCCCGCGGCGCCACCGTGACCCGACTCGCCAAGGGCTTCTTCAGCCGCCGATATGGCCTCGCCTCCGGCTCGAGCCGCCGTGGCCCGCGCCTCGCCTGTCTCTGCCTCAACTGCCGAATCCGCCGGCCTTCGTTGAGCTGCCTCGCCGACCCGCTATAGCTGGTATGCTGCTACACCGACAACTGGTCAGCCTGGGTGTGGTCAGGCAGGACTTACAAACCCGCCAAGTTATGATAAGTCTGCGCGACCGCCATCTCAAGGGGGCTATGTTGCACCTGTTGCAAACCCACAACATGCGGTTGCAAAGGGTATATTGCCTCAGCTTGCTATTGCTGTTGGATACGACCATTGCTCGACAACCGCCTCATGGACGACTCGTCCATTGTTCAAGCTGGTGACTCCCACAACTCTGCAATTACACCGTATAGGGTTAACTACCTCTGCACCACAAACCGGTTGGTTCAAGTCCCGCCAGCCGGCCAGCTAGTCGACAAAAACATCAGGTGATATCCTTCCTATATATTTTATCCGTGTGTATATTAGTTCATCCAAGAAGCAATTATTCTGGCCTGCAAACTCTTTAATGCAGGACAATTGTCTACTACAAAGATGACCGTCATGTCATGGAGTTTGTTGAATAACATATGCTAGGGATATACAACAAATATTGCGAAGTCATCAACTCGCCACATTGCCTCCAACTTCAAATATACTTCAGCTATCAGCTGACAATTATACGGCGGTTATGCCATGGCCAAGTATGAAGAATCTCAAGCCGACTCCTCGAGTCATCTTAAGAATCGGGGGGTACAGAGACATGACTCAGCAGACTTGGCTGTTTCCACATATTCAAGAAACCCGGTCGTTAAAGGGAAGACAACAGATCACGGAGACTGCTGCCACATTGGTGAAAATTTAAAGATCGTCAGAAAATTTCTGGCTCAAAAAGTGCCGGGCATTCAGAAAGTTCTGGCTCAAAAGAAAGATTCCGGATTATCAGAAAAGGTTCCGGTTCAAAATCTGGCTCAAGGGAAATCTATCTCACAAAGTTTTGAGCTCTCAATGCCTGGCTAAAAGTCCGGTTCAAGAGGAATCCATATCTCGCAAGTTTGAGTTCTCAGAAAAAAATTAAAGGTTGACAAAGAGGACTAGCTACAAAGATGTGCAGTTCAAACATAGGTATCCTGCCTTATTGGCTTATCATATTATGATCAATGTAATAAAGCCGGCATCCCCGAAACTCGGGGCCTCTATCGTTTCATCTCATATTTTCTGAGCATGAGTCTTGATTAATTGATCATAAGGGCACTAGGGGCCTTCCAACTCACTGAGTTTAGCTTACAAAACCCTTTGACCCGGCGAAATGCCACATTATTGGTTAAACCTGCCTGTATGCTTGATGTTACTCCAAACAAGATGACCCGCCGTACTCTTGACAGTCAATCTTTTATGACCCTGAACTAGTCAAGGTTATAACGGCGGTTTAAAGTCATGTGAGGGCCAACTTACTGATAGCGAGGATAAACCAAGGCTATTAAGCCACTCTTCATGAAAGCAAGATTTGAGCCTCGAAAGCCGGTCTTTTTATACTCTGTTATCATACACATACATCATCATACATTGCATCATCATTGCATCATCATACAATGCATCATATATGCATGGATATATTGGTTTATGTTGCAGGAACCGGTTTTCAAACCGGGTTATATTATTCAAATCTTTAATAGCCAAACATGGCTGGATTTTCATTATGGTTATCATAACCAGTATTGGATGATTGAGGTTTTTCAAAGCCGCTTCAGAGAAATGGCTATTATTCCTTCGTCCAAAAATACCAGCTTACAGCAAGGAGCATGGTTCAATATTG
This sequence comes from Thinopyrum elongatum, assembly GCA_011799875.1. NCBI lineage: Eukaryota > Viridiplantae > Streptophyta > Magnoliopsida > Poales > Poaceae > Thinopyrum > Thinopyrum elongatum. The sequence goes on from CM022300.1 coordinate 87,736,242, forward strand.
ATATGCAAAGCATTCAACAATATCATCCAGACGGTGGATATGATTTATTCTACAATGGAAGTCTCGATTCGCTATAGGCACATGACCCGGCACTTGGGGGCTATATTATTCAAATCAAGATTACATCAAGTATACAAGTCCCATGTCACTGCAAGCATGCACCACGACACTTGGGGGCTAATGCAAGGTCATTTTTAACTCGCCTCAATGAAGACCCAACCCATTACATAGTGATGAGCCGGCCCTTGGGGGCTACCAATTGCTCCTGTCAAAAATTCAAAGTACGCAAGCCTTAATCCACTATATCAAAGGTGACCCGACGCTTGGGGGCTGCATCATATGATGTTATTTTCAAAGAAGTACTTGTAAGTCCTAGCTCAGTATTATCTTACCGAGCCGGCCCTTGGGCGCTACATGTTGCTGCTCAAGTCTACATAATCAGATCTACAAAGTCCCTGCTCATTATTGCATAATGACCCGGCCCTTGGGGGCTACACTGGCTGAAAATTTATGAGCATAAGACAGTTACAAGTCCCAGGTTGCTGCAGGCAAAACAACCCGGCACTTGGGGGCTACACATGTGAAGTACAAAATGTTCAGTTTATGATTGGTGACTTAGATGAACAACCCGGATTTCTTCAAGGTTGCAGCATTTATATTGAAGCAAGTCTTAAGCTATCACTTTGTTCTACTCAAGACTTGGGGGCTACAGGTGAGGGAGCACACCTTCAAAATTTTCAGTGTTGAGCAAACCAGGTCTCATATTTTTTGGTGGAAAAATTTGCAAAGATTATCTATTCCAAGCTATTCGGACATGTAATCTCAACATCATTTGGATTTATTCTTTATCAAAGTCTGAAGTATTGAAAGTTGGTTCAACATGAGGCAAAATTTTCTTTTTATCAAGCCAAGGCGTTTTTGAAGGCAATTCAAGATATCATATGGGTTATTTTTTCTGCATGGAATTACTATTGGCATATGGATATGACAGAGACCCAGTTTTTCAAGAGTCGGTTCACTATCTATTCTTATTTCAAGAAGCTTAGCATGAATGCATACTAAAGCTGTATTCAAGCTAATCTGGGGGCTAATGTCGGGGGAATTACCCGCGGCTAAACCCGGCTCCTGACGTTAAGTCATCTCTGGGCTTAAGTCGCCTTGGCGTTAAGGTATTCTGGACTTAAGAAGCCCTGTTAAGTCATTTCTGGAGTCGTAACCCGACAGATCCTAACCCGGCAGATCCTAACCCGGCAGATCCTAACCCGACAGATTGTAACCCGGCAGATTGTAACCCGATAGATGGTAACCCGGATCCTAACCCGACATCTACTTAGACATGAAAATGAGCCGCCTGGAGATAAGAAGCCCAGGTGTTAAGAAGCCCATGTTAAGAAGCCCAGGGTTAAGAAGCTCATGATAAGAAGCCAGAGATAGGCTAAGTCCTAATCCTAGTAGGACTCTACATGTAACCCGCCCCTTCAACTTATATAAGGAGGGGCAGGGCACCCCAAGAGGTTCAGGTTTTACAAGTTTAGACAGTCAGACAAGTCATAGACGAGATCTAAGTAGATGCTCTCGAGATAGAGGTAGCGAAACACCGCCCTTGTAACCGAGATCATCATCATCATCAATATCAATCAAGCAGGATGTAGGTTTTTACCTCCACTGTGAGGGGCCGAACCTGGGTAAAATCTTGTGTCTGTCGATTCTGATCAACCCCGTTCAAGATACTACCTAGTTGCGATGGCCTCATGACTAAGTACTCACACTAGGACATCTCCCGTGACAAAACCACGACAGATACCAAGCTTGGCACGATTGAAATGATAGAGCTCGGGAGTAGCACCGGGCCCGGATGGCAGCCAAACTCCGGCGCGACGTGGCCCATGTCTGAGGCACCACTCACCCAATGTATTTTACAGATGAGGTGATGCAACACTAGTTCCCCAAAGGGTTTAAACCTATGAACATCGAACAATACGACAGGACAATAGACCCGGCCGTGTGGATCGAAGATTTTCTTCTCCACGCCATAAAGTACCTGCCATTAAAGCTTAAAGGACCAGCCAGGCATTGGTTGAACAGCCTCCCCGAAAACTCCATAGAGAGCTGGGAAGGGCTCGAGGATGCTTTTCGAGCTAACTTCCAAGGCACTTATGTTCGGCCTCCAGACACCGATGACCTGAGCCATGTGGTCCAACAGCCCAGTGAGTCAGCCCGGCAATTTTGGAATCGGTTCTTGATGAAGAAGAACCAAATCGTCGACTGTCCGGATGCTGAGGTGATGGCCGCATTCAAAACATAGCATCCGAGACTAATGGCTAGCTCGTCAGCTTGGCCAAGACAAGCCAAGGATGATGTCGGCCCTTACCTCACTCATGACCCACTTTTGCGTGGGAGAAGATAGCTGGTTGGCTCATAGAAGCAACAACCCCGAAGATCCCGGTACCTCAGAAGTCTGGGATGAAAACGGGAAACCACGGCGCAACAAAAACAAGCGTCTACACAACGGCAATGAAGCCGATGACACGACAGCGAATGCCGGATTCAGCAAATCAGGACCGCGGAAGAAACCCTCTAAAGGGAACAAGGATGGACCTACCGCGCTCGATTTTTTTTTGCAAAGACCCTGCCAGATACTGGCACCCTGGAAAAACCTGCCAACCACACCAATCGTCACTGTTGGGTAATCAAATAGGCCGGCAAGCTTATGACCGAGGAACAGGGACAGGGCCCCCGCAGCGAGGACGATGACGAGCCTCATGGGCCAAACAATGGAGGCCAAAAACAATTCCCTCCTGAGGTAAAACTAGTAAACATGATCTATGCCACGCACATACCGAAGAAGGAGGGGAAGCGCGCGCTCCGGGACGTCTACGCCGTAGAGCTGGTGACCCCGAAATTCAACCCATTGTCGGCGTATCTGATCACCTTCGACCGCAGGGACCATCCGACCAGTATCCATCACGGAGGGTCAGCGACCCTGGTACTTGACCCCATTGCCGATGGGTACCACCTCACTCGAGTCCTCATGGACAGGGGCAATAGCCTCAATCTGATTTACTTCGATACAGTGAGGAAAATGGGCATTGATCCGTAAAGGATCAAACCTAGCAACACCACCTTTAAAGGGGTAATTCTAGGCATCGAGGCCCGCTGCTCGGGCACTTTATCCTTGGAAGTAGTATTCGGCTCACCTGACAACTTCCCCAGCGAGGATTTAATCTTTGATATCGTCCCCTTCCGCAGCGGCTATCACGCACTTCTCGGTCGCACGACGTTCGCTCGTTTCAACACTGTCCCCCATTATGCATACCTCAAGCTCAAGATGCCTGGACCGAAGGGCGTTATTACCATTAATGGTAACACGGAATGCTCGCTCCAAACCTAGGAACAAATAGCGGCTCTGGCAGCCAATGCCCAGGCCAGCAAAGAGGTGCCAGACACTCACAAACGAGCCTGACCTACTTCAGTTTCTAGGAATCTCTGGCACTTACCCTAAATAGGGATATGCCCCCCACAGCAAAGCCTCTTCAGTCGCAAAGTACATACCTCGTGTACATCACTTCGCGCTTAAAATTCCTTGGGAAGATGTGGGCTTAAAATAGTCGACATGTCAAGTGTTCAGATCTAACAAACCATGTCCTCTAATGTTTTTGGACCAACATCAGGCACTATTAAAGGCCTGACCAAGCGTAAAGCTGATCCACTACGGCGACTTCTCAAGACCATCTCTCAAGGGCCCGCCCGTCGGCTACTATCTCTCCAGTCTACGGCCCCCCCCCATGGAGCAAAGGCGTAGACGTGCAGCAGGGCGCAGTACGGACATTAAACCATGCATCGAGGCCCTCTGTAAACCTTTCCTCTATTATTTACATTTTTAAAAATTATCTACAACAGTTGCTTTGGCAGTTTGGATTGTACGGTTCGACGTCACGAGCTAAAAGGAAACAAAAACCACCTTTTAGGATTCCATTGTAGTTATCTATGTTGCATATACCTTCCCCGCTCTTCGACGCCGAAGCACACTATTTGGGTGCATACTCTCTTTAGATGTGGTCGGCTAATAGACCGAGGGCTCGATTATAAAACTCGCCCTACACATCAGCCCGACACTATCTTCTCTTTTAAGTGTTCGGCGTCTCGGATATTGCATTATATGAATCGGTTCAAATTATGTCTTGGTCAATAGTTGGGTTACCTGGCTCCTGTGTTTACCCTCTTCCGTTCCGCACGTTTGGCTAGGAGGGTAAAGGGAGAACCGCTGCGATTGTACTTCTAGCTAGCCCGGTTAAGTACCTCAACGGAGAAAGCCGAAAACTGACTGTCGTAATAAGCAAGAACTGGTCAGACTAAAATCGATGGAGGTTATGCCGTGTTATACGAAGGGTTTGCCTTCACGCAAACCAAGTGATTATGGTTTCCACCTCGGCTCGTCCGAACATCATGAACCACTGGGGGCTAGTCACTAGCCCCCTCAGTCAAGCTCCTATGGCTAAGTGAAAGCTCTAAAGCCGCATAGTCTGATTGCCTCGTTTCCCTTACGCACTACCGCCCTCGGGCACCGAGATGTCGGCTAAGGGTCACAGTGCGGAGGTAGAAACACCCCTTGTAGCATTTACAAGGGGGCTGAAGCTGACGACTGGCAACTTTCAGATTAAAACGACCACACAGGAGTCAAAATAAACAATGGCAGATAAAGTATGATAAACCATACAAAGTAACCACATTATAAAGCATAAGGTTTAGATTGCCATTAAAAACATCATAGTGTGCTCACTCATAAATTACATTTTTCGAGCACTGGGCCTCTATTGCCCGAGCACCGTCCATTACAAGGGGAAAGTACTGCTCGGGGCGCCTGTGCTCCTTCCCAGGAGGCGGGGTCCGGTGGTCATCTCGACCGGCTTGATCTTCGGTGAGTGCACCATGGTCCTCGCAAAGGCCATCTGAGCTCCCTCGATGCATACTGAGCGCTTCAAAGCGTCAATCTAGGGCGCAATATCGTAGAGCTTCTGCACCATGCCGAAGTAGCTGCTTGGTAGCGACTATGCATGCCATAGCCGGACACAAAGGTCCCTCATGGACGGCTCCGCCATCCGGTGCAGCTCCATCAGCTGCTTCATTTGATTGCTCAGAAGGGGTGGGTGTTCGGGCGCTTGGAACTGTGCCCAGAACAACCGATGCTCGACATCACCCTCCCGAGATGCGAAGTTCTTCACCGCATCCGCCGCACTCCTCGGAAGATCCGCAAAAGCGCCTGAGGAACGCCGGACTCACGTGAGCAAAGCGAACCTGTGACTACCAAAGACACTTTGCAGTAAGTATGGCTTACCATCCACAATAAGCTTCACTAGGCGGAGCTCTTCTCGGGCACCTCGCATTTCCGTACTTGCCTCCTTGAGCTCCAGCGTCAATGAGGACAGCTCGGTGGCTTGATCCTTATTCTTTTGCTCAAGGTCCTCACACTTAGTGACGGCATCCTTGAGCTCCTGCTGCACCTCAGTTACTCTGGCCTGGTGTATGTCACTGACGGTCTTCACCGTCGACAATTCGGCGGCCGCTCATTCGGCCGCTGCCTTCTGTTCGGCGGCCTCCTGCTTCACCTTCTGCAGGTCAACCTTGAGGTTCTCGACCTCCGCGACAATAGTTGCAGTCACAATTAAGAATTCTTTGCTTAGGGCTAACCCCGAATAATTTGCCTGCTAAGGCGAACTCAACTACCAACAAGTGCAGTCTGGACTAACCTTGCGCTTCATTGAACCGCTTGTTGATGAGGTGGAGGTCCTCGTTGGAGCTCTTAAGCTTCCGATTCACGTCGGCCAGCTCTGCGGCATTGGAAGCCGCCGCCAAAGACAAAGCCTTCAAAATAGCTTACATAACTCAGACTCCCGATTTAATGATTTTTGATCCTTCGGCAGGCTTTCTCAATCCTGGCAGAGTCTCGGGGGCTGCTATATACGAGGGTTGCATAACCTTGCATAAAAACTTCTTCTTATGAAAAAGAATATTACATGGCTTACCTCGAAGCCCGTCAACAGGCTGCCAAAAGCCTCCTTTAGTCTGCTGTTAATGGATCGACTCTGTAAAACCACGCCCATCAGGGCGCGGTGTTCCGCGACGACGAAGGAGCTATTCAGAGCCTCCTCCATCATGTTCGTGATGGAAATATGCCCTAGAGGCAATAATAAAGTTGTTATTATTATATTTCCTTATTCATGATAAAGCTTTATTATTCATGCTAGAATTGTATTAGCCGGAAACTTAAATACATGTGTGGATACATAAGCAAATACCGTGTCCCTAGTGAGCCTCTACTAGACTAACTTGTTGATCAAAGATGGTTAAGGTTTCCTAACCATAGACATGAGTTGTCATTTGATAATGGGATCACATCATTAGGAGAATGATGTGATGGACAAGACCCAACCGTTAGCATAGCATATGATCGTTCAGTTTATTGCTACTACTTTCTTAATGTCAAATACATGTTTCTTCGACCATGAGATCATGCAACTCCCGGACTCTGGAGTAATGCCTTGTGTGCCATCAAACATCACAACATAAATGGGTGATCATAAAGGTGCTCTACAGGTATCTCTGAAGGTGTCCGTTGAGTTGGCATGGATCGAGACTGGGATTTATCACTTCGTGTAACGGAGAGGTATCTCTGGGCCCTCTCGGTAATACAGCATCACAAGAAGCTTGCAAGCAAAGTGACTAAGGAGTTAGTTACAGGATGATGTATTATGGAACGAGTAAAGAGACTTGCCAGTAATAAGATCGAACTAGGTATGGAGATACAGACGATCAAATCTCGGGCAAGTAACATACCGACGGACAAAAGGAACTACGTATGTTGTCATAAAGGTTCGACCGATAAAGATCTTCGTAGAATATGTAGGAACCAATATGGGCATCTAGGTCCCGCTATTGGTTATTGACCGGAGAAGCGTCTCGGTCATGTCTACATCATTCTCGAACCTGTAGGGTCCGCACGCTTAACGTTCATTGATGATATAGTATTATATGAGTTATGTATGTTGGTGACCGAATGTTGTTCGGAGTCCCGGATGAGATCACGGACATGACGAGGAGCTCCAGAATAGTCTGAAGGTAAAGATTGATATATGGGATAAGAGTGTTTGGTCTCTGGAAGGGTTTCAGAATTCACCGGAAGGGGTTTCGGATGTTTCCCAAATTGTTCGGGAACGAGAACACTTTATTTGGGCCAAGGGGTAAAGCCCACGGGGCTTTAGGAAGGTGCAGAAGGAGTTTTGCGGAGGCCAGGGGGCTAGACACCAAGGACCCTGGCGTCTGGTCCTGGAGTCCGAGAAGGACTCTTGCCTTGGGGGCTAAACCGACTTTGAGGAGGCTCTTTCTCCAAGAAATGACCCAGAGCTCAACATATAAATAGGGGGCAGGGCTAGCACCCGAAACACATCAAGATTGACCAAGCCTTGTGCCGGGAACCCCGCCCCCTCTAGTTTATCCTCCGTCATAGTTTCTGTTGTTCTTGGCGAAGCCCTACAGAGATTGTTCTTCACCAGGACCGTCACCATGCCGTCGTGCTGCCGGAACTCATCTACTACTTCGCCCCTCTTGCTGGATCAAGAAGGCGAGGACATCATTGAGCTGAACATGTGCTGAACGCGGAGGTGCCGTACGTTCGGTACTTGATCGAGACAGATCATGAAGGTGTACGACTACATCAACCTCGTTGATAAATGCTTCCGCTTAGCGATCTTCAAGGGTATGAAGATGATCTTCCCCTCTCGTAGCTATGCATCTCCATGGATAGATCTTGCGTGTGCGTAGAATTTTTTTTTGTTTTCCATGCAACGTTCCTCAACACTGGCATCATGAGCCAGGTCTACGCGTAGATGATATGCACGAGTAGAACACAAAGGAGTTGTGGGCAGTGATGTTCATACTGCTTACCACCAACATCTTATTTTGATTTGGCGGTATTGTGGGATGAAGCGGCCCGGACTAGCCTTACATGTGCACGTACATGAGACCTGTTCCACCGACTGATGCAACTTGTTTTGCATAAGGTGGCTGGCGGGTGTCTGTTTCTCTCACTTTAGTTGAATCGAATTTGACTATGGCCGGTCCTTGCAAAAGGTTAAAATAGCAAACTTGATAATCACCGTTGTGGTTTTGTGTAGGTAAGAACCGTTCTTGCTAGTTACCCATAGCAGCCACGTAAAACTTGCAACAACAAAGTAGAAGACATCTAACTTGTTTTTGCAGGGTATGTTGTGATGTGATATGGTCAAGACGTGATGTGATATACGTTATTGTATGAGATGATCATGTTTTGTAATATCGACAACCGACGGGAGCCTTAGGGTTGACTTTTAATTATTGTATGGCCTGTGTGTCAATCATTAAGCGCCATGTAATTGCTTTACTTTATCACTATGTGTTATTAATAGTTGTAGAAGAAATAGTTTGTGAGACGACCCCGACGCGACGATGGAGATCAAGGTGTCGCGCCGGTGACGATGGATATCATGACGTTGCTTTGGAGATGGAGATCGAAAGCACAAGATGATGATGGCCATATCATGTCACATATTTTGATTGCATGTGATGTTTATCCTCTATGCATCTTATTTTGCTTAGAACGACGATAGCATTATAAGATGATCCCGTCACTTAATTTCAAGATAAAAGTGTTCTCCCCGAGTATGTACCATTGCTAAAGTTCGCCATTTCGAAGCACCTCGCGATGATCGGGTGTGATAGACTCTAGGTTCACATACAACGGGTGTAAGCCAGTTTTGCAAAAGTAGAATACTTGGGTTAAACTTGATGAGCCTAGCATGTACAGACATGGTCTCGGAACACTGGAGACCGAAAGGTCGAACATGAGTCATATAGTAGATATGATCAACATAAAGATGTTCACCATTGAAGACTACTCCGTCTCACGTGATGATCGGACATGGTTTAGTTGATTTGGATCATGTATCACTTAGACAACTTGAGGGATGTTGATTTAAGTGGGAGTTCATTAGTAATTTGATTAATTGAACTAAAATTTATCATGAACTTAGTCTTAATAGTTTTTGCATATCTATGTTGTAGATTAATGGCCCATGCTATCGTTCCCTTGAATTTTAATGTGTTTCTAGAGAAAGCTAAGTTGAAAGATGATGGTAGCAACTATACGGACTGGGTTCGTAACTTGGCGATTATCCTCATTGCTGCATAGAAGAATTATGTCCTTGATGCACCGCTAGGTGACAGACCTGTTGCAGGAGCTGATGCAGATGTTATGAACGTGTGGCAGGCTCGATCTGATGACTACTCGGTAGTTCAGTGTGCCATGCTTTACAAGTTAGAACCGGGGCTTCAAAAGCGTTTTGAGCACCACAGAGCATATGAGATGTTCCAAGAGCTGAAATTGATATTTCAAGCTAATGCCAGGGTTGAGAGATATGAAGTCTCCAACAAGTTCTTTGGCTGTAAGATGGAGGAGAACAGTTCTGTTAGTGAACACATACTCAAAATGTATGGGAATCATAACCTTTTGACTCAGCTGGGAATTGAGCTCCCAGATGAGTGTGTTTTGATAGAGTTCTTCAATAACTGCCACCAAGCTATAAAGGCTTCGTGATGAACTATAATATGCAAGGAATGACTAAAACAATTTCCGAGCTCTTCGCGATGCTGAAATCGGCGGAGGTAGAAATCAAGAAAGAGCATCAAGTGTTGATGGTTAACAAGACCACTAGTTTCAAGAAAAAGGGCAAGGGAAAGAAAGGGAACTTCAAGAAGAATGGAAAGCAAGTTGCCGCTCCCGTGAAGAAGCCCAAAGCTGGACCCAAGCCTGAGACTTAGTGCTTCTACTGCAAGGGTAATGGTCAGTGGAAGTGGAACTGCCCCAAATATTTGGCGGATAAGAAGGATGGCAAAGTGAACAAAGGTATATTTGATATACATGTTATTGATGTGTTCCTTGCTAGTGCTTGTCATAGCGCTTGGGTATTTATACTGGTTCGGTTGCTCATATTTCCAACTCAAAATAGAAGCTGCGGAATAAACAAAGACTGGCTAAGGACGAGGTGACGATGCGCGTCGGGAATGGTTCCAAGGTTGATGTGATCGCCGTCGGCACACTACCTCTACATCTACCTTCGGTATTAGTTTTAGACCTCAATAATTGTTATTTGGTGCCAGCGTTGATCATGAACATTATATCTGGATCTTGTTTATTGCGAGACGGGTATTCATTTAAGTCAGAGAATAATGGTTGTTCTATTTATATGAGTAACATCTTTTATTGTCGTGCACCCTTAGTGAATGGTCTATTCTTGTTGAATCTCGATTGTAGTGATGCACATATTCATAATATTTATGCCAAAAGATACAAAGTTGATAATGATAGTGCAACATACTTGTGGCACTGCCGTTTTGGTCATATTGGTGTAAAGCGCATGAAGAAACTCCGTGCGGATGGACTTTTGGAATCACTTGATTATGAATCATTTGATACTTGCGAACCATGCCTCATGGGCAAGATGACTAAAACTCTGTTCTACAGAACAATGGAGTGAGCTAATGACTTATTGGAAATAATACATACCGATGTATGCGGTCCGATGAGTGTTGAAGCACACGGTGGGTATCATTATTTTCTAACCTTCACAAATGATTTGAGTGGGTATGGGAATATCTACTTGATGAAACACAAGTCTGAAACATTTGAAAAGTTCAAAGAATTTTAGAGTGAAGTGGAGAATCATCGTAACAAGAAAATAAAGTTTCTATGATCTGATTGCGGAGGCGAATATTTGAGTTACGAGTTTGGCCTTCATTTAAGACAATGTGGAATTGTTTCACAACTCATGCCACCTGGAACACCACAGCGTAATGGTGTGTCTGAACGTCGTAACTGTACTTTATTAGATATGGTGCGTTCTATGATGTCTCTTACCGATTTGCCTTTATCATTTTGGGTTATGCATTAGAGACAGCCGCATTCACGTTAAATAGGGCACCGTCTAAATCCGTTGAGACGACACCGTATGAACTATGGTTTGGCAAGAAACCTGTGCTGTCATTTCTTAAAGTTTGGGGATGCGATGCTTATGTCAAAAGGCTTCAGCCTGGTAAGCTCGAACCCAAAGCGGAGAAGTGCGTCTTCATAGGATACCCTAAAGAAACTATCGGGTATACCTTCTACCACAGATCCGAAGGCAAGATCTTTGTCGCTAAGAATGGGTCATTTCTAGAGAAGGAGTTTCTCTCGAAAGAAGTGAGTGGTAGGAAAGTAGAACTTGATGAGGTAGTTGTACCTGCTCTTGAATTGGAAAGTAGCACATCAGAGAAAACCGTTCCCGTGATGCCTACACCAACTAGAGAGGAAGCTAATGATGATGATCATGAAACTTCAGATCAAGTTACTACTGAACCTCGTAGGTCGACCAGAACACGTACCGCACCAGAGTTGTACGATAATCCTGTCCTGGAAGTCATGTTGTTAGACAACAACGAACCTACGAACTATGAAGAAACTATGACAAGCCCAGATTCTGACAAATGGCTTGAGGCCATGAAATCTGTGATAGGATCCATGTATGAGAACAAAGTATGGACTTTGGTGGACTTGCCTGATGATCGGCAAGCCATTGAGAATAAATGGATCTTTAAGAGGAAGACGGACGCTGATGGTAATATCACTGTCTACAAAGCTCGACTTGTTGCAAAAGGTTTTCAACAAGTTCAAGGGGTTGACTACGATGAGACTTTCTCATCCGTAGCGATGCTTAAGTCTGTCCAAATCATGTTAGCAATTGCCGTATTTTATGATTATGAAATCTGGCAAATGGATGTCAAAGCTGCATTCCTTAACGGAGTTCTTAAGGAAGAATTGTATATGATGCAACCGGAAGGTTTTGTCGATACTAAAGGTGCTAACAAAGTGTGCAGGCTCCAGCGATCCATCTATGGACTAGTGCAAGCATCTCTGAGTTGGAATAAATGCTTTGATGAGGTGATCAAAGCATTTGGTTTTATACAGACTTATGGTGAAGCCTGTATTTACAAGAAAGTGAGTGAGAGCTCTGTAGCATTTCTAATATTATATGTGATGACATATTACTGATTGGAAATGATATAGAATTTCTGGATAGCATAAAAGGATACTTGAATAAGAATTTTTCAATGAAAGACCTCGGTGAAGCTACTTACATATTGGGCATCAAGATCTATAGGGATAGATCGAGACGCTTAATAGGACTTTCACAAAGCACATACCTTGACAAAGTTCTGAAGAAGTTCAAAATGGACTAGTCAAGAAAAGGGTTCTTGCCTGTGTTGCAAGGTGTGAAATTGAGTCAGACTCAAAGTCCGACCACGACAGAAGATAGAGAGAGAATGAAAGTCATTCCCTATGCCTTAGCCATAGGTTATATAATGTATGCCATGCTGTGTACCAGACCTGATGTGTGCCTTGTCATAAGTTTGGCAGGGAGGTACCAAAGTAATCCAGTAGTGGATCACTGGATAGCGGTCAAAAATATCCTGAAGTACCTGAAAAGGACCAAGGATATGTTTCTCATTTATGGAGGTGACAAAGAGCTCATCATAAAGGGTTACGTTGATGCTAGCTTCGACACAGATCCGGATGACTCTAAGTCACAAACTGGATATGTATTTATATTGAATTGTGGAGTTGTCAGTTGGTGCAGTTCCAAGCAGAGCGTCACTGCGGGATCTACGTGTGAAGTGGAGTACATAGCTGCTTCGGAAGCAGCGCATGAAGGAGTCTGGATGAAGGAGTTCATACCCGATCTGGGTGTAATACCCAGTGCATCGGGTCCAATGACAATCTTTTGTGACAACACTGGATCAATTGCCTTAGCGAAGGAATCTAGGTTTCACAAGAGAACCAAACACATCAAGAGACGCTTCAACTACATTCATGAAAAGGTCGAGGATGAAGACATAGAAATTTGAAAAATACGTACAGATCTGAATGTGGCAGACCCGTTGACTAAACCTCTTCCGCGAGCAAAACATGATCAGCACCAAGACACCATGGGTGTTAGATTCATTACAATGTAATCTAGATTATTGACTCTAGTGCAAGTGGGAGGCTGATGGAAATATGCCCTAGAGGCAAAAATAAAGTTGTTATTATTATATTTCCTTATTCATGATAAAGGTTTATTATTCATACTAGAATTGTATTGACCGGAAACTTAAATACATGTGTGTATACATAAACAAATACCATGTCCCTAGTGAGCCTCTACTAGACTAGCTTGTTGATCAAAGATGGTTAAGGTTTCCTAACCATAGATGTGAGTTGTCATTTGATAATGGGATCACATAATTAGGAGAATGATGTGATGGACAAGACCCAACCGTTAGCATAGCATATGATCGTTTAGTTTATTGCTACTGCTTTCTTAATGTCAAATACATGTTTCTTCGACAATGAGATCATGCAACTCCCAGACTCCGGAGGAATGCCTTGTGTTCCATCAAATGTCACAACGTAACTGGGTGATCGTAAAGGTGCTCTACAGGTATCTTCGAAGGTGTTTGTTGAGTTGGCATGGATCGAGACTGGGATTTGTCACTCCGTGTAATGGAGAGGTATCTCTGGGCCCTCTCGGTAATACAACATCACAAGAAGCTTGCAAGCAAAGTGACTAAGGAGTTAGTTACATGATGATGTATTATAGAACGAGTAAAGAGACTTGCCAGTAACGAGATTGAACTAGGTATGGAGATACCGACGATCGAATCTCGGGCAAGTAACATAACGACGGACAAAAGAAACTAAGTATGTTGTCATAAACGATCGACCTATAAATATCTTCGTAGAATATGTAGGAATCAATATGGGCATCCAGGTCCCGCTATTGGTTATTGACCGGAGCAGCGTCTCGGTCATGTCTACATCATTCTCGAACCCGTTGGGTCCGCACGCTTAACGTTCGTTAACGATATAGTATTATATGAGTTATGTATGTTGGTGACCGAATGTTGTTCGGAGTCCCGGATGAGATCACAGACATGACAAGGAGGTCCGGAATAGTCCGGAGGTAAAGATTGATATATGGGATAATAGTGTTTGGTCTCCGGAAGGGGTTTCAAATGTTTCCCGAAATGTTCGGGTACGAGAACACTTTATTTGGGCCAAGGGGTAAAGCCCACGGGGCTTTAGGAAGGTGCAAAAGGAGTTTTGCAGAGGCCAGGGGGCCAGATGCCAGGGACCCTGGCGTCTGGGGCCAGACGCCAAGGACCCTGGCATCTGGTCCTGGAGTCCGAGAAGGACTCTTGCCTTGCGGGCTAAACCGACTTTGAGGAGGCTCTTTCTCCAAGAAACGACCCCAGGGCTCAACATACAAATAGAGGGGCAGGGCTAGCACCCAGAACACATCAAGATTCACCAAGCCATGTGCCAGCAACCCCGCCCCCTCTAGTTTATCCTTTGTCATAGTTTCCGTTGTGCTTGGCGAAGCCTTGCAGAGATTGTTCTTCACCACCACCGTCACCACGCCGTCGTGCCACCGGAACTCATCTACTACTTCGCCCCTCTTGCTGGATCAAGAAGGCGAGGATGCCATTGAGATGAACATGTGCTAAACGCAGAGGTGTCGTACGTTCGGTACTTGATCGGGATAGATCATGAAGGTGTACGACTACATAAACCGCGTTGATAAACGCTTCGGCTTAGCGATCTTCAAGGGTATGAAGTTGCTCTTCCCCTCTTGTAGCTATGCATATCCATGGATAGATCTTTCATGTGCATAGATTTTTTTTTTGTTTTCCATGCAACATTCCCCAACAGTCCGACCACCCAGCCACGACCTGCTCTGCGGTGGTTGGCGTGGGCAGTGGGGCCCTGGCTTCCCCTTCAGTGGAGGACGGGATGGATGGCTCCGGGGGCCTCAGGGGCTCCAGAACCGTCTTCGGGGAGGACTCGGATTGACCGAGCTCCCCCTCTTTGTTCCCCAGGAGGGATCCCCCTACTGGTCATTGGCGACCGAGGTATTAACCTCGGCCATGATGTTGTCACCGCCGCCCCTGTGTCCGGGCCAGGAGGGGTCTTTCGGGACAACACCTCTCCGGTCTCTCCGATGGTAGGAGGGGGGTGTGGAGCGCGATGCGGTCCCGCTCTTTGCTAGCTCGGCGGGCGGGGAGTCCCCCTTTGAGCCGTGACTGGTGGGGAGGTCACACGGCGGACTACAATATAAAAAACGCGCATATGATTAGTCATAAAATTTAAGGTTTGTGCCCGGACAGTCTTCGGATTCGTACCTTTGGACAGGGGGCTTGACCCTGGGATTCCTTTGAGGAACCTCTTCGGAAGGCTTGGACTCCTCAGCGGGGTCCGAGCTGTCATCAGACAGAACCACCTTGGCCCTGCATTATTTCTTTGGGGCGGGGGGAGGTTGGTCCTCCTCGGTGTTCTCCGACACCACCCTCTTTCTTGTACGGGAGGATTCTGAAAGTGCAACTAATCCCAGGGTGGTTTTGGTAATTTATAACAACATATAGCTCATTGAACTAATATCCTTTCAAGATAAATATTTCAGGATGTTCAATGATTGGCATGGCATGGACAAGAGATGTGGACCCCTCAAAATGCTAAGGACAAAGATTGGCAAAAGCTCAAGACTCTTCATCTTTATTTTAGTGATCCAAGATCACATTGAGTCCATAGGAAAGCCAATACTATTAAAAGGGGATGAGGTGTTGCTTAATGATCTACTTGCTCAAAGTGCTTAGTGATATTGCTCCAAAAACCCTCAACCACTTTCTCCATCCAAATATGTCCAAACCCAAAACTCCAACACGGCCCCGCCGATTCTTTCTATCCGGAGCCACCAAGTTGATATGACATAGCCACTGCCGGAAATCCTAACAGTTTGGTCTCACTGATACGGATCTCAGTCTCACCGAGATGGCCTTGCCAGTGCACTGTGATCTATTGCATCTGCTTCGGTCTCGCCGAGTTTATGCAATCGGTCTCACCGAGTTAGCTTGACAGATTCTCTGTTGCTTATTGCTTCAATTCAATCCCACGGAGTTGATGCAATCGGCGCCACCGAGATGATGTTTGCCCTAAGCTCTAGCACATCGGTCCCACTGAGTTGTTCCAGTCGGTCCCACCAAGATTCCTAACATTCACATTTTTGAACTGATCGGTGCCACCGAGTTTAACCATTTGGTCCCACCGAGATGAGTCAAATGTGTGTAATGATTCGATTTTGTGTGGAGGCTATATACCCCTCCACCCCCTCTTCATTCATGGAGAGAGCCATCAGAACGTGCCTACACTTCCACCATTCATTTTCTGAGAGAGAACCACCTACTCATGTGTTGAGATCAAGAGATTCCATTCCTACCATTTGAACCTTGATTTGTAGCCTTCCCCAAGTTGCTTTCCACTCAAATCACTCTTCCACCATAGCCAAATCTGAGAGAGAGAGAGTTGAGTGTTGGGGAGACTATCATTTGAAGCACAACAGCAAGGAGTACATCATCAACACACCGTCTATTACCTTTTGGAGAGTGGTGTCTCCTAGATTGGTTAGGTGTCACTTGGGAGCCTCCGACATGTTGTGGAGTTGAACCAAGAAGTTTGTAAGGGCAAGGAGATTGCCTACTTCATGAAGATCTACCCGAGTGAGGTAAGTCCTTCGTGGGCTATGGCCATGGTGGGATAGACAAGGTTGCTTCTTCGTGGACCCTTCGTGGGTGGAGCCCTCTGTGGACTCGCACAGCCATTACCCTTCGTGGGTTGAAGTCTTCATCAACGTGGACGTATGATAGCACCACCTATCGGAACCACGCCAAAAATCTCCATGTCTCCATTGCGTTTGCCTTCTCCAAACCCTTCCCTTTACCTTCATATGCAATGTTTTACTTTCCACTGCTATACTCTTAGAATTGCATGTGTAGGTTGATTGCTTGACTTGTGCTAATAGCTAAAATCTGCCCACAACTAAAATTGGGAAAAAGATAGATTTTTATTTGGTCAAGTAGTCTAATCACCCCCCTCTAGACATACTTTCGATCCTACAAGTGGTATCACAGCTTTGGTCTCCATTGGCCTTGATTTCCATAGCTTTGATGATTATAGCCTTGGTTTCACAACCTTGGAGAGTATGGCGTCTAGCGAGGGAAATTACCACCGTAGAGGTCCTTACTTTCATGGTACAAATTTTGCTAGTTGGAAACATAAGATGAAAATGCATATTCTTGGTCATAACCCCGCCGTTTGGGCTGTTGTTCGTATTGGCTTGCAAGATGAATACTTTGAAGATGGAAAAGAACCGGATCATGAAGCCACCGCGGATGAATTGGAGATGTTGAAATACAATGCTCAAGCTTGTGATATTCTCTTCAATGGATTATGCCCTGAAGAATTCAACAAAATCAGCCTCCTTGAGAATGTAAAGGAAATTTGGGATACTTTGGTTGATATGCATGAAGGTACCGAGTCCGTCAAGGAATCCAAGTTGGATGTGCTCCAAAGTCAACTTGACAAGTTCAAGATGAAGGATGGTGAAGGAGTCACTGAAATGTACTCTAGGCTTGCTCTCATCACAAATGAGATTGCTGGCTTTGGAAGTGAAGAGATGACCGAAAAATTCATCATCAAAAAGATCCTTAGAGCCTTGGATGGAAAATATGATACCATGTGCACATTAATCTAAATGATGCCCAACTACAAAGATCTCAAGCAAACGGAAGTCATTGGCAGAATTGTTGCTCATGAGATGTCACTCAAGGATAAGGATGAGCTCCACAACAAGTCAAGTAGTGCTTACAAAGCTTCAAGCAATGCTCCTACAACATCAAGTGACAAGCTAGTCTCCAATGAAGAATTGAGCTTAATGGTGAAGAACTTCAACAAATTCTACAAGAATAGAAGCAAAGGGAGAAGTTCCAAGTCAAGGTCCTACAATGGCAAAAGATCTTCTAGTCATGATCGTAATTGCTATAATTGTGGAAGACCCGGACACTACTCCAATGAGTGTACGACTCCCTACAAGAAAAGAGAAGACTCACCAAAAAGGAGAAGTAGAAGGGATGAATCACCTCCAAGAGAGAGGAGTAGAGATGATCGTTATGAATGAAAACCCTCTAGTAGAAGCAAGGATTTGGAAAGGAAGGACAAGTCATCAAAGAGCTACACAAGACGAAGAAATCAAGCTCATGTTGGTGAATGGGTTTCCGGTTCCGACTCCGACAACTACTCCGAGAGAAGCTATCACTCCGACTCCGACTATACTCAAGATGAAGGTGTTGCCGGTCTTGCACTTGTGTCAACCAACTCCGATGACATATTTGACTCACCAAATGAAGGAATTGGAAGATGCTTCATGGCTAAAGGCCCCAAGGTATAACACCCCGAGTATCTTGATTTCAATAGTGATGAAGATGATTTGCTAGGTGATGATGATTTACTTGTTGACAAAACTAGTGATGAAAACTATGATGAATATGCTAGTAATCATGCTAAGATGAAAAGAATGACAATGATAATAAGGAGATTGAGCGTATAACTAAAGAACTAAAAACTCTTAATTTAGCTCATGAAACAACTCTAGAGGATCATAGAGAGCTCCTAAGAACTCATGAGAAGCTATGCTTCGAGAAGCTAAATTTAGAGCAAGTGCATGGTTTTCTAAAAGCTATCAATGATGATCTTCAAAAGAAGAGTTCTTCTTACATTGCCAAACATCTCCTCTTGTCTACTTATATGCCACAAGTAAAATCTAGCAACAAGAGCAAGACAGATTCTTCTTCTAGTAGTAACAATAATCATGCTAAATCAAATGTCGTTGCTTCTAGTAGTTCTCTTGATTCCACTAGTGATTCTCTTAGCCAAGTTACACTTGCGAATAAAATAGCTTATTGAAGGGAATTATAGAGAAAGGTGTTTACAAGAGCCTTGCCAGGAGTAAGCAATTTGAGGAAATTGTACGCAAGCAAGGAAGGCACCGGAAGAATCAAGGTGTTGGTTTTGAACGAAAGTTCAATGCCAATGGAGTTGAGTGGGAAGAAGATCAATACCCCAAGATGAAGTTTGTTCCTCAACAAGATAAGTATGACCCCACTTCTTTCAAGGGAACACAAGCTCAAGATGATCTTCCACCACAAGACCACAAGCTAAAAGGCAAGGACAAGCTTCAAGAAGAGATCGACTCATTTGAAGAAGCTCCTAAGGCCATGGTCAAGTGGGTTCCCAAGACTACATCAAGCTCTACTTCATCAAGTTCAACTACAACTCCAAGGATTCCCATCAAGTTGATGTGGATCCCAAAGAAGAAGAACTAGAGTGTTCTTGAGGGTGACTCTGCCAACATACTTCACTCATATTCATTTTGGCAAGGACTTGTGCAATCAACTTTCATATCTTGCACTAGTTCATGGAGTCACAAACCCTCTTGATGGTAAGACAAGGGACAAGATAACCTAATGCTTTCATGGACATCATCATATGTGCAATTCACTCTATGTCTATGGATATCCTTGTATGTTCCTTGTGGGACTAACCCATGTAGGTATTGAAAGTGCAACACTCCAATGGATTGCTCCAAATGATGTACATCAACATTGAGCATCCACATCTTCAGTATCTACATGAAGTCATCATCGACAAAACCCAAGGTTAGTTCATCCCTCTTAGGGGGGATATCACATTTAGGCGGAGCTTTGCTCTAAAAATTGAGCTAAAGCAACTCTAATGGTGTGAACACATTAATGCTTTTTTGTAAAAGTGGTAACCCCAATTGTGCTTAAACGATGAGTATGACCTATGATGAAATGTTCTCATTTGACTCCTAAGTCAATATATTCATATATAGATGACCTAGTCATCGTCAATTGCTTGATAGATGCTAGAATTGTTTGTGCATGATTTGACACATGTTTTAGTTGCTATCTTATTGTGTGAGCATGTTGGTTGCATGATTTTTTCCATTCGAGGACATCCATTTATTGCTTTGATTGTCTTGGTTTTTATTTGCCAAATGGATGGATAAGAATGCCTAAGAACTTTCTCTAGCTATCTATGCTTTTCTTGTATCAAACTCTATTCATGCTATATCACAAAAGTTGAACAAATCTCTTTCGGACCCTCCGGGTGAGGAGCACTAGTAGCCACCGATCCGTCAAGGGCTGCATTCCAAAACCCTCTATTGCTCTTCGGTCAGACCAACTCACTCAAACTCGGTCACACCGAAAGGATTAGACTGATCTAGGTTTTTCATCTCGGTGGTACCGATTAGAATGACTCGGTCTCACTGAGTTGCAATAACTGCACGCAGTTTTGCATCTCGTCGCCACCGAAACATTCCATTCGGTGCCACCGACAACACATGGGTATATATACTCAGCGGACCCGCTTAGTTGAAAATTTCTTCAAACCCTTCGCGCCCGCGTCCCATTGCTGCCGCACCCTTGGTCTCCGGATCGTTGCCGTCTTCGCTTGTGCATCTCCGCCGCAGGTCTCCATCACCGTCAATAGGAATCAACACCGCCGTGGCCGCCGTAGAGGATCGTCACCAAGTTAGGGTACGATTCGATCTCCTCGTTCTATCCCCTTCCGATTCAATGCACAAGGATAAATGCCATGTATCTTGCCATGTTTGAGATTCCTTTATCCACCAAAAAGTTCCTTTGGAATAGATTCGAAGAAATTTTTTAGGGTTAGGTTTCCGCCGAACTCATCTCGGACCGACCGAAATGAAACTTTCGGTCCCACCGATTGGCTCTGGCCATTGCACTTAGTACAACTTGGTGCCACCAAACTGTACTAATCGATGAGATCGACAGTAAAGTCTCTGTGAAACCCTAGCATCTCAGAGCCACCGAACCACAACTCGGTCTGACCAATTTTGTGAGTTTAGGCTCAGTGTGTGCTACGGTGTCACTGAGATTATCATATCGGTAGCTCCGAAATGCTTTCTGTAGAAAACTAAAAGTAAAGTTTGGATTCAATTTTTTTTTTGAAAAACCATCTTCTTTTTGTGATACTCATCTACTCTATCCACACCCATCTATTCACAGGGTCATATTTGCAAAATTTCAGAGGCAAGTGACAGTCAGAACAGGTCAGAACAAGAAGCAAGTCTGAGTGAGGGCACAAGCCCTAGTGGTAGTTATGATGAGGGCAGCAGAAGCACACCAAGTAACTTGCCAAAGGCTGCCACTAAAACAAGGAAGAAGAAAACCTCAGACAGTGAGGATGGTGATTTTGTTGCAGATGAGGAAGTAACCTCCAAGAAGAAAGCAGTTCTCAGAAAGGAGTATGGCTCTGCAGCTACCACCAAGCTAGGTCTCAAGAAGAAAGCTCCTCCCAAAAGAGTTCCAATGTCCAAAGCTAGAAAATATTCAGCACCAAAGGAAACATTGCAATTCACTCTTGAAACTTCAAGTGATGATGAGGCTGCTATTGGTAAGAAGAAGAGAGCTAGGAAGACCACTGTCACAGTTCTTGGCAAGCCTTCGATGAGAAGAGATGAAGATGACGAGGAGGAAGAACAACGAGTTGCACCCCCTGCCAAGACTCAGAAATTGATGTCTGATGCTATGAAGTCTGCTAACCCCTCCAAGTCTAAGCCAAAAGTTCCAGTTCCTGCACCTAAGAGATCAACTAGGAACATCCCAGCTGCTAAAAAGAACAAGGCCCCAGTGCCAGAAGTTCAAGAAGATGAGGAGCCACTAGTGCTCAAAAAATTGAAGCCCAAGATTCCAGATCATAATGATGCTCATCCAGTTTCAGAGAACATGAAAATCAGGAAGGACAAAGGTCTGAGAGAATGGAGGAAAATTGATCCATATTCCGTGAGGAGGAGAACAACTTGTGACTATCGTTTCCATACCCGTGAACAGCAAGATTTCTATGAGATAGTGCTACTCGACAAGAAGCACTACAAAAAAAATACACTTCCGTGATGATACATGTTTGTCAAAGTAGGTCTGTTTTCTGTCATGCATGTACATCCATGACGATTTTATGACAGAATCAAGATAGTCATACCTATGCTGTCGTAGAAGTGTTCCATGGCATTACCAAAATTATCATCACGGAAGTGTCCACTTCCATGACGATAAATCGCGCGTCATAGAAGTGCTTTCATCAAGGGTAACCGACATGTGGCATCCACCATAACGGGTCGCCGTTAAGCTATCGGGTTCCGGTTTGGATCCGATAACCTGTTAACAGCTGGGACCAATGAGGATTTTCCACGTGTAAAATTCTCATTGGCTATAGCAACCACGTGTCAGCACCCAAAAAGGACAGATGTCAACCGCCCAATGGACTGGAGGCGCCTATGATATGCCGACACGTGTCAAGGCCCAACAGCGGCCCATTTAGGTTAAAAAGGCTGGCCCAGTCAAAATTAGCGAGCTGGCCCATTAACGGCCTACTTGCAGATGACCCATTCCTAGTTAAGGCCCGTACGGCTAGTGACAAATCGGCCCGTCAACGGCCCATTCTAAACTTGTCACCATCGCGGCCCATGGTCACTTCTGGCCTGTTAACAGTCCGCTAAGTATTTGGGCCGAATTACGGCCCGGTGTGTTTTCGGCCTATTAAAGGTCCTGCTTCATTTGGGCCCATTTATTGGCCATTGAAACTTTCGGCCCATAAATGACCGTGAAGGATTTGGGTCATATTTGGCCATGTCTGACATTCAGCCTGTTAGAGGCCCACTATAGATTTGGGCCACTTCCAGCCTGTTGTGATTTTTGGCCTGTTAATGTCGAACGAAATCCATGGGCCATATGTGGCCCAACATCACATCGGGCCTATTAATGGCCCATATAAAACTGATACTAATCAAGCCCGACCAAACTTCCGGCCTGTTAAAGGCCTGTGTAGTAGGTCGGCGCATTTACGGCCCGTCTGAATTTTGGCCTGCGAACGATCTGCATTGTAAATGGGCCACCACGAGCTGAGATACATTTTGGCCTGCTAATGACCAGTGGGTTATGTGGCACAATCAGGGCCCAATCTCACTTTCGGCCTATTAAAGGCCCATGTTTTTTATGGGCTCGAGATATTTACACATGTTAACGGCCTATTGTTACAGAGGGTCCAAATTATGTTGACCTATTAAAGGCCCACTAGGGGCACAGGGCTACCAAAATATGAAAGCTTATGTTGATTTAGGCCCAGATATTTTTAGTGGGCTACATGCAAATTACGACCCATAATCGTTTTTAGCCCAATTGGAATGGGCCTGACGAATGTTGGCATGTTGGGCTCCTACGAAGCTTTCGGCCGAATACATTACTAAGATAAACCTACACTATACAAAAATAGCATCGTAATTTCTACAACCTTTGGTAGCACGATAAATGTTGTATCACAACAAAATAAATTCCAGCCATACAACAAAAGGCCTGTTGGCATAAAGTTTACAGTCCTTGCAGACAAAAGCACCATCAGATGTATATAAGCACCAATCATTTGACCTGAGTGCTAATGTTTCAGGCTGTAGAATCTGATGGAGCAGCATGATCTTCCCCTTTTTTCCGCCATTGCTCTTGAACAACGAAGCAAATGTCTGATAATCTGGTTTCAAGACCATTCATATCTTGACAACATTTGTCAACCACAATTCTTGTTTCCGAAACGACGTCCATTAGGGATTGGACTTGTGTCTGGAGCACAGATATATCACTCTGTCTAGCTAGAAGATTTTTTTTAGTAGGAGATTTGGACAAGGTTACCTTGACAACCAACCCAGAATTATGCAGGAAGGTGCTTTTTGCACTGTTAGTGGAGAGATACTGACGCACTGCAGTAAGAGGTGACATTGTGCCTATTGTAGCCTCGTCACCTTCAGCTGGTTGTGGTTGTTCAATCATTTGTTCCATAGCTTGCTGAAAGTTTGAACTTGTAGATTAGTGTACCAGATAAGTTACTAATGAGACAAAAACAAACAAAGTAGGTTTCATGTTTATACATAACTTATTTTGGTGAACTACTGTAATACATTAGCATGTATTGTAGTGCCAACTACATAATAAAATCACTTTCGGAACATATGTCCATGTAGCATGCCTACTGTATTGTCTATTTCCTCACATTCGTTGACATGTAAGGATAAAGAGACATGGTTTAAAGTAGGATGAACATAGTATGACATCATTCATATCATAGGCAAACAGATATAAAACAAACAGGCTATTGTATCATTGTGTGGGCACGTGAACATCACAAATAGATTACAGATCAAGACCAAAAGAATATCATTCATCTCTTTTAAATCGTGTAAGGTGAAATGATACGTTAAGACAACTGTGTATAAAAGTGAACAGAGTAACTGACATTGGCTGCAAACCAAGCAATTAAATGAACACGTCACAGTAAAAAGTAGTTCAAAGGAAGGAGGAGTAAGGACTTACAACAGCGGCTTGAACTGGTGTGCTCATGCCCTTCATCTTGCTGGTGTGGCAATCCTTGAAGATTTGCACTGCATTCGGTTCAGGTTCTTTTTGGTCCGCACGGGCTTTCCTCTGTATTTGGAACAAGTCAATATAGATATGATAATATGGCACAGAAAAAAGAAGGAACTAGCAGGTATTTACAAGAGCCTCGCAGTGTGCAATATAGCTACGAGATCCTGTTGTCCGTTGGAATTTCACTTTAGAATGGTTGGTCTTGTTCTTCAAACAGTTAGCCTAGAAGAAGATACACTTGTAAGGCACATACGTAAATACAAGTTCAATATGTGATCTGATCAAATACATATACCCTACCTGATACTTTGGATCAGACCAGTGTTTAACAAGGGCTGTCCAGTCTTCATCTGTAATATATTCCACTAGATATGTTTGGGCGATTTCATTGTTAGCCTTGCCTTCAAAGTGAGTTTTTCTAAGGTGATATCGATACTGTCGCAGAGCAGACTGGAAAACATGAGTGCATGCTTGTTTAGTTGCATCATCTTTCGGATCCAACTTGAACCTCGTCTGTTGAAAAAAGAATGTGAGTCTTATTAGGAGGAAGCTAGAAAGTATGGGACAAAGCAAGACAATATTACAAATTGCGATGAATAACATTACTTACGGATAAATGGTCAAGGAAGGTGTTAAACTGGGTATTGTCTTTCTCCTTCCTGTATTGGATCCACATTGGGAGGATACGTGCATGACACCTAACGGCAACGGCTGCCTCTGATACTAACTTGGCTGACTCTATAGCATCACGTGGCCTTTTTAAACCTGCCTCAAAATGGATCTCCATTCTTCCTCCTTTAGATTTTGTTAATCTGTCAAGCATTATCCCTGATGTCTGTTTCCGCTTGCGCCGTGGTGCTAGTTCAACAACGAATATGGAAAGTGTTAGTGCACATCAAACTGTGAGAGTACATATCAAGGAGCATGCAACTGCAACTTGACTCGGTCAGGTACCGTCTTGGCGTTGATGCTCATGAGGTTCATCTAATCTTGCCAAGTCATGTTGTGTCAGCAGTGCTTCGGAAGTAGTGTTAGGTGTGAAGGCAGCTTGGGAACTGGCCAGTTGCGGAGCAAACGAACGAGTAACTCGTTGAGATGCCGGTACAGTTGAAGCGGATGCTGCAGCTGGTGGAGCAGGTGATACTGTGTTTGTAGATTTAGCTGGTGGACTTGGACCTTCTACTGCACTATAAGTACCAGCAGAATCTCGAGGGCAGATCCTTTTCCGTTGCACCCGACGAGTAACACCATTCCCTACTATATTCTTTTCCTTGCTCTTTTTTGACTTTGCCATGTCAAGCCGTACCCACAACACAAAAGAATAAAATCGCTCTTCAGAACTCATTGATGCATGATACAGACAAGCAATACTTTGATGTAAGACAACCGTATGAGGATGGAATATGTAAGAAAAACAGGACAGCGTGACATATTCATAGGTACGATGTGTAAACTAAGCAGAAGGATTTTCAAGAAAATAGAAGTAATACAAGCTAGACACCATATGAAAGATGCAACCAATATCACTGTGCCAAGTTAAAAGTGTCTTGTCATAAGTGGCATTTCGAAAAATTAGAGGTAGTACAACCTAGAAATCAATGCAAGATGCAACCACTATCAAACTGCCATGTTAAAAGCGTCCAATCATGAGTGACTAATGTGGGATACACAACAGCAGTACTTTGATGTAAGAACATGGTATGATAGATAGATGCAGTGTATTCTAGATACAGAAAGGCATGTCATATGCACATGTATAACGTATAAACTCAGCAGGTGAAATTTAATCATAATAGAAGAAATACAGGCTAGACAACATATGCAACATGAAACCAATTATCACACTGTCAACTTAGAGCAAGCACCTGCGATGGTGGAATATGGGAGATGAACTCATCATGTAGACTTGGGACTTCAACTGCATTAGCAGTAGCATTGGCAAATCTAGGGAGTCTCTGTTTGTGTCGGTCCGGAGGACCACCAACATCCCCTAACTTACTATTTTCCTTCCTCTTTTTTGATATTGCCTTCTGAAGTCAAAACCACAAGAAGATGAATAAAATTAGCTTTGCATAACTGGTTGATGCATGATACAGACGAACACTACTTTAATGTAAGGCAAGCACATGATAGGAGGATGGAATATATACAAAAAAAAGACAGCATTGCATATTCACACGTACGATAGGAGGATGGAATATGTAGAAAAACAGTAAGCAGAAGGCATTTCAACAAAATTAGAAGAAATGAAAGCTAGGCACCATATGAACATGCAACCAATATCACTCTATCAGGTAAAAAGTGTCTCGTCGTAAGTGCCATTTCAAGAAATTAGAAGCAGTATAAGCTAGAAGACAATGCAAGATGCAACCTACATCACACTCCCAAGTTAAATTTGTCTTATGGGTAAGTGATTCTTGCAGGTATAAGTTGTAAGCTACGCAGATGCAATTCAACAAAATTAGAAGCAATACAAACTAGACATCATACGGAACACGCAACCACATATAACAGTTCCAAGTTAGAGCAAGCACCTGCGATGGTGGAGTAGGGGAGATGTGCTCATCATCTACACAGCTACATTGATTGTCCAGGCTACAGAAGGCATTTCAACAAATTAGAAGCACTGCAGGCTAGACACCATATGAAATATGCAACCAATATCACTCTGCCAAGTTCAAACTGTCTGGTGTTTCAACAAATTAGAAGCAGTACATGCTAGAAATCATATGCAAGACGCAACCAATATCACAGTGGCGACATAAAGGTGCCTCATCATAAGTGACTGATGCGGGATATGCAAGAACAGTAGTCTGATGTAAGAACATGGTGTGATCAGATATAGTATGTTCTAGAAACAGGAACACGTGTCATATTCACAGGCATGATGTGTAAAGTAAGCAGATGCAATTCAACAAAGTTAGAAGCAATACAAGCTAGACATCATACGCAACATGCAACCACATATATTAGTGCCAAGTTAAAGCAAACACCTGTGATGATGGAGTAGGGGAGATGTGCTCATCAACTACACAGCTACGTTGACTGTCTAGCCTTGCGTTGTCTTGCGAATCTTGTTGGGAGGATGGCAGAGTAGAATCTGTAGAGACCCTCCATTTCAGTTGCTCGGAAGGACCACCATCATCCAATGCCTTACCAATTTCCTTCCGCTTTATTGATTTTGCATTGTGAGGTCAAACCGACAAGAAAAAGGAATAAAATTCGCTCTTCAGAACTCATTCATGCATGATACTGACGAATACTACTCTGATGAAAGGCAAAGTCATGATACGAGGATGGACTATGTACGAAAAACTGGACGGCTTGACATATTCACACCTATGATGTGGTAACTAAGCAGAAGGCACTTCAACAAATTAGAAGCACTGTAAGCTAGACACCATATGGAAGGTGCAATCAATATCACTCTGCCAAGTTAAAACTGTCTCATCATAGGTGGTGTTCATCAAATTAGAAGCACTACATGCTAGAAATCATATTCAAGATGCAAACCAATATCACACTGCCAACTTAAAGGTGTTCCATCATAAGTGACTGATGCAGGATACACAAGAAGAGTAGTTTCATGTAAGAACTTGGTGTGATAGACATATATAGTATGTACCAAAAACAGGAAGGCGTGTCATATTCACACGTATCATGTGTAAGCTAAGTAGATGCAGTTTACACTAATTAGAAGCAATACAAGATAGACACCATATGCAACATGCAACGAGATATCACACTGCCAAGTTAGAGCAAGCACTTGGGATGGTGGAGTAGGGGAGCAGAGACTTGGAACTTGTAATGCACTACCAGTACGAGGAGAATCCGTAGAGATGCTCTATTTACGTTGCTGCAGAGGACCACCATCATCGCCTTCCTTACTCTTTTCCTTCCTCTTTTTTGATTTTGCCTTGTCAAGTCAAACCCACAAGAAAAAGGAATAAAATTTGCTCTTCAGAACTCATTGATGCATGACACTGACGGACACTACTTTCATGTAAGGCAGCCACATGATAGGAGGATGGAATATGTACGAAAAACAGGACGGCATGACATATTGACATGTATGATGTGTAAAGTGTAAACTAAGCACAAGGTGTTTGAACTAGTTAGAAGCAATGCAAGCTAGAAACCATATGAAAGATGAAACCAATATCACTCTGCCAAATTAAAAGGGTGGCCTCATAAATGTATTTGACCAAATTAGAAGCAATACATGGCAACAGGCTAGAAATAATATGCAATATACAACGAATAAAGGTGTCTCATTGTAAGTGATTGATGCAGGATACAGAAGAGAGGTAGTTTCATGTAAGAACATGGTTAACAGATAGATGTAGTATGTACCAAAAATAGGAAGGCATGTCATATTCACAGGTATAATGCATTAACTAAGCAGATGTAATTTACCCTAATTAGAAGCATTACAAGCTAGACACCGTATGCAACATGCAACCACATATCACACTGCGAAGTTAGAGCAAGCACCTGTGATGGTGGTGTAGGGGAAATGCGGTCTTCAAGTACATAGCTACGTTCAATATCTTCATTTAGACTTGTTGTTTCTTGAGAATCATGTTGGGAGGATGAAACTGCACTCTTTATAAGAGTAGCGCATCTCATACTAACCCACGGGCGTGACTGTCTCATCATAAGTGATAGATGCAGGATACACAAGAACAGTAGTTTGATGTAAGAACATGGTGTGATAGGCAGATGTAGTATGTACCAAAAACAGGAAGGCGTGCCATATTCACATGTATAATGTGTAAGCTAAGGAGATGCAATTTAACAAATTAGGAGCAATACAAGCTAGTCACCATATGCAACATGCAACCAGATATCACACTGCCATGTTAGAGCAAGCACCTGGGGTTGTGGAGTAGGGGAGATGAGATTTGGAACTTGCACTGCAGTAGGAGTAGTAGGAGAATCTGCAGAGATCATCTGTTTCGGTTGCTCCAGAGGACCACCATCATTCCGTGTGTTCGTCCTTTTAGATTTTGCCTTGTCAAGTAAACACACAAGAAAAAGGAATTAAATTCGCTCTTCCAAATTCGTTGATGCATGATACTGACGAACACAACTTTTATGTAAGGCAACCACATTGTAGGAGGATTGAATATGTACGAAAAACGCTAAGCAGAAGGCATTTCAACAAATTGGAAGCAATGCAAGCTAGACACCATATGAAAGATCCAACCAAAAACACTCTACCAAGTTAGAAGTGTCTCATTTTAAGTGGCATTTCAACAAATTAGAGGCAATACATGTTTGAAATGATATGCAAGATGAAACCAATATTACACTGTCAATTTGAAGGTGTCTCGTCAGAAGTGATTGATGAGGGATACACAAGAAAAGTACTTTGATGTAAGAACATGGTTAATAGAAAGATGTAGTATGTACCAAAAACAGGAAGGCATGTCATATTCACAGGTATAATGTGTTAACTAAGCAGATGCAATTTACCCTAATTAGAAGCATTACAAGGTAGACACCATATGCAACATGCAACCACATATCACATTGCCAAGTAAGATAAAGCACCTGCGATGATGGTGTAGGGGAATTGCGGTCATCAACTAGAGAGCTACGTTGACTATCTTCATTTAGCCTTGCTGTTTCTTGAGAATCATGTGGGGAGGATGACACTGCACTCTTTAAACGAGTAGCGTGTCTCACAGTAACCCACTGGGGTGACTGTCTCATCATAAGTGATTGATGAGGGATACAAAAGAGCATTAGTTTGATGTAAGAACATGGTTAATAGACATATGTTGTATGTATCAAAAACAGGAAGGCATGTCGTTATCAAAGGTATAATGTGTAAAGTAAGTAGATGCAATTTAACCAAATTGGAAGCAATACAAGGTCCATATGCAACATGCAACCACATTTGACAGCGCGAAGTTAAAGCAAGCACCTGGGATGGTTGTGTGTGGCAATTGAGATCATCAACTGCAGAGCTATGTTTACTGTCTCCATCTGCTGACACTACACCCTTTAGAGCGCTGGAACGCTTAGTGCTTATCTTCGAATTACACTGGAGCGACTTCTGTCTTTTCTTTTGTGTATTCATCAACACTGCATCAGAGTCTGAAATACCCATGCATAAAAAAAACAATGGTGTGAGTATGGGTGAAGTGTGTGCACAAGTAGTACAGTGTAAAAGTAGCAGATAGCAGGTTGGTGAGAAATAAATGACGGGAGACATATGATAGCTCTACAACATGCATGGCACACGAAATTACTAGATTCTAGGATTTTGAAATATGAGCTCAGGGATGGCTGGGAAATGCAGATGCTCCTCCAGCACACCACAAGGTGTGGTCCTATGAAAATAACAGTCGACTGAAAACAAATAGGTCAGTCCATTTTTTCTGCACCGTCCGATGTACAAAGAACGGGCAGATCGCCTTCATCTACCTCCAGCCAGTCAGTGTTGACGATCTTCCTCGAAACACCAGCGACCATCGGCCCAGTCCCCTGCCTCCGCCCTCCCCTCGACCTCACCGCACCGCCGTGCTTGGCACCGCCCCCCGGCCATCCCTTCAAGCCCCGCCGACCTCCAGATCGGGCGCAAGCAGCTCCCGCGCCCCACACCGCTATGATAGACACTGAGGCGCCGCTTCCCCGACGAACAGGCGGACTAGGTTCTCCACGTGCCTAAGGGGGTGCTGCTTCTTTTAATTGCGAATCAACTGACCCTGAATTGAAATCCAGGCGGGCGACTGACCACTAGCTAAGGTGAAATAGTAAATGGGAGGAAACCTTGTGCATTTAGTATCACGAAGAAGGTGCAGTAAGAAGCGCTCAACTAGTTTCTTTCGTGGGATGAATACGGTGTGAGCAGAGACGTAAGATTTGCATGAATAAGGGAAGAGGAGTACCTCTTTCTGCTGGCAGTGTTGTGTCCTCCTTCTATTTTTCCAATGATCTTCTTGTGGTTCGCTGGAAAAGAGAAGTTGTGGAGGACGGTGGAGCCTTGGACAAACTAATGGCCAAGTTGTTGAGTGTGGTGCGGTGTCCGTCTGTCAGCGGCGGGGAACCAGATCCGAGGCGGTGAACGACGGCGTAGCGGGAACAGCTCCGGTGCGGTGGACGGTTGCGACAGTGGAGCGGCAGCGGTGAGGCGCAGGACGGCGTGGTCGAAGTGGTTCTGGTACGGCGCACGTCGGCATCGGCGTCGTGGAGGCAGCTCTGCCTTAGCTTCAGCTGCTAAGTCCTTGAGGGTGTTGCGGTTGCGGTTGCGGTGGACGACGACGTCAGGGTACCGGCTCCGGCGTGATGGAGGAGGGCGGCGGTGGATTGGGTGCGATGGGGTGGAGGACAGAGGAGGCTGGGGTTTCGTGGCTGGTGGAGAGGGCGTTTTGGCGCCCATGGAGTATGAATGGGGAAACAGAGGGAGGGGGAACTAAGGGGGAACAATGTTTCGGTTTGGGACGCGCTTGTTTGAAATTTGGGGAAAGTTACAAACTTTGCCCCCATCTAAAATTTCGGACATATTGCGGGTCGGGGGTAGGACAGTAATCTCAGGTGTCCCAAATGGTGGGCGGGATAGATTTCGGCCGAGCGCATGGGTGTTTAGGCGCCCACGGCGTATGAATGCTTCTTGGAGGCGGTTGAGACTGGAGTCTTGGTGAAGTTACAAACCTACCCCGGTTTAGACCTTTGGACATCGGGCCGATAGGCTACACGGGTCAGAGTCAGGACAGTAATTTCCTACCACCAAACATTAGTCTTGCGCGGTTTCGGGTGACCAGAGGCTTATTTGGTGCTTCGTTCAATATTTGGGAGCAGAAGCATTAACGTTTTCAGTTCTCTTGAATTGAACTTTCAGGATTTGTCAAACTTCACAAATCTTGACTCTTGAAAATCCTAAAACTACAATTATTTTGGAATGGAGGGGGTACATTTGAATATACATTGTACACGAGTATATATTGAAAAATATGCAGCTTACCTCAATTCATGCATGGTTCCAGATATAATCTCCTTGGTTGCAAAAAAATAGTTAGACATGCGTATGAATATATAGCATGTTCAAACGCACAACAAAGATTGATGCCCCCTTTTAGCTCTAATTTACAAATGCCATTATCTCGGATTCAAATTGATGAATGCACTTCCTATGAATTCGAATCTTCGAAACCCCCTTTATGTTGAATTCAACATTTATTCAATTTCGTAGCTAGCAATTTGGAATGTATCCATGTAAGTGACAAATATATAAAGTGCTTGGCACTAACAACATGGAGTGCACTAATTAATGTTTATATATGAATGGCAAAAGCAATGCATTGTCTGGATTTCAAACCACTCTCACTCTATGGATCAATAATATCAAATAAACCCATGCACATGCTAGAATTCAATAGAGTATGGGTGTCTAATAGACCGATGTTCGTTCATACGCAAATTGCAAACTTCATGATCTCATCCAAAAATAATAATGCCATTTATATTTTAACTTAATGCGTAGAACCGCCTTTTACATGTAGATGCACTATGCCTCGGCCCGTTCTCACACACGCGCTATATATCTCTCTATCTGATGCATAAGTGCACACACGTTATATACATCGGCATTTCTCTCTCACACATGCTCACAATCTCTCCCGGGGTGTCTCACGCACACACTCTCTATATATCTCCCTCTCTCTTTCTTACTACTATGTACCACTCTTTTCACTAATCTCGGTTGGAAAACACTATTTCTCTCGCATGCATATATACACACGCACGGTCTCTACCAGCCCTCTATAGGCACATATATGTGCCTACGTGTCTCCCGCACGCACATTATCTTTAGGCCTCTCTCGCACACATTGCCCCCCCCCCCACCTCTCTCTTAGTACTTGGCAGATATGATTTCATCAGATCATTTGGTAGGATATCCTTGACTGTTAGCCTGGATGGTAATACGAGGCAAAGTTTTACCCAAGTCCGGGCCCTTGCAGTTGAGGAAAAAGCCTACTCCTGGTACTGTATATTTGTGATAGGGGTGTGTACAAAGTACACGTGAATACCAGGCATTGTGCGTGTGTGTATACTATCAACGAACTAGCCCCCGGGCTTATATAACATACTCGGGGCCTAGGGTTACAAATCATATATAGTCAGCTTATCATCAGTGGGGATAGAGTCCTCCACGACTCTGGTAGCTTCGTCTTGTACGTCAAGTCCTCCACATGGGTCTTCGTATAACGCGTCTCGGTCCAACCTATGTGGCGCAGGATGGAACCGACCCATGAGTCCTCATGTTGACCCACCACAACTAGAAATGATGTGCCCACCACACCCCACACACAATCGGCCACTAAGAAAATAAGCATATACAATAGTACAAAGTTATACATGAAAGTTAATTGCATGGTGCATCCAATAATATTTGTTCTGCATTGTGAATGTTTATATTTTCTCCTAAAATATTAGTCACGGGAAAGAGAAAAAAAGAGCATATCTCTCCTTGTCTCCACCGGACACCCCCTCTCTCTACACCACTTTCATGTACGCACACAAACTATCTCTCGGCCATCTAAAAGTATGCCCCTGACACACTCACGCGTGACGATCACTGTATTTCAAGCGAAAGCACTATATGGTCACTGGACTTCAGAATATGCTCATTACGGTCATCGTATACATTCTCGTGGTGATCATACGGTATCTAGCTCACGATACGTCTCCGTATTTTATTGATGACACTGACGGACATTGTATTTGATGCGTTCTCCATATTTTGTTGACGACACTTACGGTCATTGTATTTGAAGCAAAAGCACGATATGGTCACTGGACTTCAGAATAACTCATCACGGTCACCATATACATTTTGTGGTGCTAACCAACCTGTGGTTGGATGGTTAGGAGGACAGTGGTTTCCCCAGCCCACCAGGGTTAAAGTCCTGGTGCTCGCATTTATCCTGGATTAATCTCAGTATTTTCCGGCGATGTGCGTTAAGTGGGAGGAGACGTTCCCCTCGACTAGGAGGCAACTATGGTGACTTCATAAAATCTCAAGATCATATGCTGGCTCACTCTCTCGAAGGTGCTCATAGGGGTAGGGTGTGCGTGTGTGCGCTTATAGCGGTGAGTGTTTGCGCGTATATATGAGCGCTTGCGTCTGTACTGTGTTAAAAAAATACATGTCGTGATTATACGGTCACTGGCTCACCCGTACAACTCCGTAATTTGTTGATGACACAATCAATTGACCAGTCAAACATTCCATGTGGCACAACTAGTGTTGCACCATCAGCGCGCGTAACCGTGGGGTCCACCTGTCAGCGCGTATATGAAAGAAAGAAATGGTAGCTTGAGTCTGTACTATGTTAATAAAATACATTTTATGGTGATCATACGGTCACTGGCTCACCATACAGCTCCATAATTTGTTGATGACACAATCAATTGACCAGTCAAACGGTCCACATTCACCAGCGCACATTACCATAGGGCCCACCTGTCAGCACATATATGAAAGGCAAAAATGGTAATAAATTATTGGTCGGTGGGGATTCGAAGTCGTGAGACCTCTGGTTAGCAGCCCGCACGCCCTAACCACAACAGACAAGGATCGCCTTGTGATGATATGTTGAGCGGGCCGTTTTAATTGCACGCACGCACGCACGAGCCACTATGGTGAATAAAAACACATCACACATGCGCACAAACACGCCCGCAATGCCCGCATGCATGCATGCATTAGTCACACGTACACATGCATGCACGCAACACTCGCACGAACACACGCACGCATGCAGGTGTGCAACACTGACACGTACACATGCACTCACGAACACACGCACGCACGCACGCACGCATGCATGCAACACTGAAACATACACATGCAGGCACACAACACTCGCACGCCTGCATGCACACAGCACACGACGCAAGACACACGCTCAACCTATACGTGCATGCACCCTTTGTTAAGGACATGGATTCTTACGGGTATTAATCAATCTTATCTGTGATAAGCATAACATTGATGTTTGCAGCGGTCTTTATGAATCACAATGTATCGAACGGGCTATCAACGTATATATGAAAATTTTAAAATTCTCTTACATTATATAGTAGGCTTATCAACCTACATGAATTAGATGACGTCACACTCAATGAACAATCATCGATTTATGAAATGCTCGCTTCTCACCGCCCTGGCCCACCAAAAGCTCCTCTGTCGTGCGCTGCCTGCGTTGGGTCACTGACATGCAGGCCAGGTACCAATGAGTCCACACGTCAGTGGAAGAACGGCGCGGTGCCGTACGTCAGAGTCGAGGGCGCCGTTCGCTACATGCCCGGCTGAACACGCCTCCTTGCCGCATTCAAATGCCTCCATGAAACCCGTGTGGAAGCCGGGAAACCCACTTCGGACACATGTCCGTTCATGACCGGACCGGCATTAAACACAACGCCGGCCGAGCTCCTCCCGTCCGCCGTCTATTTAATCTCCTATTGTAACGAGGCCATACGCCGGCTAAGAATCGCACACCTCCGCCACTCCCCTATCTCCTCCTTCACCATTTTCTCCACTCTTACGATGGCTTACGAAGAGTAGTTATCCGGCATCCAAGCCGACTGGGTGGCCCGCCGAGCCCGCCGGATACGAGCTATGTAGCTCACTGATCCAGCTCCCTCCCCTCGCCCGACGGATCCAGTTGCCGCCCCAAGCCGGTGCGTGGTTCAACAACTCGTCGCTCCAGGCCAGCTCGACGAGGAGCGGCGAGCTGCTCCATGCCGGCACGGCGCGGAGCATGGGCGTCGTCGCTGCCGTCCACGCCGCCGCCTCGTACCGCGCCTCCCGTGTCTGTGACCGTGTTTCCCGTTTTTGTGGCCGAGACTCCCTTGCTTGCGACCACGCCACGCAAGCAGAGACAGAAGCCAGGTGCGCAGAGAGCGACGAGTCGGTGGCCAGCGCCTCCGCGTCCGCCGCCATCATCGAGGAGAAGTAGAACACGGGAGGCCGCCGCCGCTTGGGTCCCATGAAGGCCACCGCCGAGGCGACGCCGGCGTACACAGCAGGTGTCTTGCCGGATCCTTCTGTTGCGAGGACCTTCGTCGACCCCGCATGGGCTCCACGGAAGCGGAGAAGCCCCCTTCAAACTCCATCTTGGGCATCAGCCAACAATGTCAGTTCAGCGGCGGGGAAGCGAGCCGTCCTTTGTGCTGAAGCATATACCTCTGGGGCTCCCGGCAGTCCGGTGATCGTGCTGCCGGACATGAGGAAGACAAATGGATCCGTGGGCGACCATTTAGGCTAGGTATTATTATACCTGTGCTGTTCAGGAGTAGCACCGCTTAGTTGATTTGAATGTAATGAAATCCGTCATGTTTATATGAAAATCTGGTATTTTATATGAATTCCGTCATTGTTTATATGAAATATCACCATGTTTGCATGAATTTTGTCCGGTTGGTTGAGTTGTTGTCAGAATGTGTGCGGCTACGGTTGGATGGCGTAATTTGTGGGTCGCCGGTCGGTCTGCGGCCGGCTCGGGCGGCGTGGTGGGACAAAAAAAGCACAGCTCATGCGAGCTCGTCTCCAACGCGCGTGCTGGAGGATGCATGAACACCCGAGCTCTTCCTCGTTCATCGGTGGCAAAGGCACGGGTGGACAAAAGGGTCGCCAATATTTTGGCTACCCCGGGCAAGATCCAAACAGCCCCTTCCAGCCCCACCCCTCCCAGCACATTCAAATCCCTCGTTCGTCGTGAAATTTTGCCATGTGTTGTTTTCATGGATATTTTGCTGTGTGAATTTTTTTTAAATATGAATGAATAATCGTTGTCCGCGGTCTTCTGCCGGGACACAGTTGGATGGCCTCATAGTAGTAGTAGTGTAGAGTACTAGTACTACTAGATAGTGAGTGTTTACTACTGTATCATGTACTCCCTCCGTTCCCAAATACTCCCTCCGTTCCAAAATTCTTTTTTTAAATTTGTCTAGATACGGATATATCTAATACTAACACGTGACTTGATACATCTGTATTTAGACAAATCTAAGACAAGAATTTTGGGACGGAGGGAGTATTTGTCTTTCTAGACATTTCAAATGGACTACAAACATACGAATCTATGTAGACATATTTTAGAGTGCAGATTCACTCACTTTGCTTCGTATGTAGTCACTTGTTGAAATCTCTAGAAAGACAAATATTTAGGAATGGAGGGAGTACGTACTAATTGCAACGCATGCATGTGTTAGCAGTATAATGACCACGTACAAATTTGATGGTAAGATTTGTGTAAGTTGGATGTCATATTATTGCTCTAACATGTGGTCAAAGTTAGCCTCCAAAACACATTTTAGACCCTATATGGATTGAGGGAGTACATGCATTGCTTAGGTTTCTCTTAATCCTTGCATGCAACATTTTTATTGAAGCTTGAAATGTGAACATGTGAATGGGAGGGACTACTACAACCCTTCCAAAAGAACTGTAGTACTAATGGTATCGTACTCCCTCCGTTCACCATCTCACATGCTCAGTACTTTTGCGAACTATGGAAGTAACAAATTTATTACCACTCAACATCTATTATGGATACATTGTGGATTTCAAATTGAGTCATATAGATGGAAAAGTAGGCACTTAGGGCATCCACAATGTATGCTTTTTGTTTCCTCTAAGCCCTCTCTCTCCTCTTAGAGGCAGGCCTCTATACATTGCATGAACTGCCTCTAACAAAAAATTGGCTAGCATCGCGTCTAACCTTAGAGGCTGCCTCTAACAATGTAACAATCCATCTGGTCCCACTTGTCAGCCTTAGGAAGCATAAGAAATGTAACATCCCAATTTTCAATTTGGATGTTAATCATTAGGTCATCATATGCATCCATGATTTATGCATTTTTGTTGTTTTGTTTTGGTTGCATTTTGATCCAAGAGACCTTAAGCAACTCAAGGACCAATTTGAGAGAGTTGGAGGTTTCACAAAAATCCATTTTTGATTTATCAAAACTTGGAAAATTGGATCAAATTATTTTTTTCAAAATTCTTTTCCAATTATTTTAAAATAATGAGAGAAGATAATATGACTTCTTCAAAAACAGAATAAAAATGTTGGAAATTGAATTTCGAGTAAAAATAAATTTATTGGATTTTTATTTGCAAAAATATTTATTATATTTATTTTATTAGTACAAAAATGTTTGTTTTTATTTTAGGCATTTAGGTCCAGAAAAATGTTCACTAGGTCATATATAAGGCCATATAATTATGTGAATTTTTCTGGATTTTTTTAGAATTTTATTTATATTAGTTTTTCGTGTTCTTCTCTCTCTGGAAAAATGTTTTAAAAAAATCTTCTTAGCCGATTGGGCCGGCCCAGCACCCCGCCAGGTCGAGGCCCAGCCATCCGAAACCGCCCCGCGACAGACTCCGAGCGGAGTCCGGCCGCCGCCCGCCGCCGTGCGCCGTGTCCGGCTCGGACACGAGCCGCCACCGCCTTGCCCATCGCGCAAGCCGCACCTCCCCCGGCCCCTTTAAATTCCGGAGCCCCCGGCCCTCTCCTCCCCAAGCCGCAGCCGCCCACCGCCCGCCCGCGCTGCCGCCGCGCAGCGCCTCGCCGGAGCCCGCGCCGCCGTCGTTTCCGTCGCCGCCGGCCGAACCGTCCCGAACCGGTATAAACCGCCGGTCCGATCCGGTTTATTTCGTGTTTTCTTTTAGATCGGTTTATTTATTTAGGTTAGTTTAATTAGCGAACGTTCGTCCGTTTAGTTTCTGTAGCGAACGAATTCGTTAGATTAGGTTCTGTAGCGAACGTTCGTTCGGTAGATTTTTTTTCTTTTTTCTGTTTATTTTATGCCAGGGACCTATTTGTTAGTTTTCTTTCGCAGATTAGTCCCTGTTTTTCAAAGAATCACAACTTTTTACTCGTTTGTCCAAATCCAACGAAACCAACGCCAAATTCTTCATCTTGTTTCCCTCTGTCCAGATAATCAACTTGAACATGTTTTTGAAAGTTTAAAATTTGTTTCAAATAGTTTTGAATTTGAACTTCTTTTGATCGTAATTTGAGTTTCGTAATTCCAATTTGATCGATTCTTTTTGCAAATCGAAGCTCTTCACTTGAACTTTCTGTTTAGATCTTTTTATTTGGTTTTACCTTTGCATCTTATGCTTGAGTGCTTATGTATGCTATTGTTTGTCTACGATAGAGTATCCGGAGTGCGAAGCTTGCTACTACGAATCTCTAGGGTTTGCCGATCATCAGCAAGGCAAGTTACACTTTGATCATATCCCTTTATTACCCAATTTTTATGCATTAGTTTCAACCCTCAAATATTTGCATGAGTAGGATTGGGAACATGCGGTTGTTGCTATATAGTTGTTGGGGTAGGAACCTAATACCTTTTGATCACCCCGGGATTATACGCTTTGTTACTTATTGCTTAGCCATGCTCGTAGACGTGGATTGGTATGTGAGATTCATGAAAGATGCGAGAGTAATTTTTTAACTAAGGGAAACTTAAGGTGGCTACTTTAATACACATCTGGGTGGATTGGTTGCGGGCACTTGGAGAATCCAGTGTTGTCCTAGGATATCCCGGAGTACCCATGTGATCATCCTATGGAATGCCACCCAGGCTCAAAGGGATCATAAGATTATTCATGCTAGAAACTTCCGTGTGTAGCCACAAGCCATTATGGGCTCTGGCATAGTTGAGTATGTTGTGTGACCTCTTTCAGTGGTAGGCTAGCAGATGTAGGGGAAAAGTGCGCAAACCTCTGCAGAGTGTATAAACTAATCATGGTTAGCCGTGTCCCCGGTTATGGACATCTTGAGTATCTGGTATTTGAATTATTGGTTGATCTCATCACTTTTACTTAACGAATTTGTTGGGTTACCATTAATTATACAGGTTAATTTTGGGATTGAGATGGAGGAACCATTCTCAATATTGCTTAATTCAACATAGTAGTAAATAAAATTTATTCCTTTGTTGTAGGGAAAAATTAGCTTTATGCAAAAAAGTTAAACATAGAGCCTCCACCAGCCAAATATGCATGTAGTGGTAGATATTGTTCATCATTGCTCTATAGTGTGATTTTGCCAGCATATTCCATGTGCTGACCTACACGCTGCAACATCTCATGTTGCAGAGTTTTCAGATGAGGATTAAGGTGCGATAGGTCGTTGTCATGCACTCAGCTATGCTGTTGGAGTTGATGGACTCATTTACCCTCGAAGCTTCCGTAGTTATTTAGTTTAGATGTCCTTCAGCCATATTATTTATGTAATAATACTCTTTATGAGGACCTCGATGTAATAAGTGTGTGATTGAACTCTGTTATAATTCCTCGAGTACTGTGTGTGTCAGCATACCGATCCAGGGATGACACTTAAGCACAGAGACTTCGGTCCATTCGGATCGTGGTCGCTACAAGAAAGTAGGACTACAAGAGAAATAGTACTGATTGGACAAATGTGGTGTTAATCAATACTTTTTAAATTTCTGCTAGGGCCCACCTTAGAGGCTGGTTAGAGTCTCTATACGTTGTGGTTTTTTCATTTGATAAGAGGCAAACCATGTGGGGCCTACCTTAGAGGCAAGGCTCTATACACTAGAGATGCTCCGTAGTACTACTTTTGATGTGTCCCTGTCGTGGGAAACCACGGCCACCTATGGGGCCATCAGCCCCTTTTGGTTTGGCAGGGGGACTGAGCACATTGCACAAAGAGCGAAGGACCGTAGCGAAGAACGACAGAGATCACACGGGCAGTTTTACCCAGGTTCGGGCGGCCGCGAGGCGTAAAACCCTACTCCTGCTTTGGTGGATTGATGGTGGATTGTGGTGGAAACACAGCGCTCTTGCCCGGCAGGGTTGCCTCGGGGCAAGAGCAGCTACGCGCGTACGAGTGTACAAGGTTCCGAACCCTTTCTCTGGTTGCCATGTCCCTCCTTTTATAGATCAAGGGGTTACCACAGTGGCAAATCAGTCATTGTGTACTGATTAGATAGCAAACAGTGCTTATCATACCTAACTCTACAGGCAGAGCAGGGCGCATTAAATGCATCGCTTAGTGTCACATTGTAGCCTGCCCGGCAAGCCTTGCCGGGCTGCTTGGCCACCTTCTCGCCTGTCTGCCTAACACGTCTCTAGATGGGTGTCATTTGGAGGTGGTTTCCTCTGGAAATGGCTGCCATGTGTCGAATAACAGCCACTTAGTCACTTGGGGGCCTGACACCGCACCGATCGATGACTTGCGTCACTGTGAGGTGGAGCGGTGAAGCCTTGGCGGGGTGGTTTGCTTTCGTAGTGCCAGGCAGGACTGCTGGGACGGTCTTGAGGCTTGTCTTCGGGGCCACCTCACCCTCGCCAGGCTCGCCTGCCCGGCAGGGGAGGTTTCTCCTTAGTAGTGTCTTGCTTATTTAGCTTGTCTTGGTCTTCTTGCTCTGCCCTCTGATTCCTCAAAGAGCTATCTCTCCTTGCTTGATCTGGACTTGGATGTTGCAACCTTGCTCTTTTAGGCCTGTGCACGGTCTGGGCAACAGACCCAGGGTTTGTTGCACCTACAAAAGCCCCTGGGCCTGGCCCGAACGCACCATCCGACGTCATCGGGGTAGGCCCTATCCAGTGCACAGGCAAGAGGGTAGCAGTTGCTTCGTCCTTTGAGATCCTCTTTGCTTCTTCATTAACCTAGGTCCAGGTCAGTTTCCGGTTCTTCCGCGCGTCGTGTAATGCCAATTGCAGTGGGGCCACCCTTGTAATGGCCCGTGAATGACTTTAACGCACGGGCGAGTAACTGCCAATTCACTATTCCCACCACGCTCTTATCCCTGGCCATGTATGCTGCATGCATTGAGTGGGGTAGGTAACGGGGGCGCGTGGTGCGGGAGAGGGTCAAGGCAT
Source organism: Thinopyrum elongatum (assembly GCA_011799875.1). NCBI lineage: Eukaryota > Viridiplantae > Streptophyta > Magnoliopsida > Poales > Poaceae > Thinopyrum > Thinopyrum elongatum. The sequence continues at coordinate 87,778,582 of CM022300.1, forward strand.
GGGGCCGGCCTTCTTGGGTTGGTGGAGAGGGACGGTGGTTACCAATCGATGGATCAGCCCCCAGCCCGCCTATAAAAGGGGGCGAGGGGGAAGCGAAAGTGCTCATCCACGCACCTCTTCTCGCCATTTCCTTCCTTCTCCTAGTAATGTTGAGAGGGAGAGGCCGGGGCCAGGTCCCGGGCTTGAGCTTGGGGAAGATGACTCTGAAAGCTTATGTAGGCACCCGGGGAGTAGAAGGGCGTGGTCGCGCCTTTGCTGAGACAATACCCCTCTCCCATCTTTGTACAGGCCCCAGGAGGGCGCGCGGGCGGCACGGCGGTAGCGCCGGAGGTAGCGACTCCGGTGCGCTCGTCGCTGGGCCGCCCAGGGCGTCAATTCCAGTGAGGGGCTATGTGAGCGACACCACACCGAAGCCAACAAAGTGTGGTAGTCACTCGTGGCCTATTCCCTTTTTCCTTGTGATGCTGAGGGGAGACCGCGGGAGTGGTTCGCCATTGGTAACGACAGATCCCTTCCTTCAGGGTACTACTTGCCCTGCGCATGAGCGGGTTCCTTGTGCCCGCGTATGCTTCTTCAGGGGACGGCATGCTTCTAACTTTGGGTTGATGGAGATGACCATGCTCTCTGTGGAGTCTGAAGCACCCGGTGCCTGTCCTGGCTGCCGCGGGGGGGGGGGGGGGGGGGGGGGGGCTTGAGCGGCGGCAGACGTGCCTCTTCGAGCGACAGCGACGAGGAGGGTGGCGGCAACCCACGATGCGTCAAGAGCGAGGATGACCGCTCCGACATGGCGTGATTGCCAGCAGCACCATCGTCTCCGGTTGGGCTTCGGCAGCGCCACCATCTGCATCTGGCCTCCGGTTTCTTCCTCTAGCTCGGGAACGGTGCCCTCCTGATCCTGGAGAGGCGCCGAATCCCTGCCAGGCCTTCCCTCTGTCTTCTTCATCTCCCCCTGCAATTCCAAGGAGGGGAGGGACAGAGCAAAGGCATTATGGGCATTTATCTTTTTTCAATCTAAAACATGTAGGCACTTGCCAAACTTTAGTCTAAATAATGCAATCTTCTTTATCCTTGTTTGTGTTCTGTAAGATCTGTACTTGTCAGTCAGCATATTAATGAAAAAGACAAACTAAACCGGGCACTCGTGCATGTAACATATCCATGCAGAGGTGGAATGCCTCTATACGTTCAAGTAAACAAGTTATCTCCGGCAAGCTATCTTGCCGGTAACCTCGAATTGTTACCATGGGGCCAAGCCTGCCGGGCACAAATCGCGAAGAGGGACCAGCCCCCCGCCAAGCCTTCTCTGCCAAAGGCCACTACGACCATCCTGACCGAAGCAATGTTCGAGTCAAAGGATGGGAGCACCTAAGTTTCGAAGGTGGCGAGGTTTTCATATGCACAAGTTTCTGCTTACAGAACACGTAAGGATAAGAAGAGAACTTATCTGTTTGGCTTGCCGAGGATCGTCACGTAGGCTTGGCTTAATTTCTTCTCTTTTGGGACCGAGTCCACGGCAAGAACCCTGCAACTTAATGCAGATGAAAACAATGCCTCATGTGACCTTATCTACATGATCATGCTATGCTCATGATATGCTTATGCATGCATGCAAGTTTTGGGGGGGCCCCAGTGCTTCATTTATTTCTATTGCTCAGGGTCTATGCCTGGCTTTTTACAAGGGATTACATGCAACAGCAGCAAGGCCTGTACAAAAGGGTGGCTACCGGGCAAGGCCCGACAGCCGCGCCTTATGGGTAGAACTTACAGAGATGCTCAATGTTCCATGAGTTTTGCAATTGAATGCCATCTCCGGTCTCTAGACGGACTGCGCCAGTCTGGTGACACGTACTACCCGGTAAGGGCCTTCCCACATCAGCGTTAACTTGTTGGTACCCTTGGCGGACTGAACACGCCTAAGGACAAGCTCGCCTTCCTTAAAACCCCGGGCACGAACACTGCAGCTGTGATAGCGACGCAGGGCTTGCTGGTAGCGTGCAGCACGCGTAGCGGCACGGAGATGGTTCTCCTCAAGTAGCACAGCATCGTCACGCCGGTGCCATTCCTGCGCTACTTCATCGTAGGCAAGCACTCGAGGAGACCCGAATATGAATTCCGTGGGGATAACTGCTTCTGCCCCATAGACTAGGGAGAAGGGAGTCTGCCCGGTAGCTCGATTTGGTGTCGTTCTGAGGGACCAAAGAACTTTCGGCAGCTCGTCGATCCATCACCTGCCACACTTCTGCAGTCTATCAAAGGTTCTTGTCTTCAGACCTTGCAGCACTTCAGCGTTCGCCTCTCAGCTTGTCCATTGCTTCTGGGAAGGGCGACAGAGGCAAATGAGATCTTGCTCCCGAGGGCATGAACATATTGCATGAAGACGCGGCTCATGAATTGGGTGCCATTATCAGTGATTGATGACCCACAAGTATAGGGGATCTATCGTAGTCCTTTTGATAAGTAAGAGTGTTGAACCCAACGAGGAGCAGAAGGAAATGACAAGCGGTTTTCAGCAAGGTATTCTCTGCAAGCACTGAAATTATCGGTAACAGATAGTTGTATGATAAGATAATTCGTAACGAGTAACAAGTAACAAAAGTAACTAAGGTGCAGCAAGGTGGCCCAATCCTTTTTGTAGCAAAGGGCAAGCCTGGACGAACTCTTATATAAAGCAAAGCACCCCCGAGGACACATGGGAATTGTTGTCAAGTTAGTTTTCATCATGCTCATATGATTCGTGTTCGTTACTTTGATAATTTGATATGTGGGTGGACCGGTGCTTGGGTGCTGCCCTTCCTTGGACAAGCCTCCCACTTATGATTAACCCCTCTCGCAAGCATCCGCAACTACGAAAGAAGAATTAAGATAAATCTAACCATAGCATGAAACATATGGATCGAAATCAGCCCCTTACGAAGCAACGCATAAACTAGGGTTTAAGCTTCTGTCACTCTAGCAACCCATCATCTACTTATTACTTCCCAATGCCTTCCCCTAGGCCCAAATCATGGTGAAGTGTCATGTAGTCGACGTTCACATAACACCACTAGAGGAAAGACAACATACATCTCATCAAAATATCGAACGAATACCAAATTCACATGATTACTTATAACAAGACTTCTCCCATGTCCTCAGGAACAAACGTAACTACTCACAAAGCATATTCATGTTCATAATCAGAGGAGTATTAATTATCATTAAGGATCTGAACATATGATCTTCCATCGAATAAACCAACTAGCATCAACTACAAGGAGTAATCAACACTACTAGCAACCCACAGGTACCAATCTGAGGTTTTGAGACAAAGATCGGATACAAGAGATGAACTAGGGTTTGAGAGGAGATGGTGCTGGTGAAGATGTTGATGGAGATTGACCCCCTCTCGATGAGAGGATCATTGGTGATGACGATGGCTTCGATTTCCCCCTCCCGGAGGGAAGTTTCCCTGGCAGAACAGCTCCGCCAGAGCCCTAGATTGGTTCTGCCCAAGTTCCGCCTCGAGACGGCGGCGCTTCATCCCGAAAGCTTCCTCCTTATTTTTTCCAGGTCAAAACAGACCATATAGCAAAAGATGAGCATCGGGGGCCTGCCAGGTGGCCCACAAGGCCCCAGGGGGGTAGGGCGCGCCCTCCACCCTTGTGGATGGCTGGTGGCCCCCCTCTGGTGCTTTCTTCGCCCAATATTTTTTATTAATTCCAAAATGACTCTCCATGAAGTTTCAGGACTTTTGGATTTATGCAGAATAGGTCTCTAATATTTGCTCCTTTTCTAACCCAGAATTCCAGCTGCCGGCATTCTCCCTCTTCATGTAAACCTTGTAAAATAAGAGAGAAAAGGCATAAGTATTGTGCCATAATGTGTAATAATAGCCCATAATGCAATAAATATCAACATAAAAGCATGATGCAAAATGGACGTATCAAATCCCCCAAGCTTAGACCTCGCTTGTCCTCAAGCGAAAGCCAAAATCGAAAAATATGTCCACATGTTTAGAGATAGAGGTGTCGATAAAATAAAATACGGACATGAGGGCATCATGATCATCTTTAGAGCAGCAACATATATTGTCATATAATTTCTTATGCCAACGTAACAATTCATTCACAAGGTAAAGTACAAAAACTTCATTGAATACTAACAAACTATGATCTCTGTCATTGAAGCAATTGCAATTTATCATAACATCGGAAAGAGTAAATTTAAGAGCTTTTCAGCAAGTCCACATACTCAACTACCATCTAGTCTTTCACAATTGCTATTACTCACGCGATACTTATGGGTTCAAAGCTTCAATCGAACACACAGAAAGATAGGTGCTTATAGTTTTGTCTCCCAACCTTTTACCTCAAGGGTAATGTCAACGATAATACTTTATGATAACCAATATCCGAGTGGGTATATATATCTGGATCTCTCCAACACATAGTGCTTACCAAAAGGAAAAAGTGTAAAAAGGAAAGGTGAAGATCACCATGACTCTTGTATAAGGGTAGAAGATAAAAGTAAAAGATAGGCCCTTCGCAGAGGGAAGCAGAGATTGTCATGCGCTTTTATGGTTGGATGTACAAAATCTTAATGCCAAAGAACGTCACTTTATATTGCCGCTTGTGATAAAGAACTTTATTATGCAGTCCGTCGCTTTTATTTCTTCCATACCACAAGTCCGTATAAAGCTTATTTTCTTCACACTAATAGATCATACATATTTAGAGAGCAATTTTTATTGCTTGCACCGATGACAACTTACTTGAAGGATCTTACTCAATCCATAGGTAGGTATGGTGGGCTCTCATGGCAAAACTGGGTTTAGGGATGTTTGGATGCACAAGTAGTATCTCTACTTGGTGCAAAGGATTTGGCTAGCATAAGAGAGAAAAGCAAGCTAAACATGTTGGAGTATCCATGACAATATAACTTCTATTCGGATATAGGAAAACATAACTCATTACGTTGTCTTCCTTGTCCAACATCAACTTTTTAGCATGTCATATTTTAATGAGTGCGCACAATTACAAAAGATGTCCAAGATAGTATATTTGTATGTGAAACCTCTCTTTCTTTATTACTTCCTATTAATTGCAACAATGACCAAAACTATGTTTGTCAACTCCCAACAAATTTTATTCATCATACTCTTTATATGTGAAGTCATTACTCTCCATAAGATCAATATATGATCTTTTTATTTCCTTTATTTCTTTCTCTTATTTTTATTCCCTCAAGATCATAGCAAGAAAGCAAAGGCCTCAACTCAAAACTACTCTTTATTATAAATAACTCATGGACTGGATTACATAGATAGATCTCAAAACAAAACTCAAAGCTAGATCATACTAAAACTTTATTCTACTAGATCAAGATATAACCAAAAGGATCGAACTAAGAAAAACGATAGAACTAAAGGTGTGATAGTGTTACGATACCGGGGCATCTCCCCCAAGCTTGGCAGTTGCCAAGGGGAGTGCCCATACCCATGCATTTATGTCTCTTTCCTCGGCGGTGGTGATGATGGAGTTGATGATGTTGATCCTTCTTCCTCAGCTTGCGCCTGAGGATAGAGTTTTCCTCCCTTAAGTCATCGATCTCCTGCTCAAGCCTTAATATCTTTTTACATAGTTCCTGTTTGTTTTCCTGCAAGTGACGAAAAGGGATAAACTCGATCTTAGGTATCTTTGCTTTATTAGGAAGACTTGAATTTTTGAACTCCATGTGCATGTCCCCAGGTTGGGGTAGTGGGACGTCCTCTTCATCGGAGCTTGTCTCTTCCTTTCCTTTCGGATCATAATCTTCTTCTTCCTCCGTGGTCCAATCATAATGCTCCAAATCCCCGTAGACCTTGGGGTCTGCAATGTAATCAGCTACATGGCCCTCTCCCTCCGAATCTTGGGACGACATATTGCTCTAAATTTGCTACAGAAACAACTCAAAACAAAAACAGGGGATTTTGACGTGGTACTGTGGTCAAAACTTTTGGGAGATTATATAATGAATTTTTACCGACCAAAAGAAGTATTGTGCAAGAAAAAGGAGTCCAGAGGGCACACGAGGTGGCCACAAGGCAGGGGGCGCGCCCTCCACCCTTGTGGTCTCCTCGTGCAACTTTCGGACTACTTTTAATTTTCCTAATTTTTTTAAATATTCCAAAACAGAGAAAAAAAATGCTATTATAACAGTTTTGGAGTCGGTTTACTTACCGTGCCACATACCTATTCCTTTTCGGAGTCTGAAACATTCTGGAAAGTGTCCCTTATGTACTCCTCTGGTGTTACGGTGTCAATTATATTGGTCTCAACATTTATGGGATTACCTGAGATATAATGTTTGATTCTTTGATCGTTTACCACCTTCGGATTTGTGCCTTTGGCGTTGTTGATTTTTATGGCACCGGAACGATAGACCTCCTCGATAATGTAAGGACCTTCCCATTTAGAGAGAAGCTTTCCTGCAAAAGGTCTTAAACGAGAGTTGTATAGCAAAACACGATCACCTACCTTAAACTCACGCTTTTGTATCCTCTTGTCATGCCATCTTTTAACTTTTTCTTTAAACAACTTGGCATTCTCATAGGCTTGGGTTCTCCATTCATCAAGCGAGCTAATGTCAAATAACCTCTTCTCACCGGCAAGTTTGAAATCATAGTTGAGCTCTTTGATTGCCCAATAAGCATTATGTTCTAGTCAAGAGGTAAGTGACAAGCCTTTCCATAAACCATTTTATACGGAGACATACCCATTGGGTTTTTATAAGCAGTTCTATAAGCCCATAATGCATCATCAAGTTTCTTAGACCAATTCTTTCTAGATCTATTAACAGTCTTTTGCAGAATCAATTTAATCTCTCTATTTCTCAATTCTACTTGACCGCTAGACTGAGGATGATATGGAGATGCAATTCTATGGTTAACATCATATTTAGCAAGCATTTTACGGAAAGCACCATGAATAAAATGTGAACCACCATGTGACGCCCCCGATTCAATCGTACACTAATCATACACGCAAACGTGTATGATCAAGATCAGGGACTCACGGGAAGATATCACAACACAACTCTAAGAAATAAATAAGTCATACAAGCATCATAATACAAGCCAGGGGCCTCGAGGGCTCGAATACAAGTGCTCGATCATAGACGAGTCAGCGGAAGCAACAATATCTGAGTACAGACATAAGTTAAACAAGTTGCCATAAGATGGCTAGCACAAACTGGGATACATATCGAAGGAGGCGCAGGCCTCCTGCCTGGGATCCTCCTAACTACTCCTGGTCGTCGTCGGCAGCCTGCACGTAGTAGTAGGCACCTCCAGAGTAGTAGGGGTCGTCGTCGACGGTGGCGTCCGGGTCCTGAACTCCAGCATCTGGTTGTGACAACCAGAAAGAAAAGAAAGGGGGAAAAGGGGGAAGCAAAGCAACCGTGAGTACTCATCCAAAGTACTCGCAAGCAAGGAGCTACACTACATATGCATGGGTATATGTGTAAAGGGCCATATCAGTGGACTGAACTGCAGAAAGCCAGAATAAGAGGGGGGATATCTAATCCTGTCGAAGACTACGCTTCTGGCAGCCTCCATCTTGCAACATGTAGAAGAGAGTAGATGGTAAGTTCACCAAGTATCATTGCATAGCATAATCCTACCCGACGATCCTCTCCTCGTCGCCCTGTGAGAGAGCGATCACCGGGTTGTATCTGGCACTTGAAAGGGTGTGTTTTATTAAGTATCCGGTTCTAGTTGTCATAAGGTCGAGGTACAACTCCGGGTCGTCCTTTTACCGAGGGACACGGCTATTCTAATAGATAAACTTCCCTGCAGGGGTGCACCACATTACCCAACACGCTCGATCCCTCTGGCTGGGCACACTTTCCTGGGTCATGTCCGGCCTCGGAAGATCAACACGTCGCAGCCCTACCTAGGCCTAACAGAGAGGTCAGCACGCCGGTCTAAATCCTATGCGCGCAGGGGTCTGGGCCCATCGCCCATTGCACACCTGCACGTTGCGTGGGCGGCCGGAGAGCAGACCTAGCAACCTCCATTACAAAGGAAGTTGCGTTACGCGGTCCAACCCGGCGTGCGCCGCTCAGTCGCTGACGTCTAGGAGGCTTCGGCTGATACCACGACGTCGAGTGCCCATATCTGTTCCCGCGTAGTTGGTTAGTGCGTATAGGCCAGTGGCCAGACTCAGATCAAATACCAAGATCTCGTTAAGCGTGTTATTATGAAGTAAACGCGAACGCCGACCAGGGCCAGGCCCACCTGTCTCCTAGGTGGTCTCAACCTGCCCTGTCGCTCCGCCACAAAGATCCACACAGAGGGCCGTCAGGACAAAGGTCCTTTCAGCCCCCAATCCGTGAATCACTCGCGGGTACTCTTCGAGCCGACCCGACTTTAGTCACCATCTGTATAGTATGTATATATGTATAGTATATACCCGTGATCACCTCCCGAGTGATCACGGCCCGATAGTATAGCAAGGCAGACTGACAAGAATGTAGGGCCAATGATGATAAACTAGCATCCTATACTAAGTATTTAGGATTGCAGGTAAGGTATCAACAGATGTAGCAACAATGTCAGGCTATGCATCAGAATAGGATTAACGGAAAGCAGTAACATGCTACACTACTCTAATGCAAGCAGTATAGAGGAGAATAGGCGATATCTGGTGATCAAGGGGGGGGGGCTTGCCTGGTTGCTCTGGCAAGAAGGAGGGGTCGTCAACTCCGTAGACGATCAGGGCAGCAGCAGTGGCGTTAGTCTCGAAGTCTAACGGATAGAAGAGGGGGGAAGGAACAGTAAATACAGAGCAAACAAAGTATCACAAAATACAACAAGGCAATACGCGGTGCCCGGGGTGATCTAACGCAGGGATAGGTGATACCGGCGAAGAGGGAACCCATCCGGGAAAGTATTCCCGGTGTCCGGCATTTTTGGGCAGAGGGACCAGAGGGGGACGAAACAATGAATACACGGTAATGATGCAACAGGGATGCATGACATGTCTGAACGCAGTGCTAGGGTGGTATACTGCCTATCTGAGTGCATTAGTTATTTTAGGAATTTATCTGGATTTATTTTATTAAAGTCAGGCACTATTCATTTATCGAAATCGGTCTAAAAGTTCAATGTTCTTATAGTTAGACGCATCTGACGGGAATACGGAGGGCGTATTCGGGTTTGTATCGAAATTCTGAGCAAGTTTCATGTATAAAGTATTTTCATCGGTGTTACGGATTATTTAATATGATTTTCTAAAGTTTTTATTAATTTATGGAATTTAATTAATTTATTTAAATTAACATTATCCGAAACAGTGTTATCCTGACATCAGCATGACATCAGCAGGCGTCCTGACACGTGGGTCCCACATGTCATAGACTGGTTAGGTTACTTAGGGTTAACTAATTAATTAACATTTAATTAAACTAATTAATTAAATTAGATTAATCTAAACAGGGTTTAATTAGTTTAACTAAATGATTAGGTTAATTAAACCAAATTAATTAGGTTAATTAATTCACTTAATTAATTAATTCATTAATTAATTTTTATTTATTTATTTATTTATTTAATTTTTTTAAAACGTTCCAGGGCGGGCCCCACGTGCCATAGGCACAGGGGCCTTAGCGGGTTAGCGGGCAGGAGGGCGCCGGGCGCCTGGGCGGGCGCGGGCGCCGGGCGCTGGACCCGGGCGTGGGGCAGGTCCAGGCAGCAGCTGCGGCGGCTGGCGACGGCAGTCGCGGGCGGTGGTAGTGGCTGCGGGAGCCCAGCGGCAGCAGTGGCCGCAGCCAGCGGCGGAGCCTGCAGCGAGTGGGCACGGGAGTGGGCGGCGAGGGAGCAGAGCTCCGGTGCGGCCGTGGAGGGCGGAGGCGGCCAGCGTTCGAGCGGCAAGGCGAGCAGGGCAGGCGAGCGGGAGCGAGGCCAGGGGAGGCACGGCGCGGGTGCAGCAGCGTTCACGTGAGTCTGTCGCCGCTCTTTCCTGGTTTTCTTCCTCGTCTGAATTCTGTAACTCATCACCCTGCGACGGTACGTTTGTTAGGTCTGTCGGACGCGCGGACCTCCGCTCCCTTCATTCTCTGATCCAACTCTCTGCGGCGGCTGCCCACTGGCGAGTCAGCGCAGTGCGACGACGGAGGAAGGGGGAGACGGGGGGTGGGGGTTCCTCACGTGCGTCGCTGGAAGGGGGGGCGGCGAGGCGCGGGGAGGTCCGGCAGGAGGGGGTCGGGGACGGCCTCGAGCGACGGGCGTCGACGGTCGACGAGGTCTGGGCGGCGGCATCGGGGTCGTTGCCCTCCCCGATCCAGATCGGGGGAGGGACAGAGGCGAGGGAGAGTGGGGCGAGAGTGAGGGGGTAGCGGGTTAGGGTTTGCGGGGGCGTGGGGGATAAGGGGGGATGGGGTGGGCCGGCCTGGCTAGCCCAGTGTTAGCTGGCCGAGCCCAGCAAGGGGAGTCTCTCTGTTTTTATTTTTTTGTTTGTTTTAGTTTTTCTTTCATTTATTTTATTTCTTTTCTGTTTGCTCTTAGTTTCTTTTTATTATAGATTCACCTAATATTTAAAATGATCCCTAAATTAGTAATACCATTTAACTCACCGCCCCAAAAAGTTTTACCCCAGAATAAAATAGTTAAAGATTTTATAAAACACAAAAGGCATTTAATTATTTGTTTTTGCTACTGTTTTATTCATCTTATATTATTTAAATATTTTATAAAGGTGTGGTTTCTCCACCATAATTACCTATGCAATATTTGGTTCACTCCGAACATTTCAGTTTTAATATTTGAAAACTTTTATTGTTTGCTTGATTTTGAATTTGAATTTGAATCGGTTTCAACTAACCGAGATTAGCAACAGTAATCGAAGTGACGTGGCATCATTAGCAGAGGGTTACTGTAGTTGATTACCCGGGCGTCACAATTCTCCTCCACTACAAAGAATCTCGTCCCGAGATTTAAGCGGGGAAGTAAGGGGGAAAGTTCTGGTTACGAAATTTCTAACGGATCTTCCCGTTTTGGTTGCTCTTCGCGAAGAAGTTGATCCATAGCGTTGATGTCTTCATTCCTATGCATCAATGCTCATGATGAAGTTGTCGTCCTTCCTCTAGGATCTTCACCGTACTTACGAATAGGTAATGGGCATCTCGGCAACGACAGAATGCTATAAGGCTAATAACCTGGTTTAACCCATGAATGAGCATATGAGTACCTCTCGAGTTGGAACTCAGAAATACATCGAGAGAAATAAAAGTGGCATAGAATCTTCACGCGGGTATGTAAACGTTCATGCCTGAAATAGAGAATGAGAGGGGCTCAGAGCAACGAGATTAAGTATGGCGGCTGAAACCAGAATATATCCTCTCAGGAATGTGGCTCATGATCTACATACGAAGCCAAGCGTGAGGAATAACTTTGGCAACAGGGGCGTACAAGAGAGTCAGGTTTCGATCCTGTGGAATTGTGGGTTATGGGCCCACCATGTCGGTTAAAAGTAGAAGGAGCAGTGACAACTTGTATGGTCACCATAGCAGGGCAGGTCAGAGCATAGCCTGCCAGTTATATTGGCAACAACGTTGGTACCAAGGGCGAGGGACGAAGAGAACCATTTTCCTGCTCGTTGAACGAGGCGGACCAATAGGCAAAGTTCTCGTCCATCGGTGGCTACCGAAATGTCATCAACAATAGGAACAGGGTCTTACTGGCAGAGTTGTACACCGAGGTGTTTGCATAAGCAGGAAAATATTACTGCTTAGATCATATAGATCACAAGAAAGGTTAAACAAAACAATGGAAAGGAAAATATGTTTATCAGATTAAACAAAACAATGGAAAGGAAAATGTGTTTAAACACATATTTCAGGGGTATATCCTTCCCAAGGACAACCAGAGCATGATATTCATGACAGGATATAAAGTAGAAAACTCTTTAGGTAAGGGGAGAAAAATTTCATGACATTACCCATACAACGGTGTTTGGATAATTGATAAAGAAATTTTAGCATTGTGCTTCAAATGTTCTTATTGAAAATCGGAGTACCACAGACATGCTTCAAGATAGCATTGACATGGTCTTCAAGCAAAAGTCAGACTTTGGATACACCAGGGACCCATCAGGAACAACTTATGGAATAAGTCTTACCATTTCCTCATGGAAGAATGGTTAACCTTGCTAAAAAGGAAACTATATCAAATAGGTCCTCCGGTCAAGTGTGCTAGGCATGACATCATCTTACCAGGTCATATAAAGACCAATGTTATAACTCTTGGAAATATGTTCCAACCATCATATCTGACCGAGGTTCAGATCTGATTAGTGTCGGGATACCTCAGACTTAGGATGTCTGAGAAGAAAAAGGTGCGACACACATCGACTAGATGACATTGTAAGATTCTCGGGAAATGCACTATGGAAGCGAGCTCCGAAACAAGAGTTCATCATTAAACCAAGGAGAGGATGGGGAGGTGGCTGATGGACTCAGCTATAAATCATCGAGATGAATCAAAAGATGGGTTTCCACAATTATGTGAACAAGAAGATAACATTTGTCAGATCAAATGATATGATGATGTATGCTCGAGGAAAACATACACCATTAATCATCGGTTGAAAGGTGCATCCAAAATATGACCATAGGCAGCATGATCAATGTTAGAATGGCGATTCAATAACCAACAGTCTAAGAACGAACTGTCGGTCGTTAACATTTAAAGCAATAGGGTTGCCAGAGGTACAGAATCCAAGCAGCACCGCTTGTTAGATGGTATCCCGGTTAGAATCAACACGGGGACCAAGAAAGAAGGGTGACGGTGAGAAGTATCACTATGCCAAGAATTTTCAAAGAGGTGAAGCAATCCTCACAACATACTCGGCATAAAGGACAGTAATACTTCAAGGTAGAATATAATGCAAACAGGATAGCAAGTTGCATCCATAACACGGACAAGCTCGCGATGAAAAGAAGTTCAGGGTGTTGGCGATGATAACAAAAAGCATCAAGGGCAAGGAGGGTATTTCTCAACATGAACACAGTTGACATCTCGAAAGAAGTCAAAATGTTGAAGTGATCCGACACATTTGCCGGGAGGTTTCAAGAGGACGCAATCAAACAGCGACGGCGTCAAGCAGGGAATGACGACGTGAAAGTCATAGGAACAACAAGTAAGATGCAAGCTCAGAATCAAAGTTGCCTTTCAAAACAAGAAACATGATGTTGAAAGCTCGACGTAAGTCGTGCTCGCACTCTGAAGAATTTGTGCACCGAAGAAGGTCGAGGTAGCACAATCAAAGATAGCAAGATAAGGGTGTAGCCGACGGTCTAGGACGACATGACTGAGTTTAAATTTTCCAGTAACAATTACTAGGGGTATTTGAATTTTAGAGCGGATTTGATTTACTAAAACGGTGTCGTCCTTTGACGGCAACCTAGAACCCGTAGAGTGAGTACGACCAGGAAAGTTATTACTTCAACAAGTTAGTAAGATGCCGTGCAAAGGCATGATATCCTCGAGATACCACAGGGTAAAACTCGAAGGTAGAACATGATAGAAGTTGAACTGGGTCGTTGGCCTGCGATAGCAGATACTATAACCTTGTCAAAAATAGACGAGGCATTGGAATGGTTTCCTTTCAGATATAATGAATAAGGTTAGTATGGTCGGGACCATAACTGCAAGGGATCCAATTCAATGACACTGAAAGAATTATTCAAATGATTAAATATTCTTGCAAGAAGCTTTCATGATAAGCTCCACATCGAGTCCATGGGCAAGAACACAAAGGTTCGGGGTCGACTCCTACTTCTTCAATGCATAACATTTCATTCGCTTCTTGTCTTCGAAGAAGTTGTAGAATTGAAAAGTATCTGGTAAAACACCAGAAGAGAATGTCTTGTGTAAACTTTCGGGTTCACACGGTTTAGGGAAGGTATATGTTCATCTTATAGGGCATCTTAGGAACATATAACGCTTTAGGAGTAAATTACACAAGCTCGAAAGCAGAGTATGGTTGGGAAGGCAGAGGATACAATTTACCAAATGCATTATGTATCATGGAAGAATTCACAAGGCAGTTAAATATGAAGGACACTGTCGATAAATAATCCGACGAAGGATCGGATGTCCATAGCGGAGCTGATGTGAGCATCGGCACACAACCAGATGAAGAAAGAACGCAAAGGCATCGGATTATAGGACATCTGAATAATTTGATGCTTAGATAACAGAGGAATTATGAATTCCAAAACGAAGGATCAGAAGCAGACGCTCTAATCGAGGATGGGTAGCTTGAATAGACCTAAGGGTACGATCGACGGCAATTAGATTGGTCGAGAACCAGCTCATGTTCAAAATGACGTCTGAGCCGGAAGATAATGTAAAAGGATCAACTAATGAATGCGTGCACTCGCACTCATGTTGAATCAATAAGATGAAAATGACGGTGTCAAAGGATACTAATGAATATTGCCAGTCGTATGGGAAGCATCCATAATGCAAGCAGACAAGTATTTGTAGAGCAATAAGCTGCTACGGATTTTCGGGTGATCGAATAGTATTTCAATGTATCTTGTGAATTATATGAACAAAAGGGGGAAGAACGGATACTCGGTAAGTGCAAGGAATTATCCGTAGGGGGTATTTATGAGGCAAGACTGCCAGGCAGTAAGCTCAAAGGATTTTCGGAACAACAAAGAGCAGTTCGGGGCATCTTGTAATAACAAGACCAAAGGGGATTGAATGTCAGAGTGGCAAGGGTATGTAGTTATCCATAAGGATATAACGGCGGTAAGGAATTTGCAAAGACGATGGACATAGGTGTCTCGGGAAAACATCGAATAGCATCTTCGAAATCTTCTGGTGAAGCAGTCGATCATCTGGAATGAAGGGGCTCTCCGGCAGGAAGTGGTATCGAGAACCTAGAGTTATAATTAGTAAAATCATTTAACCCGAATAGAAGAGAGATCAGAATCCCAGAGTATAGACGAGGAATAAAAGCTCCTAATACCACCCAATGGCGACGTGGGCCCGTAAGACACACAGCCAAGTTAGTAAAATAGTTTTCGGTTTCTAGACTCAACTTCGGCCAAGGAGTTGGAAAGGGGGATCCTACAGGTAGTCGGCTCTGATACCAACTTGTGATGCCCCTGATTCAATCGTACACTAATCATACACGCAAACATGTACGATCAAGATCAGGGACTCACGAGAAGATATCACAACACAACTCTAAGAAATAAATAAGTCATACAAGCATCATAATACAAGCCAGGGGCCTCGAGGGCTCGAATACAAGTGCTCGATCATAGACGAGTCAGCGGAAGCAACAATACCTGAGTACAGACATAAGTTAAACAAGTTGCCATAAGATGGCTAGCACAAACTGGGATACATATCGAAAGAGGCGCAGGCCTCCTGCCTGGGATCCTCCTAACTACTCCTGGTCGTCGTCGGCAGCCTGCACGTAGTAGTAGGCACCTCCAGAGTAGTAGGGGTCATCGTCGACGGTGGCGTCCGGGTCCTGAACTCCAGCATCTGGTTGTGACAACCAGAAAGAAAAGAAAGGGGGAAAAGGGGGAAGCAAAGCAACCGTGAGTACTCATCCAAAGTACTCGCAAGCAAGGAGCTACACTACATATGCATGGGTATATGTGTAAAGGGCCATATCAGTGGACTGAACTGCAGAAAGCCAGAATAAGAGGGGGGATATCTAATCCTGTCGAAGACTACGCTTCTGGCAGCCTCCATCTTGCAACATGTAGAAGAGAGTAGATGGTAAGTTCACCAAGTATCATTGCATAGCATAATCCTACCCGACGATCCTCTCCTCGTCACCCTGTGAGAGAGCGATCACCGGGTTGTATCTGGCACTTGAAAGGGTGTGTTTTATTAAGTATCCGGTTCTAGTTGTCATAAGGTCGAGGTACAACTCCGGGTCGTCCTTTTACCGAGGGACACGGCTATTCTAATAGATAAACTTCCCTGCAGGGGTGCACCACATTACCCAACACGCTCGATCCCTCTGGCTGGGCACACTTTCCTGGGTCATGTCCGGCCTCGGAAGATCAACACGTCGCAGCCCTACCTAGGCCTAACAGAGAGGTCAGCACGCCGGTCTAAATCCTATGCGCGCAGGGGTCTGGGCCCATCGCCCATTGCACACCTGCACGTTGCGTGGGCGGCCGGAGAGCAGACCTAGCAACCTCCATTACAAAGGAAGTTGCGTTACGCGGTCCAACCCGGCGTGCGCCGCTCAGTCGCTGACGGCTAGGAGGCTTCGGCTGATACCACGACGTCGAGTGCCCATATCTGTTCCCGCGTAGTTGGTTAGTGCGTATAGGCCAGTGGCCAGACTCAGATCAAATACCAAGATCTCGTTAAGCGTGTTATTATGAAGTAAACGCGAACGCCGACCAGGGCCAGGCCCACCTGTCTCCTAGGTGGTCTCAACCTGCCCTGTCGCTCCGCCACAAAGATCTACACAGAGGGCCGTCAGGACAAAGGTCCTTTCAGCCCCCAATCCGTGAATCACTCGCGGGTACTCTTCGAGCCGACCCGACTTTAGTCACCATCTGTATAGTATGTATATATGTATAGTATATACCCGTGATCACCTCCCGAGTGATCACGGCCCGATAGTATAGCAAGGCAGACTGACAAGAATGTAGGGCCAATGATGATAAACTAGCATCCTATACTAAGTATTTAGGATTGCAGGTAAGGTATCAACAGATGTAGCAACAATGTCAGGCTATGCATCAGAATAGGATTAACGGAAAGCAGTAACATGCTACACTACTCTAATGCAAGCAGTATAGAGGAGAATAGGCGATATCTGGTGATCAAGGGGGGGAGGGGCTTGCCTGGTTGCTCTGGCAAGAAGGAGGGGTCGTCAACTCCGTAGACGATCAGGGCAGCAGCAGTGGCGTTAGTCTCGAAGTCTAACGGATAGAAGAGGGGGGAAGGAACAGTAAATACAGAGCAAACAAAGTATCACAAAATACAACAAGGCAATACGCGGTGCCCGGGGTGATCTAACGCAGGGATAGGTGATACCGGCGAAGAGGGAACCCATCCGGGAAAGTATTCCCGGTGTCCGGCATTTTTGGGCAGAGGGACCAGAGGGGGACGAAACAATGAATACACGGTAATGATGCAACAGGGATGCATGACATGTCTGAACGCAGTGCTAGGGTGGTATACTGCCTATCTGAGTGCATTAGTTATTTTAGGAATTTATCTGGATTTATTTTATTAAAGTCAGGCACTATTCATTTATCGAAATCGGTCTAAAAGTTCAATGTTCTTATAGTTAGACGCATCTGACGGGAATACGGAGGGCGTATTCGGGTTTGTATCGAAATTCTGAGCAAGTTTCATGTATAAAGTATTTTCATCGGTGTTACGGATTATTTAATATGATTTTCTAAAGTTTTTATTAATTTATGGAATTTAATTAA
Organism: Thinopyrum elongatum; assembly: GCA_011799875.1. Classification (NCBI taxonomy): domain Eukaryota; kingdom Viridiplantae; phylum Streptophyta; class Magnoliopsida; order Poales; family Poaceae; genus Thinopyrum; species Thinopyrum elongatum. The sequence goes on from CM022300.1 coordinate 87,796,030, forward strand.
TTTATTTAAATTAACATTCTCCGAAACAGTGTTATCCTGACATCAGCATGACATCAGCAGGCGTCCTGACACGTGGATCCCACATGTCATAGACTGGTTAGGTTACTTAGGGTTAACTAATTAATTAACATTTAATTAAACTAATTAATTAAATTAGATTAATCTAAACAGGGTTTAATTAGTTTAACTAAATGATTAGGTTAATTAAACCAAATTAATTAGGTTAATTAATTCACTTAATTAATTAATTCATTCATTAATTTTTATTTATTTATTTATTTATTTAATTTTTTTAAAACGTTCCAGGGCGGGCCCCACGTGCCATAGGTACAGGGGCCTTAGCGGGTTAGCGGGCAGGAGGGCGCCGGGCGCCTGGGCGGGCGCGGGCGCCGGGCGCTGGACCCGGGCGTGGGGCAGGTCCAGGCAGCAGCTGCGGCGGCTGGCGACGGCAGTCGCGGGCGGTGGTAGTGGCTGCGGGAGCCCAGCGGCAGCAGTGGCCGCAGCCAGCGGCGGAGCCTGCAGCGAGTGGGCACGGGAGTGGGCGGCGAGGGAGCAGAGCTCCGGTGCGGCCGTGGAGGGCGGAGGCGGCCAGCGTGCGAGCGGCAAGGCGAGCAGGGCAGGCGAGCGGGAGCGAGGCCAGGGGAGGCACGGCGCGGGTGCAGCAGCGGGTTGCAGCGGGAGGCGGGCGCGCGCGGGGCCGGGTGGCGGCCGCGGGCGAGCGCGTGCACGAGCACGGCGACGGGTACGGGGTGAGTGGGGGTGGAGGTCGGGCGCGCGGACGCGCGCGCTGGGTGGGGACAGTCGGCGAGCGGGGTCACGGCGGACGGCGCGGCAATGGCGAGGTCAGCGCAGGCGGCGACGACGGAGGAAGGGGGAGACGGGGGGGTCCTCACGTGCGTCGCTGGGAAGGGGGGGCGGCGAGGCGCGGGGAGGTCCGGCGAGGAGGGGGTCGGGGACGGCCTCGAGCGACGGGCGTCGACGGTCGACGAGGTCTGGGCGGCGGCATCGGGGTCGTTGCCCTCCCCGATCCAGATCGGGGGAGGGAGCAGAGGCGAGGGAGAGTGGGGCGAGAGTGAGGGGGTAGCGGGTTAGGGTTTGCGGGGGCGTGGGGGGATAAGGGGGGATGGGGTGGGCCGGCCTGGCTAGCCCAGTGGTTAGCTGGGCCGAGGCCCAGCAAGGGGAGTCTCTCTGTTTTTATTTTTTTGTTTGTTTTAGTTTTTCTTTCATTTATTTTATTTCTTTTCTGTTTGCTCTTAGTTTCTTTTTATTATAGATTCACCTAATATTTAAAATGATCCCTAAATTAGTAATACCATTTAACTCACCGCCCCAAAAAGTTTTACCCCAGAATAAAATAGTTAAAGATTTTATAAAACACAAAAGGCATTTAATTATTTGTTTTTGCTACTGTTTTATTCATCTTATAGTATTTAAATATTTTATAAAGGTGTGGTTTCTCCACCATAATTACCTATGCAATATTTGGTTCACTCCGAACATTTCAGTTTTAATATTTGAAAACTTTTATTGTTTGCTTGATTTTGAATTTGAATTTGAATCGGTTTCGAACTAACGCGAGATTAGCAACAGTAATCGAAGTGACGTGGCATCATTAGCAGAGGGTTACTGTAGCTTGATTACCCGGGCGTCACAATTCTCCTCCACTACAAGAAATCTCGTCCCGAGATTTAAGCGGGGAAGTAAGGGGGAAAGTTCTGGTTACGAAATTTCTAACGGATCTTCCCGTTTTTGGTTGCTCTTCGCGAAGAAGTTGATCCATAGCGTTGATGTCTTCATTCCTATGCATCAATGCATCATGATGAAGTTGTCGTCCTTCCTCTAGGATCTTCACCGTACTTACGAATAGGTAATGGGCAGCTCGGCAACGACAGAATGCTATAAGGCTAATAACCTGGGGGTTAACCCATGAATGAGCATATGAGTACCTCTCGAGTTGGAACTCAGGAAATACATCGAGAGAAATAAAAGTAGGCATAAGAATCTTCACGTGGGTATGTAAACGTTCGATGCCTGAAATAGAGAATGAGAGGGGCTCAGAGCAACGAGATTAAGTATTGCGGCTGAAACCAGAATATATCCTCTCTAGGAAGGTGGCTCATGATCTACATACGAAGCCAAGCGTGAGGAATAACTTTGGCAACAGGGGCGTACAAGAGAGTCAGGTTTCGATCCTGTGGAATTGTGGGTTATGGGCCCACCATGTCGGTTAAAAGTAGAAGGAGCAGTGACAACTTGTATGGTCACCATAGCAGGGCAGGTCAGAGCATAGCCTGCCAGTTATATTGGCAACAACGTTGGTACCAAGGGCGAGGGACGAAGAGAACCATTTTCCTGCTCGTTGAACGAGGCGGACCAATAGGCAAAGTTCTCGTCCATCGGTGGCTACCGAAATGTCATCAACAATAGGAACAGGGTCTTACTGGCAGAGTTGTACACCGAGGTGTTTGCATAAGCAGGAAAATATTACTGCTTAGATCATATAGATCACAAGAAAGGTTAAACAAAACAATGGAAAGGAAAATATGTTTATCAGATTAAACAAAACAATGGAAAGGAAAATGTGTTTAAACACATATTTCAGGGGTATATCCTTCCCAAGGACAACCAGAGCATGATATTCATGACAGGATATAAAGTAGAAAACTCTTTAGGTAAGGGGAGAAAAATTTCATGACATTACCCATACAACGGTGTTTGGATAATTGATAAAGAAATTTTAGCATTGTGCTTCAAATGTTCTTATTGAAAATCGGAGTACCACAGACATGCTTCAAGATAGCATTGACATGGTCTTCAAGCAAAAGTCAGACTTTGGATACACCAGGGACCCATCAGGAACAACTTATGGAATAAGTCTTACCATTTCCTCATGGAAGAATGGTTAACCTTGCTAAAAAGGAAACTATATCAAATAGGTCCTCCGGTCAAGTGTGCTAGGCATGACATCATCTTACCAGGTCATATAAAGACCAATGTTATAACTCTTGGAAATATGTTCCAACCATCATATCTGACCGAGGTTCAGATCTGATTAGTGTCGGGATACCTCAGACTTAGGATGTCTGAGAAGAAAAAGGTGCGACACACATCGACTAGATGACATTGTAAGATTCTCGGGAAATGCACTATGGAAGCGAGCTCCGAAACAAGAGTTCATCATTAAACCAAGGAGAGGATGGGGAGGTGGCTGATGGACTCAGCTATAAATCATCGAGATGAATCAAAAGATGGGTTTCCACAATTATGTGAACAAGAAGATAACATTTGTCAGATCAAATGATATGATGATGTATGCTCGAGGAAAACATACACCATTAATCATCGGTTGAAAGGTGCATCCAAAATATGACCATAGGCAGCATGATCAATGTTAGAATGGCGATTCAATAACCAACAGTCTAAGAACGAACTGTCGGTCGTTAACATTTAAAGCAATAGGGTTGCCAGAGGTACAGAATCCAAGCAGCACCGCTTGTTAGATGGTATCCCGGTTAGAATCAACACGGGGACCAAGAAAGAAGGGTGACGGTGAGAAGTATCACTATGCCAAGAATTTTCAAAGAGGTGAAGCAATCCTCACAACATACTCGGCATAAAGGACAGTAATACTTCAAGGTAGAATATAATGCAAACAGGATAGCAAGTTGCATCCATAACACGGACAAGCTCGCGATGAAAAGAAGTTCAGGGTGTTGTCGATGATAACAAAAAGCATCAAGGGCAAGGAGGGTATTTCTCAACATGAACACAGTTGACATCTTGAAAGAAGTCAAAATGTTGAAGTGATCCGACACATTTGCCGGGAGGTTTCAAGAGGACGCAATCAAACAGCGACGGCGTCAAGCAGGGAATGACGACGTGAAAGTCATAGGAACAACAAGTAAGATGCAAGCTCAGAATCAAAGTTGCCTTTCAAAACAAGAAACATGATGTTGAAAGCTCGACGTAAGTCGTGCTCGCACTCTGAAGAATTTGTGCACCGAGGAAGGTCGAGGTAGCACAATCAAAGATAGCAAGATAAGGGTGTAGCCGACGGTCTAGGACGACATGACTGAGTTTAAATTTTCCAGTAACAATTACTAGGGGTATTTGAATTTTAGAGCGGATTTGATTTACTAAAACGGTGTCGTCCTTTGACGGCAACCTAGAACCCGTAGAGTGAGTACGACCAGGAAAGTTATTACTTCAACAAGTTAGTAAGATGCCGTGCAAAGGCATGATATCCTCGAGATACCACGGGGTAAAACTCGAAGGTAGAACATGATAGAAGTTGAACTGGGTCGTTGGCCTGCGATAGCAGATACTATAACCTTGTCAAAAATAGACGAGGCATTGGAATGGTTTCCTTTCAGATATAATGAATAAGGTTAGTATGGTCGGGACCATAACTGCAAGGGATCCAATTCAATGACACTGAAAGAATTATTCAAATGATTAAATATTCTTGCAAGAAGCTTTCATGATAAGCTCCACATCGAGTCCATGGGCAAGAACACAAAGGTTCGGGGTCGACTCCTACTTCTTCAATGCATAACATTTCATTCGCTTCTTGTCTTCGAAGAAGTTGTAGAATTGAAAAGTATCTGGTAAAACACCAGAAGAGAATGTCTTGTGTAAACTTTCGGGTTCACACGGTTTAGGGAAGGTATATGTTCATCTTATAGGGCATCTTAGGAACATATAACGCTTTAGGAGTAAATTACACAAGCTCGAAAGCAGAGTATGGTTGGGAAGGCAGAGGATACAATTTACCAAATGCATTATGTATCATGGAAGAATTCACAAGGCAGTTAAATATGAAGGACACTGTCGATAAATAATCCGACGAAGGATCGGATGTCCATAGCGGAGCTGATGTGAGCATCGGCACACAACCAGATGAAGAAAGAACGCAAAGGCATCGGATTATAGGACATCTGAATAATTTGATGCTTAGATAACAGAGGAATTATGAATTCCAAAACGAAGGATCAGAAGCAGACGCTCTAATCGAGGATGGGTAGCTTGAATAGACCTAAGGGTACGATCGACGGCAATTAGATTGGTCGAGAACCAGCTCATGTTCAAAATGACGTCTGAGCCGGAAGATAATGTAAAAGGATCAACTGATGAATGCGTGCACTCGCACTCATGTTGAATCAATAAGATGAAAATGACGGTGTCAAAGGATACTAATGAATATTGCCAGTCGTATGGGAAGCATCCATAATGCAAGCAGACAAGTATTTGTAGAGCAATAAGCTGCTACGGATTTTCGGGTGATCGAATAGTATTTCAATGTATCTTGTGAATTATATGAACAAAAGGGGGAAGAACGGATACTCGGTAAGTGCAAGGAATTATCCGTAGGGGGTATTTATGAGGCAAGACTGCCAGGCAGTAAGCTCAAAGGATTTTCGGAACAACGAAGAGCAGTTCGGGGCATCTTGTAATAACAAGACCAAAGGGGATTGAATGTCAGAGTGGCAAGGGTATGTAGTTATCCATAAGGATATAACGGCGGTAAGGAATTTGCAAAGACGATGGACATAGGTGTCTCGGGAAAACATCGAATAGCATCTTCGAAATCTTCTGGTGAAGCAGTCGATCATCTGGAATGAAGGGGCTCTCCGGCAGGAAGTGGTATCGAGAACCTAGAGTTATAATTAGTAAAATCATTTAACCCGAATAGAAGAGAGATCAGAATCCCAGAGTATAGACGAGGAATAAAAGCTCCTAATACCACCCAATGGCGACGTGGGCCCGTAAGACACACAGCCAAGTTAGTAAAATAGTTTTCGGTTTCTAGACTCAACTTCGGCCAAGGAGTTGGAAAGGGGGATCCTACAGGTAGTCGGCTCTGATACCAACTTGTGATGCCCCTGATTCAATCGTACACTAATCATACACGCAAACATGTACGATCAAGATCAGGGACTCACGGGAAGATATCACAACACAATTCTAAGAAATAAATAAGTCATACAAGCATCATAATACAAGCCAGGGGCCTCGAGGGCTCGAATACAAGTGCTCGATCATAGACGAGTCAGCGGAAGCAACAATACCTGAGTACAGACATAAGTTAAACAAGTTGCCATAAGATGGCTAGCACAAACTGGGATACATATCGAAAGAGGCGCAGGCCTCCTGCCTGGGATCCTCCTAACTACTCCTGGTCGTCGTCGGCAGCCTGCACGTAGTAGTAGGCACCTCCAGAGTAGTAGGGGTCATCGTCGACGGTGGCGTCCGGGTCCTGAACTCCAGCATCTGGTTGTGACAACCAGAAAGAAAAGAAAGGGGGAAAAGGGGGAAGCAAAGCAACCGTGAGTACTCATCCAAAGTACTCGCAAGCAAGGAGCTACACTACATATGCATGGGTATATGTGTAAAGGGCCATATCAGTGGACTGAACTGCAGAAAGCCAGAATAAGAGGGGGGATATCTAATCCTGTCGAAGACTACGCTTCTGGCAGCCTCCATCTTGCAACATGTAGAAGAGAGTAGATGGTAAGTTCACCAAGTATCATTGCATAGCATAATCCTACCCGACGATCCTCTCCTCGTCACCCTGTGAGAGAGCGATCACCGGGTTGTATCTGGCACTTGAAAGGGTGTGTTTTATTAAGTATCCGGTTCTAGTTGTCATAAGGTCGAGGTACAACTCCGGGTCGTCCTTTTACCGAGGGACACGGCTATTCTAATAGATAAACTTCCCTGCAGGGGTGCACCACATTACCCAACACGCTCGATCCCTCTGGCTGGGCACACTTTCCTGGGTCATGTCCGGCCTCGGAAGATCAACACGTCGCAGCCCTACCTAGGCCTAACAGAGAGGTCAGCACGCCGGTCTAAATCCTATGCGCGCAGGGGTCTGGGCCCATCGCCCATTGCACACCTGCACGTTGCGTGGGTGGCCGGAGAGCAGACCTAGCAACCTCCATTACAAAGGAAGTTGCGTTACGCGGTCCAACCCGGCGTGCGCCGCTCAGTCGCTGACGTCTAGGAGGCTTCGGCTGATACCACGACGTCGAGTGCCCATATCTGTTCCCGCGTAGTTGGTTAGTGCGTATAGGCCAGTGGCCAGACTCAGATCAAATACCAAGATCTCGTTAAGCGTGTTATTATGAAGTAAACGCGAACGCCGACCAGGGCCAGGCCCACCTGTCTCCTAGGTGGTCTCAACCTGCCCTGTCGCTCCGCCACAAAGATCCACACAGAGGGCCGTCAGGACAAAGGTCCTTTCAGCCCCCAATCCGTGAATCACTCGCGGGTACTCTTCGAGCCGACCCGACTTTAGTCACCATCTGTATAGTATGTATATATGTATAGTATATACCCGTGATCACCTCCCGAGTGATCACGGCCCGATAGTATAGCAAGGCAGACTGACAAGAATGTAGGGCCAATGATGGTAAACTAGCATCCTATACTAAGTATTTAGGATTGCAGGTAAGGTATCAACAGATGTAGCAACAATGTCAGGCTATGCATCAGAATAGGATTAACGGAAAGCAGTAACATGCTACACTACTCTAATGCAAGCAGTATAGAGGAGAATAGGCGATATCTGGAGATCAAGGGGGGGGCTTGCCTGGTTGCTCTGGCAAGAAGGAGGGGTCGTCAACTCCGTAGACGATCGGGGCAGCAGCAGTGGCGTTAATCTCGAAGTCTAACGGATAGAAGAGGGGGGAAGGAACAGTAAATACAGAGCAAACAAAGTATCACAAAATACAACAAGGCAATACGCGGTGCCCGGGGTGATCTAACGCAGGGATAGGTGATACCGGCGAAGAGGGAACCCATCCGGGAAAGTATTCCCGGTGTCCGGCATTTTCGGGCAGAGGGACCGGAGGGGGACGAAACATTGAATACACGGTAATGATGCAACAGGGATGCATGACATGTCTGAACGCAGTGCTAGGGTGGTATACTGCCTATCTGAGTGCATTAGTTATTTTAGGAATTTATCTGGATTTATTTTATTAAAGTCAGGCACTATTCATTTATCGAAATCGGTCTAAAAGTTCAATGTTCTTATAGTTAGAGGCATCTGACGGGAATACGGAGGGCGTATTCGGGTTCGTATCGAAATTCTGAGCAAGTTTCATGTATAAAGTATTTTCATCGGAGTTACGTATTATTTAATATGATTTCTAAAGTTTTTATAAATTTCTGGAATTTAATTAATTTATTTAAATTAACATTATCCGAAACAGTGTTATGCTGACGTCAGCATGACATCAGCAGGCGTCCTAACACGTGGGTCCCACATGTCATAGACTGGTTAGGTTAATTAGGGTTAACTAATTAATTAACATTTAATTAAACTAATTAATTAAATTAGATTAATCTAAACAGGGTTTAATTAGTTTAACTAAATGATTAGGTTAATTAAACCAAATTAATTAGGTTAATTAATTCACTTAATTAATTAATTAATTAATTTTTATTTATTTATTTATTTTAAAACGTTCCAGGGCGGGCCCCACGTGCCATAGGCACAGGGGCCTTAGCGGGTTAGCGGGCAGGAGGAGGGCGCCGGGCGCCTGGGCGGTCGCGGGCGCTGGACCCGGGCGTGGGGCAGGTCCAGGCGGCAGCTGCGGCGGCCGGCGACGGCGCGCAGCGAGCAGCGGCGGCAGTCGCGCGCGATGGTAGTGGCTGCGGGAGCCCAGCGGTAGCAGTAGCCGCAGCCAGCGGCGGAGCCTTCAGCGAGTGGGCACGGGAGTGGGCGGCGAGGGAGCAGAGCTCCGGTGCGGCCGTGGAGGGCGGAGGCGGCCAGCGGGCGAGCGGCAAGGCGAGCAGGGCAGGCGAGCGGGAGCGAGGCCAGGGGAGGCACGGCGCGGGTGCAGCAGCGGGTTGCAGTGGGAGGCGGGCGCGCGCGGGGCCGGGTGGCGGCCGCGGGCAAGCGCGTGCACGAGCACGGCGACGGGTACGGGGTGAGTGGGGGGGAGGTCGGGCGCGCGGACGCGCGCGCTGGGTGGGGACAGCCGGCGAGCGGGGTCACGGCGGACGGCGCGGCAACGGCGAGGTCAGCGCAGGCGGCGACGACGGAGGAAGGGGAGACGGGGGGGTCCTCACGTGCGTCGCTGGGAAGGGGGGCGGCGAGGCGCGCGGGAGGTCCGGCGGGGGTCGGGGACGCCTCGAGCGACGGGCGTCGACGGTCGACGAGGTCTGGCGGCGGCATCGGGGTCGTTGCCTCCCCCGATCCAGATCGGGGAGGGAGCAAGGCGAGGGAGTGGGGCGAGAGTGAGGGTAGCGGGTTAGGTTGTTTGCGGGGGGCTTGGGGGGATAAAAGGGTGGATGGGTGGGCCGGCCTGGCTACCCAGTGGTTAGCTGGGCCAGGCCCAGCAAGGGGAGTCTCTCTGTTTTATTTTTTTGTTTGTTTAGTTTTTCTTTTCATTATTTATTTCTTTCTGTTTGCTCTTAGGTTCTTTTATTAAGATTCACCTAATATTTAAAATGATCCCTAAATTAGTAATACCATTTAACTCACCGCCCCAAAAGTTTTACCCCAGAATAAAATAGTTAAAGATTTTATAAAACACAAAAGGCATTTAATTATTTGTTTTTGCTACTGTTTTATTCATCTTATAGTATTTAAATATTTTATAAAGGTGTGGTTTTCCCACCATAATACCTATGCAATATTTGGTTCACTCCGAACATTTCAGTTTTAATATTTGAAAACTTTTATTGTTTGCTTGATTTTGAATTTGAATTTGAATCGGTTTCGAACTAACGCGAGATTAGCACCAGTAATCGAAGTGACGTGGCATCATTAGCAGAGGGTTACTGTAGCTTGATTACCGCGGCGTCACAATTCTCCTCCACTACAAGAAATCTCGTCCCGAGATTTAAGCGGGGAAGTGGGGGGAAAGTTCTGGTTACGAAATTTCTAACGGATCTTCCCGTTTTGGTTGCTCTTCGCGAAGAAGTTATCCATAGCGTTGATGTCTTCATTCCTATGCATCAATGCATCATGATGAAGTTGTCGCCTTCCTCTAGGATCTTCACCGTACTTACGAATAGGTAATGGGCAGCTCGGCAACGACAGAATGCTATAAGGCTAATAACCTGGGGGTTAACCCATGAATGAGCATATGAGTACCTCTCGGTTGGAACTCAGGAAATACATCGAGAGATAAAAGTAGGCATAAGAATCTTCACGTGGGTATGTAAACGTTCGATGCCTGAAATAGAGAATGAGAGGGCTCAGACAACGAGATTAAGTATTGCGGCTGAAACCAGAATATATCCTCTCTAGGAAGTGGCTCATGATCTACATACGAAGCCAAGTGAGGAATAACTTTGGCAACAGGGCGTACAAGAGATCAGGTTTCGATCCTGTGGAATTGTGGGTTATGGGCCCACCATGTCGGTTAAAAGTGAAGGAGCAGTGACAACTTGTATGGTCACCAAGCAGGGCAGGTCAGAGCATAGCCTGCCAGTTATATTGGCAACAACGTTGGTACCAAGGGCGGGACGAAGAGAACCATTTTCCTGCTCGTTGAACGAGGCGGACCAATAGGCAAATTTCTCGTCCATCGGTGGCTACCGAAATGTCATCAACAATAGGAACAGGGTCTTACTGGCAGAGTTGTAACCACGAGGGGTTTTGCATAAGCAGGAAAATATTACTGCTTAGATCATATAGATCACAAGAAAGGTTAAACAAAACAATGGAAAGGAAATAGTGTTTATCAGATTAAACAAAACAATGGAAAGGAAAATGTGTTTAAACACATATTTCAGGGGTATACCTTCCCAAGACAACCAGAGCATGATATCATGACAGGATATAAAGTAGAAAACTCTTTAGGTAAGGGAGAAAAATTTCATGACATTACCCATACAACGGTGTTTGGATAATTGATAAAGAAATTTTAGCATTGTGCTTCAAATGTTCTTATTGAAAATCGGAGTACCACAGACATGCTTCAAGATAGCATTGACATGGTCTTCAAGCAAAAGTCAACTTTGGATACACCAGGGACCCATCAGGAACAACTTATGGAATAAGTCTTACCATTTCCTCATGGAAGAATGGTTAACCTTGCTAAAAGGAAACTATATCAAATAGGTCCTCCGGTCAAGTGTGCTAGGCATGACATCATCTTACCAGTCATATAAAGACCAATGTTATAACTCTTGGAAATATGTTCCAACCATCATATCTGACCGAGGTTCAGATCTGATTAGTGTCGGGATACCTCAGACTAGGATGTCTGAGAAGAAAAAGGTGCGACCACATCGACTAGATGACATTGTAAGATTCTCGGGAAATGCACTATGGAAGCGAGCTCCGAAACAAGATTCATCATTAACACCAAGGAGGATGGGGAGGTGGCTGATGGACTCGCTATAACATCAGATGAATCAAAAGATGGGTTTCCACAATTATGTGAACAAGAAGATAACATTTGTCAGATCAAATGATATGATGATGTATGCTCGAGAAAACATACACCATTAATCATCGGTTGAAAGGTGCATCCAAAATATGACCATAGGCAGCATGATCAATGTTAAATGGCGATTCAATAACCAACAGTCTAAGAACAACTGTCGGTCGTTAACATTTAAAGCAATAGGGTTGCCAGAGGTACAGAATCCAAGCAGACACCGCTTTTAGATGGTATCCCGGTTAGAATCAACACGGGGACCAAGAAAGAAGGTGGGTGAGAAGTATCACTATGCCAAGAATTTTCAAAGAGGTGAAGCAATCCCCACAACATACTCGGCATAAAGGACAGTAATACTTCAAGTAGAATATAATGCAAACAGGATAGCAAGTTGCATCCATAACACGGACAGCTCGCGAGAAAAGAAGTTCAGGTGTGTCGATGATAACAAAAAGCATCAAGGGCAAAGGGTATTTCTCAACATGAACACAGTTGACATCTTGAAAGAAGTCAAATGTTGAGTGATCCGACACATTTGCCGGGAGGTTTCAAGAGGACGCAATCAAACAGCGACGGCGTCAAGCAGGGAATGACGACGTGAAAGTCATAGGAACACAAGTAAGATGCAAGCTCAGAATCAAAGTTGCCTTTCAAAACAAGAACAATGATGTTGAAAGCTCGACGTAATGTCGTGCTCGCACTCTGAAAGATTTGTGCACCGAGGAAGGTCGAGGTAGCACAATCAAAGATAGCAAGATAAGGGTGTAGCCGACGGTCTAGACGACATGACTGAGTTTAAATTTTCCAGTAACAATACTAGGGGTATTTGAATTTTAGAGCGGATTTGATTTACTAAACGGTGTCGTCCTTTGACGGCAACCTAGAACCTAAGTGAGTACGACCAGGAAAGTTATTACTTCAACAAGTTAGTAGATGCCGTGCAAAGGCATGATATCCTCGAGATACCACGGGGTAAACTCGAAGGTAGAAACATGATAGAAGTTGAACTGGGTCGTGTGGCCTGCTATGCAGATACTATAACCTTGTCAAAAATAGACGAGCATTGGAATGGTTTCCTTTCAGATATAATAATAAGGTTAGTATGGTCGGGACCATAACTGCAAGGGATCCAATTCAATGACACTGAAAGAATTATTCAATGATTAATATTCTTGCAAGAAGCTTTCATGATAAGCTCCACATCGAGTCCATGGGCAAGAACACAAAGGTTCGGGGTCGACTCCTACTTCTTCAATGCATAACATTTCATTCGCTTCTTGTCTTCGAAGAAGTTTTAGAATTGAAAAGTATCTGGTAAAACACCAGAAGAGAATGTGTCTGTGTAAACTTTCGGGTTCACACGTTTTAGGGAAGGTATAGTTCATCTTATAGGGCATCTTAGGAACATATAACGCTTAGGAGTAATACACAAGCTCGAAAGCAGAGTAGGGTTGGGAAGGCAGAGGATACAATTTACCAAATGCATTATGTATCATGGAAGAATTCACAAGGCAGTTAAATATGAAGGACACTGTCGATAAATAATCGACGAAGGATCGGATGTCCATAGCGGAGCTGATGTGAGCATCGGCACACAACCAGATGAAGAAGAACCAAAGGCATCGATTATAGGACATCTGAATAATTTGATGCTTAGATAACAGAGGAATTATGAATTCCAAAACGAAGGATCAGAAGCAGACGCTCTAATCGAGGATGGGTAGCTTGAATAGACCTAAGGGTACGATCGACGGCAATTAGATTGGTCGAGAACCAGCTCATGTTCAAAATGACGTCTGAGCCGGAAGATAATGTAAAAGGATCAACTGATGAATGCGTGCCACTCGCACTCATGTTGAATCAATAAGAGAAATGACGGTGTCAAAGGATACTAATGAATATTGCCAGTCGTATGGGAAGCATCCATAATGCAAGCAGACAAGTATTTGTAGAGCAATAAGCTGCTACGGATTTTCGGGTGATCGAATAGTATTCAATGTATCTTGTGAATTATATGAACAAAAGGGGAAGAACGGATACTCGGTAGTGCAAGGAATTATCCGTAGGGGGTATTTATGAGGCAAGACTGCCAGGCAGTAAGCTCAAAGGATTTTCGGAACAACGAAGAGCAGTTCGGGGCATCTTGTAATAACAAGACCAAAGGGGATTGAATGTCAGAGTGGCAAGGGTATGTGTTATCCATAAGGATATAACGGCGGTAAGGAATTTGCAAAGACGATGGACATAGGTGTCTCGGAAAACATCGAATAGCATCTTCGAAATCTTCTGGTGAAGCAGTCGATCATCTGGAATGAAGGGGCTCTCCGGCAGGAAGTGGTATCGAGAACCAGAGTTATAATTAGTAAAATCATTTAACCCAATAGAAGAGAGATCAGAATCCCAGAGTATAGACGAGGAATAAAAGCTCCTAATACCACCCAATGGCGACGTGGGCCCGTAAGACACACAGCCAAGTTAGTAAAATATTTTTCGGTCTAGACTCACTACTCGTCGGCCAAGGATTTGGAAAGGGGATCCTACAGGTATTCGGCTCTGATACCAACTTGTGATGCCCCTGATTCAATCGTACACTAATCATACACGCAAACATGTACGATCAAGATCAGGGACTCACGGGAAGATATCACAACACAATTCTAGAAATAAATAAGTCATACAAGCATCATAATACAAGCCAGGGGCCTCGAGGGCTCGAATACAAGTGCTCGATCATAGACGAGTCAGCGGAGCAACAATACCTGAGTACAGACATAAGTTAAACAAGTTGCCATAAGATGGCTAGCACAAACTGGGATACATATCGAAAGAGGCGCAGGCCTCCTGCCTGGGATCCTCCTAACTACTCCTGGTCGTCGTCGGCAGCCTGCACGTAGTAGTAGGCACCTCCAGAGTAGTAGGGGTCATCGTCGACGGTGGCGTCCGGGTCCTGAACTCCAGCATCTGGTTGTGACAACCAGAAAGAAAGAAGGGGGAAAAGGGGGAAGCAAAGCAACCGTGAGTACTCATCCAAAGTACTCGCAAGCAAGGAGCTACTACATATGCATGGGTATATGTGTAAAGGGCCATATCAGTGGACTGAACTGCAGAAAGCCAAATAAGAGGGGGGATATCTAATCCTGTCGAAGACTACGCTTCTGGCAGCCTCCATCTTGCAACATAGAAGAGAGTAGATGGTAAGTTCACCAAGTATCATTGCATAGCATAATCCTACCCGACATCCTCTCCTCGTCACCCTGTGAGAGAGCGATCACCGGTTGTATCTGGCACTTGAAAGGGTGTGTTTTATTAAGTATCCGTTCTAGTTGTCATAAGGTCGAGGTACAACTCCGGGTCGTCCTTTTACCGAGGACACGGCTATTCTAATAGATAAACTTCCTGCAGGGGTGCACCACATTACCCAACACGCTCGATCCCTCTGGCTGGGCACACTTTCCTGGGTCATGTCCGGCCTCGGAAGATCAACACGTCGCAGCCCTACCTAGGCCTAACAGAGAGGTCAGCACGCCGGTCTAAATCCTATGCGCGCAGGGGTCTGGGCCCATCGCCCTTGCACATGCACCTGCACGTTGCGTGGGTGGCCGGAGAGCAGACCTAGCAACCTCCATTACAAAGGAAGTTGCGTTACCGGTCCAACCCGGCGTGCGCCGCTCAGTCGCTGACGTCTAGGAGGCTTCGCGGATACCACGACGTCGAGTGCCCATATCTGTTCCCGCGTAGTTGGTTAGTGCGTATAGGCCAGTGGCCAGACTCAGATCAAATACCAAGATCTCGTTAAGCGTGTTATTATGAAGTAAACGCGAACGCCGACCAGGGCCAGCCCCACCTGTCTCCTAGGTGGTCTCAACCTGCCCTGTCGCTCCGCCACAAAGATCCACAAGAGGGCCGTCAGGACAAAGGTCCTTTCACCCCCAATCCGTGAATCACCTCGGGTACTCTTCGGCCGACCCGACTTTAGTCACCATCTGTATAGTATGTATATATGTATAGTATATACCCGTGATCCCCCTCCCGAGTGATCACGGCCCGATAGTATAGCAAGGCAACTGACAGAAATGTAGGGCCAATGATGGTAAACTAGCATCCTATACTAAGTATTTAGGATTGCAGGTAAGGTATCAACAGATTAGCAACAATGTCAGGCTATGCATCAGAATAGGATTAACGGAAAGCAGTAACATGTACTACCTACTCTAATGCAAGCAGTATAGAGGAGAATAGGCGATATCTGGAGATCAAGGGGGGGGCTTGCCTGGTTGCTCTGGCAAGAAGGAGGGGTCGTCAACTCCGTAGACGATCGGGGCAGCAGCAGTGGCGTTAATCTCGAAGTCTAACGGATAGAAGAGGGGGGAAGGAACAGTAATACAGAGCAAACAAAGTATCACAAAATACAACAAGGCAATACGCGGTGCCCGGGTGATCTAACGCAGGGATAGGTGATACCGGCGAAGAGGGAACCCATCCGGGAAAGTATCCGGTGTCCGGCATTTTGGGCAGAGGGACCAGGGGGACGAAACTGAATACACGGTAATGATGCAACAGGGATGCATACATGTCTGAACGCAGTGCTAGGGTGGTATACTGCCTATCTGAGTGCATTAGTTATTTTAGGAATTTATCTGGATTTATTTTATTAAATGTCAGGCACTATTCATTTATCGAAATCGGTCTAAAAGTTCAATGTTCTTATAGTTAGAGGCATCTGACGGGAATACGGAGGGCGTATTCGGGTTCGTATCGAAATTCTGAGCAAGTTTCATGTATAAAGTATTTTCATCGGAGTTACGTATTATTTAATATGATTTCTAAAGTTTTTATAAATTTCTGGAATTTAATTAATTTATTTAAATTAACATTATCCGAAACAGTGTTATGCTGACTCAGCATGACATCAGCAGGCGTCCTAACACGTGGGTCCCACATGTCATAGACTGGTTAGTTATTAGGGTTAACTAATTAATTAACATTTAATTAAACTAATTAATTAAATTAGATTAATCTAAACAGGGTTTAATTAGTTTAACTAATGATTAGGTTAATTAAACCAAATTAATTAGGTTAATAATTCACTTATTAATTAATTAATTAATTTTTATTTATTTATTTATTTTATTTCAATCCGGGCGGGCCCCACTTGCCATAGGCACAGGGGCCTTAGCGGTTACGGCAGGAGAGGGCGCCGGGCGCCTGCGGTCGCGGGGCGCTGGACCCGGGCGTGGGGCAGGTCCAGGCGGCAGCTGCGGCGGCCGGCGACGGCGCGCCAGCAGCGGGCGGCATCGCGCGCGATGGTAGTGGCTGCGGGAGCCCAGCGTTAGCAGTAGCCGCAGCCCCGGCGGAGCCTTCAGCGGTGGGCACGGGAGTGGGCGGCGAGGGAGCAGAGCTCCGGTGCGGCCGTGGAGGGCGGAGGGCCAGCGGGCGAGCGGCAAGGAGCGAGCAGGCAGGCGAGCGGGAGCGAGGCCAGGGGAGGCACGGCGCGGGTGCAGCAGCGGGTTGCAGTGGGAGGCGGCGCCGCGGGGCCGGGTGGCGGCCGCGGGCAGCGCGTGCACGAGCACGGCGACGGGTACGGGGTGAGTGGGGGGAGGTCGGGCGCGGGACGCGCGCGCTGGGTGGGGACAGCGGCGAGCGGGTCACGGCGACGGCGCGCAACGGCGAGGTCAGCGCAGGCGGCGACGACGGAGGAAGGGGGAGAGGGGGGGGTCCTCACGTGCGTCGCTGGGAGGGGGGGCGGCGAGGCGGCGGGAGGTCCGGCGAGGAGGGGTCGGGGACGGCCTCAGCGACGGAGTCGACGGTCGACGAGGTCGGGGCGGCGGCATCGGGGTCGTTGCCCTCCCCGATCCAGATCGGGGGAGGGAGCAGAGGCGAGGGAGAGTGGGGCGAGAGTGAGGGGGTAGCGGGTTAGGGTTTGCGGGGGCGTGGGGGGATAAGGGGGGATGGGGTGGGCCGGCCTGGCTAGCCCAGTGGTTAGCTGGGCCGAGGCCCAACAAGGGGGGTCTCTCTGTTTTTATTTTTTTGTTTGTTTTAGTTTTTCTTTCATTTATTTTATTTCTTTTCTGTTTTCTCTTAGTTTCTTTTTATTATAGATTCACCTAATATTTAAAATGATCCCTAAATTAGTAATACCATTTAACTCACCGCCCCAAAAAGTTTTACCCCAGAATAAAATAGTTAAAGATTTTATAAAACACAAAAGGCATTTAATTATTTGTTTTTGCTACTGTTTTATTCATCTTATAGTATTTAAATATTTTATAAAGGTGTGGCTTCTCCACCATAATTACCTATGCAATATTTGGTTCACTCCGAACATTTCAGTTTTAATATTTGAAAACTTTTATTGTTTGCTTGATTTTGAATTTGAATTTGAATCGGTTTCGAACTAACGCGAGATTAGCAACAGTAATCGAAGTGACGTGGCATCATTAGCAGAGGGTTACTATAGCTTGATTACCCGGGCGTCACACACCATCAGTCATCAAATATCTAGGGACTCCAAACCTTGGAAAAATAACTTCTTTAAGCATCTTAATAGAGGTGTTATGATCAGCACTACTAGTTGGAATAGCTTCTACCCACTTAGTAACGTAATCAACAGCAACTAAAATATGTGTATACCCATTAGAGGAAGGAAAATGTCCCATATAATCAAAGCCCCAAACATCGAATGGTTCAATAACAAGTGAATAATTCATAGGAATTTCCTGACGTCTACTAATATTATCAATTCTTTGATATTCATCACAAGACAAGACAAACTTACGAGCATCCTTGAAGATAGTAGGCCAATAAAAATCGGATTGTAATACCTTGTGTGCAGTTCTATCTCCAGCGTGGTGTCCTCCGTAAGACTCAGAGTGGCACTTGCGTAGGGTTTGTTCCTGTTCATGCTTAGGTACACAACGTCTAATAACACCATCTACTCCTTTATAAAGGTGTGGGTCATCCCAAACGTAATGTCTTAAATCATAGAAAACCTTTTTCTTTTGCTAGTATGTGAAACTAGGTGGTATAAATTTAGCAACAATGTAATTAGCATAATCAGCATACCATGGAGTATTACGAGAAGCATTTATGACAGCTAATTGTTCATCAGGAAAGCTATCATCAATAGGCAGTGGGTCATCAAGAACATTTTCTAACCTAGACAAGTTGTCTGCAATGGAGTTCTCAGCTCCCTTTCTATCAATAATATGCATATCAAATTCTTGTAGCAGAAGAACCCATCTAATAAGTCTAGGGTTAGCATCTTTCTTTTCCATAAGATATTTAATAGCAGCATGATCAGTGTTAACAGTTACCTTGGAATCAACAATATAAGATGTGAACTTATCACAAGCAAAGACAACTGCTAGAAATTCTTTTTCAGTAGTAGCATAATTTCTCTGGGCATTGTCTAGAGTTTCACTAGCATAATGAATAACATTCAATTTCTTATCAACTCTTTGCCCTAGAACAGCACCAACAGCATAATCACTAGCATCACACATGATTTCAAAGGGTAAATTCCAATCAGGCGGTTGAACAATAGGTGCTGAAATCAAGGCTTTCTTAAGTATTTCAAATGATTCTACACAATCATCATAAAAAACAAAAGGAACATCTTTTTGCAAGAGATTGGTGAGAGGCCTAGAAATTTTAGAGAAGTCTTTAATAAACCTCCTATAGAAACCAGCATGACCATGGAAACTTCTTATACCTTTGATATCTTTAGGACATGGCATCTTTTCAATAGCATCTACTTTAGCTTTATCAACTTCAATACCTCTTTCAGAAATTTTATGCCCCAAGACAATACCTTCATTAGCCATAAAGTGGCACTTCTCCCAATTCAAGACAAGATTAGTTTCTTCGCATCTCTGCAAAACTCGATCAAGGTTGCTTAAGCAATCATCAAAAGAAGTTCCGTAAACAGAGAAATCATCCATGAAAACCTCAACAATCTTTTCACAAAAATCAGAGAATATAGCAGTCATACATCTTGGAAAGGTAGCAGGTGCATTGCATAAACCAAAAGGCATACGTCTATAAGCAAAGGTACCGAAAGGGCAAGTAAAAGTTGTCTTTTCCTGATCATCTTTTGACACAGGTATTTGAGAAAAACCGGAATAACCATCTAGAAAGCAAAAAAGTGTATGTTTGGATAGTCTTTCTAGCATTTGATCAATAAAAGGTAGAGGGTAATGATCTTTTCTAGTAGCTTTATTTAATTTGCGAAAATCAATTACCATTCTATAACCTGTAACAATTCTTTGTGGAATCAATTCATTCTTATCATTTGGATTGACAGTAATACCTCCCTTCTTAGGGACACAATGAACGGGACTTACCCATCTACTATCAGCAATAGGATAAATTATACCTGCCTCCAGAAGCTTTAGTATTTCATTTCTTACCACTTCTTTCATCTTAGGATTTAATCATCACTGATGATCAACAACTGGTTTAGCATCATGCTCCAAATTAATTTTGTGCTGACATAGAGTGGGACTAATGCCCTTAAGATCATCAAGAGTATATCCAATAGCGGCACTGTGCTTCTTTAGAGTTTTCAATAATTTCTTTTCTTCATGCTCTGAAAGGTTAGCACTAATAATAACAGGATATATCTTCTTTTCATCAAGATAAGCATATTTCAAAGTATCAGGTAATTGTTTAAGCTCAAACACGGGATCTCCCTTGGGTGGAGGAGGATCCCCAAGGATTTCAACAGGCAAGTTGTGTTTCAAAACAGGCCCTTGATTAAAGAATATTTCATCTATTTCCCTTCTTTCATTCATAAACATATCATTTTCATGGTCTAGCAAATATTGTTCTAAGGGATCAGTAGGAGGCACGGCAATAGAAGCAAGACCAATAATCTCATCCTTACTAGGCAATTCTTTATCATGGGGTTGTCTATGGAATTTAGAGAAATTAAAATCATGAGACATATCCCCTAAACCAACAGTAACAATATCTTTCTCACAGTCTATCTTAGCATTAACGGTATTCAAGAAAGGTCTACCAAATATAATGGGACAAAAGTCATCTTGTGGGGAAGCAAGAACAAGAAAATCAGTAGGGTATTTTATTTTCCCACACAAGACTTCAACATCTCTAACAATCCCAATTGGTGATATATTATCTCTATTGGCAAGCTTAATAGTAACATCAATATCCTCTATGTCAGCAGGTGCAATATCATTCATAATTTCTTGGTATAAGGTATAAGGAATTGCACTCACACTAGCACCCACATCACATAAGCCATGATAACAATGATCTCCTATTTTAACAAAAAGAACAGGCATGCCAACAACAGGTCTATGTTTATCTTTAATATCGGGTATAGCAATTCTAGCAGCTTCATCAAAGAAATAAATAACATGCCCATCAATATTATCAACCAAGAGATCTTTAACCATAGCAATGCTAGGTTCAACTTTAATTTGTTCAGGGGGTGTAGGTGTTCTAGTATAACTCTTACGAACCATAGTTGAAGCTTTAGCATGATCCTTTATTCTAACAGGAAAAGGTGGTTTCTCAATATAAGCAGTAGGAACAATAGGATCAACATTATAAGTAATAGTTTCTTCTTCAACTTTAATAGGTTCAACTGCTTTAGCTTCAATGGGAGGATGATATTTAAACCACTTCTCCTTAGGGAGATCAACATGAGTAGCAAATGATTCACAGAAAGAAGCTACTATCTCAGAGTCAAGTCCATATTTAGTGCTAAAATCACGAAAAGCATCGGTGTCCATAAAAGATTTAACACAATCAAACTTAAGGTTTATACCTGACTCATTACCTTTGTCGAGTTCCCAATCTTCAGAGTTGCGTTTAATTCTTTCCAATAAATCCCATTTGAATTCAATATCCTTCTTCATAAAAGAACCAGTACAAGAAGTATCGAGCATGGATCGATCATTATGAGAAAGCCGAGCATAAATTTTTTGAATAATAATTTATCTTGAGAGCTCATGACTGGGGCATGAATATAACATTGACTTAAGCCTCCCCCAAGCTTGAGCGATACTTTCTCCTTCACGAGGCCAAAAATTATAAATATAATTCCGATCACGATGAACCAGATGCATAGGATAAAACTTCTGATGAAATTCCAATTTCAATCGGTTGTTGTTCCATGATCCAATATCATCACATAGCCTATACCATGTCAATGCCTTCTCCTTCAAAGATAAAGGGAAGACCTTCTTCTTGACTTCATCCTCGGGCAAACCTGCAAGCTTAAATAATCCACAAACTTCATCCACATAGATTAGATGCATATCAGGATGTAGTGTTCCATCTCCTGTATAAGGATTAGCTAGCAGTTTCTCTATCATACCCGAAGGAATTTCATAATAAATATTTTCAGTAGGTGCAGTAGGTTGAGGGGCAACTCTTTGCTCTTCCGGTCGGGGTGAAGATACCCCGAACAAACCCCTCAAAGGATTATTTTCCATAGTGACAAGTGATAGTAAATTTCAGCACTCTATATAAATATTTCCTTACCAAATTCCACTTACCAAAGGCGCTTCACTCCCCGGCAACGGCGCCAGAAAAGAGTCTTGATGACCCACAAGTATAGGGGTTCTATCATAGTCCTTTCGATAAGTAAGAGTGTCGAACCCAACGAGGAGCAGAAGGAAATGACAAGCGATTTTCAGCAAGGTATTCTCTGCAAGCACTGAAATTATCGGTAATAGATAGTTGTATGATAAGATAATTCATAATGAGTAACAAGTAACAAAAGTAACTAAGGTGCAGCAAGGTAGCCCAATCCTTTTTGTAGCAAAGGACAAGCCTGGACGGACTCTTATATAAAGCAAAGCGCTCCCGAGGACACATGGGAATTGTTGTCAAGTTAGTTTTCATCATGCTCATATCATTCACGTTCATTACTTTGATAATTTGATATGTGGGTGGACCGGTGCTTGGGTGCTGCCCTTCCTTGGACAAGCCTCCCACTTATGATTAACCCCTCTCGCAAGCATCCGCAACTATGAAAGAAGAATTAAGATAAATCTAACCATAGCATGAAACATATGGATCCAAATCAGCCCCTTACGAAGCAACGCATAAACTAGGGTTTAAGCTTCTGTCACTCTAGCAACCCATCATATACTTATTACTTCCCAATGCCTTCCCCTAGGCCCAAATCATGGTGAAGTGCCATGTAGTCGACGTTCACATAACACCACTAGAGGAAAGACAACATGCATCCCATCAAAATATCGAACGAATACCAAATTCACATGATTACTTCTAACAAGACTTCTCCAATGTCCTCAGGAACAAACGTAACTACTCACAAAGCATATTCATGTTCATAATCAGAGGAGTATTAATTATCATTAAGGATCTGAACATATGATCTTCCACCGAATAAACCAACTAGCATCAACTACAAGGAGTAATCAACACTACTAGCAACCCACAGGTACCAATCTGAGGTTTTGAGACAAAGATCGGATATGAGAGATGAAATAGGGTTTGAGAGGAGATGGTGCTGGTGAAGATGTTGATGGAGATTGACCCCCTCTCAATGAGAGGATCGTTGGTGATGACGATGGCTTCGATTTCCCCCTCCCGGAGGGAAGTTTCCCCGGCAGAACAGCTCCACCGGAGCCCTAGATTGGTTCTGCCCAAGTTCCGCCTCGAGACGGCGGCGCTTCGTCCCGAAAGCTTCCTCCTTATTTTTTCCAGGTCAAAACACACCATATAGCAGAAGATGGGCATCGGGGCCTGCCAGGTGGCCCACAAGCCAGGGGGCGCGCCCAGGGGGGTAGGGCGCGCCCTCCACCCTTGTGGATGGCTGGTGGCCCCCCTCTGGTGCTTTCTTCACCCAATATTTTTTATTAATTCCAAAATGACTCTCCGTGAAGTTTCAGGACTTTTGGAGTTGTGCAGAATAGGTCTCTAATATTTGCTCCTTTTCCAGCCCAGAATTCCAGCTGCCGGCATTCTCCCTCTTCATGTAAACCTTGTAAAATAAAAGAGAAAAGGCATAAGTATTGTGCCATAATGTGTAATAACAGCCCATAATGAAATAAATATCAACATAAAGGCATGATGCAAAATGGACGTATCAGTGATGATCCAGGCAGGGACTCGGAAGCGGCACACCAATCCTTTCAAGAACTTGATAGCTGACTAAGCAGTTACCTTTCTCACGGGCTCCACCTCTGGCCACTTTGTGAACTTGTCAATAGCGACGAACAAGAACTCAAAGCCCCCGGTAGCACGGGGGAAGGGGCCCAAGATATCGAGCCCCCAGACCGAGAAGGGCCATGATAAATGGATCGTCTGAAGAGCTTGGGCAGGCTGATGAATATTCTTGGAATGGAACTGGTAGGCCTCACATTTGGTGACGAGCTCAACTGCATCTTGGAGGGCTGTGGGCCAATAGAAACCTTGCCAGAAGGATTTTCCAACCAAAGCCCTTGATCCAATGTGTGAGCCGCACATACCTTTGTGTACCTCTGCTAACAGTTCCTTTCCTTCCTCCCGGCAAATGCACTTCAATTTCACATCGTTGGGCCTCCTTCTATATAGTATGTCGCCGACAAACTGATACATACTGGCCCTCCGGGCTACTCTTTCAGCTTCTTCTTGCTCTTCGGGGAGTTCTCCAGTTTGGAGGAAATGCACTATGTGCCTCGCCCAAGTTGGGGCCAGGTGTAACACCCCAAAAATTCAACCATGATTTTATTAAGTAAAATATGGCCAGAAATAAAATTTTGAAAATTTATTAAGTCCTTTATTATTTTCAAAGTATTTTCTATTTCTGTTTTCCAAAATTCTTCCATCCATATAGAAATTTTTGGAAATAATATTATGGGCTCTAGTGGTTTTCTTTCAATCATTTCATTTATATTATAATAATAGTAGGAATTATTTTCATAATAAAATTCACCTCTAAATAATTCTTTTAATAGCTTTTTCAATACTTTAAATGCCTCTGTTGCACTACAACCATTTCAAATAATTCTTTCAAAACTCCATAAAAAATATGAGAGGTCATATGATGCCCATATGTCACTTTGGTGCAAAAACCTAACTATGTCTTTTGAAATTTTTTAGTAAACCATCCTCTTTTCAATTCTGTCCATTTCTTGAGTTTGAACTACAACCCAATTTTCTGTTGCCTCAAAAATTCTAAAGTTTTTTCCACTTACTGTCCTTCCAACCAAACCCTTAAGTCCAAAATTTTAGCTCCATTGGAATCCTTTTAGCTCACCAAATAATGCCCTCCAGTTTCAGTCCAGAAATGGTTTTCTCAAAAACTTGCACTATCAAGATTTTTATTTTTCCAAACTAACCTTGCTATACTAGCTTGCACCTAAAGAGACCCCAACCTGGTAATTTTGGTGGCCAGAGTAGTCCCCTAGGTGGCCTTGGCATTTTGTCAAACACCTAGAGTGCATGGCAGAATTTGGCAAAGTTTTTATCATGCACTGCACACCTGCTTCCCTTGCCATTTCAACATGTCCACCAGTCTTGCCATCTAAAGGACCCCCACCCTGCTAAGTCTCCCTTGCAACCAACTCTTCTAGATGCCATTGGCATTTCGACGAGCAGCCTGTGTGCGTGTACTGGGCGCGAGCAGAGCGCCCGAACTGCAGCTGCCGGCACCCGAGCCCTGCCGACCCCATTGCTACCTTCCCCTGCTCCCACCTCCCTCAGTTAAGCGTCGCAGGTTCCCCGCACCACGCCCACACCTCTCCCCTTGGCCGCTAGCGCCGCCCTCCACCGACCAGAGCCACCGCCCGCGGTCGCTGACTCGGGTACGGCCCCGTCCAAGGTGCTCGGCATCAATCAGAGACCACCAACGCATTGCGCACTTAAGTTCCAACCACTTGAGCTCATCCGATGCTCGCTGACCTCGCCACCGACCTGGATCGCCATTAATGGCCGTCGTTGCAGTCTGCTGTGGACGGCGCCGTCCGGGCCACCTGGCGCTCCCCTGAGCCCTCCAGCTCACCTGGAGATAAGCTGCAAGACCACCGACCACCTCACCTACCCAACGGCCTCGCCCCCGTCCTGCTCCGCCAATAATGGCGCCTCCATTACGGTTGGAACGATCTCAGTCGAACCGACCTCGCCGGACTATAAAAAGCCACCCCGGGCTTGTCCCTTTGAAGGGCATGACTCCACCTACCTCTAGCTGCCTCCCTAGACAGCTGCCTGACCCGTAGAGGGTCGTCTTCTCGAATTCCGGCAACGGTAGTCGTTGCTCTGTCTTGGATGATTCCGAGCTGACCAAGCCTCCCCCTCCCAGATTTCTTTCACCAACAGAATCACCAAACCATGGCGCTTCAATTCCCCACCTCAATTTTGCACATAATCAACCATGGCGGGAACCCCTCTTTTGGCCGGAGCCGCCATCCGCTGGGAACCTCACCGCCGGCGATGCAGAGCTCGAGGTTGAGAGTGCCGGACCCCGTCGAGATCTCCAGGACCCCCTGATGCCAACCATGCCCTCAAATACCCGTGGGGAGCCGCCGTTCTCCGGCAATCACCGCCGGCGAGGATCCCTATTCTGTCGAGGAGGGAGGCGGTGTGAGGCTGACAGGTCAAACCTGAATGGTGGGCCCGCGGGACCCACCGTCAGTGGCTGAGGGCCACGCCGAGTTGGCCGCTCCTCTGGGCTCGGCCCAGTAGCGCTGTATTGCTGGGCCTCGTACAGTGCACACCTCTGTCAGCGGGAATTTCCCTGTCCCTTTTCTTTTATCCAGATACTTAAATAATTTCCATAGCAGTCATTTTACACTCAAATCTGATGATTCAAATTTCTAAATACTCCTAAAATCATGCTCTTATATTCCAGCCTAGGTGAACATTTTCCTTATGCTTAGTTTCTGTTGGATCAATTAAATAGTCCATTCCTTTATTCTTTCCAACTTAGAAATTCTCTTAGTAATTCATAATAACTCCAAATAAATTGATTCTTTTTCTGTTATTCCTTAATTTTCATCTTGTTTATTTTAGTATTTATTTCAAAAATATTTGAAACACTTTTTAGTACTGTTTTAGAATTATGTGGTAATTTAAATATTTTTGAAAATAGGAAATGGAGGGAAGATAAAGTTTTCAAACTTTTTGAGTGCTACCAACACCTCTGCATGCTCAAGGCAAGCATCTTGAACACTTGATATGGTGAATTGCATAGTTGTTTGTTTGCAAGAATAAATGCATCATGAATATGTTGAATCCAAATAAAACTGGCATATGGCTATTTTTGCATGCATGATCCCCTGACAATATTTTGTCTCTGTTTAAGTATGAATTATGTGTGAGCATGGTTATTTTCACATGTCACATATGCCATGTTGGTCCTGACTAATCTGTAGGAAAGAACCAGTCACGAGAAAAGTGACCGTGTGACTGAAAATCTCGTGGTGACGAGAATGATCAGTGATGGCATGTTGGGACATGCTAGGTGGTGACCCTGTTGGGTACTACCAAGGAGATATATTATGTTAACCACTGCAGGAAAACTTAAACCTCCTGAGTCGACCATAGATCGAGTCTTGTTCCGGTAACCCCCATAATTGATTCGTGCTGCCACTTGTCCCTGCCACAGGTGGGGTATGGTTCAGTAAGTTGTTAACCCCTTTCCGTGCACACATCACATAGAGGGCCACGATGAGGGTTTCCATGGCCATGGACTAAATCCTGTCATCGGGTCAGGGGGCATGGGTGTTTCCGGTTGTGTCCGAGAGGGGGGCACCACTTGGAATCTGCGTGTATTAATAGTGATCCCATGCAGGACGTTGGTCTCTCCGTCTTAGAGTTTTTCTTGAATGATGCTTTGGGTGATTCCTGGCATCCGGAAAGTTAATCTGGTGTGTGCTGGTTAGGTGTGTTTTCAACCCAAAGACCGTAATGGGAATTAGTCAATGTCACGGTACTGACTAAAGAAATCCTTTACTTGTGGGTAAAGAGTACACCCACTGCAGAGTTTAAACCTATTCGAATAGCCGTGTCCGCGGTTAAGGGCTACAGTCTGGGTTGGTCAAGTCGGTCTTAGTGTCGGTCTTCGGAGGAAAATAATTAAATTGAGCCTGAATTATTTTGTAGGATAATTGTTGTCACCCTGATGCTACCATGAATATTTTTTTGCATGTTAAATATTATTATGATTATGCATATTATTGAGGACTAACCCGTTTCTCTTATTTTGAATTTCCTGAGTGTCTCAGGGGCTGGCTAGACTACCCCGGGCACTCAACTTTATTTTCAAGACCTCTCGTGGCATCTCTCGAGTTAACAGGCGGTTTAACCTGCCACTACTCTTGTGGACACCCGATTGGCATTTCTCTTCAAGTCCGACCGTGGCGTCACTTGACACCCGACTGGCATTTCTTTTCAAGTCCGACTGTGGCGTCACTTGACACCCGACTGGCATTTCTTTTATTTTTTATTTTTTTCTGAATGTCACTTGGGCTGGCTAGACTACCCGTGGCATTCATTTGTGATATTTCTGACAAGTTTGATCATGACTAACATGCTATATTTACTTCCGTATCATTTTGCTATTGTCATGTCATGATTTAGATTTGTGTCAGCATCAGCATTTTAGCATGATCCAACATGAGCATATGCATATAGTTTGGTTCAACATGATCATATATTTTTATCTACTGAATTCGGTATATCTTTTGTTCATGATGTTTGCGAGTACATTCAAACATACTCACAGGCTTGTCCCTGGCTATTTACTTGGCCAGGTCAGGAGTTCTACGAGGAGTACCACAGCGACGTCCGTGCGGAGCCTAGGATGGCAGCCATGCGGGATAGGAATTATCCGGGTCAGCTGTTCTTGTGGGAATGGAGCCCCATCGACGTTGGAGAACCACGAGTCATTTCCGTCATCCACCACCAGAATCACTGTTGTATCATTAGACCCTTATGGTCTTGTATCCAATTCTTGTAATGGCTTGGTAATCTGTAACAAGGACGTGTCCACCAGTAACGGTAATCCTGGGCTGGTGATGACACGAGGGGTTAATTTTTGGGATACCGTGTCCCGGCCCCGACACCAGGGGCTCAGCAACGAGAACCAGCGGCACCTCCTCATTCGCAGGAGTGCACTTCTCGACCGTAGGGACCGGTGGTCTGGCGGGATGGTGCAGCTCGCTGATCAAAGGGGAGTTGTTCTCGCCATGCTCTCTGACGGGAGCCTCGGGAGGCTCTGCCTGGTGAGGCTTGCCGGAGTCCAGTTTCCTCTTCTTTCTGGCCATTGTTGCCGGGGATACGGAGGGTTGAGTCAGATGGAGAACAAAAGTCCCTGGTTCCACAGGGAGTTTTTGCGCAGCGCACTTCGACAGATGATCAGCGATGCTGTTTTCCGCACGGGGTACATGCTCTGTTTGCAATCCGTCAAAGCGCTCCTCCAACTTTCTCACTTCCTCAACGTATGCCTCCATCAATGGACTTTGGTAATCCTTGTTGACTTGTCTCACCACAAGTTGTGAATCTCCATGGATGATCAGCTTCTTGATTCCCAGTTCTGTTGCAATCCTGAGCCCGGCAAGGAGCCCTTCATACTCTGCAGTATTGTTGGTAGCCTTCTCCTGGGGAAACTGCATCTGGACGATGTACTTAAAATGCTCCCCAGTGGGAGCGACAAGAAGCACGCCAGCCCTTGCACCTTGTAGGCAGAAGGCACCATCAAAATGCATGATCCATTCTTGGGGCGCTTCCTTGCCGGGATTGACTGTCTCCAATACCTCTTCATCAGGAGTTGGTGTCCACTCTGCGATGAATTCTGCTAGTGCTCTGCTCTGAATGGTTGACGTGCTTTCAAACTTCAAACCAAAGCTGGATAACTCCAAAGCCCATTCCACAATCCTGCCGGTGGCCTCAGGGTTTCGGAGTATGCGTTGCAGGGGGAAACGGGTGACAACTATGATCTCGTGGGCTAGAAAGTAGTGGCGCAGTTTCCTTGAGGCCATGATGAGGCCAAAAATCAGCTTTTGCATGCTAGAGTACCTCGATCTAGCCCCCTATAATAGGGAGCTGACGAAGCACACCAGGCGCTGCACCACTTTCTTCTTTGTCGTGACCAGAGAACTGCTTCCGCTGCCCTGCCTTTCTTCACTCTGGACTGACTCTGGCCTTGTCGGGATAGGTCCATTTTCTTCCCCAGAGGGGATAGTGGTTGTGGTTGCCGCGTCATCCACTTCCCGCTGCGCCACCAGTGCTGCGCTGACCACTTGATTGGTTGCCGCTAAGTATAGCAGCAACGGCTCTTGTGGTTTGGGAGCGACCAAGGTGGGCACAGAGGAAAGATAGGTCTTCAAATCTTGCAGCGCAGCGTCTGCCTCCGGGGTCCACTCCGTAGGTCCTGCCTTCTTCAAGATTTTGAAGAACGGCAAGGAGCATTCGACAGACTTGGAAATGAACCTGCTCAGTGCAGCCACGCATCTTGTCAAACGCCTCACGTCCTTGACTGTCTTGGGTGCTTGAATCTGCTCGATAGCCTTGATCTTGTCGGGGTTGGCCTCTATCCCTCGATGAGACACAAAGAAGCCAAGTAGCTTACCGGAGGGGACACCAAACACACACTTCTCCGGGTTCAGCTTCAAGTTGATCTTACGCAGATTGGCAAAGGTTTCTTCCAAATCCTGGATGAGGGTTGATCTGTCCTTAGTCTTGACCACAATTCATCCATGTAAGCTTCAATGTTTCTGTGTAGCTGGGACTCAAAGACAATCTGTACTGCTCTTGCAAAGGTGGATCCGGCACTCTTTAGCCCGAAGGGCATCCGTACAAAGCAGTACATGCCACACGGGGTTATGAACGCGGTTTTCTCCTCGTCTTCCTTAGACATGAAGATCTGGTGGTATCCGGAGTAGGCATCAGAAAGGAAAGCAGGTCACACCCGGAAGTGGAATCCACAATCCGGTCGATGCGCGGCAAGGGGAATGGGTCCTTCGGGCATGCCTTCTTCAGATCCGTAAAATCTATGCAAAGCCTCCATTTCCCATTCGCCTTACGCACCACCACTGGATTTGCCAACCATGTGGGATGCAACACTCCCCTGACCAAACTAGCTGCTTCAAGCTTCTTGATCTCCTCGGCAATAAACTATTGCCGCTCCAAAGCTTGCTTCCGGACCTTTTGCTTGACGGGCCGGGCATGTGGGCAGACAGCACGGTGGTGCTCGATTACCTCCCTGGGAACACCGGGGATGTCAGATGGTTGCCAAGCAAACACATCGACATTCGCCCGCAGGAAGGCAACGAGCGCGCTTTCCTATTTGTCATCGAGGGTGGCACTGATAGTGAAGGTACCATCAGCGCTAGACAGCCCTGCTGGGACCTTCTTCACAGCAGGCGCAGGAGCTTTGGATCTCTTGCTATTGGAACTCTCCGGCAAGTCATCGATAGGCGCAGCACACTCCGGAGAGGCACGCTTCCCGAATTCCTTGCTAGCATCCTTGCTAGCTCTCTTCATTTTCTTACTTTCGTTGGCGGGAACACTAGCTTCCGCGGCTTCCGCCGCGACTGCTTCCCGGTACATCTTGCCCACGCATATGACTGCGTCTTTCTGATCTGACGGAATGGAAATGACTCCTATCGGCCTTGGCATCTTCAAGGTGTTGTAGGCATAGTGGGATGTCGCCATGAACTTGGCCAGAGCTGGGCGACCAAGGATTCCGTTGTACGGCAAGGGGAGGTCAACCACGTCAAACACGATCTTCTCAGTCCGGTAGTTTAACTCCCCCCCGAACATCACCGGCAGCGTGATCTTTCCTTTAGGACGACTCCTACCGGGGTTGATTCCTTGGAACGTGCCGGTAACCTTGAGCTCCTCGTCTGCTATCTGAAGTTTGTTGATGACCTTTGGAGATATTAGATTCAACCTGGCCCCGCCGTCAACCAACATCTTTGTGACTTTGAGGTTGCGTATTGTTGGCGAGACCAACAACGGCAAGCACCCTACCGCAGTGGTGCGGTCAGGGTGATCCTCTTCGTCAAAGATGATGGGCGTGCGGGACCACTTGAGCGGCTTCTGAGAATTTGCTGCTGGATCCATGGCATTGATTTCACGTGCCCACTGTTTAAGTTGGCGGTGAGAGGAGTGTAGAGATGCACCCCCGTCAACGCACAAGGCGTCAGTGGCTTTCTAGAATTCCTGCTCGCTGGTTTCCCCTTCATCTCCCTCATCGGTCTCATCATTGCAATCCTTCTTCTCACGGTCTCTGGCAGGTTTCCCATGATTCTGAGGAGCCTTGTCGGGGCGGCTTACTCCGCCGCCACGGCCCTTTCCGCTAGCACCATCCTGATTTTTCTCCTTATGACGCTTCTCGTACTCAGCCCTCTGCTTCTTGACGAGCCGCTCAACCTAATGGCACTCCTGAAGGTCGTGTCCCTTGGTCCTATGGATCTTGCAATATGGCCCCTCACCTTTCTCGGCTTTCTCGGCAGCCGCAGCTGCCCGGCAGTCAGTGCACGAGGCAACCTCCTTGCCGGGTGCTTCGGCCTTGGCCTTCTTGCCGGTACTAGGTGTGCTTGATCCTTCGACGACCATCACAACTTTCTCCTTGCGCTTCTTATTGCGTTTCTTATTCTTCTTCTGGCTGGTGGCGTCGTCGTCATCGTTTGAATCGATGTCGACGCCATCCTCTTCGCCGGGAAGTCGCCTTCCCTCCTCTATGCGAGCACACTTGTCCACCAGTGTGTATAACTCATTCACAGTCCTAGGCAGCCACATGTTCATTTTGGAACGTATCCTGAGGTTGCGCACGTTGGACTGGAATGCAGCTATCATGGCTGCCGGGTGGATATCTGGGATGTTCCTGTGCACTCGACTGAACCTTTCCATGTACTTCCGCAGGGTCTCCCCTTCCTTCTATGAGAGGAGCTGCAGATCGCTGGGCCGCCCTGGTTCTTGATGGCCGCCCATAAAGGCGCCAACAAATTCATGGCACAGGTCAGCCCAAGTTGAAATGGAGTTCTCCGGCAGGTGCATCAGCCAAGACCTCACATTTG
The DNA here is from genome assembly GCA_011799875.1 of Thinopyrum elongatum. Taxonomy (NCBI): domain Eukaryota; kingdom Viridiplantae; phylum Streptophyta; class Magnoliopsida; order Poales; family Poaceae; genus Thinopyrum; species Thinopyrum elongatum. The sequence continues at coordinate 87,828,437 of CM022300.1, forward strand.
GCTTGAGTGCCAAAGGTAAGTAGTTGGCGAACACCTTCTTGTCTCTTCCCCCGGCAACCTGAACAGTGATGGTGTAGATGCTCAGGAACTCTGCTGGGTTCAATCTCCCATCGTACTTCTCTAGTATCTCTGGCTTGAATGTGCGGGAAGATGGCCAACGGACTTCCCGCAGCTCACGACTAAAGGCGGGGCACCCAACCTCGAAAGGTAGGCACCCACCCTCACCGGGCGCAGGCTCATTGATGTCGGGTCCGTTGCGCCTATTAGACTGGCGGTGGGTGTCGCGACGTCGCTCGACGGTGACGCGCGCACCTCCCCCTCGCCTGTCTTCCTGGGCTTGCCGCTGGTCCTGACGCGCTCAAGGATCGGACGAAGCCATCGAGACGTCATCGGGTTCTTGATCGCGTGGCTCTGGTCGTGGCCCCTACGCAGGCTACCACGGAAAGGACTGCACCGTGGGGGTGGCCCCCTTGGCATGGCCAGCCACGCGGGCCGTTGTCGTCGCCTGGGGAGGCTGTGGTGGGCTAGCTCACTGTGATCCTCCCGCCTCGGTGAAACCAATCAGGCTTTGAATGGTGGCCCTCCACTCATCCATCTGATCGCCTACCGGCGGAAATCTCAACAGCAGCTGGGCCCGCGCCATAGCCTCCGAAGTGGTGCTTGGCTTGGATGATGATGCAGACCGTTGCGTCGCATGGCTCCTTACGGTGCCAGTAGTAGATGCGCCGTGTTCTCATCGTCGGGAGCCCGTGGCCACAGTGGCGTAGTGACGAGGTGGAGGCGCTTGAGGGCCAGCGGCTCCATTTGGCGCATTGACTGGGTCGGCTTGCTCCGGGAGTGGCGCACGCCCTGTGGCCGCACCCGTAGCGGGAGCGGCCGGAGACTTGCGATTCGCCCCAGAGCGAGAGCCACCGCTGCGGCTGTGCCTTTCGGCCGGGCAGAGAGGTGCAGACAAAATGATTTCTCCACTCGTACCTTGTGGAGCGTGGTCGCTGGTGTGCTGTTGGTGTTGTACATCCCCGGTGCCTCCTGTTCTCATTTCTGCCGCAGGGGAGGTGGTGACAAAGCCGCCTGCGCTGGCCACGTCCACCGCAGCGTCCATGTCTCCGTGCGTCCTCGTAGCCCCCGCGGCGTCGGCGGCCGCGTGCGACGGGGCCTTCGAAGTGGATGGGTGGGCTGCAGCACCGGGCGTCTTCTTGGGCACCATGAACGATGGAGCCGTCGATGAAGATGACGCGCGGCGTACGCTTCTCAGTTTAGCGCAAGCTCTACCCCCTACCTGGCGCGCCAAAGATGTCGTGGGAAACCACGGCCACCTATGGGGCCATCAGCCCCTTTTGGTTCGGCAGGGGACTGAGCACATTGCACAAAGAGCGGAGGACCGTAGCGCAGCATGGCAGATATCACACGGGCAGTTTTACCCAGGTTCGGGCCGCCGGGAGGCGTAAAACCCTACTCTTGCTTAGGTGGATTGATGGTGGATTGTGGTGGAAACGCAGCGCTCTTGCCCGGCAGGGTTGCCTCGGGGCGAGAGCAGCTACGCGCGTATGAGTGTACAAGGTTCCGAACCCTTTCTCTGGTTGCCATGGCCCTCCTTTTATAGATCAAGGGGTTACCACAGTGGCAAATCAGTCATTGTGTACTGATTAGATAGCAAACAGTGCTTATCATACCTAACTCTGCAGGCAGAGCAGGGCGCACTAAATGCGTCGCTTAGTGCCACATCGTAGCCTGCCCGGCAAGCCTTGCCAGGCTGCTTGGCCACCTTCTCGCCTATCTGCCTAACACGTCTCTAGATGGGTGTCATTTGGAGGTGGTTTCCTCTAGAAATGGTTGCCATGTGTCGAATAATAGCCACTTAGTCACTTGGGGGCTTGACACCGCACCGATCGATGACTTGCGTCGCTTTGAGCTAGAGCGGTGAAGCCTTGGTGGGCTGGTTTGCTTTCGTAGTGCCCGGCAGGCCTGCCGGGACGGTCTTGAGGCTTGTCTTCGGGGCCACCTCGCCCTCGCCAGGCTCACCTGCCCGGCAAGGGAGGTTTCTCCTTAGTAGTGTCTTGCTTATTTAGCTTGTCTTGGTCTTCTTGCTCTGCCCTCTGATTCCTCAAAGAGCTATCTCTCCTTGCTTGGTTTAGACTTGGATGTTGCAACCTTGCTCTTTTAGGCATGTGCACGGTCTGGGCAACAGACCCAGGGTTTATTGCACCGATAGTCCTGTCAACTCGTAGAACGAGGAGAAGCTTGCTACGCCCTCTCCCCCGCCCACGGGTGCGGTGGCTCGCAGAGTCGCAAGACGAGGAGAAGCTTGCTTACTACGCCTACGCCCGCTCCCTCGCCCACGCGCGCGGTGGCTCGCAGGACAAGGAGAAAAATTTACTACTCCCTCTGTTAGACATATACTCCCCTACCTTGGTTAGAAAGATTATCATATTTTTTGAAATTTATGTCTTTTAGTAGTAGGACTAGCATAGTGGTAGTACATAGGAGTAGTACTACAGCAATTTCCTTGGAGTCCGTGGTGCAACAAGCTACCCTAGGCTATGTTACTACTCCCTCCTTTCCGGTTTATGACTCAATTTCAAAATCTCTCCAACCAAGGTATACGGTGAGTGGTGGAATTAATTTCGTAGTTTGCACAAGTACTTATTTAGTACGCTCGTTTTCCTCAAAAAGTTATGTTTACCGATGCATTAATTACAACGAATGCATGCATGACCACTAAATTTCCATGAACTTCTACATGCATTGGCGAGTTTTCTCTTGATACTACTTGCATCGGGTGATTTAATGCACCTCAAAATCCAAACATGTGATGGTAAGTACTAGTAGAATTGAGACTTATAAAATGGAAATACGATTTTTTTTAGATGAGCCCTATAAACCGGAAAGGAGGGAGTAGTAAGTAGTACTACCTCCATAGTGGGTACGTAGTACTCCGTAAAATCAGATTTTCCCAAAACTAAGTCGCTCAACCTTTATTTACTTGTTTCCCTTCCTGCCTCGTTGCCTCGAACAGACTATGCCAAACTCCCCTTCCTGCCGCGCGGGCAAAGACCCGCCCTCGCCTTTTTTATCCGGGTTTGTATCGATGGATCGCGCGAAGCAGCAAAAACCAAGCCGTGTCTTGTACTCCTCCGTCGTACTAAAAGAATGGAGACGCTCGCTTTCGTGAATTCCGTACTTCCTCTCGCCGACATGTGGGACATATAGCAACCGGGTCGACGTGTCATGCACCAAATAACAATGCAGAACAGCAGGGGGACGCACCCCAGTCGTAGCGCCCCAGTAGTAGTAATGAGCAATGAGACGTCAAATCACAATGCCGCACCTTTCCCCCAGACGGACGAAGCAACCATTATTTCACACTTCACTGAATCCGCTTCGCCATCATCTCCTTCAAGAAAACCACGTATTGCTTCTGCCATTGTTCTGCCTCAAGAGGGACGCGCATCGCCTTGGTACATCATGACACGTGGGACTGCATGACAGGCCATGCTCCCCCGCCCACCGCTCGGTAAAATCACCTCATTTTTACTACTTCCTCTGTCTCGTTTCACAGGGCATGCACGTCATTCTAGGTTGAGAATTTAACTAGCTATATATGTATTATATGTGATGAAAAATATATGTTTAGAAACTACATCTGCTTAAGAATCCAATGATATACTTTTTGCGACATATAACTCATATTTAGTTAGTCAAATGGATGACCTAGAACTACGTGCATGCCCTATAAACTGAGATGGAGGGAGTAGTATCTTTTTAGATCAATATAGTCAGGATTCACCAAGGAGCAAAACCAAGTGGTAGGCTGCTCCTGTCGTGTTGGTGTAGCAACTTAGCAGGGTCAGTCCGCACACGAAATGGCGACACACTTACAGGACCCCTTTGGCCGACATGTGGCGCATCCACCGTCTTGTTCCACGTGCGATGCACCAAATTATAGTTCGGAGCAGTAGTTGGACTTGGAGGCACCGAGGCACCCCGGTCGTAGCGCAATAGTAGTAGTAAATGAGCGATGAGGGGTCAAATCCCAAAGCCCCACCTTTCCCGCATTAAGCTGGACGGCCGAAGCAACCATCATTTCACTCTAGGGCGCAAGAGCATAAAGAAAAAAGAAAACCAATGATGCGTGCGGCAGCTACCTAGGGCACCCTAGGGTAGGAGCCTCCACTACAAATCCGCTTCTCCCTCGTCCTCTTGAAGAAAACCGATGATGCGTGCGGCGGGTAGGGTTTGTAGGAGTACTACGGCGTGCGGGGCCACGCCGTAGTAAACGGGAGAGGGATTGAGTTCGAGTCGACGCCTTAATACGGGTGGGCCTCTTGGTTTTACGGGAATGAGGCAGCATTTTGGGTTCGGGGACCAGTGGAGATATACGTACAAAAAATTGTGGACGTAGGTTCGACTGAAAGGCAATGACGCATGGGCCCTGCATTTTGATATACCCACGGCTGCGTGAAATTTGCTACTCAAAATAATGCATAAAAGTTCCTCCAAAAACATCTATAACTAATGGGAAGTGAATGTATGCTTAAAATGAAAATGTAATACAAAGAGAAAAAATGAATTGCAGTTAAAAGAATGACATTTCTAACAAAAATGTGAATGTGAACTACATATGTGTGCACGTGACCAACACATACATTGTTAATACAAAATCTAATGCAAGAAATAACTTATGAGTAACATGCACGAATTGATGATGTGGTGCTTGCATGCGTAGAGTACAAAAACAATGTGATTTATGACTTGCATGCATGATGTATTCATGTGCCATAGTTGCATGTCCAGGAAAAAAGCTACTAGTGGGTTGTACTAGCTATTTAGGAATAGAAGATGTATATATGGAAGTTGTAGGGAAAGAGATGACATGTATCTCAATTCCTATGAGTAGGGATTGGAAAAGAGATGTTATTTGGTTCACATCATAGGAACTTTTCTATTGAATCTAGAGATGACATGTATCTCAATTCCTATGAGGAGGGATTAGAAAAGAGATGTCATTTGGTTCACATCATCGGAACTTTTCTATTGAATCTAGAGATGACATGTATCTCAATTCCTATGAGGAGGGATTAGAAAAGAGATGTCATTTGGTTCACATCATAGGAACTTTTCTATTGAATATACGCTAATGTTTATTTTCCTTTGAAATTGTGGGAGTATAGGAATCCATTCATATGAACCAAGTGGCTCTAAAGCTGTAAAAATGATATCATGTTTATTTTCCTTTGAAGTGTGGAGTATATGAATCTATTCCTAAGAACCAATTGGCTCTAAAGGAAAAAATCCTATAAAAATCATATCGTATAGAGTTCTTATGATATTCCTCCACACCAAAGGATGGTTGAAATTGCTGCAGGTGATACGACGGTCTTTTTTTGTACACTCCTCCCCCATCTTTATAGTTACCTCTCGAAGATGAATGAAATGATATATACTGGGTATTCTATATGTGCATTTTGGTATACAAAAACTCGGTAAAAGTTTTCGAGGTTCGAGTTTTCAATAAAGCTATATGCACTACATTTTGGAACGGAGGGAGGAGCATACGGCAGTTGCTAACACTCACGTGGAAGATTTGTGTGTCGGAGGAGTGGCTGTTCTGTTAAATGCCATGGCAAAACTGACACTGTCGGATGCCGATCTACCGGTTCTTACGGCGTTCGTCAGGAAACGGCTTGTGGCGAACATTTGTCAGATATGATTTACGGACACATGCATTGCATTGATACATGCCCGGTGCCCCCTCTCTCTCACGCACACACGCACCCTCACGAGTCACAACTCTCCCGAGTCCTCTCGCACCCACCGTCTATCTGTAGGTAGACGTCACACACATATGTGCTCTTCACACCCTACAATCAGAACTTCTAAAAAATAAAAGACGTCGCGCACCTTTTATTTTAACTCACACGTCACACACTTATACTATTACTCTTGTGGCAAACGTTCTTTGGGCGTAGTATATTGTACTCTCACAAAGAGAAGCGGTGCATGCACGCACTAGTTCTCTCACACCCACTTGCGGGTACACGTAGGAGCGCATTTTTTTTGAAGCTAGGAGCGCATTTGTTTAAAAAGAGGCATCCCAATTGACATTTTGACTAGTCTAGTTTTCAACTTGATGGAGGGCCGGGGACCGCACGTGAATGATATAGTACATAGTGCGTCCTGGACGCGGTGATTTGATAGTGCGACCTGGAAGCGGTGGCACGTTATTGATCGAGTTTTATTTTTACTTGAACTTTAAATGAAAATAGAGGTTCACGCGTATTCAATTTAATAACGGCTGCTACAACAAAATCACTCCACTATATATATAAGCAGGAGCCTCGGCGCTTGCTTTACTAGGGTTCCTCTCTTTCACTCTCTCATGCTCTCCTGATCTAAGCAAGACATAGGTGGCCACACTCTCTCTCTGCTCACGGCTGGTCACAAATCCGGCCGGACCACCTCGGCCGGGGCAGGGGTGTAAGTTCATGCGGTCGTCGTCGGCGAGGGAGGAGACCAACGGCTGCCCGCGCGTCCCGATCAGCGGCCGTGTCGTTCTCTCCGAGACAGGGCTGGCTCGAGAGGGCCTCTGACCCCTTCTTCGTCCCTGCGATATTGCGGCCAAGATGCAGCCTCCCGACGCCGTCTTTGCCACATCCCGACGACCCTCGGGTATATATTCCTTCGAAACCTGCCTTGCTCTACTGCCCGAGCTCCCCACATAGCTGCGTGTGGATCTTTTTCTACTTCCGTCGGCTATTCCAAAGCCACCTGGACTTTTACTATTATTAGAGGTAAAGCTAGTTCATACAGTCGAATCTAAGAGTTGGTTCAAATAGGGAAGAAAGTGGGAAAGTTGTAGCATGAATCTAGGACTTGGTTCTAAGAGGGAACGGGGGAAAGTAGTAGATACTGGCTACCCAACCGGTCTCTTGGTTGAAAAGGCAAAGAAAGCGTGGTGGATGGCAAAGGGTGGGGGGAGGTGGACCTGTCTCTTGGTCGAAAAAGGAAAGAAAGTGAGGGGTGTTGGGGGACAACGCAAATGAGAACGAGCAGGTCTAGATTTCCTGTGCTCAAATAGGAAAATGTTGCCGAGGAGATAAAAAATGGGACAAATGCAGACATGCTGCCTGAGTGTTTGCCGCTCTCGGCAACCACATCTGCCTCACCACTTTATGCCCCTGCTGTCCCTACGCCCATATCGCTACCATTAATGTAAAATCACATGAAGCATTAAGCAATGCCACCTAATGTCACTATTAAGTAATGGTCTAGTGCCATCGATAAATTGAAGCTATGCCACCACCATTTTATGAAGTGCTTCCGTCTTGCTTTATTTCCCATGAATTGTGTTTTTGCAGTTACACTTAAATCTCACACCGCTAACATTGCTTCATCCCAGTGGAACTGCACAAATTTGATTGCACATTTACTGACCATGTGCTACTCTCATGACAGTAATACTAATGCTATTGTTCTGCATGTTAATCTAGTGGCAGTGTTGATGTGATGTGATGCTACTTCTTACTTAAGGGCACTTTCATACTATCAATGTAGTGCCAATTATAACACAATAGATGCTGCTGTTAATCATATGCCACTGCAAATAACTGTCACTGTTTAAATAACCTTATTTCATATTTGCGCAAATAGGGATGTCTGTCTCCATATCGTTTCTATCTGCGCAATCAAAAGTACATACCTCAGTTTTAGTAGAACTGCACAAAATGAGATGGCTATTCCTAGCTACCGTCGTCTAACCACCCGTATTCCAGGTATTCCTACATTGGTAGTAACTAGGTAGAGTGACCAACGCAATCTAAAAGAAGCTGATTCGTACGTTTTACTTCCTGATTGCAGTGCAGGGACGAGCAAAAACAACTGCATCCTAGTCGGGAATGCACTTTCTCCCAGTTCATCCATGGACAGAGGACTAGCTGGCACAGCTGCACGGAGGTTTTTGGGACAGGTGCGCAGACAAGAGGCATTGTGGTCTGCTTATTTCTGCAAATAGCGGTGCTTAAATTTAGTGGAACTGCACAAGAAGTTCAGATGGTCAGTACACTACATGGTTCAGTTCAGCATTCCAACTGAGAACACAATTATAATTGGTTATTCTGGAATGAGAGAACCTAACCCTGGATGGTGGCAACAAGAAAAACCAGAGTGAACTCCAAGAAATTAAAGCCTGCCTAGGGAGGCCCTTTGCTCAGAGAAGCCTTGCTTGATTTTTCCTGATTTGTAAACCTTCTCACAACTTTGTCTTTTGCTGTGAACTAGCAAGATGCCCGTGTGTTGCGCGGAACATCAAGATGCATTTGTATGAGTAGTTTATCTTGTGAGAGAAAAGGATGAACGAGGGAAGGCCTTATTTGCAAATGTGGAGAGGGGTGTGGGTATCTTTTTGCAAAATTGCCATAGTTTCCATCCTATCCGTCAGATATAAATCGGACGGCCTATATTGCAGGATGGCAGGCACACCATCATCACCAACTTTGTTTTTATAAGAGTAGAGACTAGTAAATGTTTGTTATGTTCTATGAATCATTGAGATGTATAAAATTGCTTAACTTATGCTTTTCAAGTATTTTATGAAGCCAAGTTTAATGTGAATGTTCCACATGAACGCTGGACTAGCGTGTGAACATTTGGAATTTACATTGTGGCCTCAGTTAACTGCATGAACCACTGTAACAAGATACGTAATTGCTTATATGTAAGACAACAGATTATTGATTGTTAGCTGGTCGATAGCCGACTTTTCTAGTGTTGAAGCGAGCTGAGCCAATGTGCCGTGTTTTGCACAACTGCTTACAAGTGGGGTAGCACCAACAGTGTTTACAAGTACTTAACCAGCCTTACGTACCCTATGTATATGTCGGCGCACAGTTGTCGAACAAGTACTCTATTTCATCAAAAACACACTGCTCGTATGATAAACCGTGACAACTCATGTCTTACAATGCCATATTACATGAAAAAACTCGGCAACAATTAGGATGGTTCTCACATGATTCACGGGCACACAAACGTAGCAGTAGTTCCCATAGACAGATTCAAACAGAGTACTAGCCCCAGAGGGCTCGATAATAGGCAAGGTTCGGATAATTATACACAATCCAAACTACTTTTAAACACTAGCTGGGGCAACTATTTCATGCCTCGATCTAACTTGGGATGGACACAAGACGGACCTTGCCATGAACATCATCGAGGATGTCTGGCAGCAGCTCAATCCTGTGAACCTTCCTGAAGATAACCTTGTGGCCTTGCCACTCATAAACTTGTTTGTGGAGGCATGCCACGTCATCTTCCTGCGTAAGCTTGACAAGAACAGTATGCCTCACAAACGAAGGAGTAGCTTTGAACTTCTTGTGCTTCAGTACACCCTGGACAACACGCCTGACAACAGTGAGGCTGGAATACATCTCGACATTGGTATAAATGCAAATGGCTTCCACGATCCAACAGCCTAAGAACTTTGTTTTCCCAGTGCGTATATTCAGGTCATTCGCCTCATAGCGAGTGACATGTACAACCACACAATCCTTGTCTGCATCAGGGCTCTAATTGAAACAGAAACAAATTATGAATTACTTTCCAATATAAGAAACACAAGTTATATAAACCACTATGTAGAGTCAAAAGTATGCATGACAGGGAAGGTAGCATGGCATCGAAGCTAATAAAATTTTGCATTATTTATCACCACATACTTAGATGAAAAACCACAATCAAGATCAGCAAAGAAGAAAATCACCTTGGGCAGCTCAGTGGGGGGGGGGGACACATCCTCGAAGGGGGAAAACTGCTCCTGCAGGGCCACGGGGGCTGTAACCTCAAATGGTGCATTGACCATCTCAGTAGTGGCCGTGAGTATATCTGGGGTCGGCTCGGTGGCTGCCTCCATCTTCTTGGAGCTCTCTGTCTCGTGGGGATCAGCCTCCCGCGTCTGCTCCAACATCGGCAGATCTTTGCCTGGTTCTCCTTCGTCCATCATGAAACTGACGAATACTAGGAGACAACTGAAAGGAAAACACAATCGCAATGACAATGAAACAAAAAAGAGAGTGAGGATCGGTTACTGCTTTGCAAAAGTTCTTTTTTTCTGAAAGAAAATATACCAACATCACAGATCCGCTTACCTTCCCTTCGTTGGGAGAGAAGAACAATTGCAGATGCGAGTGTTGGCTTTCTTGAAGACGGTGAGGGAGAAGGGGATTCAGCGAAGAGTGAAATGATGGTTGCTTCGTCCGTCAAACTTACACTGCGGGGAGGTTGGGTTTTGTGATATGACAGCTCGTTACTGCCGCGCTACGATCGGGGTGACTCTCCGCCTGCATACCGCCTTCTAATTTGGTGGATGGCATTTGGGCCCGCGCGCTGCATGGCCCGCATGTCGGTGAACCAAAGTAAAACGGCATTCAGTAGAGGGAGACGTTTCGATGACCTCGGAGGAGACAGAAGCGGTAGTGTATCCACAGTACTAGTAGTAATTGTTTTTCTGGGTAGCTGTAGAGTGTCTCCACTATACTAGTAGTAATTGTTTCTCTGGGCCCAAGACAAAACAGCCCATCCACCCTAGTAAATAATAAAATCAATTCAAAAGCCCATATATTTACTTAATAAGAGGCGCTACCCAGCACACTGCCCCCTAAAAAAACCTGGGTACTCTTCTTCCTCCTCACTTCCACCCACCTCACGTCAGGTCGCTCCACTCGTACCCCCAAATTCCTCACCTCTCTCCTACAGAAAACACCAGCTCCCCTTCTTCTTCACTCGCACTACAACTAGGCTCGTCATTCGTTACTCTGCTCAAATCCGTGAGCTCGATGCGATGCCCTCGAGGAAAATGGAGTCGGCTGACACCAGCGCCAAGAAGATGAGGCTCCCGCTAGTGGCGACGCCTGTTGTAGATCCCGCACCCGGCAGCACGGGGAGAAGCGGCGAGCCCGCCCCCACCAGATCCTAGGAACACATAGAATCTCGGGTGGACCGCATTAGCGATCTCCCGAATGCCATCCTTGGGGAGGTCATCTCGCTTCTCCCCACCAAGGATTGCTGCCGCACCCAAGTCCTTTCAACTCGGTGGCGCCCTCTATGGCGCGCCGCGCCCCTTAATCTCGACTGTCATTAGCTATCTCTCTTTAATGATTTTGAACTCCCCAGAGCCATCATCTCCTCCCACCAGGGCTCCATTCAAAGCCTCTGCATCCCGTCATGCTACTTGAGCAAGCATAGCATGCCCTGCACAGTGGACGCCTGGCTGAAATCCCCTGAATTCACAGAACTACAGCTGCTTGAGTTCTACTATTCCCCAGGAAATCACCTACCAGATACCGAACGCCATGTACTTGTGCCCTCAGCACCGATGTCCATCTCGCGGTTTTCCTCCTCTCTCCACACTGCCACCTTTGCGCTGTGCTACCTACCAGACAATCTGGTACTAAACCTTCGACTCCCATTTCTCAAAAAACTTTCACTTGTGCGGGTTCGTATATCGGAGGCCTCATTGCACAGCATCATCCACTCCAGTTGCCCTGCCCTTGAGTGCTTGGTGCTTGTTTTCACAGTTAGAATCGGTTGTCTCCAAATAAAGTCGCCTAACCTTGTAAGAATTGGAATTTCTTTTGACGGAAGGCAGCTCATCATTGAAGATGCCCCTTCACTTCAAACGTTGATCCTTGATTCTAGTTATTCACCGTCGCAAATAACTGTCGTCTCTACGCCTAAACTGGAGACCTTGGGTGTAATACATGATCTCTGTGCTCATTTCAAGATGGTGTTTGGCTCCACAGTTCTTCAGGTACTGTATATTATCATCTACACTTGTAATCATAAGCTGCATTTTAAATTTCTGCGCATAAGTTCTATATCATCTTGGAGTACACATTTTGTACAAATATTATGTTCTATGCTCAATAAAGAGTTTCTCCATGGATAGCCTATCAATGGTGCTGGATTCTGTCAAGATCTTATATATCCAAATGAATAGTTTTGATTTGAACAAGATTATTGGCTTGCTGATATGCTTTCCATGTCTGGAGAATTTGTATATAAAGGTGATAATTTCACGCACATTGGAAGCCCGCATATAGTGTACTAGAATTAACCGTTCAGCTGTTGCTCTTTCGATACTCTTTTTTTAGACCTTAACTGTTTTCAATCTTTATGTCTATTTAGGCAACAGGACGGGGTAAGAAAATTATAACCAATCGGTGGATTCGTAAGCACCGGGATTTTCTCACTTCTCATGACATTTGATTGAAGACAATAACACTGGAACGATATGTAGCCAACCATGCAAACACTAGATTTGTCACATTCTTCCTGCTGAATGCGAGGTTACTATTGTCCATCAGGCTTAAGTTTATCAGCAACATGGTTTTGACGGATGGGTATGTCAAAGAGCAAAAAAAGGAGTTTCAGGTGGACAAAAGGGCTTCTGAACGTGCCAGGCTTCTATTTACAACATCTTGTGGTCATAATCTAGTAAATTTTACAACCCAGGATGTTCATTCTATGGACCTGACCGACCCATTTGACTGTGACTGCCAAAAATAGTGCTGGAGTTAGATGTTCTTGCCCTTTTCAATCTGGGTTTTGTCTAAACCTGATGAACAATTAACCCTCGTGCTTTTGTACAGTTTGTAAGCTGGAGTTAGCTGTTGTTGCCCTTTTCAACTCGGTTGTGACTATCATATTTTCTTTGAAACAAGGCAAATGGCTTGCCATTTGTTTAATTAAGAGTGAAATATTGTAACAAATCCCAACCAAGGGAAATAACATCACTCTCGCCGGCTGCTTGAGCTCACTGTGCATTACAGAACCCAGGTGATTAGCCCCCACCAGCACCCACAAACTTATTTTGAACTAGCACACCAAATGGGCTGTAAATTTTCATAAGAAAGGCTGCATGACTGTGACAGATTTGGATTCTGGCATTTGGGACCCACGAGGAAAAAGCCTATCCCAGGTGGTGTCGACTTAATTACTACTCAACAAACGATTCTGCCAGCCAGCCATTGGATTGACATCCTACATCTGTCGTGTATCTTCTATCTCTTGTCTTCTTCCTCCAGCCGCCCAAACCAAACCACCCCGTCAGTTCCGCCTGCTCCTGCCTCCCACGGCTGGCTGCGCCTCCGCCGCCCTATCGTACCCTCAAACGTTGGCTAGTCCCTCCCTCTATTCCCCCACACGTCCTATTATTCTCCGGCGACGTCAGCCCCAACATGCACCCGCACCCGAACCAGTCAACCCTTGTACTCCCCTCCGCCTGCGAATAGACTGGCGCATCTTCCATGGCTCCTATTCGTTCTGTCTGAGGCCTCGCCGTCATCCTCCACCTTGGTTCGCTCGCCGTCTGCGGTGCGCCACTGTTTGGCGTTGTCAACATCGTCAACAACCGAGAGGAACAAGGAGATGACTGTACGTGGAGAGGATGACAGTAGGGACCCACCAGGGTTCATGGCAGTACGCAAGCAAGTGCCTCATTATTACAAGCTGAAAAAAATGGTTCCTCCTAATGGTTGGACATCTGGGTCCCACGCCATTGTCAACATAGTCAATAAACGAGAGAATTACACAATGAGCAGCTGACACCAGGGACCCAGCAGGTCACGCAGTTGTTATTTACTTTTTTTTGAGGAACAAGAAGTTGTTATTTATACTAGTTTTAGAGACAGATCAGGGTAACCACGGGGCTGTGGCCCGTCTAGCCAGGGTTTTATTTTATGTTTACCACATGATGAGCCCAGTTGTGTTTTTTTCTTGCTGAAAATGGCTAGCTCAGTTCTACTTTTTTTAAAGAAATACCCAACGGAGGCCCTTTCTCAGCCCCGCTGGGCTGCAAATCTTTCAAGACGAGAGCGATGTATTCGCTTGCCCAGAAAATGAAGTAGTAAGAAATGGGATGTAAATTTATAAACACAGCAAACCGGCAATTAGTTTCAAACATCATTTTTTAAAGATTTCGACATTTCGAATTTAATTGTTTTTTTGCGGGGAAAATTATGTTGGATTTTAAATTGATATAAATTTATTATTTTTAAATTAGTTTGAACATGACTCAAAATTTCGGGATTAAAAATAGTTCGGACCGCACCGAAATATGCAAAATTTCGAAGAAATTTTTAACTGTGGCCACAATATGGGCTGTAATGCTAACAAAAATAATATGGGCTCCAAAAAAATCCTTAAGAATTAGCAAATGGGCTGTAAATTATTAGAAATAATGGCAGATGGGCTGTATGCTGTTTTCCATAGATTTGAGGCTAACTTGTGCGCCTACTATAGGTTGACGCGTACGCTTTCCTAAAAAAAGGTTGACGCGCACGCAAGGCCGTGTCAACTTAGTCAACACACAAGAGCAGTGACTGTTGGATGTCCATCCAATGGCCGCCGTGCTTCTTCAATCTCTGCTCTTCCTGCTCCAACCGCTCAAACCAGCGCCGTCAGGACTGCCTGCTCCCTCCTCTCGTGGCCGACTGTGCTGCCGCGCAGGCCGCACCGCCCCACCCTACTCCATCGCTAGCCAGGCCATTCCTCTACTCACCCACACCTCCTATTATTTTTTGGCGATGGCAGCTGAACCAGTAAACCCTCGTACTCCCCACCGCGTGGGCAAGCACTGCCGAGTCTTCCCCGGCTCCGGGTCATTCCCTTCCTAGGCCTCGCCATCGTCCACCACCCTGGTGCTCTCGGTGCGGCGTGGTCAATGTGGTCAACGAATGACATCCATCGGAAGAGAGCTGTACGTGGAGAGGCTGACAGCTGGGTCCACGGCCGCATGCAAGAAAGTGCCTCCTTATTACGCGCAAAATAATGATTCCTCCACCTGACAGTAGGGACCCACCGGAAGGGCCTCTGTATTTCGCGAAAAAAACATTCCTCCCACTGACAGCTCGGACCCACCAGCTATATCTTTGCACGCAAGGAAGTGCCTCCTTATTACGCACAAAAAAATGAATACTCCCCCTGCTATTTGGGACCCACCATAGTTGGAGGCTGACTTGTGGGCCTACTAAGTTGACGCGGACGGAGGGCTTTGTCAACTCAGTCAATATGAACGATTCTAGCTCCAGTGACTGTACAATGTCCATCCAACGATCGTAGTGCTTCTTCAACTTCTGGTCTTCTTGCTCCAGCCGCCCAAACCAGCACCGGTCGTGCCGCCTGCTCCTGCCTCCCGTGGCCGGCTCTGCTACCGCGCAGGCCTCACCGCCCCACCCTACTCCCATCGCTGGCCTGACCATCCCTGTACTCACCCAGACCTTCTGTTATTCTCTAGTGACGGCAGCCTCACACTGCAGCCCAACCAGTAAACCCTCGTACGCCCCTCCGCATGGGAAACAACTGCCGAGTCTTCCCCGGCTCCGGGTCATTCCCTTCCTAGGCCTCGCCGTCGTCCACCGCCTTGGTGCTCTCAGCGCGGCGTGGTCAACATGGTCAAGGAACGACTTACATCGGAAGAAGACTGTACATGGAGAGGCTGACAGCTGGGTCCACGGCCGCAGCAAGGAAGTGCCTCCTTATTACGCGCAAAATAATGATTCCTCCACCTGACAGCAGGGACCTACCAGAAGGGCCTCTGTATTTTGGCTTAGCTGTATTTTGCGAAAAAAATGTTTTCCCCCCTGATAGCTAGGACCCACCAGCTATATCTTCGGACGCAAGGAAAGTGCCTCCATATTAGGCGCGAAAAAATGAATCCTCCCCCTGACAGCTCGGACCCACCATCAATAACTTCGCACACAAGGAAGTGCCTCCTTATCCTCCCTGACAGCCGGGACCCACCTGGTCGAAGCGTACGTAGCGTTGTCGCGAACGTGTATGTACATACTGGTCGATCGGTCTCTCTGCAACGATGAACCGTGGCTGAGCAAGCAGCGGCACCTGTAGTAGTAGAGCCGCCGACGTAGCAGTTCAAGCAGTCCCTTCTAAACCGTGTACATGTACGTACAACCACATGCCAAAAAATACGACCACGTACATACATACGAGCGGGGTCTTGAACGCGTACTCGCGCATACGTATGGCCAGGGCTCGTGTACATGGAGAGGCAACGGACGGGAGCAATGGCGTCCTGTTCATCGGGCAGCCAACCGGCTGGGTCGGAACGGAGAAACAGCGTCCTGTTCATCAGGAGGCAACAGACTGGGTCGGAATGCGTACTGTTCAACGGGAGCCGACCGGCTTGGACGGAACAGCCGAAACGGGGTCTGGTGTACCGTAGTACAGAGGAAACGGCCTTCTGTTCGACCGGCTACGGTCGAAACAGGGGTCCAGTTCATCGTGAGGGGTGTGGCATACCGCAAAACGGAGGAAACGGACTTGTGTTGGAGCGCTAAGGCCGAAACAGGGGTCCTGTTCATCGGGAGGGGAGTGGCGTACTGCAAAACGGAGGAAACGGACTTGTGTTGGAGCGCTACGGTCAAAGCGGGGGTCTTGTTCATCGGGAGGGGTGTGGCGTACCGCAAAACAGAGGAAACAAACTTGTGTTGGAGCGCTACGGTCGAAACGGGGGTCCTGTTCATCGGAGGAGTGTGGCGTACCACAAAACGGGACTCCACAGGCTACTGTTCACCCACCGTCGACTTGCTTCAGCCTCCACCTACACTGTTCATCCACTGCGTCTTCCTCCTGCCTCCACAAGCTACTGTTCATCCACGGGCTACTGTTCATACAGCCCTCCACCGGCTACTGTTCAACCAGCCCTCCACGGGGTCCTGTTCATCCACCCCCAACCAGCTCGGCTGTGGCGGCCTCCTCTCGGGGTCCTGTTCATCCAGCGGCAATGGCCTATATACTACCACGAGGTCCTGTTCATCCAAACCCCACCGGGAACTGTTCATCCAACCCCCATCGGGAACTATTCATCCAACCCCAACCATGTACGTCTCGACTCATTCAACTGCAACCCCCACGTTCACTGTTCATCAAGAGGCAGCAGGTTCAATCGGCTTCAGTAAGAAGCAGTAGCAGCAGCAGCAGCAGCAGCGATCGATCGCTCGGGTTCAGTTAACAGCCAGGGATCGATCGATCGCTCGGGTTTAGTAATGCATAGCCAGTGCAATCGCTCGGGTTCAGTAAGCGAACACCTCGCTCGGGTTCAGTTAGAGCCCAATGCCTCGCACACACACGCGTACGTGTACGAGAGAAACGCGCAATCCCTTCGTGCATCGCTCAGCCCCGACCACCCACCGTAACCGGGAACTCCCCGAAATTTTCCTCGCCCTCGCTTCTACCACGATTTTTTCAGTCATGGACGGCCCAAAGAATGTCATGCAACTACGTCTCCGGCCCGCCCAGGATGAAAAGCCCATTTTCTGTCATGATTTTTTGTCATAGAAGTAGGAGCCCACCACATCTATGATGATACCGGGTTTTGTCACAATTATCGTCATAGAAGTGTCATAAGCATGACAGAAAAAAATTCGTTCAGCCCAAAATGTCAAGGATGTGTCTTTTTTTGTAGTGAAGCCCATCATAAGCCACATGAAGTGGGTGGATTGGAAGTATATTGATGCAAATGAAGACTACTTCCCCCATGTTCATGAGAGCTTCAGAATTACTGGAGTTGATGCTTTTGTTGGAAAAAACTCACAAAATGGAATGATGAGATGGTGATGCAATTCTACTCCAGATCACATTTTTATCCGGATGGCAGAATTGTTTGGATGACAGAGGGTACTAGGTATAATTCAATGATGACCCACAAGTATAGGGGATCTATCATATCCTTTCGATAAGTAAGAGTGTCGAACCCAACGAGGAGCAGAAGGAAATGACATGTGGTTTTCAGCAAGGTATTCTCTGCAAGCACTGAAATTATCGGTAACAGATAGTTGTATGATAAGATAATTCGTAACGAGTAACAAGTACCAAAAGTAACTAAGGTGCAGCAAGGTGGCCCAATCCTTTTGTAGCAAAGGACAAGCCTAGACGAACTCCTATATAAAGCAAAGCGCTCCCGAGGACACATGGGAATTGTTGTCAAGTTAGTTTTCATCATGCTCATATGATTTGCGTTCGTTACATTGATAATTTGATATGTGGGTGGACCGGTGCTTGGGTCCTGCCCTTCCTTGGACAAGCCTCCCACTTATGATTAACCCCTCTCGCAAGCATCCGCAACTATGAAAGAAGAATGAAGATAAATCTAACCATAGCATGAAACATAGGGATCCAAATCAGCCCCTTACGAAGCAACACATAAACTAGGGTTTAAGCTTCTGTCACTCTAGCAACCCATCATCTACTTATTACTTCCCAATGCCTTCCCCTAGGCCAAAATCATGGTGAAGTGTCATGTAGTCGACGTTCACATAACACCACTAGAGGAAAGACAACATGCATCTCATCAAAATATCGAACGAATACCAAATTCACATGATTACTTATAACAAGACTTCTCCCATGTCCTCAGGAACAAATGTAACTACTCACAAAGCATATTCATGTTCATAATCAGAGGAGTATTAATTATCATTAAGGATCTGAACATATGATCTTCCACCGAATAAACCAACTAGCATCAACTACAAGGAGTAATCAACACTACTAGCAACCCACAGGTACCAATATGAGGTTTTGAGACAAAGATCGGATACAAGAGATGAACTAGGGTTTGAGAGGAGATGGTGCTGGTGAAGATGTTGATGGAGATTGACCCCCTCTCGATGAGAGGATCGTTGGTGATGATGATGGCTTCGATTTCCCCCTACCGGAGGGAAGTTTCCTCGGCAGAATAGCTTTGCCGGAGCCCTAGATTGGTTCCACCCAAGTTCCACCTCGAGACGGCGGCGCTTCATCCCGAAAGCTTCATTCTAATTTTTTCCAGGTCAAAACACACCATATAGCAGAAGATGGGCATCGGGGGCCTGTCAGGTGGCCCACAAGGCAGGGGGCACGCCCAGGGGGGTAGGGCATGCCCCCCACCCTTGTGGATGGCTGGTGGCCCCCCTCTAGTGCTTTCTTCGCCCAATATTTTTTATATATTCCAAAATAATTCTCCGTGAAGTTTCAGGACTTTTGGAGTTGTGCAGAATTGGTCTCTAATATTTGCTCCTTTTCCAGTCCAGAATTCCAGCTGCCGGCATTCTCCCTCTTCATGTAAACCTTATAAAATAAGAGAAGGGGGTGGAGGGGTGTATATAGCCTCCACACAAAATCCAACCGCTACACACATTTGAATCAACTCGGTCAGATCGAATAGAAGAACTCGATGAGACCGATTCAATTCAAAATGTGAACGTTAGGAATCTCGGTGGGACCAATATACTCAACTCGGTGGATCCGATATGCTAGGGTTAGGGCAAGACCTCATCTCGGTGTGACCGTTTGCATGAACTCGGTGGGACCGATTTCAGCAATGAGTTAAACAGAGAGTTGGTCAGGCAAACTCGGTGGGACCGATCGCTCACTTCGGTAAGACCAAAATGTTACTTACGAAAGGGAAATAGAGAGTTTGCATTGCGAACTCGGTGGGACCGATTGCTCACTTTGGTAAGACTGAAATGTTACAAAGGGAAATAGAGAGTTTGCATTGCCATCTCGGTGAGACCAAAAGCCCAATCGGTGAGACCAAATTGATTAGGGTTTCTGGCAGTGGCTATGTCAAGGAAACTCGGTGGCGCCGGATAGATCAAATCGGTGGGGCCGAGTTTGACTTTAGGTTTAGGACATATGAGGAAATGAGAAAGTGGTTGAGGGCTTTGGAGCATATCACTAAGCATTTTGAGCAAGTAGACCATTATGCAACACCTAATCCCCTTTTAATAGTATTGGCTTTTCCTATAGACTCAATGTGATCTTGGATCACTAAAAAAGAAATGAAGAGTCTTGAGCTTTTGCCAATCTTTGTCCTTAGCATTTTGAGGGGCCCACATCTCTAGTCCATGCCATGCCAATCATTGAACTATCTGAAATATTTCACTTGAAAGGATATTAGCTCAATGAGCTATATGTTGTTATGAATTACCAAAACCACCCGGGGATTAGTTGCACTTTCACAAATCTCAAATCCAAGCAAGACCAAATGACATATCTGTTGGAAGCAACACTAAGAATTGAGCGAAGTCTGGCTAGCTTAGCCAAGAACCAGGAGAGCCTAGAGCGGATAGTGGAAGACAAGATCTACAATCTTGATGCCAAGGTCACTGAGATACAGACTATTGTGGAGAAGCTGAGAGATGATGCTGAAGATGGGAATGAGGACACTACTATTGACAGATTCTAGACAGCACCTAGGGCGGCCAGGTCCTCAGCTGTGCCAGTAGCAGACACTAGGACTACTCACTCAGCACCTGCCGCCACTGTTGCAGTGTCATCCCCAGTATCAACACCACCAGCTCAGCAGACATCAGCCGAAGCATTTACAGAAGCAGTTCTCTCAACGCCATCTACGTACACCGGAGAAGCAAGCCAGAAGACCCCTTCAGGAGCTCCCGGAGATCGTGCCTGGAGTGTCGTATAGCGCTATACCTTTTCGAGCCTTTTGGTAACTTGTTGCCAAAGGGGGAGAAAATGTATAGATCATAGGCTTCGAGAGAGAGAGAGAGAGAGAGAGAGTGTCTTGTTCTTTTGCTCATTGGTTTTTATTGCCAGTTCATTTGGTTGGTGCTACTCATTTTCTTTATGCTCGTGAGATACTTTGTGTGGTTGTGTGTTTGATCATACTATGCTTAATGTGTGCTTATTGCTTATCCACTCAATCATTTATGTATGATCATCCACTTATGTATTTGGTGATGCGTGCATGTTATTTCACTCTTATCACTTTGTGCGCTCCACCAAGGTGTATGTGACATGGAAGAGTGACACAAGATCCTAATCGATTGTGCATTTGCATTCAAATGCAAATTTTAAATAATGCACAAATTTAGGTGGAGCTCTTGCTTATCACATACTTCTCAAAATGATGATGTATTTCATTCATTTAATCATTTGTCAAAGCTTTGATCTATATGTTGTCATCAATTACCAAAAAGGGGGAGATAGAAATTGGAACTAATCCCTGGGTGGTTTTGGTAATTCATAACAACATATAGCTCATTGAACTAATATCCTTTCAAGATAAATAATTCAGGATGTTCAATGATTGGCATGGCATGACAAGAGATGTGGACCCCTCAAAATGCTAAGGACAAAGATTGGCAAAAGCTCAAGACTCTTCATGTTTATTTTAGTGATCCAAGATCACATTGAGTCCATAGGAAAGCCAATACTATTAAAAGGGGATGAGGTGTTGCTTAATGATCAACTTGCTCAAAGT
Source organism: Thinopyrum elongatum (assembly GCA_011799875.1). NCBI lineage: Eukaryota > Viridiplantae > Streptophyta > Magnoliopsida > Poales > Poaceae > Thinopyrum > Thinopyrum elongatum. The sequence continues at coordinate 87,849,711 of CM022300.1, forward strand.
GCTTAGTGATATTGCTCCAAAAACCCTCAACCACTTTCTCCATCCAAATATCTCCAAACCCAAAACTCCAACTCGACCCCACCAATTATTTCTATCTGGATCCACCGAGTTCATATGACATAGCCACTGCCAGAAACCCTAACAGTTCGGTCTCACCGATACGGATCTCGGTCTCACTGAGATGGCCTTGCCAGCACACTGTGATCTATTGCATTTGCTTCGGTCTCACCGAGTTTATGCAATCGGTCTCACCGATTTGGCTTGACAGATTCTCTGTTGCTTATTGCTTCACTTCGGTCCCACCGAGTTGATGCAATCGGCGCCACCGAGATGATGTTTGCCCTAAGCCCTAGCACATTGGTCCCACCGAGATTCCTAACATTCACATTTTTGAACTGATCGGTGCCACCGAGTTTAACCATTCGGTCCCACCGAGATGAGTCAAATGTGTGTAACGGTTGGATTTTGTGTGGAGGCTATATATACCCCTCCACCCCCTCTTCATTAGTGGAGAGAGCCATCAGAACGTGCCTACACTTCCACCATTCATTTTCTGAGAGAGAACCACCTACTCATGTGTGGAGATCAAGAGATTCCATTCCTACCATTTGAACCTTGATTTCTAGCCTTCCCCAAGTTGCTTTCCACTCAAATCACTCTTCCACCATGGCCAAATCTGAGAGAGAGAGTTGAGTGTTGGGGAGACTATCATTTGAAGCACAAGAGCAAGGAGTTCATTATCAACACACCATCTATTACCTTTTGGAGATTGGTGTCTCCTAGATTGGTTTGGTGTCGCTTGGGAGCTTCCGACATGTTTTGGAGTTGAACCAAGAAGTTTGTAAGGGCAAGGAGATCACCTACTTCATGAAGATCTACCCGAGTGAGCCAAGTCCTTCGTGGGCGATGGCCATGGTGGGATAGACAAGGTTGCTTCTTCGTGGACCCTTCGTGGGTGGAGCCCTTTGTGGACTCGCGCATCCGTTACCCTTCGTAGGTTGAAGTCTCTATCAACGTGGACGTACGATAGCACCACCTATCGAAACCATGCCAAAAAATCTATGTGTCTCCATTGCGTTTGCCTTCTTCAAACCCTTCCCTTTACCTTCATATGCAATGTTGTACTTTTCGCTGCTATACTCTTAGAATTGCATGTGTAGGTTGATTGCTTGACTTGTGCTAATAGCTAAAATCTGCTCACAACTAAAATTGGGAAAATGATAGATTTTTATTTGGTCAAATAGTCTAATCACCCCCCTCTAGACATACTTTCGATCCTATAGATTCACTCTCCTCCTCCTCTTCCTCTTCCTGCCCCCCCCCCTCGTGAATGGAGAGGGCTTGGATTTGCCCGGACTTGGTGTCCGGAGGTCCCCTGGGGCGGAGGCCTTCTCAGGCCTCCTTCTTCTCGACCTTCTTCTTCTCTTTCTTCTCTGGTGCCTTGTACGGCGCCATGGCTAGCATCTCCTCTAGCAAGGCCAACCTGGGGTCTTCGGGCAATGGGGCCAGGCTGTCAATCCTTACGGCTTTATTTAGCCAGCTTTGCGAATGCGGGGAAGAAAGGGTTAAGTTCCTTGTCAATAGGTGAATACCCAAGCATAGAAAGTAAAATCTCGTTACCTCCCTAGGGGGTGTGCAGCGTCGAGGCCAATATCCTCATTCTTGGCCGGCCACTCCTTCTGGGGCTTGAACAACACCTTCCATAGTTTGTCGTGGGTAGTGTCGTAGAAGCAAAGCACGATGGCTGGGTCCTCGGGCTTATAGGACCACATTGGGGCGGCCCATTGTTGGCAAGGTAGCAGGCGGCGGCAGAGCATCACCTGGACCACGTTGGTCAGTTTGGCGTTCGCCTTTATCATGCTGGAGATGTGTTTCTGCAACGATTCCGCCTCCATGGTCGAGGCCCTTCTTGGTCCACAAGGTTAGCCTCGTCGGGGGTCCGGATCTGAATTCGGGGTGGCAGCCCAGTCCGTGCTGCATGGCTCGGTGATATAGAACCACTCCTTCTGCCATACCTTGACGGTATCTATGAAGGTGCCCTCCGACCACTCGACCCGGGCAAGTTTGCTGATCATCGCCCCCCCCCCCCCCCCAGTCCGCCTGTTGGCCGTCAACTATCTTTTGCTTGACATTGGTGATTTTTAGCAACAAACCAAAGTGCGGGTGAACCCGCAGAAAGGCCTCAGAGACGACTATGAAGGCCGAGATATGCAGAAAGGAGTTTGGGGCGAGATCGTGGAAATCTAGCGCATAGAAAAACATCAACCCCCTGACAAAGGGATGAAGCGGGAAGCCTAGGCCCTGGACGAAGTGGGGGATGAACACCACCCTCTCACCTCCCCGGGGCGTAGGGACAACCTGGCCCTCCTCCGGAGCCCGGTGGGTGATGTTAGCCAGGAGGTAGCCGGCGTGCTTCAAATCCTCAATGTCGTCGTTGGTGACACTCGAGGCCTCCCACTTGCCCTTCGAGACGGATCTAGCCATGGCTAGATTGAGGAAGTGGCTAGGTAGGGATTCTTGAGGAAAGATGGATTGGGGCACACCGGAGCTCAAGAGATTGGGGAAGCAATGGCGCTGAAGGAAGGGGAAAGCATGCGGATGAGGTGGTGGTTGTCTTCCTTTTATAAGCTGCTGAAATACCAAGAGCCCCCTTTCTTCGCCACAGACCTCGTCGTTTCCCAATATAATCATGCCGTTATACGGGAGTGGCATAATCAAAATCATTGATCATATCCCTTAAAAAACTGGCCATGATCTTCATATTGATGAGACGTGCCAAGAGAAACTGCCTCGAACCGCGAATCAAGTTTTTCATGACCGGTCAGTGGTCGTGGCCTGCTGTGACCTTTCACCAAAAGTTGTCAGGCAAAGGGACTATTTACACTTGTTCGGTTGGCCTTCGAGGCTAAATAATGTATGCAGTCCGAAAATCCGGACATAATCTGGGGTACACACGACCGAACTTGGACGAGCAATCTTTTAAGAGTTCGGATAAAGGATAGCTGCGGGCTTGGCCCTAGCACCATGAGGAGTACTGGTCCACGAAACCGGCGATTCCTATACATACTTCGGCTTCGAAGACTAGTTTGGGGGCTACCGAGGGAGTCCGGGACTAAGGGGTCCTCGACCTGTCGGCCTATCCCTCATGGGCCGAACAGGTGGGCTGCTCTGCGACTACTAGAACGCCGAGCTATAAGATGACTCCGTGTTCGGAAGGAGAGCTTTTGAAGGCTTGGTGTTTACTCCAAGACAAGATAGAAGAATCGACATGATTATCCCCTGATGGTAACCGACTCTGTGTAACCCTAGATACCCCTGGTGCCTATATAAACCAGAGGGTTTTAGTCTGTAGAGGCTAGAAGAAGAACCATCCTCCTACTCACCTAGGGTTTAGTTCATCTGATCTCGTGGTAGATCGACTCTGTAACCATCATATACACATCAATACAATCAAGCAGGACGTAGGGTTTTACCTCTTTGAGAGGGCCCGAACCTGGGTAAACATTGTCCCCTTCGTCTCCTGTTCCCCATTGATCCGAGATCCACAACTCGGGACACCCTACCTGAGATCCACCGGTTTTGACACCGACACAGAGGCATTCATATAGAGTCATATTTGTTCTAGTATCGAGTTGTAATTTTGAGTTGTAAGTAAATAGAAGTGTGATGATCATCATTATTCATTATTAGAGCATTGTCCCAGTGAGAAAATAAACAAAGGTCAAAAGAGCCCATAAAAAAGGGGCCAAAAAGAGCCCACCAAAAAAATGAGAGAAAAAGAGAGAAGATGGATCATGACAAGACTATACGATTTTGTAGGGATAACTTTCTTTAGCGTTTTTATTTTGAAAGGCATGATTGTTTGTTGTATTAAACTATAGACTATTGCTTTGAATCTCGAATCTTAATATTAATACCTAAAAGAGATTACATGATAATATATGATAGGTAGCATTCCACATAAAAAATTCTGTTTTTATCATTTGCCTACTCAAGGATACTACTTGTGAGCTGAGTTGGGATTTCCCCGAAGAGGAGAGGATGATGCAGTACAGTAGAGATAAGTATTTCTCTCAGTTAAGAACCAAGGTTAGCAATCTAGTAGGAGAACCACACAACACCTCATTAGCAGTACCTATAGACAAAATAACAAATACTTGCACCCAACGCAAACAAGGGGTTGTCAATCCCTTGGCGGTTAATTGCAAGGATCAAATCTCATAGTGATAGATAGATAAACAAAAACACAAAATAAAATAAAAGTAAATAAATTGCAGCAAGGTATTTTTGGATTTTTATATATGGTAAAGATAGACCCGGGGGCCATAGTTTTCACTAGAGGCTTCTCTCTTGAACATAGCATACAGTGGGTAAACAAATTATTGTTGGGTAATTGGTAGAAAAGCGAATAATTATGATGATATCCAAGGCAATGATCATGTATATAGGCATAACGTCTGCGACAAGTAGACCGACTCCTGCCTGCATCTACTACTATTACTCCACACATCAACCGCTATCCAGCATTCATCTAAAGTATTAAGTTCATAAAGAACGGAGTAACGCCTTAAGCAAGATGACATGATGTAGACAAAGTAAACTCAATCAATATGAATAAACCCCATCGTTTTATCCTTAATGACAAGAATACAAATACGTGTCATGTCCCCTTCTGTTACTGGGATTGAGCTCCACAAGATCAGACCCATCACAAAGCACCTCTCCCATTGCAAGATAAATCAATCTAGTTGGCCAAACCAAATCAATAGATCGGGGAGAAATACAAAGCTATATTAATCATGCATAAAAGAGTTTAGAGAAGACTCAAATAATATTCATGGATAATCAGATCATAAACCCATAATTCATCATATCCCAACAAAAACACTGCAAAAAAGGATTACATCAAATAGATCTCCAAGAACATTGAGGAGAACATTGTATTGAAGATCAAAGAGGGAGAAGAAGCCATCTAGCTACTAGCTATGGACCTGTAGGCCAGTGGTAAACTACTCACACATCATCAGAAGGGTAGAAAGGTGGATGTAGAGGCCCTCCATGGTTGATTCCCCCTCCGGCAGAGTACCGGAAAATGCCTCCAGATGGGATCTTGCAAGAACAGAGGCTTGAAGTGACAGAAAAAGTATTTTGGGTGGCTTTTTGTTGGTTTCCCAATTTTAGAGAATTTATAGAGTCAGAATTAGGTCAAACGGAGGAATGAGGGGCCCACGAGGCACATGGGCGCGCCTACCCCCTGGGTGCGCCCATGTGGCTCGTGGCCCACTCCTTCGCCTTCTGGTCTCCTCCCGAAGCTTCTAGTGTCTCTTATGTCTAGAAAAATATCGTCAAAAAGTTTCGTGGCATTTGGACTTTTTTTGGTACTAAATTCCTAGAAAACCAAAAACAGGCAGAAAACAGCAACTGGTACTTGGCACTAAGTTAATAGGTTAGTCCAAAAAAATGATATATAATTGCATATAATCGCATATAAAACATCCAAGATTGATACTATAATATCATGGAACAATAAAATATTATAGATACATTGGAGGCTGATACGTCTCCGTCGTATCTATAATTTTTTATTGTTTCATGCCAATATTCTACAACTTTCATATACTTTTGGCAACATTTTATATTATTTTTAGGACTAACATATTGATCCAGTGCCCAGTGTCAATTCCTGTTTGTTGCTTGTTTTTGTTTTGCAGAATATCCATATCAAACAAAGTCCAAATGCGATAAAAATTTACGGAGATTTATTTTGGTATATATGTGATTTTTGGGAAGAAGAATCCACACAAGACGGTACTCATGGGCCCCAAGAGGCACCTCGTAAGTCAGTTTACGCCCTTCTTTCGCCACAGGAAAGATAATATCGGGGAAAATCATGCTAAAATTTTAGCCCGATCGGAGTTACAGATCTCCAGGAATATAAGAAATGGTTTTCGGCCAGAAAACAGGAACGCGAAACAGAAGAAAAACAGAGAGAGATCCAATCGCGGAGGGCTCCTACCCTCCGGAAGCCATGACAGCCATGGGCCAGAGGGGAAACTCTCCTCCCATCTAGGGGGAGGCCAAGCAAGAAGAATAAGGAGGGGGGCTCTCCCCCCTCTCTCCCGGTGGCGTTGGAGCGCCGCCGGGGCAACCATCGTGACAGCGATCTACACCAACAACTTCGCCGCCGTCAACATCAACTCTCTCCTCCTCTATGCAACAGTGTAACATCTCTTCTTCCCAGTGTAATCTCTACTTAAACATGGTGCTTAATGCTACATATTATTATCCAATGATGTGTTGCCATCTTATGATGCTTGAGTAGATTCGTTTTGTCCTATGGGTTGATTGATGATCGTGATTGGTTTGAGTTGTATGTTTTATTTTGGTGTTGTGGTATGGTGCCCTCCATACCACGCAAGCATGTGGGACTACCGCTGTAGGGTGTTGCAATACGTTCATGATTCGCTTATAGTGGGTGGCTATAGCGACAGAAGCTTACGCCCGAGTAAGGGGGTTGTTGCGTATGGGAGTAAAGAGGACTTGTTACTTAATGCTATGATTGGGTTTTACCTTAATGATCTTTAGTAGTTGTGGATTCTTGCTAGAGTTCCAATCATAAGTGCATATGATCCAAGTACGGAAAGTATGTTAGCTCATGCCTCTCCCTCATATAAAATTGCAATAATGATTACCGGTCTAGTTATCGATTGCCTATGGACAAATCTTTCTCTTTGTGTTACAAAAAGCTCTATATTGAAACTAACTTAATTATTTCTTTATCTTAACAGACCCTAACTTTTATTTACGTCTTCTTTATGATCTTGCAAACCTATCCCTTTACACCTACAAAGTACTTCTAGTTTTATACTTGTTCTAGGTAAAGCAAATATTAAGTGTGCGTAAAGTTGTATCGGTGGTCGATAGAACTTGAAGGGAATATTGATTCTACCTTTAGCTCCTCATTGGGTTCGACACTCTTATTTATCGAAAAAGGTACAATCGATCCCCTATACTTTTGGGTTATCAGAGACGTATCAAGCATCCCCAAGCTTAATTCCTTCTTGTCCTCGAGTAGGTAAATGATAAAAACAAATTTTTTTATGTGGAATGCTACCTAACATGTTCATCATGTAATCTATATTTTGTGGCATGATTATTAAGATCCAAATGATTTAAAGCAATAGTCTATAATTTGACATAAAGACATCAATACTCAGGCATCCCAACAAACCATCATGTCTTTCAAAATATAGCCTTGTCATGCTCCATCTTCTTAACACAAAGTATTTCTCATGCACAACCCCAATGACAAGCCAAACAATTGGTTCATACTTTTTAATGCGATTCAGCTTTTTCAACTCTCACGCAATACATGAGCGCAAGCCATGCATATAGCACAGTGGTAGAGATTAATATGGAGAAGACAAGAAAGGAGAAAGTCTCACATCGACGAGGCTAATCAACGGGCTGTGAAGATGCCCATCAATTGATGTCAATGCAAGGAGTAGGGATTGCCATGCAACAGATGCACTAAGAGCTATAAGTGTATGAAAGCTCAAAAAGAAAACTAAGCGGGTATGCATCCAACCTGCTTGCTCATGAAGACCTCGGGCATTTGAGGAACCCCATCATTGGAATATACAAGCCAAGTTCTATAATGAAAAATTGCCACTACTTATATGAAAAAAAGCATAGGATACTCTCTATATGAAAAACATGGTGCTACTTTGAAGCACAAGTATGGAAAAGGATAGTAACATTGCCCCTTCTCTCTTTTTCTCTCATTTTTTTCTTTTTTTTCTTTTTTTCCTTGGGCTCTTTTTGGCCTTTTTTATTTTTTTATATTTCCTCACTTGGGACAGTGCTCTAATAGTGAATATGATGATCATCACACTTCTATTTACTTACAACTCAAAATTTCAACTCGATACTAGAACAAAATATGACTCTATATGAATGCCTCTGGCGGTGTACCAGGATGTGCAATGATCTAGCATAACATGTATAAAAAATGATGAACGATGGTTGAGCCACAAATACTATGTCAGCTATATGATCATGCAAAGCAATATGACAATGATGATGTATGTCATGAAAACGGAATGGTGGAAGTTGCATGGCAATATATCTCGGAATGGCTATGGAAATGCCATAATAGGTAGGTATGGTGGCTGTTTTGAGGAAGATATAAGGAGGCTTATGTGTGATAGAGCATATCATATCACGGGGTTTGGATGCACTAGTGAAGTTTGCATCACATCTCAAGGTGAGAAAGGGCAATGCACGGTACCGAAGAGGCTAGCAAATTGTGGAAAGGTGAGAGTGCGTATAATCCATGGACTCACATTAATCATAATTAACGAACTCACATACTTATTGCGAAAGTTTATTAGCCCTCGAAGAAAAGTACTACTACGCATGCCCCTAGGGGGTAGATTGGTAGGAAAAGACCATCGCTCGTCCCTGACCGTCACTCATAAGGAAGTAAATCAATAATAAATCATGCTCTAATTTCTTAGCATAATGAGAGACCATACGTGCATGCTTCGGGAATCACAAACGTCAACACCAATATTCTTACTAAAGCACAATCATTCACTAGTACCTCCCACATATTACCATCTTTATATCACAAAACTATTGCAAGGAATCAAACGTATCATATTCAGTGATCTACATGAAAGTTTTTATTATATCCCTCTTGAATACCTACCATATTAGGGCCAAATTCATAACCCGTGCATATCGCCATTACTATTATCAAATCTCAAAATGATCTGAGTGAGGCATGATAGTGCAACTATTTCTTTAAAATATGACCACCGCCATGCTCTAAAATATATAAGTGAAGCACTAGAGCAACTGCCTAGCTCAAAACATATAAGTGAAGCACATAGAGCATTCTAACAGATCATGAATAATGTATGTCCCTATCAAATATGTGTGTCTAAAAAAGATGTTGTGGAAAACTAAAAAGCAAACAAAGCAAAGACTCATATAATACACGATGCTCCAAGCAAAACTCATATTATGTGTTGAGTAAAAATATAGCTCCAAGTAATATTACCGATGGTTGCTAGAAGAAAGAGGGGATGCCATCCGAGGCATCCCCAATCTTAGATGCTTGGTTCTCCTTAGATATTACCTTGGGGTGCCATGGGCAAACCCAAGATTAGGGTCTTGCCTCTCCTCATTCCTTCATCCATTGTGATCTCACTCAAAACTTGAAAACTTCAGCACACAAAACTCAACAAAAACCTTCGTGACATCCATTAGTATAACAACCAAATCACAAACTTTAGGAACTGTTGTAAACCCATTCTTATTTTATTATTACATAATACCTACTGTATTCTAACTTCACCATGGCTTATACCCCCGATACGATCCATAGATTCATCAAAACAAGCAAACAATGCAACGAAAACAGAATCTGTCAAAAATAGAATGGTTTGTAGTAATCTGAATTATGACTATACTTTTCTAACACCCAAAATTCTGAAAATTTAGGACAACATGGGAAATTTGTATATCAATCATGTGTCAAAAAATTAAGAATTTTTATCCGTTCCAATGACTTTAGAGAATTCTAGTACTGGGCGCAAAAGTTTTTGTTTTTTCACAGAATCAAATCAACTATCATCCAAATCATCCCAAAGGCTTTACTTGGCACAAACACTAATAGACATAAAAACACAAACATAACAGTAGCATAATTGTGTGCACACAAAAAACCAGAGAAGAAACAAGAAAAATGAAGATAACTATTGGGTTGCCTCCCAACAAGTGCTATTGTTTTATGCCCCTACCTAGGCGTAATGCATAGTTTCAAGTGTTGTCATCTTTCAAATTAATTCCATAGGTGGCCCTGATAATGGATTCATATGGTGGCTTAATTTTATTTCTAGGGAAGTGCTCCATACCCTTCTTTAATGGAAATTGAAATCTTATATTACCTTCTTTCATATCAATAATAGCATGTATGGTACGTAAGAACGGTGTACCAAGTATTATGGGACAAGACAGATTGCTATCAATATCAAGCACAATGAAATCAACGGGCACATAATTCCTATTTTCAAGAATAAGAAAATCATTTATTCTACCCAAAGGTTTATTAATAGTGTAATCCGCTTAGTACAAATTAAGAGAACATTCATCCATATTGATAAAACCTAACAAATCACATAAAGATTTTGGTATTGTGGAAATGCTAGCACCCAAATCACATAAAGCATTGCACTCATAATTATTTTTTTTAACTTTAATAGTAGGTTCCCACTCATCATATAATTTCCTAGGTATTGAAATCTCCAATTCTAGCTTTTCTTGTAAAGTTTTTATCATAGCTTCTACAATATGTCTAGTAAAAGCCTTATTTTGTTCATAAGCATTGGGTGAATTAAGTATGGATTGTAACAAGGAAATACACTCAATTAAAGAACAACTATCATAATTAAAGTCCTTGAAATTCAAAGTAGCGGGTACGTCACTATTTAAAGTCTTGACCTCTCCAAACCCACTTTTATCAATTTTTTCATTAAGATCATCACCCTCCAAACAATGAGGACGCCTTCTAGCTAAAGTTGACTCATCTTCAGTCCTCCTTTCATCAAGTTTTATATTACTAAAAAAAGATTCCATGGGTGTAATGCTACTTGTGAGCTGCATTGGGATTTCCATGAAGAGGAGGGGATTATGCAGTACAGTAGAGATAAGTATTTCCCTCAGTTAAGAACCAAGGTTATCAATCTAGTAGGAGAACCAAGCAACACTATGTAAGCAGTACCTGCATACAAGATAACAAAGCCTCGCACCCAATGTGAACAAGGGGTTGTCAATCCCTTGACGGTTAAATTGCAAGATTAAATTGAATGGTGATAGATAAATAGATCGCACAAAATATGAAATAAATAAATAAATTAAAAATGGCATCAAGTATTTTTAGGATTTTTTATATGATAAAAGATAGACCCCGGGGCCGTAGTTTTCACTAGAGGCTTCTCTCGAGAAAATAGCATGCGGTGAGTAAACAAATTATGGTTGGGCAATTGATAGAAAAGCAAATAATTATGATGATATCCAAGGCAATGATCATGTATATAGGCATCACGTCTAAGATAAGTAGACCGACTCCTGCCTTCATCTACCACTATTACTCCACCCATCGAACGCTATCCAACATGCATCTAGAGTATTAAGTTTGCAAGAAACAGAGTAACGCCTTAAGCAAAATGACATGATGTAGACAAGATAAACTCATGTATGAATAAACCCATCTTTTTACCCTTAATAGCAATGATACATACGAGTCATGTCCCTTTGTCTCACTGGGATTGAGCACCGCAAGATTGAACCCATTACAAATCACCTCTTCCCATGGCAAGATAAATCAGTCTAGTTGGCCAAACCAAATCAATAGACTGGAGAAGAAATACGAAGCTATAACAATCATGCATAAAAGAGTTCAGAGAAACACAAATAATATTCATCGATAGACCTGATCATAAACTCACAATTCATTGGATCCCAACAAACACACCGCAAAAAAGAATTACATCAGATAGAGCTCCACGAACATCAAGGGGAACATTGTATTGAAGAACATCGAGAGAAAAGAAGACATCTAGCTACTAAATATGGACCCGTAGGTCTGTGGTAAACTACTCACGCATCATCGCAGGGGAGGCAAGGTTGATGTAGAACCCCTTCGTGATTGATTCCCCCTCCGGCAGAGTGCCAGAAAGGGTCCCCAGATGGGATGTCTCAAGAACACAGAGGCTTGCAGTGGTGGAAAGAGTATTTCATGGAATCCCTAGTTGGTTTCCTAATTTTAGAGAATTTATAGATGCGGAGTTAGGTCAAATGGTGGCTTATGGGCCCCACTAGGTACCAGGGCGCGCCCTAGCCCCCTAGCGCGCCCTGGTGCCTTGTGGGCTACTCCTTCAGGCTTCCATGGTCTCTTATCTCCAGAAAAAAATCTTCAAAAAGTTTCATGGCATTTGGACTTCGTTTGGTACAGATATTCTGCAAAGCAAAAAACAGCAACTGGCACTGCGCACTAAGTTAGTTGGTTAGTCCCAAAAAATGATATAGAGTTGCTTGTGGATGTATATAAAACATCCAAGATTGATACTATAATAGCATGTAACAATCAAAAATTATAGATACGTCGGAGACATATCATGTAACACCAATCATTTTAATATCATCATCATTGCAATGATAAAAATCATGCGGAATTGCTTTTTCTAAGATATCTCGCTTAGCCCTCAACCTAGTGGTTCTTTCTTTACTTTCATCCATGGAAACATAAATAGCTTTAATGAAATCATTACTACCAAGCTTGCATGGCAAAATTTAAGATTCAAGATTTTTCACATCATGAACAATTCTATCGATGCTCCTAGCCATATCATCAATTTTACTCAATTTTTCCTCTATCGTAGTATTGAAAACTTTTTGAGAATTAATAAATTCTTTAGTATTACTTTCAAAATCAGAGGGCATCCTATTATTATTATTATTATTATTATTATTATTATTATTATAAGAATTACCATAACTATTAGAGGAATTTCCAGGAAACGACCTAGGATTAAAATTACCTCTATAAGCATTACTATTGAAATTGTTTCGTGAGACATAATTCACATGTACGGGATCATTATTTTGCTCAATCAAAGTAGATAATGTCACATCATTAGGATCCATATGAGCACTCTTACTAGCAACCATTTTCATAAGCGCATCAACTTTATCACTCAAAGTATTAATTTCTTCAACAGAATTCACCTTTTTACTAGTAGGACTTCTTTCAGTATGCCATTGTGAATAATTTTCCATAATGTTATCAAGCAATTTTTTAGCTTCTCCTAATGTGATTTCCATAAAAGTACCACCTGCGGCGGAATCTAAAAGATTTCTGGAAACAAAGTTTAATCCCGCATAAATTTTTTGTATGATCATCCATAAACTTAAGCCATGAGTAGGGCAATTTCTTATCATTAATTTCATCCTCTCACAAGATTGGGCAACATGTTCATGCTCAAGTTGCTTAAAATTCATAATTAGATTTCTAAGAGAAATAATTTTTGCGGGAGGAAAATATTTGGCAATAAAAGCATCCTTACACTTATCCCAAGAATCAATACTATTTCGTGGCAAGGATGAAAACCAAGTTTTACCACGATCTCGTAGTGAGAACGGAAATAATTTTAATTTGAAAATATCATCATACACATATTTTTTTCTTTTGCATATCACACAATTCAACGAGAGTGTTAAGATGGGATGCAACATCTTCATTACGACTACCAAAAAATTGTTCTTTCATAACAAGATTTTGCAAAGCGGCATTACTATCACAAGGCTCCGCACTAGTGACGGGAGGAGCAATTGGAGTACTAATAAAATCATTATTATTAGTATTGGAAAAGTCACACAACTTTTTATTTTCTTGAGATATCGCGACAAAGCAAGCAAACAAGCAAAAAGACAAACGAAAAATATTTTTGTGTTTTTGTGAAAAAGTTTTAAAAGTGGGGGAGCTGAAAACGAGAGTCAAATAGCAAATAATGTAAATGCAAGGAGATGAAAGTCTATGCATTGGTACTTGATAGTTGTTGGTGATGTCTCCCTGGCAACAGCGCCAGAAATTCTTCCTGCTACTTGTGAGCTGCGTTAGGATTTCCCCGAAGAGGAGAGGATGATGTTATAGTAGAGATAAATATTTCCCTCGGTTAAGAACCAAGGTTATAAATCTAGTAGGAGAATCACGCAACACCTCGTTAGTAGTACCTACACACAAAATAACACAAACTTGCACCAAACAAGGGGTTGTCAATCCCTTGGCGATTAATTGCAAGGGTCAAATCTCATAGTGATAGATAGATAAACAAAAACACGAAATAAAATAAAAGTAAATAAAATGCAGCAAGGTATTTTTGGATTTTTATATATGATAAAGATAGACCCCGGGGCCATAGTTTTCACTAGAGACTTCTCTCTTGAACATAACATACGGTGGGTAAACAAATTACTTTTCTGCAATTCATAGAAAAGTGAATAATTATGACGATATCCAAGGCAATGATCATGTATATAGGCATCATGTCCGAGACAAGTAGACCGACTCCTACATGCATCTACTACTATTACTCCACACATCGACCGCTATCCAGCCAGCATCTAGAGTATTAAGTTCATAAAGAACGGATTAACGCCTTAAGCAAGATGACATGATATAGACAAAGTAAACTCTATAAATATGAATAAACCCCATCATTTTATCCTTAATGGAAACGATAAAAATACGGGTCATGTCCCTTTCGGTTACTGGGATTGAGCATCGCAAGATCGAACCCATCACAAAGCACCTCTCCCATTGCAAGATAAATCAACCTAGTTGGCCAAACCAAATCAATAGATCGAAGAGAAATACAAAGAGATAATAATCATGCATAAAAGAGTTCAGAGAAGACTCAAATAATATTCATGGATAATCTGATCATAAACCCATAATTCATCGGATCCCAACAAACACACTACAAAAAAGGATTACATCAGATAGATCTCCAAGAACATCAAGGAGAACATAGTATTGAAGATCATAGAGGGAGAACAAGCCATCTATCTACTAGCTATGGACCCGTAGGTCTCTGGTAAACTACTCACACATCATCGAAAGGGCAACAAGGTTGATGTAGAGGCCCTCCGTGATCGATTCCCCCTCTGGCAAAGTATCGGAAAAGGCCTCCAGATGGGATCTCACAAGAACAAAGGCTAGCGGTGGCGGAAAAAGTATTTTGGCTGGCTCTATGTTGGTTTCCCAATTTTATAGAATTTATAGAGTCAGAATTAGGTCAAACGGAGGAACGAGGGGCCCATGAAGCACATGGGCACGCCTACCCCCTAGGCGCGCCCATGTGGCTTGTGGCCCACTCCTTCGCCTTCTGGTCTCGCCTCTAAGCTTTTATTGTCTCTTATATCCATAAAAAAATCATCAAAAAGTTTCATTACATTTGGACTTCGTTTGGTACTGAATTCCTAGAAAACCAAAAACTGGCAAAAAACAACAAGTGGCACTTTGGCACTTTGTTAATAGGTTAGTCCCAAAAAATGATATCTAATTGCATATAATCACATATAAAACATCCAAGATTGTTACTATAACAGCATGGAACAATAAAAAAATTATAGATGCGTTGGAAATGTATCAGAGGACGACCAAGAATGAAGCTTGGGGATGCTTGATACATTGATACGTCTCAAACATATCTATAATTTTTGATTGTTCAATGCTATTATAGTATCAATATATGATGTTTTATATTCATTTACAAACAACTTTATATCATTTTCTGGGACTAACCTATTAACTTAGTGCCCAGTGCCAGTTGATGTTTATTTGCGTGTTTTTGACTTTTCAGGAAATCAATATCAAACAGAGTCCAAACAGAGAAAAAATATGGATTAATTTTTCTGGACCAGAAGAGACCCTAGAAGGTTCGGGAGAAGACCAGAAGAGTCATGAGGGAGCGGCAAGCTCGTGAGGCGCGCCCTAGGGGGGCGTCCCACAGGCTTGTGGGCCCCTCATGGCACCTCTTGATCTAATTCCGCCACTATAAATTCTCAAATATTCCCCTCAGATCAGAGAGCCACCCGAAATACTTTTTTTGCCACCGCAAGTTTCTGTTCTCGTGAGATCCCATTTGGAGGCCTCAGCCAGCACTCCGCCAGAGGGGGAATCGATCATGGAGGGGCTCTACATGAACCTTACTGCCCTTTCGATGATGCGTGAGTAGTTTACCACAGAACTATGGGTCCATAGTTAGTAGCTAGATGGCTTCTTCTCTCTATTTGATCTTCAATACAATGTTCTCCTCGATGTTCTTGGAGTTCTATTCAATGTAATCACTTTTTGCGGTGTGTTTTTTGGGATCCGATGAATTATGAGTTTATGATTAGATTATCCATGAATATTATTTGAGTTTTCTCTGAACTCTTTTATGCATGATTATTATAGTTTCGTATTTCTCTCTGATCTATTGATTTGGTTTGGCCAACTAGATTGATTTATCTTGCCATGGGAGAGGTGCTTTGTGATGGGTTCAATCTTGTGGTGCTCAATCCCAGTGATAGAAGGGGACATGACACATATGCATCATTGCTATTAAGGGTAAAAATATGGGGTTTATTCATGCGTGAGTTTACTTTGTCTACATCATGTCATCTTGCTTAAGGTGTTACTCCGTTCGTTATGAACTTAATACTCTAGATGCATGATGGATAGCGGTTGATGTGTGGAGTAATAGCAATAGATGCAAGCAGGAGTCGGTCTACTTGTCTCGGACGTGATGCCTATATAAATGATCATTGCCTTGGATATCGTCATGATTATTTGCTTTTCTATCAATTGCCCAACAGTAATTTGTTTACCCACTGTATGCTATTTTCTTGAGAGAAGCCTTTAGTGAAAACTATGGCCCCCGGGTCTACTTTTATCATATATTAAAATCCAAAAATACTTTGCTGCAATTTATTTACCGTCCTTTATTTTGTATTTTCATCTACTATTTATCTCTATCATATTTAATCCTTGCAATTAACCGCCAAGGGATTGACAACCCCTTGTTTTGTTGTGTGCAAGAAGTTGTTATTTTGTGTGTAGGTGCTGCTAATGAGTTGTTGCTTGGTTCTCCTATTGGATTGATAACCTTGGTTCTTAACTGAGGGAAATACTTATCTCTACTGTACTGCATCATCCTCTCCTCTTCGGGGAAAAACCAATGCAGATCACAAGTAGCAGGAAGAATTTCTAACGCCGTTACCGGGGATGCATCATCGACATCTATCAAGTACCTACGCATAAACTTTCATCTCCTTGAATTTACTTTATTTTCCTTTGCCTCTCATTTTCATCTCCCCCACTTCTGAAAATTTTTTACAATTATTACAAAAATCTTTTTTGTTTGCTCTTTGCTTGTTTGCCTTTTTGTTTGCTTGTTATCTTGTTTGCCTAGTCACGATGTCTGAAGAAAATACAAAAATTGTGTGATTTTTCCAATACTAAATAATGATTTTATTAATTCGCTTATTGCTCTTCTCACCGCTAATGCGGAGACTTGTGATATTAATGCCACTTTGTTAAATCTTTTCATGAAAAAACAATTTTCTGGTAGTCCTAATGAAGATGATGCATCCCATCTTAACACTTTCGTAGAATTGGGTGATATACAAAAGAAAAATGATGTGGATAATAATATTGCCAAATTAAAATTATTCTTGTTCTCATTAAGGGATCATGCAAAAATTTGGTTTCATCTTTGCCACGAAATAGCATCGATTCTTAGGATAGGTGTAAAGATGCCTTTATTACTAAGTATTTTCCTCCCGCGAAAATTATTTCCCTTAGGAATCAAATTATGAATTTCAAACAACTTGAACATGAACATGTTGCACAATCTTGGTAAAGAATGAAATTAATGATAAGAAATTGCCCTACTCATGGCACAAATTTATGTATGATCATGCAAAAAAAAATATGCGGGGTTGAACTTTGTTTCTAGAAATCTTTTAGATTCCGCCGCGGGTGGTACTTTTATGGAAATTACATTGGGAGAAGCTACCAAATTACTTGACAATATTATGGCAAATTATTCACAATGGCATACTGAAAGAGCTTCTACTAGTAAAAAAGTGAATTCAATTGAAGAAATTAGTACTTTGAGTGATAAAGTTGATATGCTTATGAAATTGGTTGCTAGTAAAAATGCTCCTATTGATCCTAATGCTTTGTCTTTGTCCACTTTGATTGAGCAAAATAATGACCCCGTAGATGTGAATTTTGTCTCGTGAAACAATTTTAATAGTAATGCTTATAGAGGTAATTTTAATCCTAGGCCGCTCCCTGGAAATTCCTCTAATAATTATGGAAATTCCTATGGTAATTCTTATAATAATAATAATAGGGTGCCATCTGATCTTGAAAGCAATATCAAAGAATTTATTAATGCTCAAAAAGTTTTCAACACTACGATAGAAGAAAATTTGAGTAAACTTGATGATATGTCTATAAGTATGGATAGAATTGTTCATGATGTGGAAAATCTTAAATCTAAAATTTTGCCACCCAATGTTGATATTAATGAATCAATTAAATCTTTATATGTCTCCATGGATGATAGTAAAGAAAGAATCGCCAAGTAGAAAGCTAAGCGGGAATTCTTAGAAAAAGCGATTCTGCCCGGTTTTTATCGTAATTATGATGAAGATGTTAAAATGATTGGTGTTTCTTATATTGAATTTTAGTTAGTAAGGTTAAACTTGATAACAAAGAGACTAAGAAGAGTCAACTTTATCTAGAAGGCGTCCCCATAGTTCGGAGGGTGATAATCTTGATGAAATTTTTGATAAAAGTGGGTTCAAAGAGGTTAAAACTTTAAATAGCGATGTGCCCACTCTTTTGGATTTCAAGGACTTTAATTATAATAGTTGTTCTTTAATTTAGTGCATTTCCTTGTTGCAATCCATGCTAATTCACCCAATGCTTACGAATAAAACAAGGCTTTTACTAAACATATTGTAGAAGCGATGATGAAAGCTTTAGAAGAAAAGCTAGAACTAGATATTTCAATTCCTAGAAAATTATATGATGAGTGGGAACCTACCACTAAAATTAAAATTAAAAATTATGAGTGCAATGCTTTATGTGATTTAGGTGCTAGCGTTTCCACAATACCAAAATCTCTATGTGTTATGCTAGGTTTCACCAATATGAATGAATGTTCTCTTAATTTGCACTTAGCAGATTGTACTATCAAGAAACCTTTGGGAAGAATAAATGTTGTTCTTATTATTGCAAATAGAAATAATGTACCCATTGATTTTATTGTGCTTGATATTGAATGCAATCTGTCTTGTCCCATAATACTTGGTAGACCGTTCTTACGAACCATAGGTGTTGTTATTGACATGAAAGAAGGGAATATAAAATTTCAATTTCCATTAAAGAAGGGTATGGAACACTTCCCTAGAAAGAGAATTAAGCCACCATATGAATCAATCATGAGGGCCACCTATGGAATTAAAACTAAGGATGACAACAATTGAAACTATGCTTTATGCCTAGCTAGGGGCGTAAAACAATAGTGCTAGTTGGGAGGCAACCTAATAGTTATCTTATTTTTCTTGTTTCTTTTTCTGTTTTTCTGTGTGCACACAATTAGGCTACTGTTATGGTTGTGTTCTTGTGTTTTAAATTAGTTTTTGTTCCAAGTAAAGTCTTTAGGATGATTTGGATGATAGTTGAGTTGATTCTGTGAAAAAACTGAAGCTTTTGCGTCGAGTAAAAGAATTAACAAAATTTACTGGAGTGTGGAAAAATTCTGAATTTTTTACACATGATTTATAAACAAATTTCCCACATTGTCCTAATGTTTCAGAACTTTTGTATTATAGAAGAATAGTCAATATACAGATTTCTACATACCATTCTATTTTTGACAGATTCTGTTTTTTGATGCATTGTTTACTTGTTTTGATGGAACTATGGATTGTATTATGGGGAATAAGCCATGGAGAAGTTAGAATACAGTAGGTATAATTCCAAAATAAAATATGAATGGGTTTACAACAGTACCTAAAGTAGTGATTTATATTATTATACTAACGGATCTCATGAAGGTTTTGTTGAGTTTTGTGTGCTGAAGTTTTCAATTTTTGAGTGAGATCATGATGGATGAAGGAATAAGGAGTGGCAAGAGCCTAAGATTGGGGATGCCTGAGGCACCCCAAGGTAGTATTCAAGGACTCCAAAGCAACTAAGCTTGGGGATGCCCCGGAAGGCATCCTCTCTTTCTTCTAACGACCATCGGTAATATTACTTGGAGCTATATTTTTATTCATCACATGTCATGAGTTTTGCTTGGAGCATCGTGTATTATATGAGTCTTTGCTTTGTTTTCTTTTTAGTTTGTCACAATCATGCTTGCTGAACACACCTATTTTGAGAGAGACACACATTTATCCTAATTTGTTAG
This sequence comes from Thinopyrum elongatum, assembly GCA_011799875.1. Lineage (NCBI taxonomy): Eukaryota > Viridiplantae > Streptophyta > Magnoliopsida > Poales > Poaceae > Thinopyrum > Thinopyrum elongatum. The sequence continues at coordinate 87,869,753 of CM022300.1, forward strand.
AATACTCTTTGTGCTTCACTTATATCTTTTGAGCTAGGCAGTTGCTCTAGTGCTTCACTTAAATCTTTTTGAGCACGGCGATGACTATATTTTGAAGAAATACATGCACTCTCATGCTTCACTTATATTTTTTTGAGAGTTGATAAGATTATATTTTGAAGAAATATTTGCACTCTCATGCTTCACTACATTTTTGAGAGTTGATAATAGTAATGGTAATTTGCACAAGATATGCATTTAGTCCCAATGTGATGAATATCCAAGAAGGATATAATAAAAACTTTCATGAAGATCATTGGATATGATAAGTTTGATTCCTTGCAATAGTTTTGCGATATGGAGATGATAATATGTGAGTCATGTTAGTGAGCAATTGTGGTTTAGTAAGAATATTGGTGTTAAGGTTTGTGATTCCCTATGCAAGCATGCAAGTCAATAGTTGTGCAACGAAGTTACATCCTTCTTGTGGTGCATTATTCAGTGTTAGTTATGTTCAATGCATGTTTATGACCAGTTTTGTGTTTTGGTTGGTCGCTTCTCGACCTATTTGCTAGCCTTCATTTGTACTAAGCGGGAATACTGCTTGTGCATCCAAACTCTTAAACCCAAAGTTGTGCCAAATGAGTCCACCATACCTACCTATATGCGGTATTTACATGCCGTCCCAAGTAAATTTGCATGTGCCAACTCTAATTATTCAAAATAAATTTCCGTTTTGTGTGCCCGTACTGCTCATGTGGCGGCAGGGGGTGGCCGATATCTTTCATGCTAGGCGGGTTAATCTCACGATGAGTGTTTATTCACTTGTCATTGCACGAGAAAGTGGTAGGTAATAGGGATGCCTAGCCCCACAATGAATCAAAAATAATAATAATAACAAAATTACTTGGAAAGTGAAAAGTTGGAGGGCACCCGTGGATAAGGCTAGCGATGGATTGTGAAAGAATGGTGGAAAGGAAATGAACTTTATTTTCTGTTTAGGAATTGCATATAATGTGTCTAGCATGGAAGATATGTTGGGAACTCTCGGTCGTAGCATTGACAAGAAAAGCATGCCTCCCAAAATAATTTTATCTCTCTAATTTAAGCTTTGAGCTATGGCACCTCTATAAATCTCTGCTTCCCTCTACGAAGGGCCTATCTATTTACTTTTATGCAATTTTTATTTTTATTTCCAGTCTCCATCTTCTCTTATAAAGCACCAACTAGAGAATACTATTGTCATAGTTGTGCATTGGGTGTAGCTAATATTTGAGTGTGTTTCATGGTTGGATCAAGGATTGAGCATAGTGGGCTAGTGATAACTTTCTTTAGCGTTGATATTTTGGAAGACATGGTTGCTTGTTGATATGCTTGAGTATTTATGTCTTCATGTCGAAATATATACTATTGCTTTGAATCACTCAAACTCAAATGTCCATGCAACAAAAGAAAATATTATATTATGAATATGATAGGTAGCATTCCACATCAAAAACTTCTCTTTTTATCATTTACGTACTTGAGGACGAGCAGGAATTAAGCTTGGGGATGCTTGACACGTCTCCAACGTATCTATAATTTTTTATTGTTCCATGTTATTATAGTTGTATGTTTTATATTCATTTAAAAGCAACTTTATGTCATTTTTTGGGATTAACCTATTAACTTAGTGCCTAGTGCCAGTTGATGTTTTTTTTGCCTGTTTTTGACTTTTAAGGAAATCAATATCAAACAGAGTCCAAACGGAGAAAAAACTTTGGATTAATTTTCTGGACCAGAAGAAACCCTAGAAGGTTCGGGAGAAGACCAGAAGAGTCATGAGGAAGCAACAAGCTCGTGAGGCGCGCCCCAGGGAGGGGGCGCCCCACAGGCTTGTGGGCCCCTCGTGGCACCTCTTGACCTAATTCCACCACTATAAATTCTCAAATATTCCCCTCAGATCAGAGAGCCACCCGAAATACTTTTTCCGCCGCCGCAAGTTTCTGTTCTCATGAGATCCCATCTGGAGGCCTCTACCGGCACTTCGCCGGAGGGGGAATCGATCACAGAGGGGCTCTACATCAACCTTGCTGCCCTTTCGATGATGCGTGAGTAGTTTACCATAGACCTATGGGTCCATAGTTAGTAGCTATATGGCTTCTTCTCTCTATTTGATCTTCAATACAATGTTCTTCTCGATGTTCTTGGAGTTCTATTCGATGTAATCACTTTTTGCGATTTGTTTGTTGAGATCCGATGAATTGTGAGTTTATGATCAGATAATCCATTAATATAATTTGATTTTTCTCTGAACTCTTTTATGCATGCTTATTATAACTTTGTATTTCTCTCCGATCTATTGATTTGGTTTGGCCAACTAGATTGATTTATCTTGCAATGGGAGAGGTGCTTTGTAATGGGTTCGATCTTGTGGTGCTCAATCCCAGTGAAAGAAGGGGACATGACATGTATGTATCGTTGCTATTAAGGGTAAAAAGATGGGGTTTATTCATGCATGAGTTTACTTTGTCTACATCATGTCATCTTGCTTAAGGTGTTACTCCATTCTTTAAGAACTTAATACTCTAGATGCATGCTGGATAGCGGTCGATGTGTGGAGTAATAGTAGTAGATGCAAGCAGGAGTCGGTCTACTTGTCTCGGACGTGATGCCTATATACATGATCATTGCCTTGGATATCGTCATGATTATTTGCTTTTCTATCAATTGCCCAACAGTAATTTGTTTACCCACCGTATGCTATTTTCTTGAGAGAAGCCTCTAGTGAAAACTATGGCCCCGGGTCTACTTTTATCATATATTAAAATCTGAAAATACTTTGCTGCAATTTATTTACCGTTCCTTTATTTTGTATTTTCATCTATCTATTTATCACTATTAGATTTAATCCTTGCAATTAATCGCCAAGGGATTGACAACCCCTTGTTTGCGTTGGGTGAAAGAAGTTGTTATTTTTTGTGTAGGTGCTGCTAACGAGTTGTTGCTTGGTTCTCCTACTGGATTGATAACCTTGGTTCTTAACTGAGGGAAATACTTATCTCTACTGTACTTCATCATCCTCTCCTCTTCGGGGAAAAACAAAGGCAGATCACAAGTAGCATACGTCTCCAACGTATCTATAATTTTTTATTGTTCCTTGCTATTATAGTATCAATCTTGGATGTTTGATATGAAATTATATGCAATTATATATCATTTTTTGGGACTAACATGTTAACCTAGTGCCAAGTGCCAGTTGCTGTTTTTTGTTTTTCAGAAAATCAGTACCAAACAGAGTCCAAATGCTACTAAACTTTTTGATGTTTTTTTCTGGACCAGAAGGGACCCTATAAGGTTCGGCAGGAGACCTGAAGAGTCACGTGGGAGCGACAAGCCTGCCAGACGCACCCCAGGGGGGCGGCCCCTCGTGGCACCTCTTGACCTAATTCCACCTCTATAAATTACCACATATTACCAATACATCAGAGAGGCATCCGAAACACTTTTTCCACCGCTACAAGCCTCTGTTCTTCTGCGATCCCATCTGGAGGCCTTCTTCGGTACCCTGCCGGAGGGGAAATCAATCACGGAGGGCTTCTACATCAACCTTGCCGCCTTTCCGATGATGCATGGGTAGTTTACCACAGACCTGCGGGTCCATAGCTAGTAGCTAGATGGCTTCTTTTCTCTTTTTGATCTTCAATACAATGTTCTCCTTGATGTTCTGGAAGATCTATTCGATGTAATCTTCTTTTGCGGTGTGTTTGTTGGGATCCGATGAACTGTGGGTTTATGATCAGATTATTCATGAATATTATTTGAGACTTCTATGGACTCTTTTATGCATGATTGTTATAGCTTTGTATTTCTCTTTGACTTATTCGTTGGTTTGGCCAACTAGATTGATTTATCTTGCAATGGGAGAGGTGCTTTGTGATGGGTTTGATCTTGTGGTGTTCAGTCCCAGTGACAAAAAGGGACATGACACGTATGTGTATCGTTGCCATTAAGGATGAAAAGATGGGGTTTATTCATATTGATTGGGTTTACTTTGTCTAAATAATATCATCTTGCTTAAGGTGTTACTCTGTATTTATTAACTTAATACCCTAGATGCATGCTGGATAGCGGTCAATGGGTGGAGTAATAGTAGTAGATGCAGGCAGGAGTCGGTCTACTTGTCTCGGATGTGATGCATGCATACATGATTATTGCCTTGAATATCGTCATAACCATGCGTTTTTCTAGCAATTGCCCAACAGTAATTTGTTTGCCTACCGTATGCTTTTGTTCAAGAGAGAAGCCTCTAGTGAAAACTATGGCCCCCGGGTCTACTTTTATCATATATAAAATCCAAAAATACCTTGCTGCAATTTATTTACCGTTGTTTTATTTTGTGTTTAATTTTATCTATCTACCACTATGAGGTTTGATCCTTGCAAATAACCGCCGAGGGGATTGACAACCCCCTTGATTGCTTTGGGTGCAAGTATTTGCTTTTGTGTGTGTAGGTGCTGCTAACGAGGTTGTGCGTGGTTCTTCTACTGGATTGATAACCTTGGTTCTTAACTGAGGGAAATAATTATCTATGTTGTACTACTTTGTCCTCTCCTCTTCGAGGAAATCCCAACGCAGCTCACAAGTAGCACAGCACACCGCGATGGCAGTCCGAGCTTCTGCCAAGTCATGTTGCAGCACGCCTCATTGCGGTTCATGTCTCTCCGGTGACTGGTCGCTGCTCGTAGCACGGCCTCATTGGAGCATGCAGCACAACAACGGAGGACAACGGGTGGCGCATGGCCTAGCCGTAGCCCCAGGCGAGTGGCTGTCCGTCATAGCTGGTTGCAGCATGCAGTCCTAACCGCCTTGACACCGATGAGCTCACCTGCCGGCAAAGGGTGGCCGGGGAGGTGGGGCGGCCATTGCCGATGAGTGCTGCTGGCTTTGGTGTGGTACGACAAAGGAGAAAAAGGTGGGATGCAAGAGGAAGAGGAGAGGATGATGCTTGTTACAGACTGAAGTGGGGAATTGCTACTTGTGAGCTGCGCTGAGATTTCCTCGAAGAGGAGAGGATGATGCAGTATAGTAGAGATAAGTATTTCCTTCAGTTAAGAACTGCTACTTGTGAGCTGCATTGGGATTTCCCCAAAGAGGAGAGGATGATGTAGTACAGTAGAGATAAGTATTTCCCTCAGTTAAGAACCAAGGTTATCAATCCAGTAGGAGAACCACGCAACACCTCGTTAGCAATACCTACACACAAAATAACAAATACTTGCACCCAACGCAAACAAGCGGTTGTCAATCCCTTGGCGGTTAATTGCAAGGATCAAATCTCATAATGATAGATAGATAAACAAAAACACATAATAAAATAAAGTAAATAAAATTGCAGCAAGGTATTTTTGGATTTTTATATATGATAAAGATAGACCCGGGGGCCATAGTTTTCACTAGAGGCTTCTGTCTTGAACATAGCATATAGTGGGTAAACCAATTACTGTTGGGCAATTGATAGAAAAGTGAATAATCATGACGATATCCAAGGAAATGATTATATATATAGGCATCATGTCCGAGACAAGTAGACCGACTCCTGCCTGCATCTACTACTATTACTCCACACATCGACCGCTATACAGCACGCATCTAGAGTATTAAGTTCATAATAACGGAGTAATGCCTTAAGCAAGATGACATGATGTAGACAAAGTAAACTCAATCAATATGAATAAACCCCATCGTTTTACCCTTAATGGCAATGATACAAATACATGTTATGTCCCTTTCTGTCACTGGGATTGAGCACCGCAAGATCGAACCCATAACAAAGCACCTCTCCCATTGCAAGATAAATCAATTTAGTTGGCCAAACCAAATCAATAGATCAGAGAGAAATACAAAGCTATAATAATCATGCATAAAAGAGTTCAGAGAAGACTCAAATACTATTCATGGATAATCAGATCATAAACCAACAATTCATCAGATCCCAACAAACAGACCGCAAAAAAAGGATTGCATCGAATGGAACTCCAAGAACATCGAGGTGAACATTGTATTGAAGATCAAAGAGAGAGAAGAAGTCGTCTAGCTACTAGCTATGGACCCGTAGGTCTGTGGGAAACTACTCACACATCATCAGAAGGGCGGCAAGGTTGATGTAGAGCCCCTCTGTTATTGATTCCCCCTCGGGCAGAGAGTCGGAAAAGGCCTCCAGATGGGATCTCACGAGAACAGAAGTTTGCAATGGTGGAATAAGTATTTTGGGTGGCTCTCTATTGGTTTCCCGATTTTAGAGACTCAACAAGAACCTACTGTATCTAACTTCACCATGACTTATACCCCCCGATACAATCCATAGATTCATTAAAACAAGCAAACAATGCAACAAAAAATAGAAGCTGTCAAAAACAGAACTGTCTGTAGCAATCTGAATTATGACTATACTTCTGTAACTTCAAATATTCTGAAAAACTAGGACAACATGGGAAATTTGTATATCAGTCATGTGTAAAAAATTCAGATCAAAAGCACGTTCCAGTGAATTTAGAGCATTCCAGTACTGGTCACAAAAGTTTCCGTTTTTTCATAGAATCAAACACAACTATCTACAAAATCATCCCAAAGGCTTACTTGGCACAAACACTAATTAAAACACACAAAAACAACCATAAAAGTAGCATAATTGTTTGCACATAAAAAAACAGAAAAGAAACAAGAAAAATAAAGATATCTATTGGGTTGCCTCCCAACAAGCGTTATTGTTTTACGCCACTAGCTAGGCGTAATGCATAGTTTCAAGTGTTGTCATCTTTCAAGTGAATTCCATAGGTGGCCCTCATAATAGATTCATATGGTGGCTTAATTTTCTTTCTAGGGAAGTGTTCCATACACTTCTTTAGTGGGAATTGAAATCTTATATTACCTTCTTCCATATCAATAATAGCACCTATGGTACGTAAGAACGGTCTACCAAGTATTATGGGACAAGACAGATTGCAATCGATATCACGCGCAATGAAATCAACGGGCACATAATTTCTATTCGCAAGAATAAGCACATCATTTATTCTACCCAAAGTTTTCATAATAGTGGAATCCGCCAAGTACAAATTAAGAGAACATTCATCCATATCGGTAAAGCCTAGCACATCACATAAAGATTTTGGTATTGTGGAAACGCTAGCACCCAAATCACATAAAGCTTTACCCTCCTAATTTTTTATCTTTACTTTAATAGTAGGTTCCCACTCATCATATAATTTTCTAGGTATAGAAACCTCCAACTCTATCTTTTCTTCATAGGCTTTCATCATAGCTTCTACAATAGTTCAGTAAATGCCTTATTTTGTTCATAAGCATTGGGTGAATTTATCATGGATTGCAACAAGGAAATACATTCAATGAAAGATTAATTATCATAATTAAAGTCCTTGTAATCCAAAGTAGGGGGCACATCACTAGCTAAATTTTTGACCTCTCCAAACCCACTTTTATCAATTTTTTCATTAAGATCACCACCCTCCGAACAATTGGGACGCCTTCTAGCTAAATTTGACTCATCTTCAGTCCCATTATCATCAAGTTTTATTTTACTAAGCAAAGATTCAGTAGGTGAAACACCAATCATTTTAATCTCTTCATCATGATTATCAAGTGAAAAGGATTCTAGCTTAGCTGCCATTTTGTTCACTAGTGTGGTTTGCTTATTAGAAAATTTTCCTAACAAGTTTTTCAGTAAGAGCAAGCTAAGATTGAAGGTTGGCAACTTCTTTATTGGCATCATCAAGTTGTTCACCAATAGCATCTAACAAGGTAGAGTCTTCTTTAAGCTCCTCAGTAAAAAAAATTATGATGCTCAAACTGTGTAAACATGAAGTCCTTAGTATTTTTCTCAGTTTCGGCCAACCTTTTATGACAAGAGCTATCGTAAAATTTATCATAAGACATGATAATAACGCAAGAAAACAAGCAAAGAGGCAAACGGAAAATATTTTTGTAAAAATGTTTTAGAAGTGCGGGAGATGAAAATGAGAGGAAAATGGAAAATAAAATAAATGCAAGGAGATGAAAGTTTATAAGTGGTACTTGATTGGCATCATCACGTCCGAGACAAGTAGATCGACTCTTGCCTACATCTACTACTATTACTCCACACATCGACCGCTATCCAGCATGCATCTAGACTATTAAGTTCATAAATAACGGAATAACGTCTTAAGCAAGATGACATGATGTAGACAAAGTAAACTCAATCAATATGAATAAAGCCCGTCGTTTTACCCTTAACGACAATAATACAAATACATGTCTTGTCCCCTTCTGTCACTGGGATATAGATCACCGCAAGATTGAACCCATTACAAAGCACTTCTCCAATTGCAAGATAAATCAATCTAGTTGGCCAAACCAAATAAATAGACCGGAGATAAATACAAAGCTATAATAATCATGCATGTAAGAATTCAGAAAAGACTCAAATAATATTCATGAATAATCTGATCATAAACCCACAATTCATCGATCCCAACAAAAACACCGCAAAAGAAGAGTACATCGAATGGAACTCCAAGAACATCGAGGAGAACATTGTATCGAAGATCAAAGAGAGAGAAGAAGCCATCTAGCTACTAGCTATGGACCTGTAGGTCTGTGGTAAACTACTCAGATATCATCGGTAGGGCAGCAAGGTTGATGTAGAGGCCCTCCGTGATCGATTCCCCCTCCGGCAGGGTGCTGGAAAAGGCTTCCAGATGGGATCTCGCAAGAACAGAAGCTTGCGGTGGCGGAAAAAGTATTTTGGGTGGCTCTCTGTTGGTTTCCCGATTTTAGATAATCTATATAGTGTTGGAATTAGGTCAAACGGAGAAATGAGTGGCCCACAAGGTACCTAGGCGCCCCCTTGGGCGTGCCTAGGTGCCTTGTGTCCTACTCCCGAAGCTTCCAGGGTCTCTTATGTCCAGAAAAAAATCATCTAAAAGTTTCGTGGCATTTGGACTTCGTTTGGTATTGATTTCTTGGAAAACCAAAAACAGACAAAAAACAGCAACTGACACTTGGCACTAGGTTAATAGGTTAGTCCCAAAAAATGATATATAATTGCATATAAAATATCCAAGATTGATACAATAATAGAGTGGAACAATAAAAAATTATAGATACGTTGGAGACGTATCAGGAATGTGTCCAAATAACATCTTGACCGGCACGAGTCCTACATCAAGAATCAGTTGTCCTACCACAGGCCCTATCTGTCGTGCGGGGTTGCCTTGATAATTAAGATAATAAAACAATCAAGAGCTTTGGGCTTTTAATGACTACACCTTATTTTATCCCCAAGGATATGATCCATGTTACCCTACCAAACCTTACTGTCACCGGTGTTCGGTATAATACTTCATGGTCTCCTTGCTCCTAGCCTCAACAGTGCTCGATATCCATGATCTTGGGTACTTGCAGGGATGAAGATCACGGACAAGACAAGAGACATCTCACGGAACAATGTTATTTCATACATACAGGAAGTTATGTCAAAGACTTCCATTGATCCCCTCAACAAATACCTCGGGTTGCAAGGCTCATGCCTCAACCCATACCTACTGAACTACTCACACATGGAGATCAGATCACGAGAAGAAAACATTGAAGAACACATCTTCAAGATTGATTGATTGCAAATATGTCTTACAATGAATGCCTTGTGCGATGCACGATTACAAGTATGAACTAGATGAAAGAACACTATGGTGGTGGAGATGGCTATGGAGATGGAAATAGCGGCAGCTAGGGTTTGTGGATGATGATGATGATGAAGAGGCTCTGGCTACTCCCATGCTTGTTGTTTTGTTGACATTTCGAGGGGGTCCCTTTTATAAAAGTTGTACATGTGGACTTCCTGCCTCGGAATCCACGCCAAATAGGCGCTCATACGGGCACGTGGAACACCGTCTTTTGTGCTATCTTCGCGTAGACACTTCTTGTTGATTCCTTCTTCTTCTTCCATTTCCTTTCTTTCCAATTCCACACTTGATTTCTTCCCTTTTTAGCCCATTTCCCATGGAAACACATCAAAGAGAGGATTTGTGGAATCCTTTGCATTCATTAGTCATTAGTGACAATATCGAAGCAAATATCTCTTTTAAATGAAATATCTTAGTTTAAACAAAGGTGAAATGAGTGTAAAAATATCACTCACCAACTCCACAAGCTTAAACTTGATCGTCCTCGAGCAACATAAAGAGAAATCCGAATCATAAGAAATTCAGTTGTTTAAACCGAAATAACGAGAAGGTTTTAGTTCACTTACGATCGGTATGCTTAGATAGCCCTCCGCTTCTTGACCTGAAAACTTAGCATAGCTGTAGTGGTGGCATGGTTATTGTGCAAGTGTTAGTGAAGCAAAGATAATCAACACAAAGTTCTTGATCTACTAGATCAAACAACTTTGCAACACTCTATTCTATTTATTCTAGACAACACTTGTTTGCCAGGAATGCACGGAAGAGTTTTCTTTTGATGGAACCATAAAAACATATGTTAGGGAGTGAAAAGCATATAGTAAAATATGATGCTCTAGTGCTCATAAGCACACCCATAGCTATTTTCTCCTCAAGGCTCTTAAGCACTTCATTTCAATCATTGTTTGCTGAAACTTTGGTTGTCACGTGAAGTGATTACGCCAACAGTACAGGCGGGCCTGCTCGTTGCAGGGCCATAGCTCCAAGAGCTGGTCCAGGTCAACCACCAGGTGAAAGATGGAGTGTGCCACCTCCGGGATAGCACAAGCTTAATGTGGACGGCAATTTTCTAGTGCAGGTAGGAAACGGAGGCTCTGGTATGGTGCTCTGGGACAACTCAGGCGATATCATCTTCACATCCTGCCATCATTTATTAGCATGCGATAATGTTCTTGCTACGAAATTTGAAGCTTGTAGAGAGGGAATTGCTTTAGCCTTGGAGTGGAGCACGCTTTGTTTATTCTTGAGACAGACATTGCCGAGGCTGCCGCGATGATTGCCAATCCTTCGAAAAACAGATCGCAACATGCCGCCATCATTCAGAAGACTGCCGTCATTTATTCACATGCGATAATGTTCTTGCTACGAAACTTGAAGCTTGTAGAGAGGGAATTGCTTTAGCCTTGGAGTGGAGCACGCTTTTCGTTTATTCTTGAGACAGACATTGCCGAGGCTGCCGCGATGATTGCCAAACCTTTGAAAAATAGATCGCAACATGCCGCCATCATTCAGAAGACTGCCGCCATGATGAGAGGAGGTAGAGAGGCAGTACTGGTGAAAGCTATTACTACGGGGTTTAATCATGTTAGTTTTGCTTAGATGGGTAGATGATTACGGTCAGGCACCGAGAGGGTTGTAAACTTATGTGAAGTGCAGGACTGGACTCCCATCATCCAGGTTGATTAATACTCCCTCCATTCTTTTTTAGTTCGCATATAAGATTTGTCTGAAGTCAAGCCTCGTAAAGTTTGACCAACTTTATAAAAAAAATTCACAATGTGAAATTAATATCAATAGATCCACCCTGACTTCAATTTTCATATTGTGTAACTTTAGCATGATAGATGTTGATATTTTTTCATATAAATATGGTCAAACTTTATGAAGTTTGACTTCAGACAATCCTTATATGCAGAGTAAAAAGGACCGGAGCGAGTATATATAACCTCCCCCCTCCCCAGCAGGTCTGACCTAGCTCCTGTCCCAACCGCCGCTGGCTGCCCCCTCGTCGCCTCCTCAACCAGCAGCTTATTCGCCGCAGTTTGTTTGTCGATCCTCAGAGCATCTCCAACAGAGACGCTATATAAGCCGCGCACTGAAAAAGATGCCTATATAGCGTGCGCGCGACAAAAAATAGCGCTCCAGCAGAAACTGTAAAATAGAGCACGCACAAAAATGGAGCTATAAATTTAGCGCACGTGGGCTGCGGGGCTGCAAATTTGGGGCGCTGGCTTATGCGCGTGGGCTGCTGCATGTGGGGCCGCCGGGTTGGGCGCCGTGTTTTTGTGCGTCTGATAAACCTCCCGCGCGCAAAAACACTATTTCAGCGCTGCAAAACTTTTTTAGCGCGCCGCGCTACCACGCGTGTGTTGAAGATGCTCTCAGGTATTATTCATCAAAGGCCTCCACCTTTTATTAGGGCTCGCAGTCAACTCAATTCATTTATTTTCTCGTTTTATTAGTGTTGAATCAGGCTCGCTCGCAAGATCCTCCTAGTTGGGACTGAGAGACGTCGATGAAGCGGCGGTTTGTGAATCTGGTGACGCGGAATTGGGAAGATGGGATCTATGCCCTGCGCCGCCTCAATCCCGACGTGCATCTCTTCTACCACCCAAGAAATAACGCAAAAGAAGTAGTAGAGATCAACGCCATGGATTCTACAGCATCAGGAGCAGACGATATCAACAAGATGAAATCAGCAGCAGATGCGAACAACAAAATGAAGAGATCCAGTCCAAGGATGCGTAGCCTGCGGTGGCTGCCTAGACCAATCGCCAGATTCGATCCGTCGCCGCCCGGCCTGTGGATCAATGACGGCCTGGAGTGGTTCGAGCTCCTGGGCCCCCGCCGCAGCGAAAGCAGGGTCGTCAACGCCAACGTGGCCGGCGACACCGTGCTGTACGACGCCGACGAGGGCATCATCTTCAACCTGCCTTCGCTCCACGAGCCCAAGGGAACCAACCCCGTCTGCCTCACGAGCACGGGTACGAGCCCACCAGGATCACGTCCTACGCCGTCGTCGGCGACGGGACTACCTTGTGCATCTCGTCGGACAGGAACGGCATCGGCACCTACTGCTTTGACACGGTGCGCGACGATGATACCCACCGTCTAGGGTGGGATTACCGGGATGAATGGAGGCACGTTGGGCATTGGGCGCTGCCCTTCTACGACAAAGCAGAGTATGTCCCTGAATTCAAGCTATGGTTTGGCTTGCGCCCCCCCCCCCCCCCCCCCCCCAGGCCGAACCACCTGTGCGCCGCTGACCTGTCCACCATGGACCATGGCCAGCCGCCCGTCGTGCATCATGTTTGGGACGATCTTGATCAGCCTGAGGAAGAGGACTGGATACCAACGCATTTCAGGATACTGAACCTTGGCTCTGGCAAGTTTTGCATTGCTAAAATCATTAGCGCAGAGGCGACTGGCATGAAATTTTCTGTGCTCACCGGCATCGAGATGGTTCGCGGCAAAGATGATCAGATCCTCCGGATGTTTAAGCACAAGACTACACGCTACATGTTCAGCACGCCAGATGTAATCCACTGGGTTATCTGAATGATCTTGCATGGTGTGCCATGTTCACTGTCCTATGGATGGTGTGTAGCAGTGTTGGCCTGAGCCTCCCGATGCCCAAGCACACGTTCCATCATTCACCAGGTGCATTGAATAATCTCGTGCTCTACTAGTACTCTACCTCCCTCCTTGTTTATTGATGCCCATAGTATTTTATGCCAAAATTTAACCATAAATTTAACTAAAAAGTAATAATGCATGTTATAAAAAATTATATTATTGGATTCATATTTGAGCATAGTTTACAATGATATTACTTTTGCTTACATGCATTAATATTTTGTTAGTTAAATGTAAGATCAAAATTTGACACGAAATTCTAGGGAGGCCAATAAACCATAAATTTAGTGCTTTCTCTATTCCCGTGCTTCAACTTTGACCATAAATTTAACCAACGAGACCGACTACGGCGGGAGCAAAATTTATACCAGTGAATTCGTATTCAAAAGAAGTTTTCAATTATATAATTTTTTCTCCCGCCATAATCGGTCTCGTTGGTTAAATTTATGGTCAAAGTTGGACCTCGAAAAGCGCGGACGCACTATATTTTGGAATGGAGGGAGTATTAGGGTATCTCCAACGCGCACCCCAAAAACAGTCACGGTATCCGTTCGCGGACACGTCCACCGCAGTGATACGGAAGCCGGCCATCCATCCATGACCGCATACATTTCAAACCGATTTCAACACACAGGATGAAAGTCTAAATGATTGCCGCCACAGGCGGCGCCAGTTCCCCACAACATGTCTTTCTCATGTACGATAGCAAACTCATCGGCCGGCCGTGAGCCCCGCGAAGTGAACATTCAGCGGGTGGGGGGGTGGGAGTATGGCTTCGCGAAGCTGCGTGCAAGCTCATCGAATGTGTGACCCGGCAAGACGTCGACAATGGCCTTCCTGGGACCCAAGCGATGGTGGCCTCCCATGTTCTCTCTTCCTCGCCATCGACAAGGGCGGACATGGACATGCCAACCTCGTCGTCATAGCGGCGGGGTGCGAACGGCGATGGCGGCGTGGTCGACGCAGAGTTGTTGACGTCCTTGGTCTCGTGCGCCTCCTCTTCCTTCACCACCGCATCGATGTCCAAGAACAGGGCGTCTCTCTCTGCCCACAACACGTGCAACCGCCATCGCTCGCGGTGGATCTCGCGGGCGCTGCAGTAGGACAGGAGTAACACTTGCTCCTATTGAGGAAGCCCAGACCGTCCGCCACCACAGTTATGACGGGCTTGTCGTTCGCCTGGTCACCGACGATTTGTTCCTCCGCGAGCTGGTGCTCGTCGAAGGAGCCGGAGAGAAGGCGCGTACACCGAGTCACGACGCATGAGGCACTTTCGGCTGGCGCGCTGCTTCAATGCCGGCTCTCGTGAGATGTCACGTCCGCTCTGGACCAGCATGGATGTGGCGCTGGTGCTCTGGAGCGGCACTGACCGGCATGATTGCGCGGCAACCACTTCATGCGGGAAAGGGCGTGAGCAAGTGAGAGGGTTTTGGGTGGGTCCGGGTGTCTGTCGCATGCTGCCCAACAGTCCGGACGCCTGCAAGCACCCTAGTTTGCCTTTGGTTTGTTGAAGAACGAACATCCGGACCGGTCCGGAGACCGATGGGGATGGATGGATGCGAGCGATTTGAGATCATTGTTGGAGATGCCCTTAGTCCCTATTGTATTTTAGGTTAAAGTTTGACTACATATTTAACTAGCGAAATTCACTAAATTATTCATATATTCAACTCTGCGATGCTTATTATGAACCGGAGGGAACCTAAACGTTATCAGTCTTTTTTCTTTTTTCTTCTGAATGAAAATTATCAGTATGTCGTTATGTTGTGTTGACCTGAACTTGGTGAACGTTATCAGTCTTTTTTTCTTTCTGAACGAGCATTATCAGTCTGTCGTTAGCTGCATTGACCTGAACTTGGTGAACTGTATCGTTTTTTTCTTCCTAAATACAGTACAGACACAGGCTAACGTATCATCTTGACGCACCTTGGCTCTCTCTTTCACCTTTCCCCATCTACAGTGCGGGAGAGGCGACCGAGTCGACAACCTCGTTTCCGCCGGCGAGTCCCTCTCTCTTTCCCCTTGCGATGGCCTTCGGGCTGTCGGGGGTGGAGGGGGAGACGGCTCGCCGGGTGGATCTCGTGTACAGGTAGCTTAGCTAGGCTGTTTGGGTGTCAGGGTGGGCTCCTCCGCGGCGTGCTCGGCTCTGGCTGGTCGGCGTTGGTGGAGATGCCCATGAATAAGGTGTGCATCTGGTGCTGCATCGTCCCATCGGCTTTGTCGACGGGGGCGGATTCAGGTCAGCTGCCTTTGTGTGCTCTGGATCGAGCTCTCGATCTGGGGCCTGGGTCTTTGGAGTGGCTGATGCCGCTCACGATTTTGCTGCCCTGGGCTTCTTCTCCGGCGCCAGGTTCTCCCTGGACGTGGCGGCGGTGGCGAAACTCAGCGGCTTCCTGCCTGGACGGCATCGGTTTCCTGGCGGCGGTGTTGTGGTGGCGGGGGCATCGCCGTCTTGGATTTTGCTTTTCCCCGTTCTGCTCTGGCCTTTGTGCTGTGTTCTCCGGCAGCATCAAGGCCGACGGGGAGATATGTACAGGAGTAGTTGCTCCGGCGACATCTGGGAGCTGCTGTCTTCGCTGTTGGTTTCTGGTAGGTGGTGTGACGACTTCGTCTTCATCCCTTCGTCGGCGACGGAGGATGGCGATGCCGTGCTCGGCGGAGTTGTGGGGCGTGTCCCCACCGGTGCTCCCCATCGCCGATGCGCCTTGCCGGTCGCGGCGGGCCTCAGGTGAACGCCATAAAGCAGATGGTCTGCGAGGGACTTCGTCGGTGCTTGGTCTTGTCGGAGACTCGCCTTTCTCGCTGACGGCGAGGAATCAGCGGGTGGTTACGGCGAGCGGCGGAGATGTCAGTCTCAGGGGCTTGCAAGGACCTTTCTCGGATTTTCTTTTCTTCAGGGTGGTTCCTGTAATAGTTCCTGTTTCCCTATGTCGCTGGGTGTTTCGGAAAGCCGTTGGTGTGTTTGGCTCTTGTACTCTGTGTTTTATGTAATGGACACGTCTTCGATCTCAAAAAAAAAAAAATCTTGACGCATCTTGGTAGTTAACAGGGACGTCTCCTTGCACCGAAGACGCATAATCGGAAATTCTAAAATAAATGTAGAAATATGAGCATCAGAACTTACACTGATGACTGATGGGTTGGCGGTCATTCTTTTCTTTGTGAACAAACATTATCAGTCTCTGGTTGTGTCGTGTTGCGTTGGATCATATACACTCTATTCGATCCTGTACGGCTGTACACTCCTATTTATATGTACTATTTGTCGTTCGTGATCAATCGCAACCATCTAAAAAAATAAAATTTCCCTCGCGTGCGCTCCTCCATCACATCCTCTTGCGTCGCATGATCCGGCGGGAGCGCTCTCGGTGATGCCGCCGGCGATGGTTTTGGCGTCGGCGTCGATGCGCGGCGGCGAAGGCGCGAAGGGTACGGCGCGGCGCCCGGACCGCGTGCTGGCCGCGCGCCGGCGGCGAGCTGCCGTGCTGCTCCTCGCTCTAGCGTACACGGCGGCTATGATCGTGCTCCTCCTGGGCGCTGGCGGCACGGGCCTGGGCACAGGTGGTGGACGCGTGGTGGTAGGCGCGCCGCGTCCGCGGGCGCGGGCGCCAGCGCCGCCCGGGTCGGTGTACCGCAGCCACCTCGTGTTCGAGCGGCTCCTGCCGGAAATGCGCGCCCTCGCCTCTCGTCCTAGCCCGGTGAGTTCTTGCTCGTTCCCAGGGACTTAATGTTTATCCGATCCATTCCCAGCGGAATGGGTGCATTGGCTTAAAAAACAGGTGGAAATTTTCTTCCGGTCATGTGGGTCGGATGAATTTTTCTCGTCTACTCCTTGATTTGCCATTGGATGCTCATAGTTTGATTATAAATCGTCGGAAATTGTTTGTAGCTTTACTACACATTGCATCCGAGTTTTTCTGTTGGCTGTTTGCGAGACAAATACCACAATGCTAGTACATAGCTTACTACTAATCTCTAGTGAAACTGGTGGTGACACTGATAGCACTGAATTTGCTGCTTGTAGGAGGAGACAACCATTGAGTCATTTATTTATATTGACATAATGCACTACTGCAGGCCAATGAAGATACTTGGCACTTTGAGATGGCAATACATATGCCATAAATAATGTACTTATAAGACTAGCATGCGAGTTCTGTTTCATGTTCATATGCCAAAAAGGTGACAGCCCTTCATGTGGCAGGCCTATAATATGTTATGCAACTTGGAGATGCTTGGCATTGGGAGCTTTTTAAAGGTCAAAGAGGTTTTATCTGTCAGTTGTTGATTGTAACAAACTAACAATGGTGTCATGGTGATGATCATTTTTAGTACTCCCTCTGTAAACTAATATAAGAGCGTATAGTGCCAATAATCCAACCACAACACATGTTCAATGCCTATGATCACTGTGGCAACAACATTTTTTTTCTTTTAGTTTACCCATCTTTTTTTTTAGTTTACATACACTCTTCGAAGGGGAGCCTTGGCTCTGCGGTAAAGCTGTTGCCTTGTGACCATGAGGTCAGAGTCCTGGAAACAGCCTCTTGCAGAAATGTAGGGAAAGGCTGCGTACTATAGACCCAAAGTGGTCGGGCCCTTCCCCGGACCCTACGCAAGCGGGAGCTACATGCACCGGGATGCCCTTACATACACTCTTCGCATGTATGTAACATGATTTTGCTGTGTCATTGCAGTTAATGGCATCCCATTCTAAAAAGTCTGGAAAGAGATGGGTACCTTGCATCAGAAAGAGATTGAGACAATCAGGTGCAAATTTGAAATGCTTTTTATGAATTTCTATACCAAATGTACCATGATCAGCCAGTTAGAATCAGCTTTAGTATAAGTAGTAACAGACGACATAGCTAAGTAGTATTTATTGATGGTCCACATTACACTTTTCAGCGTTACCACCTTCAAATGGTTTTCTCGTAATTGAAGCAAATGGTGGTCTGAATCAGCAACGCATTTCTGTAAGTTGCATGATCAATTTCTTACTGAACGTGGACCAACTAGATATGTCCCCTCAGAGTCATCTTTATTACATACACTACTGAAACCAAACTTACTGTTGGTACCGAAATACCTTTCTTTAATGGTATATTCTAAACAGTAAAAGTATTATGATCCATGGTTCGATATTAACTATCCAAAGTCCAAACCCTTTATGGCCCCTGGAATCCTGTTTCGCAGTCTCCCTTGGATTTGTTTTGAATTTATTTCTTGCATGAACATGCTGTTTCATGTTTTGTTGCAGCTTACCCTTTTATCTTCCACTAAATTCTCAATACGTTCAAAAGTCATTACGCATTCCACTGATCTTCATATGTAGAATTCTTTTCTTTTTGCTAGTGTCTCAACTGCCAACTTGAATTTCGAACTTCACAACATGTTTGCTCTTTAGTGTTTATCTGAGTCTAACAGAGATGTCTCGATACAGATTTGTGATGCTGTTGCTGTGGCAAGCTTACTTAATGCAACTCTTGTCAGCCCAGCTTTTCATCTGAATAGTGTTTGGCGTGATTCTAGGTAACTATTTTATTTCTTTGTAGAATATCCACAGATGTGTTTGGAGAAACTGGCATACAGCAGATGCGTCCCTGGGTCACTTTCTTGAGAACTAGCTCTGTAAAAATGTCGTTTGCATAATTAAGTTGCAAATTTACTTCAGTTAGCGTTTTCTGTATTATATAAGTGAAAATATTCTTTCTTTTCCCATTGTTTATCTGCTCTCGATAAGTAAATGGATCAGTATCCTTTCCTTTGTGGAAAAGATAAACTTCATTATGTCTCTTCAAGCCCTTGTCTGCACTCCTTTTTTGTGCTATCGAGTCACTATTTTCTGTTGTGTCATTTCTTTTGTGCTTCTGTTTTAACAGTGCATTTTTCAGCACTCTTGTTTTGTTCCTTGTTAAGCATGTACCTCAATAATGTCGATAGTATCACATCGATCTTTGCATTTGCCATTTTATAAGCTGTATCCCTATGAAAATAATTGATTGAAAAAAGAATTGTTATTTTTATGTAGCTTTGGTTTTCTTTCATATGTTATTATATTTTCAGTATGTTCTCCTCATGCCTGTGTCATATATAAGTTTTTGATTTTCTCATCACTTCCAGAAGGATAATTCTTCTTTGTTCCTGCATAATTTCTTTCAGCAAATTTGGTGATATCTTTGATGAAGACCATTTTATTGAGACACTCCGAAAACATGTAAGGGTTGTCAAAGAACTTCCTGAAAATGTTTCTGCGCAGTTTGACCATAATATCAGCAGTATACCGAATATGAGAACCAAAGCCTTCTCGTCTCACAGTTACTACCTAGAAAAGGTGCTTCCGAAACTGTTGGAGTTAGGGTATGTGCTCCTGTTGCACCTTCCTTTGATATAGCGTCAAATTCTTGTGACTAAAGGCGTTCTATACTACCATATCTTGCTCATTTTCTGTTCTATGACACAGGGCTGTACGTATTGCTCCTTTCTCAAATAGATTGGCTAAATCAGTTCCATCAAATATCCATGCGTTGAGATGTTTGGCAAACTATGAGGCATTGAGATTTTCTGAACCCATAAGAATTCTTGCAGATAACATGGTTGACCGAATGATCAAGAAGAGTGCTTTGACTGGTGGGAAGTACATGTCAGTTCATCTTCGCTTTGAAGAGGTTCAAACGCAATGCCATGCTAGTTGGTGCCTGTTATTAAATCTTTTCACTAAGACCAAGCTTTATGATGATTGTGTGTGCTGCATTTTAGGATATGGTAGCTTTCTCATGCTGTATATATGACGGTGACTGGAAGGAGAATATTGCAATGGAGAATGCTCGTGAAAGGGGCTGGAGAGGGAAGTTTCGCCGACCAGGTCGAGTGATAAATCCTGAGGCCAACCGGAGGAATGGGAGATGTCCTTTAGCTCCTATAGAGGTTGAAATGTTAGTTCCACGCAATTGTTTTGAGTATGCTCGTATTGCAACACTTCTAGGGCCAGTTAGGGGGATATTTACCAATTTTAGTAAGCTCTCTAAAGATATTCTTAACTGTTACATCCAAGAATAATAAGTGCTTTTAAATTGCCACTGCAGTACTAAATGGAGCCTTACTCTGTTTTTTTCCTGAGTTCACATCATGTTCATTACTCCTCAGGCTATCTACTGTTAGAGAATACAGTTGGACACTCCAAATAGCATCTATGGTGTTGTGCATTGGTGCAAAAAGCATTTTGTAGGCATTTGCATTGCAGACTACAGTAGGTAGTGCTGCACGTCATGTTTTCAGACCATTTCTAGAATTCCTTATCATAGTTCCTTATTTTTCAGTGGACTGATTAGTTAAACTGGAGTTAAAGCTTTGGTAAATGTATCCTGCCACCACAATTTTCAGATGCATTCCAATAGGCCTTGCTGCAAGCTGCCAAGAGGAGATCTTATTTACATGATATCATCGTACAACTTTACTTTTTCCTCACTAGTTTGGTTTATGCAGGTTGGAATGATGCTGCGTGGCATGGGGTTTGATAATACTACCTCACTCTACGTTGCCTCCGGTAAAATATACAATGCTGAGAAGTATATGACTCCTCTTCGCGAGTTGTTTCCACTTCTACAAACAAAGGAAACGCTCACTTCACCTGAGGAGCTTGCACAGTTCAAGGTATTTCCCCCTCCCTTACTCCATTTCTATCATAAATTGTTACTGTAGAAAGGATGCATTCTTACATTATTTCACAGCAAGCATGCATAACCCTTGTTCAGTTTGAAGGGAGGGTAACAGTTGGATAAGAGCCATTTCTTATCTCCATGACAGACTTACCTTTGACTCACATTCCTAAATCCAGGGGCATTCATCCAGACTGGCAGCATTGGACTACACAGTCTGTCTACGGAGCGAAGCCTTTGTAACGACTCAAGGAAGCAATTTCCCTCATTTCCTGATCGGACACAGGCGTTATTTGTATGGGGGGCATGCAAAGACAATAACACCAGATAAACGGAAAATGGTGCTACTCTTTGACAACCTGGATATCAGGTCAGCTTTGAGTAACCGTTGTCTGATATGTCTTAAGTGCACGGCGAAGCTGGAGAAGGCCCGAATTTTGCCACGTCAAATCTGGATATCCACATTTAGCTAGTTTCCATTTGGACAGTCAATTTTAGAGATAAATTATTGTAGAAAATCATAGTGAATTTTAACTATTGTCCATATTATTTTATATGTAAACACTGAAATACATTTTAGCCGAATGTAAGGCTGTGACGGAACCTCTGATATCCAACTTGTTTGCTTTGACTGCAGATGGGATCGGTTCAGGCACCTCATGCAGGATATTCGTCGCCAAAGTGAATCGAAAGGTTTCGGGTTCAGGAAACAGCATGGATCGATATACAACCTCCCGATGCCCGACTGCATGTGTCAGCAAGCTGAAGCATGATGATGTAGAGTACCGATTTATGTACTTGTAAGTAGCAGTTACACATAGAAATTCGTTACATTTTTTTTGTCTGTAGGTAAAGAGTGGTAGACTAGAGATGCCAAATCGTTTGGTTGTCGATATGAAATCCAGCCCAGAGATGCAGTTATGCTGTCTGAAATGAAAGAGAGCCTTGTTTTATCTTTTCTTCAGAATATGCCGCAGCCTATATTGACTATAATACCCAAACTTTGAGTTGAGAATTGTTTGCCTGGTGTTAATGGAGATAAACAATATCCTGCCTAAACTAATACAGTAGTAAAGAGTATGCAGCTTGGTATGATTACTCTGCCAAACAAATGAACTATATATTAACTGTTGCATAAACATATTGAGACACAAACTAACAGCACCGCATAACCTGTGTGACTCTTGCACCAAGCAATAGAAGTTCATATTACACAGTCGACTTAGTGCATGAACATATAGAAGTACTAATTAATTAGCCTAATACAGTGGTCAAAATTTATCACACTCAATGTTCCCCTCACCAGAAAAGAAAAACAGCGGGACATGGCTCCATCCTCTCTTGCGCCCCGAGAACGTATCCTGCGCACCAGGTGCTCCAATGGCTTTTGGACCATTAGATGAAAAAGCAACAGGCTAGATTTTGTCATATGTTGGACTATAACAATCTTATACTCCCTCCGTTTTTATTTACTGCACGTATTAGCTTTGACCTAAATCAAACTTTATAAAGTTTCTCCAAGTTTATCGAGAACAATCTACACTTTCACAATAAAAAATATATATGGTATGAAAATATATTGAATGATGATTCTAATAGTATTGATTTGGTATTGTGAATGTTAATTTTTTTATATAAACTTGGTCAAAGTTTAGAAAGTTTGACCTGAGATAAAGCTAATATGCAAAGTAAATAAAAGTGGAGGAAGTAGAAACAACCTTGTAGATTATTACATTTGACCCGCTCCACATCCCATCCCCCCATCAATAAATTTATGTGTTTATTTTTTTGGTCCAAACACAAAAATGTCATTTTGTTTTTTTGGCAATGAATCTACCGAGGATGAGAACTCTATACCAACCTGCTTGTGACGCGGGTGGAGTTGCAAAGCTCGCATTGCTAGATCAAATATGTGTAATTCACCCCTCTTCAGAATCTGCCTCCGATACCTTACTCGACCTTACCGCTTTTTTTACCTCCATCGCCATCATGTGATCCGAATGACCGCCACAAAGGTCCTATGACACATGCTACATCATCCTAGACATATAAAGAACATAATGGGATCCATCTAGCCAACCCCAACCGGGCCCTTGGGCAACAATATGACCAAAGTAGGAAGAGAAACACTCAAGAAGACGTTTTCACTGGTCGCGGTACACCTAGGGCCAACCCCTTTTGCGCAACAATCTAGTTTTCGAAACACCATCAAACCGTTCGCCGGCATGGACGCTCACTGAAGTCGAAAAGATGCTCATGAAAGAAGGAAACGAAAACCCTCTAGCCCCACGGATCTGGATGTGGGTAAACAAAATGTGGTGATCGATTGCCCAGAACCTAGGAAGGGCGGCCACGACCCTCCTGACCATGATCCCAAGCTCCGGGGAAAGCACCTCCATAAGGCGGTGCATGTAGAATGAGGTCTCCGCCGACGAGTGTGACGGGAAGGCACAAGAGGGGAGACAAGCCCCTCACCGCCACCATCTGCCGCACGAGGCTTCACACACCAACGCCAACCGACAGCCACAAGGGAGGAAGGAAGGGGGTAGGAGAGGGGTTTGTCGCGGCGGGGGCTGGTCACCGCCAGAGTAGCACTAGGGAGCGATGCAGGGACCAAACTCAAATGAAGTTCAATCGTTCGTCCTATTCTATATCCCTTCAAGACATCCTTATTTGATACTAGAGGGAACACATTAACCCAGGTAGAAAAATCTCATCGTGGAAATCTAAACATGGCGAAAAAAGAAGAAAAAACTAATAACAAGTGTGTTATGCATAAGCTCCATTGCAAAAATGGGCAAAGACGTTCTAGCTGGTTCTGGACCATGATTGGCATCTATGTACTGCAGTAAAAAAGTATAAAACCACCATAATTGTGACGTGATTAGATGTTTGCCATCAGTTTTCTTTTTTCGATGGAAAACCACTAGGGAAATGCTAATTTTTCACCAAACGCACTAACTGCTCGTTGAGCACGCTGGAACTACGGTTATGATGAGGCCCGCCTGTCAGGCCGAGTTGGCAAAAAATATCCACATGGACAATTCGACTTGGTCTTTTTCCTCCATCTCCTCCTCCTTACATCAAACACCTCTTGAGCATCAGTGATGTCTACTACGCAATTTTTATTCTTATAGACTTGGTTGGGACTTCAATCGCAGAATTTTGTAGGACAGCAACAAATTTCCCTCAAGTGGATGACCTAAGATTTATCAATCCGTGGGAGGCATAGGAGGAAGATGGTCTCTCTCAAACAATCCTACAATCAAATACAAGAAATCTCTTGTGTCCCCAACACAAACAATACAATGGTAAATTGTATAGGTGCACTAGTTCGGCGAAAAGATGGTGATACAAGTTTAGTATGGATAGTAGATATAAGTTTTTGTAATCTGAAATAATAAAAACAGCAAGGTAACAAGTAATAAAAGTGAGCACAAACAATATTGCAATGCTTGGAAACAAGGCCTAGGGTTCATACTTTCACTAGTACAATCTCTCAACAGTGTTAACATAATTGAATCATATAACAATCCCTTAACATGTGCCAAAGAATCACTCCAAAGTTTCTATCGAAGAACATAGACGAAAACGTGTATCAACCCATATGCCAAGATTACCCCAATGTCACCTCTGGAATTTGCAAGCTGATTACCAAAACATATATCAAGTGACTCAATAGAATACCCCATTATCACCACGGGTATCCACATGCAAGACATACATCAAGTGATCTCAAATCCAATATGCAATCCAACATAACGAAACCTCAAAGAGCAAAACTCAATTCATCACAACAAGATAGAGAGGGAAACACCATATGATCCGACTATATTAACAAAGCTCATGATTATATCAAGATCGTGCCGGAGCAAGAACACAAGAGAGGGAGATCAAACACATAGCTGCTGGTACATACCCTCAGCCCCGAGGGTGAACTACTCCCTTCTCGTCATGGAGACCGCCGGGATGATGAAATGGCCTCCGATGATGATTTCCCCCTCCGGCAGGGTGCTGGAAAAGGCCTCCAAATGAGATCGCTTCGGTACAGAGGCTTGCGGCGGCGGCGGCGTGGGAGTTCTAGTTTTCTTTCTGGGGGTTTCTCGATTTATAAGAATTTTCAGCGTTGGTTTCACGCCAATCGGAGTTACGTGGGACCCACGAGCTCAGATGGCACTCCCTACCCCCAGGGCATGCGGGGTGAGCTCGTGACTCCCTCGTGGGTCTTCTGGTCCTTCCTCGAAGCTTCGGGGGTCTCTTATGTTCCAAAAAAATCATCGTAAATTTTCGTGGCATTTGGACTTCATTGGTATGAATTTTCCGGAAAACTAAAAACATGCAGAAAACAGATACTGGCACTACGCGCTAGGTTAATAGGTTAGTTCCCAAAAATTATATAAAAGTGCACCAAAACCATATAATTTTTTTGTAAACATGGCATGAATACTTCATAAATTATAGATACGTTGGAGACGTATCAGCGTCCCCAAGCTTAATTCCTGCTCATCCTCGAGTAGGTAAATGATAAAATAAATAATTTATGAAGTGTGAATGCTAGCATAGTGCATAAGTTTGATCAGTGATAATTTCAATCACTTTTCCTAGCATCGTAAATAGCAACTCTTTCTCATAAAACTCATCATAATAAAGTAGCAATCATATGTTATGGTTCAAACAATGCATTCTCTTGAAACTTAACAACATATGTTCTTAGTCACCAAACAATTACAATTCATATTGTTTTCTACAAAGTCTAAGTAAGAGCTCCACATACTCAATTATCATATAGTCTTCTATAATTGCTGGTACTCAAAGCATATTTTTAGAGCAAACGGTATCAATCAGACACAGAGGAACATAGGGGCTTAATATTTCGCCTCCCTACTTGCTTATCATAGAGATAATTGTCAACAATAATAATTCATGATCAAATATATTTGACTGGATATGTGTGTCTGGATCTTTTCCCACCACATGATGCTTGCCAAGTGGAGAATAATTGAGGTTGGAATAAGAAGTTGACTCAACATGAAAAGTAAATAGATAGGCCCTTCGCAGAGGGAAGCATGTATTTGCTCATGCGCCAAAGCCCATTGCTAAAACAGATATGAAAATATTTTGAGTGGTGTGCTTTTTCTGTCAACGTCATGACAAAGGGTTTCAATATCTTCCATGTTAAACACATTATCAACGGTTCCCATGCGGAAATGAAAAGTTTACTCCCCCTTAACCATACAAACACAAGCCATGGCTAGCCGAATTCACAGGTGTCCTTCAAACAATCAACTTTCCACGGGGAGTTTATTTTTTAATATTTTTCTTTGTTTTTGTTTTAACGGGACTGGGCATCCCAAATATCAGCCTCTCTCATGCAAGACGAGTGAATAAACTCTCGTCGTGAGAATAACCCACTTAGCATGGGAGATATTGACCGCCCCGTCGCTCCATGAGCGGTACGGGCACACAAAACAGATGTTTATTTGAAGATTTTAGAGATGGCGCATGCAAATTTACTTGGAATGATAGGGTAATACCGCATATAGGTAGATATGGTGGACACTCATGGCATACAAGGATTTTAGATGCACAAGCAGTATTCCCGCTTAGTACAGAAATTTTGGCTAGCAAAGATTATAAACAAGCACCACATGTTGGAGGATCCATAACAATATAACTTCTATGCAAATATACCCAAACATAACTCATTACGTTGTCTTCCTTATCCAACTTCAACTAATTTGATCAAGTTTGAAAATAAATAATGGGTATTCACAAGCATAAAAGATGTCCAAGATAATATATTTGCATGTGAAAGTTTCTCTTCCATATACTAATCATTCATGAATTGCTTGTATGACCAATATTGTGGTTGCCAAACTTCAATAGATTTTACTTTCTAAACCTAATGCGAAATATTACTAAGCATATGGAACATATATAATTTCATATTTATGATATTCAATTAATTCAATAACTTACTCTTAGGATATAAGTGAAGAACAAGAGTAAACAACGAATTACTCCAAAAAGATATAAGTGAAGATCAATGAGTAGTTAAACAATTAAGTAGCTATGTGAAGACTCTCTCCAACTCAAGATTTCAGAACCAATTATTTTATTCAAACAACGAACAAAAATAAAAATACGCTCCAAGCAAAACACATATCATGTGACAAATAAAAATATAGTTCCAAGTGAGGTTACCAATAATGTTGAAGACGAAATAGGGGATGCCATCCGGGGCATCCCCAAGCTTAGACTCTTGAGTCTTCCTTGAATATTACCTTGGGTTAGGGTCTTGCTTCTCCTTATTCTCCTCATATCGATATTTCACCCAAAACTTGAAAACTCCAATCACACAAAACTTAACGGAACTTCATGAGATGCGTTAGTATGATAAAGAATAAATCATTCACTTTGGTACTATCAAGGCAAGATTCATAATTTTTCTCACATAATACCTATTGTATTCTATCATTTATATAATTTATATTGACCAATATAAGTCATAAAAACTATAA
The DNA here is from genome assembly GCA_011799875.1 of Thinopyrum elongatum. Taxonomy (NCBI): domain Eukaryota; kingdom Viridiplantae; phylum Streptophyta; class Magnoliopsida; order Poales; family Poaceae; genus Thinopyrum; species Thinopyrum elongatum. The sequence goes on from CM022300.1 coordinate 87,897,269, forward strand.
AATAAGCAAACTATCCATTGAAAACGGAATCTGTCTAAAACAGAACAGTCTGTAATTATCTGAACAAAAACCACACTTCTGTAACTCCACAAATTCTGAAAAAATAGGACAACGTAGGCAATTTGTGCATCAATGCTGTGTCAAAATTTCAGATCAAAAGCAAGTTCGAGTGAATTATAGTAATTCCTGGACTGAGAGAATTTTTTTTTGTTTTTGTACAGAATCAATTCAACAATCATCTAGATCATCCCAAAGGCTTTAGTTGGCATATTATTGAAACAAAAGTATAAAACATGATTAGTACAGTAGCTTAATCATGTGAAGACAAAAAAAAAGTAGGTGTAAATATTGGGTTGATTCCCAACAAGTTTTTTTCTTTAAAGCCCTTTTAGCTAGGCATTGATAGTTTTAATGATGCTCACATAAAGAGAAGAATTGAAGCATAAAGAAAGCATCATGAATCATATAAAAAACGCATTTAAGCCTAATCCACTTTCTATGCATAGGAATTTCATAAGAAAACAATTTATTGGAGCAAGAATCAACTAGCATAGAAAGGCAAAACAAATGCAACTTCAAAACTTTCAACATAAAGAGAGAAAATTTGATGTTGTTGAAACATATATAAGCATATCTTCCTCTCTCATAATAATTTTCAGTAGCATATTGAAAAAATTCAAAAATATAGCTATCACATAAAGCATTCTTTTCATGATCTACAAGTATAAAAAATTTATTACTCTTCACATAAGAAAAATTATTCTCATTCATAATATGGGAGCAAACTCAACAAAATAACTATCACGTGATACTTGATTGTCACAATCCAATTAAAAATTAAAATCATGATGACAAGTTTCATGGTTATCATTATTCTTTATAGCATACATTTCATCACCATAATCATCATAGATAGAGTTAATTACATATAAGTACCACAATTGGGGCAGTGCTAGCAGATTGGTACCACTTAGCGTAATTTTTGCAAGTCAGTACCAAGTCTGAGGCGCGCGGTTACAAATCGATCTAAACTGTGTATAAACGCGTATTGACGGTGAAACTGGCCGGTGGGGCATGTCTGTCAGAGGCCCACATGGCATGTTCTTTTATGGAAAACCCCTTTGCTTTATACTTAATCACGCCAATGTCCCTCATGTGCGGAAAAAAAAATTTAACATGGCCGCGCCAGGATTCAAACTCGAGACCAACCGGTTGAAGCTCCCGCGAGCTATCCAGTTCGCCACTGTACTGCTTGCGTGAAAGAAGAGGTGTATATTAGATACGTCCTAGCTTTTTTCGATTGTTCCATTTATTTTGTATGTGTATTTTTTTGTTTCAGATTTCTTTTATCTTTTTTCAGATTTTCGGCATTCTTCGGTTTTCCTTTTTTTTTACTTTTACACATTTATTTTTCGATATTTTTCTAATTTGCACTGAACTTTTTATTATGCAATATTTTTTTAAATACACACTGAACATTATTGTATAGTATACGATGAACGAAATTTGATGAGTGTTAGAGAAAAAGTGATTTCGGTAAAAGCCTGTAGATTTCTAATGTCAATGCATATTGATAGTTTGTTTCTTATATTTTATTTTATTCAAATTATAGTTTGTTTCAGTAAAAGCCTGTAGATAAAAACTTGCAAGCATTTTACTAAGGGACAATTCCATTTCTTCCCCTAACTTGAACCCACACCTGGCATTTGCCCCTAAATTTCGAGTATGCTCAAAAATACCCCTCTTCCGTCAAAGCTCCTTATAGAAATACCCCTTCGTACCATTTCCGTCTAGTCAAAGGCGTTTGACCGTCTACGAGACATTTTTTGGACAATTTTGCCCCTCTCTGCATACGATACTTACAGGTGGGACCCATCTGAATAAAATAAAAGATCTCCAATTCTAAGTCAACTATCAGCATTGACTAGGTCAACATAGGACATGGGCCCACATGTCGGTGTTCATGTGATAATTAGCTCTGTTTTTAGTTGGATAATTAGCTATGTTAATTAGGAAGGGCCTACTGGTCAACTAGTACAGACTAGCTCAGAAGGAGCTGGAGATACTCATGCACGCGCCATACACGGAGGAGGTCAGATCAAAGCAAAAAGAACTCTCGGTCCTCATAGAAAATCTGTTGGACCAGGAAGAATTTTTTTAGGCCCAGCGTGGTAGAGTTAGATGGGTACGGAAAGGTGATCGCAATACATAGTATTTTAACCAATTTGCTTCAGCAAGAAGGAGGAGAAATATGATAAAAAAGCTTCGTAATAATAATAATGGGTGGACTGAGGGTAATGATAACATTAGTCCACTGATTCGTGATTATTTTGATGGCCTCTTTCATTCTGATGGTGTAAGATGTGATCAGGCTCTGTTGCAGGCAGTGAAACCACGCGTAACGACTGAGATGAATAGCTTGCTAACAGCAGCATACACCCGGGAGGAGGTCCAAAAGGCCCTATTCCAAATCGGAGACATGAAAGCACCTGGGCCGGATGGGCTACATGCAGTCTTTTATAAGAGATTTTGGCATATATTAGGGGAGGAACTCACTGATGAGGTTCTGGAAGCAATACACATGAGAAAGATACCAGAAGGATGGAACCACACAAATATTGTGCTAATACCAAAGATGGACAGCCCAGAGGTAATCACACAGTTCAGGCCAATCAGTCTATGCAATGTGATATATAAGATTATTTCAAAAATGCATGCAAATAGGCTAAAGAAAGTACTTCTTGAGATTATATCCCCTACACAGAGTGCATTTGTGCCAGGGAGACTTATAACAGATAATGTGCTAATTGCATATGAATGCTTTCATGCAATAAAGAAAAAAACCCATGGCTCCAATGGATACTGTGCAGTCAAACTGGACATGATGAAGGCGTATGATCGTGTGGAGTGGGGCTTTCTGAAGAAAATGATGCTAAAACTTGGCTTTGATACAGGTTGGATAGAGATGATAATGGAGTGTGTTTCCTCAGTAAGTTATAGGATAAGGTGTTGGGGATCGTAGTAGTAAATCAAAAAAAATTCCTACGCATCACCAAGATCAATCTATGGAGAGACTAGCAACGAGAGAGAGAGGAGTGCATCTTCATACCCTTGAAGATCGTGATGCGAAAGCGTTGCAAGAACGCGGTTGGAGGAGTCGTACACGCAGCGATTCAGATCGCGGTCGATTCCGATCTAAGCGCCGAACAACGGCGCCTCCGCATTCAACACACGTGCAGCCCGGTGACGTCTCCCGCGCCTTGATCCAGCAAGGAGGAGGGAGAGGTTGGGGAAGACAACTCCAGCAGCAGCACGACGGCGTGGTGGTGTTGGAGCAGCGTGGTTCTCCAGCAGGGCTTCGCCAAGCACTACGAAAGACGAGGAGGTGGAGAGGTAGGGCTGCACCAAGAGGGAGAGAGATTCCTGTTCCTGGCAGCCCCAAAACCCCCACTATATATAGGAGGAGGGGAGGGGGGTGCGCCCCCTCTAGGGTTCCCACCCTAGGGGGGGCGGCAGCCCTAGATGGGTTGGAGGGGGGGCGGCCAAGAGGGGGAGAGAGGGGGGCGCGCCCTAGGGTGGGCCTTAGGCCCATCTGCGCCTAGGGTTTCCCCCTTCTCCCCTTTTGCTGCGCCTTGGGCCTTTGGTGGGAGGTGCACCAGCCCACTCAGGGGCTGGTCCCTTCCCACTCTTGGCCCATGCAAGCCTCCGGGGCTGGTGGCCCCACCCGGTGGACCCCCGGAACCCTTCCGGTGGTCCCAGTACATTACCGGTGACGCCCGAAACACTTCCGGTGACCAAAACCTCACTTCCTATATATTATTCTTTACCTCCGGACCATTCCGGAACTCCTCGTGACGTCTGGGATCTCATCCGGGACTCCGAACAACATTCGGTAACCACGTACAAACTTTCCCTATAACCCTAGCGTCATCGAACCTTAAGTGTGTAGACCCTACGGGTTCGGGAGGCATGTAGACATGACCGAGACATCTCTCCGGTCAATAACCAACAGCGGGATCTGGATACCCATGTTGGCTCCCACATGTTCCACGATGATATCATCAGATGAACCACGATGTCGGGGATTCAATTAATCCCGTACACAATTCCCTTTGTCTACTGGTATGATACTTGCCCGAGATTCGATCGTTGGTATCCCTATACCTTGTTCAATCTCGTTACCGGCAAGTCTCTTTACTCGTTCCGTAACGCATGATCCCGTGGCTAAATCTTTAGTCACATTGAGCTCATTATGATGATGCATTACCGAGTGGGCCCAGAGATACCTCTCCGTCATACGGAGTGACAAATCCCAGCCTCGATTCGTGCCAACCCAACAGACACTTTCGGAGATACCTGTAGTGCACCTTTATGGTCACCCAGTTACGTTGTGACGTTTGATACACCCAAAGCATTCCTATGGTATCCGGGAGTTGCACAATCTCATGGTCTAAGGAAATGATACTTGACATTAGAAAAGCTTTAGCAGACGAACTACACGATCTAGTGCTATGCTTAGGATTGGGTCTTGTCCATCACATCATTCTCCTAATGATGTGATCCCGTTATCAATGACATCCAATGTCCATGGTTAGGAAACCATAACCATCTATTGATCAACGAGCTAGTCAACTAGAGGCTTACTAGGGACATGCTGTGATCTATGTATTCACACATGTATTACGGTTTCCGGTTAATACAATTATAGCATGAACAATAGACAATTATCATGGACAAGGAAATATAATAATAACCATTTTATTATTGCCTCTAGGGCATATTTCCAAGAGAGTCCCACTTGCACTAGAGTCAATAATCTAGTTCACATCACCATGTGATTTACATTGTTATGAATCTAACACCCAGTGAGTTCTGGGGTTCGATCATGCTTTGCATGTGAGAGAGGTCTTTAGTTAACGGGTCTGCGACATTCAGATCTGTGCGTACTTTGCAAATCTCTATGTCATACTGTAGACACTGCTACCACACTCCACTTGGAGCTATTCCAAATGGCTGCTCCACTATACGTATCCGGATTGCTACTCAGAGTCATCTGGATTGGTGTTAAAGCTTGCATCGACGTAACTCTTTACGACGAACTCTTTATCACCTCCATAACCGAGAAATATTTCCTTAGTCCTCTAGTTACTAAGGATAATCTTGACCGATGTCCAGTGATCCATTCCTGGATCACTCTCGTACCCCTTGACAGACTCATGGCAAGGCACACACATGTGCGGTACACAGCATGGCATATTATATAGAGCCTATGGATAAAGCATAGGGAACGACCTTCCTCCTATCTGTTTGATCCACCGCGGCCGAGCTTTGAGTCTCACTCAACTCCACACCTTTCAAATCAGGTAAGAACTCCTTCTTTGACTGATCAATTTTGAACTCTTTCAAAATCTTGTCTAGGTATGTACTCATTGAAAGTCTCATCAAGCATCTTGATCTATCTCTATAGATCTTGATGCCCATCAATTAGGTAGCTTTATCCAGGTCTTCCTTTGAAAAACTCTTTTCAAACAACCATTTATGCTTTCCAGAAATTCTACATCATTTCCGATCAATAATATGTCATCCACATATACTCATCAGAAATTCTATAGTGCTCCCACTCACTTTCTTGTAAATACGAGTTTCTCATAAACTTTGTATAAACTCAAAAACTTTGATCACCTCATCAAAGCGTATATTCCAACTCTGAGATGCTTGCTCCTGTCCATCGAAGGATTGGTGGAGCTTGCATACCTTTTAGCATCCTTAGGATCGATAAAACCTTCTGGTTGTATCACATACAACCTTTCCTCAAGGGAACGATGTTTTGAAATCCATCTGCCAGATTTCATAATCGAAAAATGCAGCAACTGCTAACATAATTCCAACAGACTTTAGCATCGCTACGGGTGAGAATGTCTCATCGTAGTCAACTCCTTGAACTTGTCAGAAACTTGTTTGCGGCAAGTCGAGCTTTATAAATGGTAACATTTACCATCAGTGTCTGTCTTCTTCTTAAAGGTCCATTTGTACTCAACGACCTGCCATTCAACGGGCAAGTCTACCAAAGTCCATACTTGGTTTTCATACATGGATCCTTTCTCGGATTTCATGGCCTCTAACCATTTGTTGGAATCCGGGCCCATCATCGCTTCTCCATAGTTTGTAGGTTCGTTGTTGTCCAACAACATGACCTCCAAGACAGGGTTGCCGTACCACTCAGCAGCAGTACGCGTCTTTGTCGACCTACAAAGTTCGATAGTAACTTGATCCGAAGCTTCATGATTATCACCATTAACTTCCTCTTCAACTGGCGTAGGCTCCACAGAAACATCTTTCTGTGATGCGCTACTCTTTAGTTGAAACAAAGGTTCAACAACCTCATCAAGTTCTATCTTCCTCCCACTCAATTCTTTCGAGAGAAACCTTTTCTCGAGAAAGGACCCGTTTTTAGCAACAAATACTTTGCCCTCGGATCTGAGATAGAAGGCATACCTAAATTTTTCCTTGGGGTATTCTATGAAGATGCATATTTCCGCTTTGGGTTCGAGCTTATCAGACATAAGCGTCGTATTCCCAAACTTTGAGAAATGACAGCTTAGGTTTCTGCCAAACCATACGGTGTCATCTCAACGGAATTAGATGGTGCCCTATTTAAAGTGAATGTTGTTGTCTCTAATGCTTAGCCCCAAAACGATAGTGGCAAATCGATAAGAGACATCATAGTACGCACCATATCCAATAGAGTACGACTACGACGTTCGGACACACCATCACACTATGGTGTTCCAGGTGGCGTGAGTTGTGAAACAACTTTCACATTGTCTTAAGTTGTATACAAAACTTGTAACTCAGATATTCACCTCCACGATCATATCGTAGACATTTTTATCTTCTTGTCACGATGATCTTAGACTTCACTCTGAATTTGTTTGAACTTTTCAAACGTTTTAGACTTGTGTTTCATTAAGTAAATATACTCATATCCACTCAAATCATCAGTGAAGGTAAGAAAATAACGATATCCACTGCATGTTACAACACTCATTGGACCACATACATCAACATGTATTTTCTCCAATAAGTTACTAGCCCGCTCCATCATACCGAAAACGGGGTCTCAGTCATCTTGCCTAAGAGGCATGGTACGCATGTCGCAACCGATTCGAAATCGAGTGAGTCCAAAGATCCATCAGCATGGAGTTTCTTCATGCGCTTTACACCAATATGACCTTTAGTGGCAGTGCCACAAGTATGTGGTACTATCATTATTAATTTTGCATCTTTTATGAACATGTGTATTACTACGATCGAGATTCAATAAACCATTCACATTGGGTGCAAGACCATTGAAGGTATTATTCATGTAAACAGAATAACCATTATTCTCTAACTTAAATGAATAACCGTATTGCAATAAACATGATCTAATCACGTTCATGCTCAACACAAACACCAAATAACATTTATTTAGGTTCATCCCTAATCCCGAGAGAGTGTGCGATGGTGATCACATCAACCTTGGAAACACTTCCAACACACATCGTCACCTCACCCTTAGCTAGCCTCCGTTTATTCCATAGCTTTTATTTTGAGTTACTAACATTTAGCAACCGAACCGGTATCCAATACCCAGGTGCTACTAGGAGTACTAGCAAGGTACACATCAATAACTCGTATATCAAATATACTTCTGTCGACGTTGCCAGCTTTCTTATCTACCAAGTATCTAGGGTTGTTCCACTTCAGCGACCGTTCTCCTCATAACAGAAGCACCTAGTCTCAGGTTTGGGTTTAACCTTGGGTTTCTTTACTGGAGCAGCAACTGACTTGCCATCCATGAAGTTTCCCTTCTTGCCCTTGCCCTTTGTGAAACTGGTGGTTTTACTAACCATCAACACTTGATGCTCCTTCTTGATTTCTACCTTCGCGGTGTTAAACATCGCGAACAGCTCAGGGATCATCATATCCATCCTTGGCATGTTATAGTTCATCACGAAGCTCTAGTAGCTAGGTGGCAGTGACTTGGAGAACTATATTAATCACTATCTTATCTGGAAGATTAACTCCCACTCGATTCAAGTGATCGTAGTACCCAGACAATCTGAGCACATGCTCACTGATTGAGCTATTCTCCTTCATCTTGCAGGCAAAGAATCTTGTTGGAGGTCTCATACCTCTCAACGCGGGCACGAGCCTGAAATCCCAATTTCAGCTCTTAGAACATCTCATATGTTCCGTGACATTCAAAACGTTTTGGAGCCTCAATTCTAAGCCGTAATGCATGACGCACTGAACTATCAAGTAGTCATCAGAACGTGCCTGTCAGATGTTCAAAATATCTATAGACGACGCTTGAGGGGGTGGCGCATCGAGCGGTGCATTAAGGACATAAGCCTTCTATGCAGTAATGAGGACAATCCTCAGACCACGGACCCAGTCCGCATTATTGCTACCATCATCTTTCAACTTACTTTTCTCTAGGAACGTATCAATAAAACAGGGGAGCTACAGCGCGAGCTATCTACAACATAATTTGCAAAGACACTTTGACTATGTTCATGATAATGAAGTTCATCTGATGAACTCCCACTCAGATAGACATCCTTCTAGTCATCTAAGTGATACATGATCCGAATCGACTAGGCCGTGTCCGATCATCACGTGAGACGGACTAGTCATCAACGGTGAACATCTCCATGTTGATCGCATCTACCATACGACTCATGTTCGACCTTTCGGTCTCTCGTGTTCCGAGGCCATGTCTGTACATGCTAGGCTCGTCAAGTCAACCTAAGTGTTTCGCATGTGTAAATCTAGCTTACACCCGTTGTATGCGAACGTTAGAATCTATCACACCCGATCATCACGTGGTGCTTCGAAACAACGAACCTTCGCAACGGTGCACAGTTAGGGGGAATACATTTCTTGAAATTTTGGTGAGTGATCATCTTATTTATGCTATCGTCGTTCTAAGCAAATAGGATGTAAACATGACAAACATCACATGCAAATCATAAAGTGACATGATATGGCCAATATCATCTTGCGCTTTTGATCTCCATCTTCGAGGCGCGGCATGATCACCATCGTCACCGGCATGACACCATGATCTCCATCATCATGATCTCCATCATTGTGTCTTCATGAAGTTGTCTCGCCAACTATTACTTATACTACTATGGCTACCGGTTAGCAATAAAGTAAAGTAATTACATGGCGTTTTTCATTGACACGCAGGTCATAGAATAAATTAAGACAACTACTATGGCTCCTGCCGGTTGTCATACTCATCGACATGCAAGTCGTGATTCCTATTACAAGAACATGATCAATCTCATACATCACATATATAATTCATCACATCCTTTTTGGCCATATCACATCACATAGCATACCCTGCAAAAACAAGTTAGACGTCCTCTAATTGTTGTTGCATGTTTTACGTGGCTGCTAAGGGTTTCTAGCAAGAACGTTTCTTACCTACGCAAAAGCCACAACGGTGATATGCCAATTGCTATTTACCCTTCATAAGGACCCTTTTCATCGAATCCGATCCGACTAAAGTGGGAGAGACAGACACCCGCTAGCCACCTTATGCATCAAGTGCATGTCAGTCGGTGGAACCTGTCTCACGTAAGCGTACGTGTAAGGTCGGTCCGGGCCGCTTCATCCCACAATGCCGCCGAATCAAGATAGGACTAGTAACGGTAAGCAAATTAAACAAATCATCGCCCACAACTACTTGTGTTCTACTCGTGCACAGAATCTACGCATAGACCTAGCTCTGATACCACTGTTGGGGATCGTAGTAGTAAATCAAAAAAATTTCCTACGCATCACCAAGATCAATCTATGGAGAGACTAGCAACGAGAGAGAGAGGAGTGCATCTTCATACCCTTGAAGATCGCGATGCGGAAGTGTTGCAAGAACGCGGTTGGAGGAGTCGTACACGCAGCGATTCAGATCGCGGTCGATTCCGATCTAAGTGCCGAACAACGGCGCCTCCGCGTTCAACACACGTGCAGCCCGGTGACGTCTCCCGCGCCTTGATCCAGCAAGGAGGAGGGAGAGGTTGGGGAAGACAACTCCAGCAGCAGCACGACGGCGTGGTGGTGTTGGAGCAGCGTGGTTCTCCAGCAAGGCTTCGCCAAGCACTACGAAAGACGAGGAGGTGGAGAGGTAGGGCTGCACCAAGAGGGAGAGAGATTCCTGTTCCTGGCAGCCCCAAAACCCCCACTATATATAGGAGGAGGGGAGGGGGGTGCGCCCCCTCTAGGGTTCCCACCCTAGGGGGGCGGCAGCCCTAGATGGGTTGGAGGGGGGCGGCCAAGAGGGGGAGAGAGGGGGGCGCGCCCTAGGGTGGGCCTTAGGCCCATCTGCGCCTAGGGTTTCCCCCTTCTCCCCTTTTGCTGCGCCTTGGGCCTTTGGTGGGAGGTGCACCAGCCCACTCAGGGGCTGGTCCCTTCCCACTCCTGGCCCATGCAAGCCTCCGGGGCTGGTGGCCCCACCCGGTGGACCCCCGGAACCCTTCTGGTGGTCCCGGTACATTACCGGTGACGCCCGAAACACTTCCGGTGACCAAAACCTCACTTCCTATATATTATTCTTTACCTCCGGACCATTCCGGAACTCCTCGTGACGTCCGGGATCTCATCCGGGACTCCGAACAACATTCGGTAACCACGTACAAACTTTCCCTATAACCCTAGCGTCATCGAACCTTAAGTGTGTAGACCCTACGGGTTCGGGAGGCATGTAGACATGACCGAGACATCTCTCCGGTCAATAACCAACAGCGGGATCTGGATACCCATGTTGGCTCCCACATGTTCCACGATGATCTCATCGGATGAACCACGATGTCGGGGATTCAATTAATCCCGTACACAATTCCCTTTGTCTACTGGTATGATACTTGCCCGAGATTCGATCGTCGGTATCCCTATACCTTGTTCAATCTCGTTACCGGCAAGTCTCTTTACTCGTTCCGTAACGCATGATCCCGTGGCTAACTCTTTAGTCACATTGAGCTCATTATGATGATGCATTACCGAGTGGGCCCAGAGATACCTCTCCGTCATACGGAGTGCCAAATCCCAGTCTCGATTCGTGCCAACCCAACAGACACTTTCGGAGATACCTGTAGTGCACCTTTATGGTCACCCAGTTACGTTGTGACGTTTGATACACCCAAAGCATTCCTACGGTATCCGGGAGTTGCACAATCTCATGGTCTAAGGAAATGATACTTGACATTAGAAAAGCTTTAGCAGACGAACTACACGATCTAGTGCTATGCTTAGGATTGGGTCTTGTCCATCACATCATTCTCCTAATGATGTGATCCCGTTATCAATGACATCCAATGTCCATGGTTAGGAAACCATAACCATCTATTGATCAACGAGCTAGTCAACTAGAGGCTTGCTAGGGACATGCTGTGATCTATGTATTCACACATGTATTACGGTTTCCGGTTAATACAATTATAGCATGAACAATAGACAATTACCATGAACAAGGAAATATAATAATAACCATTTTATTATTGCCTCTAGGGCATATTTCCAACATAAAGTTCAATGGTGCTGAAACTGAAGATGTAATACCCACTAGAGGTTTGAGGCAAGGAGATCCCTTGTCTCCTTATTTATTTCTGTTATGCTCTGAAGGATTATCAAGCATGTTGGCCCATGAGGAGGAGGTGGGTGGCCTAGAAGGTATTAGAGTTTGTCGTAATGCACCATCCATCTCGCACCTTCTTTTTGCAGATGATTCACTCATACTTATGAAGGCAAACGTATAGAATGCAGACACATTGAAGAGGGTTTTAGATGTATACTGTGCAAGTTCTGGCCAGCTTGTAAGCACGGCAAAATCAAGTGTTTTTTTCAGCCCCAATACAAATGTTGCCGTGAGGGAAGAGGTGTGCAGAAATCTAGACATATTGACAGAAGCTCTCTCTGACAAATATCTTGGTCTCCCTACAACTGTAGGGGTGGATAGAAGTGATTATTTTCAGCACCTGATTGATAGAATTTGTCAGAGAATAAAAGGGTGGAAGGAAAAGGTATTGTCAGTCCAAGGGAAGGAAATCTTGTTGAAAGCAGTGGCCCAATCAATCCCCTCATATGCTATGTCAGTGTTTAAACTGCCCAAGGGAATTTGTAAATCAATAACAGATGAACTGGCAGGGTTTTGGTGGGGGGATAGTGAGGAAAAGAAAAGGATGCATTGGTTCGCATGGTGGAAATTGTGCATGCCGAAGACGAAAGGAGGCTTGGGGTTCAGAGACCTTCATAGTTTTAATCTTGCTTTACTAGCAAAATAGTGTTGGCGACTGCTCCAGAATCCAGAATCATTGTGTGCTCAAGTTCTTAGTGCTAAATACTACCCAGATGGGAATATATTGAATGCAGGGCTGAAGCAGGGATCCTCTTTCACTTGGCAGAGTATTGTTGCTGGAATTCAAACATTCAAAAGAGGATGCATTTGGAGAGTTGGTACGGGATCACAGATCAATATTTGGCAAGACCCTTGGATACCATCAAGTGAGTCCCGGAAAATCATAACACCACGGGGAGCTACTATGTTGACAAAAGTGGAAGAGCTAATTGACCCACATACTGGGCAGTGGGATAAGGTGTTGATCCGTGATGTTTTTTGGCCGGTGGATGTGCATAGGATCTTACAAATTCCACTCAGAGTGCATGTTATGGATGACTTTGTATCGTGGCATTACAATCGGACTGGAAGTTTCACAGTAAGGTCGGCTTACCATACAGAATTTAAACACCAATTTGGGCGACAAGTGGATCAGTCTAGTCCACAAGGGAGCCGAGAGCAGGACATATGGAAGCATGTCTGGGCTCTTCGAGTTCCTGGGAAGGTCAAGCACTTTGTCTGGAAAGTTATCAGAGGAGTTCTACCATGTTTTGGTACTTTGGCAGGGCGCCACATACCTGTTACGGGACAATGTCCAGTTTGTCGTGTAGCCAATGAAGATACGCAACATTGCCTCTTCCAATGTGCTCGTGCCTTGGAGATATGGGAGAAGCTTGGTCTAAAAGATGAGATTCAAAAATCAGTTTTGCAGGATCGGTCGGGCTCCTTCACGATGAGCACTCTCATGTACAAACATGAAATCACGGAGGGCTTACCGATGGCAGAACTGATGGCAGTGGCTAGCTGGTATATATGGTGGCAAAGGCGACAGCTAGTGAAGAAGTGTATTCCATCACCGGACCGCACAGCTGTTTCAATCCGAGTCCTTGCTACAAACTTCTTCCGCTCACTTGCCGCAAATCAGCCTACGAGAAAACGTGATCACATGTGGCAGCAACCGAGAAGGGGAGTGGTGAAGATAAATGTGGATGCTTCCTTTTGCTATGAAAATATGACTGGAGGTACGGGAGCTATTGCGCGGGATGATCGCGGTGAGTTTATTGCTGCAGCAAGCTGGTTTATACCGCATGTGGCATCCGCAGAGTCAGCGGAGATGATGGCCATTCGTAATGGCTTTTACCTAGCATCAAGGATCGGTTGCAGTTCCTTCCAGATTGAATCCGATTGCTCTAATGCGGTTCAAGCCTTTAATCTTGAAGGTTATTCGGGACAGGACTCAGCTATCGTGCTTGAAGGCAAAGAGATGGGACTGGACTTCGCTCGGTACGAAATCATAGCATGTTTACGTCAAGCAAATGATGTAGCTGATTCTATAGCCAAATTCTCTCTTTCTAGTAGATCTTCGGAGGTCTTCGGAGGTTTGGGAGAGCTCAATCCCGGACTTTGTTTCTCAACTTGTTGTAAACGATCTCGCTATCATTTGAGAAATAAAGTTTTATACGTCAAAAAAAAAACAGAGATTAAGGCTGACTCCATGCTTTGAACGCCGACGAGCCAACGACGGGAGGCGCTCTGAGTGAGCCGGCTAGACGGAACGGGAGTGCACAAGAGGAGGGGCAGGCGGACAAAGAGCTCAACTGGAGCACGCGCACATGGGTCGGGAGATTCAGGAGCTCCGGAGCGACGTCTCCAACGACGGCGGCGGCCGCCAGAGCATGGGCTCGCCATGGGGGTAGTGGGAGGATGTGCGGTTTGACGGGAAGGGAATTGGAGGGTTCGGGAGGTCGTATCGGTCTCTAGGGAGCACAGAGGAGGAGGAGGCGCTCACCGGAGCCAGAGATCGCGCGGCGGCAAGATTTTGCCGGAGGCACAGGAGACGACACCTGCGACGGCTATTAAGGGCTTCCGACTAAAATTAGCTTTGTTCGATTGACGTATACGGCAAGGCAGAGCCCCTGGACAAGTTTAGGAGTCGGGATTCCCTTTGGCCGTGTGCACAACGAGCAACGCCGGCGAGGGAGAAATATAATCCGTCGATGCCGTCGCTTCCAACATGCTCTTCTCCAATTCATAGCTCCACGAGATCCTCCCCAGATCTCCCTCTTCCTTCATGCTCATCAGCTGTGAGATTAGAGGTGCATGGTGAGCTCTCCGTAACAGCCGTCGTCGTCCGCCGCCGGACTCCCTCGGGGTGCCGGTTCCGTTGGCCGCCCACGTGCCCAACTGTGCCCAATCGACGAAGGATTACGCGGCGGTGAGCGCAGCACGACCACGCCAGCGCGCCTGATGCTGGCCACCGCCGCCTGCTGTTAGCCGCCGTCGGAGGTGAGCGAGAGAGGGAGAGAGAGAGAATAAAGTTTAATTTTTTTCTCTTTCTTTTTCTGGTTGGGTCCACCTGTAAGTGAGAGAGAGAGGTGAGAGAGACACTTTTTTCTAGGGTGGGTCCCACCTATAAGTGTCATACATGAAGAGGGGTAAAATTGTCCAGAAAATGTCTAGTAGACGGTCAAACGTCTTTGACTATCTATAAGGAGGTTTGACGGAAGAGGGGTATTTTAGAGCATACTCGAAATTTAGGGGCAAATGCCACGTGTGGGTTCAAGTTAGGGGGAGAAATGGAATTGTCCCTTTTACTAAACTCTTTAAAAGGAATCGCAACATTGTAAAATATACAAGCATATTATCACAACAACATTTGATTGGAAGAAATACTGTAATCAAAAGCAAGAATGCACTTGAACTGAATAGGAAATTATGTACCTGGAAATGAGATGAACACTATTATCGTCGTTGTTATTGGTGCTACCGACATCGGATTCCTTTGCTTCGAGCGCTAGTGCCTCTGGATTGGACGACGAACCGAACACAGTAGGAGGCTGAACCCCGAAGAATATTTGTGCAAATCACGACACAATTAGCATACATGAGCAAATAAGTAGGTGCCTATCAGATATTCAGAAATTGTACGTACATTTGAGTAGGCAAGTGATTGGAAGAAACCATCTCCACGTCAGGATCAAAGGAATCGTCCATATCACCATCAATTATCCTAGATACCTGAAGATCAAGTAAGAAACCATCTCCACCTCAGGATCAAAGGAACCGACAGGGCGGGTCGACACTCTGGGTCGCGCGCCTCCTCGAGGAGCCGCTGGTGCGTCACCACGTCCTGCGCCCTCTCCGTGTGCAGATCCAGCGCGTAACTGCATAGACAGACGTCGCACGCACAATGGACAACATTACCAGGACAGCCTGCAGGAACCAGCAGTGCCGACCGAGCGGGGAGGTGGTGGAAGGGCGGCACAATTGAAGCATGGCTAAACTAAAAGTATAAAAGTATGTACACCTCTACTTTGACACAAATAGTTCAATGGCGTACTGGTTAGCTCGCGCGTGCTTCAACCTGCCGGTCTCGAGTTCGAATACTTGCCCGGCCATGTTTATTTTTTTTCCGCACATGAGGGACATTGGCGTGATTAATTATAAAGCAAAGGGGCGTGATTAAGTATAAAGCAAAGGGGTTTTCCGCCTCCGACAGAGGCCCCCACCGGTCAGTTTCACCGTCAATACGCATTTATACGCAGTTTAGATCGATTTGTAATCGCGCGCCCCAGACCTGGTATTGACTTGCAAAAATTACGGAAAGTTGTATCAATCCACTAGCACTGGCCAAATTGTGGTACTTATATGTAGTTAACTTTCACAGATAGCAATTTTATTGTCATAGTCAATTGACACTTCTTTTAAAGTAGTGGATTCATCACTAAATAAAGTCATGACCTCTTCAAATCCACCTTTATCATTATTTCAATAAGATTCAACACCCTCCAAAATAATTGGTTCATTATTACATAAAGTTGACACTCTTCTAAACCCACATTCATCGTTGTAATCATCATAAATAGGAGGCATGCAATCATAACAAATTTGATCATTAAAGGTAGGGGGACTAAAAATATCACCTTCATTAATCATAGCATCCCCAAACTTAAGATAAACATTATTTGTAGCAAATAAATTCTCAAACATGTCATTGTCATCAAACATAACATCCCCAAACTTATGGCTTTGCATAAGCATAATCACTTTTATCATTAATAGATTGAATAGCACCAATAGTATATCAATTATTATCATTGTGATTTTCTAAGTTGGTGCCAAAAAGATTATCAAGATTATAAGAAGTATCATTATCTTCCCACTCATAATCATCACAACGAGTAATAGGCATAACAAATCATCTTCAATAGTTCCGGACATGGTGCCATAAGACCAAAAAATAATATCATCATCAAGTGTATCATCTTTCACAATTATATTTGATTTATTCTCATGAGGTACAACAATAATAGGAGCAACATTATTTGGGAGAGATACCCTTTTACCTCTACTTTTTCTTCTTTTCTTCTTCTTCACCACATTATGTGTGGGTTTAATCAATTTTTCTGAACTTCTTATTGATGAGGTTGGTTGGATAGGAAGCTCCTCCTCGTCACCTGTTTCATTACGAGAGAATTGGGAAATCTTTACCCTTCCATTAGTATTCATTTTATATTCCATTAGTTTTCTCGTCTTTCTATAATTGGCTATATAAGCATTCTCATTGCAATTTACCATACAAATCATATAGATTTCCTATAGATTAGTTTCAGTATGGTCTATGAATATGAATGCTTCAAACCAACTATTTTTATGTGTCAATTCTTCACACCCCAAAAATAGACAAAGTTCATTATAAAGTTCAAGGGTGATCAAGTTATTACAATATTTGGCCACGATTCGATCATGAAAAAGTATGCATTGAAAAATAAGATGACCAACCTTATTGCAAAGTTCATAAGTGATGGGATGAAGAGAGCATAATTTTGTAGTAGATTCATGTATCACTTTAAGCCACCAATTGGTTTTATCATGTTTATGCTTTTTACAAAATCTATCATCCCTATAGGGCATGTCTTCACAAAGTTTATGCACTCGATAAAATTGACATGCTTGTAAGAAACCTTTTTATCATGACTAGTACAATCATCATTAGTATTATGGATATTCATAGAAAGCATATTAAGAACATTGCAATCATGCTTATCATTCAAAGATTTTATGCCAATCAGTTTATTGAATTCTTCTTCTAAAACTTTGGCACAATTTTCTGATCCATCATTTTCAAGAAAGACATCACAAAGATAAAGAACTTGATGCAACTCCACTTTCATTTTTTTTAGTTTTCTTTTTATAAACCGAACTAGTGAAAAACAAGAAACTAAAAGATTCAATTGCAAGATCTAAAGATATGCCTTCAAGCACTCACCTCCCTGGCAACGGCGCCAGAAAACAGCTTGATGTCTACTACGCAACTTTTATTCTTGTAGACTCGGTTGGGCCTCCAAGCGCAGAGATTTGTAGGACAGCAGTAAATTTTCCTCAAGTGGATGATCTAAGGTTTATCAATCCGTGGGAGGCGTAAGATGAAGATGGTCTCTCTCAAACAACCCTGCAATCAAATACAAGAAATCTCTTGTGTCCCCAACACACCCAATACAATGGTAAATTGTATAGGTGCACTAGTTCGGCAGAGAGATGGTGATACAAGTGTAGTATGGATAGTAGATATAGGTTTTTGTAATCTGAAATAATAAAAACAGCAAGGTAGCAAGTAACAAAAGTGAGCACAAATGGTATTGCAATGCTTGAAAACAAGGCCTAGGGTTCATACTTTCACTAGTGCAATCTCTCAACAATGCTGACATAATTGATTCACATAACAATCCCTCAACGTGCGACAAAGAATCACTCCAAAGTTTCTATAGGAGAACATAGGAGGAAAACGTGTATCAACCCCTACGCCTAGATTACCCCAATGTCGCCTCGGTAATCTGCAAGTTGATTACCAAAACATATAGCAAGTGACTCAATAGAATACCCCATTGTGACCCCTGGGTACACATGCAAGACATACATCAAGTGATCTCAAATTCAATATTCAATCCAACACAATGAAACCTCAAAGAGCAAAACTCGATTCATCACAACAAGATAGAGAGGGAAAACACCATATGAGCTGACTATATTAACAAAGCTCATGGTTACATCAAGATCGTGCCAGATCAAGAATACGAGAGGGAGAGATCAAACACATAGTTACTAGTACATACCCTCAACCCCGAGGGTGAACTACTCCCTCCTCATCATGAGACCACCAGGATGATGAAGATGGCCTCCGGTGATGATTTCCCCCTCCGACAGGGTGCTGGAAAAGGCCTCCTGATGAGATCTCTTCGGTACAGAGGCTTGCGGCGATGGCGTGGGAGTTCTAGGTTTCTTTTTGGGGGTTTCCCAATTTATAAGAATTTTCAGCTTTGGTTTCACGCCAATCGGAGTTACGTGGGACCCACGAGCTCATACAACACTCCCTACCCCCCAGGGCACACGGGGTGAGCTCATTACTCCCTCGTGGGTCTTCTGGTCCTTCCTCGAAGCTTCGAGGGTCTCTTATGTTCCAAAAAAATCATCGTAGATTTTCGTGGCATTTGGACTTCGTTTGGTATGGATTTTCTGGAAAATCAAAAAGTTGCAGAAAACAGCTACTGGCACTGGGCACTAGGTTAATAGGTTAGTTCCCAAAAATCGTATAAAAGTGCACCAGAACCATATAAAATTGTTGTAAACGTGGCATGAATACTTCATAAACTAGATGATACCCCACACGTTATTGCGGAAATGTTTTACAATATATTCAGTGAGAATTGGTTGTATGAAACATGAATATTTACAGTAATAATATGAGATCTAAAACTGAGAATGAATATGATTCGTGGTGTTTGATTATGTATAATATAAATATCATAATAGAATGTAAATCTTCTTCTTCGCATGCATGTTTGTACGTTGAGGTGGCTTTTTATTATGCATGGTTGCATGTTGTAGTGGACCTTTTCCATGTATGTTGAATGATGAGGTGGCATACTTGCATGTTGCTACTTCTTGAGCTTGCGTTGGTCTTTCCCTTGAAGAGGAAAGGGTGATGCAGCAAAGTAGAGATAAATATTTCCCTCAGTTAAGAACCAAGGTATCAATCTAGTAGGAGGAACACACAAGTCACCAATGGTTGCACCTGCACAAACAAACAAACACTTGGACCCAACGCGATAAAGGGGTTGTCAATCCCTTCACGGTTACTTGCAAGGATGAGATCTGATAGAGATAGGTATAAAAGATAAATAAAAGTGCAAAATAAAGTAAAGGTAAATAAATTGCAGCAAGGTATTTTTGGGTTTTTGGTTTTATAGATCTGAAAATAATATGATAAAAGATAGACCCGGGGGCCACAGTTTTCACTAGAGGCTTCTCTCTTGAAAGAACACATACGGTGGGTAAACAAATTACTGTTGAGCAATTGATAGAAAAGCACATAGTTATGACGATATCTAAGGCAATGATCATGAATATAGGCATCATGTCCGTGACAAGTAGACCGACTCCTGTCTGCATCTACTACTATTACTCCACACATCGACCGCTATCCAGCATACATCTAGTGTATTAAGTTAACAAGAACGGAGTAACACCTTAAGCAAGATGACATGATGTAGAGGGATATATCCAATCAATATGAATAAACCCCACCTTTTTATCCTTGATGGCAACAATACAAATACGTGCCTCGCTACCCCTTCTGTCACTAGGTGAGGACACCACAAGATTGAACCCATTACAAAGCACCTCTCCCATTGCAAGAAAAATCAATCTAGTTGGCCAAACCAAATCAATAGATCGGAGAGAAATACAAAGCTATCTTAATCATGCATAAAAGAGTTCAGAGAAGACTCAAATAATATTCATAGATAATCTGATCATAAATCCACAATTCATCGGATCTCAACAAACGCACCGCAAAAGAAGATTACATCTAATAGATCTCCAAGAACATCGAGGAGAACATTGTATTGAAGATCAAAGAGAGAGAAGAAGCCATCTAGCTACTAGCTATGGACCCGTAGGTCTGTGGTAAACTACTCACACATCATCGGAAGGGTAGCAGGTTTGATGTAGAGGCCCTCCGCGATTGAATCCCCCTTCGGTGGAGTACCGGAACAGGTCTCCAGATGGGATCTCACGAGGACAGAACTTGCGGTGGCGGAAAAGTATTTTTGGTGTGCCCTCTGGTATACGGGGAATATTGGGTATTTATAGAGCAAATATTAGGGTTGGGGAGGCATCAGGGGGCCCACAAGCCTAGGGGCGCCCTCCTAGGGCGCGCCTCCAGGGCTTGTCACCAACTGGTGGCCCCTCTGACCCCCTCCCAAAGGTTCCTGGGTGTCTTCTGGTCCAAGAAAAATCCTCAAAAAATTTTGTTTCATTTGGACTCCGTTTGGTATTGATTTTCTGTAAAAGACAAAAACAAGGAAAAAACAACAACTGGTACTTGGCACTAGGTTAATATGTTAGTCCCAAAAAATGATATAAAATAGCATAATAATGCATATAAAACATCAAGATGGATAATATAATAGCATTGAACAATCAAAATTATAGATACGTTGGAGACGTATCTGTTGGAAATATGCCCTAGAGGCAATAATAAAGTGCTTATTATTATATTTCCTTAATCATGATAAAGGTTTATTATTCATGCTAGAATTGTATTAACCGGAAACTTAAATACATGTGTGGATACATAAACAAATACTGTGTCCCTAGTAAGCCTCTACTAGACTAGCTCGTTGATCAAAAGATGGTTAAGGTTTCCTAACCATAGACATGTGTTGTCACTTGATAACGGGATCACATCATTAGGAGAATGATGTGATGGACAAGACCCATCTGTTAGCATAGCATATGATCGTTCAACTTATTGCTACTGCTTTCTTAATGTCAAATGCATATTCCTTCGACCATGAGATCATGCAACTCCCGGATACCGGAGGAATACCTTCTGTGCTATGAAACGTCACAACGTAACTGGGTGATCATAAAGATGCTCTACAGGTATCTCCGAAGGTGTCTGTTGAGTTGGCATGAATCAAGATTGAGATTTGTCACTCCGTATGACAGAGAGGTACCTCTGGGCCCTCTCGGTAATACAACATCAGAAGAAGCTTGCAAGCAAAGTGACTAAGGAGTTAGTTGCAAGATGATGTATTACGGAATGAGTAAAGAGACTTGCCGGTAACGAGATTGAACTAGGTATGGAGATACCAACGATCGAATCTCGGGCAAGTAACATACCGACAGACAAAGGGAACTACGTATGTTGTCATAAAGGTTCGACCGATAAAGATCTTCGTAGAATATGTAGGAACCAATATGGGCATCCAGGTCCCGCTATTGGTTATTGACCAGAGAAGTGTCTCGGTCATGTCTACATCATTCTCGAACCTGTAGGGTCCACACGCTTAACGTTCGTTGACAATATAGTATTATATGAGTTATGTGAATTGGTGACCGAATGTTGTTCGGAGTCCCGGATGAGATTGCAGGCATGACGAGGAGCTCCGGAATGGTCTGGAGGTAAATATTGATATATAGGACGATGCTATTTGGTCTTCGAAAAGGTTTCAGAATGCACCAGGGTTTTATCGGAGTGCCGGAAGGGGTTCTGGGAGCCCGCCGGCACTTGGTGGGCCTCATGGGCCAAAGGAGGGAGGCGCACCAGCCCACGAAGGGGCTGGGAGCGCCCCACCTCCCTTGCCCACACGCCAGGAAGGAAAGGGGGGCGCCTAGGTAGGGCAGCCGCCGCCCCCGTCCTGCCTTCTTCTCCGTGCCCAAATATGAAAAAGGGGGGAGGCCCCTAGGGCAGGAGGCCAGGGCTGGCCGCCAGCCCCCTTGGGGGCGCCCTAGGGCTGCCTCCCCTCCCCCACCTATATATATATGTGAGGAGGGAGAGGGGAAACATAGACCACGATCCCCAAGCCGTGTGCGGTGTCCCCTCTCCCTCTAGTTCTAGTTCCTCCTCTGTCCACGTTCGTTGTGCTTGGTGAAGCCCTGCGGATAGTTTCACAACCACCATCACCACGCCGTCGTGCTGCCAGAACTCATCTACTACTTCGCCTCTCTTGCTGGATCGAGAAGGCGAGGACGTCATCGATCTGAATGTGTCCGAACGCGGAGGTGCCGTACGTTTGGTACTTGATCGGGACAGATCGTGAAGGTGTACGGCTACATCAACCGCGTTGATAAACGCTTCCGCTTAGCGACCTACAAGGGTATGTAGATGCTCTCCCCTCTCGTAGCTATGCATCTCCATGGATAGATCTTGCGTGTCCGTAGAATTTTTGTTTTGTTTTTCATGCAACATTTCCCAACAGTGGCATCAGAGCCAGGTCTATGCGTAGATGATATGCACGAGTAGAACACAAAGGAGTTATGGGCGGTGATGTTCATATTGCTTCCCACCAATGTCTTATTTTGATTCGGTGGCATTGTGGGATGAAGCGGCCCGGACCAACCTTACATGTCCACGCACATGAGACCGGTTCCACCGACTGACATGCAACTTGTTTTGCATAAATGTGGCTGGCGGGTGTCTGTTTCTCCTACTTTAGTTGAATCGGATTTGACTACGGCGGTCCTTGAAGAAGGTTAAATAGAAACTTGATAATCACCATTGTGGTTTTGCGTAGGTAAGAACGGTTCTTGCTAGTTTCCCGTAGCAGCCACGTAAAACTTGCAACAACAAAGTAGAGGACATTTAACTTGTTTTTGCAGGGCACGTTGTGATGTGATATGGTCAGGATATGATGTGATATATGTTGATGTATGAGATGATCATGTTCTTTAATAAGTTCACGACTTGCATGTCGATGAGTATGACAACCGGCAGGAGCCTTAGGGTTGTCTTTAATTATTGTATGACCTACATGTCAATCACTTAAGCGCCATGTAATTACTTTACTTTATCGCTATGCGTTAGCAATAGTTGTGGAAGCAATAGTTGGCGAGACAACCCCGACACTACGATGGAGATCAAGGTGTCGTGCCGGTGACGATGGAGATCATGTCGATGCTCTGGAGATGGAGATCAAAAGCACAAGATGATGATGGCCATATCATGTCACATATTTTTGATTGCATGTGATGTTTATCCTTTATGCATCTTATTTTGCTTAGAATGACGATAGCATTATAAGATGATCCCTTCACTTAATTTCAAGATAAAGGTGTTCTCCCTGAGTATGCATCATTGCCAAAGTTCGTCGTTTCGAAGCACGTCGTGATGATCGGGTGTGATAGAATCTACGTTCGCATACAACGGGTGTAAGTCAGTTTTGCACATGCAGAATACTTGGGTTAAACTTGACGAGCCTAGCATGTACAGACATGGTCTCAGAACACTGGAGACCGAAAGGTCAAACGTGAGTCATATAGTAGATATGATCAACACAGAGATGTTCACCTTTGAAGACTACCCCATCTCACATGATGATCGGACATGGGTTAGTTGATTTGGATCATGTATCACTTAGACAACTTGAGGGATGTTGATTTAAGTGGGAGTTCATTATTAATTTGATTATTTGAACTAAAATTTATCATGAACTTAGTTTTAATAGTTTTTGCATATCTATGTTGTAGATCAATGGCCCGTGCTACTGTTCCCTTGAATTTTAATGCGTTCCTAGAGAAAACTAAGTTGAAAGATGATGGTAGCAACTACACGGACTGGGTCCATAATTAACTTGAGGATTATCCTCATTGCTGCACAGAAGAATTATGTCCTTGATGCACCGCTAGGTGACAGACCTGCTGCAGGAGCTAAAGCAGATGTTATGATCGTCTGGCAAGCTTGATCTGATGACTACTCGATAGTTCAGTGTGCCATGCTTTACGGCTTAGAACCGGGACTTCAAAAGCGTTTGAACGCCACGGAGCATATGAGATGTTCCAAGAGCTGAAGTTAATATTTCAAGCAAATGCCCGGGTTGAGAGGTATGAAGTCTCCAACAAGTTCTTTAGCTGTAAGATGGAGGAGAACAGTTCTGTCAATGAACACATACTCAAAATGTCTGGGTATCATAACCACTTGACTCAACTAGGAATTGATCTTCGAGTTGAGAGTGTTATTAACAGAGTTCTTCAGTCACTTCCACCAAGCTACAAAGGTTTCGTAATGAGCTATAATATGCAAGGGTTGACAAAAACGATTCCCGAGCTCTTTGCGATGATGAAATCGGCGGAGGTAGAAATCAAGAAGGAGCATCAAGTGTTGATGGTTAACAAGACCACTAGTTTCAAGAAAAAGGGCAAGGGAAACAAAGGGAACTTCAAGAAGAATGGCAAGCAAGTTGACGCTCCTGTGAAGAAGCCCAAAGCTGGACCCAAGCGTGAAACTGAGTGCTTCTACTGCAAAGGAAATGGTCACTGGAAGCGGAACTGCCCCAAATACTTGGCAGATAAGAAGGATGGCAAAGTGAACAAAGGTATATTTGATATACATGTTATTGATGTGTACCTTACTAATGCTCATAGTAGCGCCTGGGTATTTGATACTGGCTCGGTTGCTCATATTTGTAAATCAAAACAGGAGCTGCGGAATAAACGAAGATTGGCTAACGACGAGGTGACGATGCGCGTCGGGAATGGTTCCAAGGTTGATGTGATCGCCGTCGGCACACTACCTCTACATCTACCTTCGGGATTAGTTTTAGACCTTAATAATTGTTATTTGGTGCCAGCGTTGAGCATGAACATTATTTCCGGATCTTGTTTATTGCGAGACGGTTATTCATTTAAGTCAGAGAATAATGGTTGTTCTATTTATATGAGTAATATCTTTTATGGTCATGCACCTTTGATGAATGGTCTATTCTTGTTGAATCTCGATCGTAGTGATACACATATTCATAATATTGATGCCAAAAGATGCAAAGTTGATAATGATAGTACAACATACTTGTGGCACTGCCGTTTAGGTCATATTGGTGTAAAACGCATAAAGAAACTCCATGCTGATGGACTTTTGGAATCACTTGATTATGAATCATTTGATACTTGGGAACCATGCCTCATGGGTAAGATGACTAAAACTCTGTTCTACAGAACAATGGAGCGAGCTAATAACTTATTGAAAATAATACATACCGATGTATGCGGTCCGATGAATGTTGAAGCACGCGACGGGTATCGTTATTTTCTAACCTTCACAGATGATTTAAGTAGGTATGGGTATATCTACTTAATGAAACACAAGTCTGAAACATTTGAAAAGTTCAAAGAATTTCAGAGTGAAGTGGAGAATCATCGTAACAAGAAAATAAAGTTTCTACGATCTGATCGCGGAGGCGAATATTTGAGTTTCGAGTTTGGCCTTCATTTAAGACAATGTGGAATTGTTTCACAACTCACGCCACCTGGAACACCACAGCGTAATGGTGTGTCCGAACGTCGTAACCGTACTTTATTAGATATGGTGCGTTCTATGATGTCTCTTACCGATTTGCCTTTATCATTTTGGGGTTATGCATTGGAGATGGCCACATTCACGTTAAATAGGGCACCGTCTAAATCCGTTGAGATGACACTGTATGAACTATGGTTTGGCAATAAACCTAAGCTATCGTTTCTTAAAGTTTGGGGATGTGATGCTTATGTCAAAAGGCTTCAGCCTGATAAGCTCGATGTTGGGAAACGTTGCATGGAAAACAAAAAAAATTCTACGCACACGCAAGATCTATCAAGGAGATGCATAGCAATGAGAGGGGAGATTGTGTCTACGTACCCTCGTAGACCGTAAGCAGAAGTGTTTGACAACGTGGCTGATGTAGTCGAACTTCTTCGCGTTCCAACCGATCGAGCACCGAACGTACGGCACCTCCGCGTTCAGCACACGTTCAGCTCGATGACGTCCTCCACCTTCTTGATCCAGAAAGACGGCGAGGTAGTGGATGAGTTCCGACAGCACGACGGTGTGGTGACGCTGATGGTGAAGCTATCTCCGTAGGGCTTCGCCTAAGCACTACGAAAATATGACCAAGGGTGTAAACTGTGGATGAGGGCGCTGCACACGGCTAGGCAATTGTCTGTTGTGTGCTAGGCACCCCCTCCCACATATATATAGGTGGGAGGGAGGGAGGAGCAGCCAAAGGGGGCGCCCAAGTAGGACGAATCCTACTTGGGGTCTCTCCCAAGCCGCGCCCCTGCCTTATATAGGTGCGGGGGAAAGGCAGGGGAGGGTGGCGCCCCCCTTTCCTTTCTCCCATGAGAGGGAAAGGCAGGAGGGGCTAGCCCTCCCCCCTTTCCTTCCCTAGGGCTGGCCGGCTAGGGAGAGGGGCGCACCATCCCCCTGTAGGCTGGTCTGTCCCTCCCTTGGCCCATTAAGCCCGTAACACCTACCGGGGGTGTCCGGAACACCTTCCGGTGACCTGATGGCTACCCGGTGCATCCCGAAACCCTTCCGGTGTCCGAATACCATCGTCCTATATATCAATCTTTACCTCTCAACCATTTCGAGACTCCTCCTCATGTCCGTGATCTCATCCGAGACTCTGAACAAAATTCTGTCACCAAATCATATAACTCATATAACTCTATATCGTCAACGAACGTTAAGCGTGCGGACCCTACGGGTTCGAGAACTATGTAGACATGACCGAGACACCTCTCCAGTCAATAACCAATAGAGGAACCTGGATGCCCATATTGGCTCCTACATATTCTACGAAGATCTTTATCGGTCGAACCGTTATGACAACATATGCAATTCCCTTTGTCCATCGGTATGTTACTTGCCCGAGATTCGATCGTTTGTATCTTCATACCTAGTTCAATCTCGTTACCAGCAAGTCTCTTTACTCATTCCGTAATACATCACCTTGTAACTAACTCCTTAGTCATTTGCTTGCAAGCTTATGATGTGTATTGCCGAGAGGGCCCAGAGATACCTCTCCGATACTCGGAGTGACAAATCCTAATCTCGATCTATGCCAACTCAACAAACACCTTTGGAGATACCTGTAGAGCATCTTTATGATCACCCAGTTACGTTGTGACGTTTGATAGCACACAAGGTATTCCTTCGGTATCCGGGAGTTGCATAATCTCATAGTCGAAGGAATATGTATTTGACATGAAGAAAGCAATAGCAATAAACTGAACGATCATTATGCTAAGCTAACGGATGGGTCTTGTCAATCACATCATTCTCCTAATGATGTGATCCCGTTATCAAATTACAACTCATGTCAATTGTTAGGAAACCTTAACCATCTTTGATCAACGAGCTAGTCTAGTAGAGGCTTACTAGGGACACGGTATTTGTTTATGTATTCACACATGTATTTAAGTTTCCGATCAATAAAATTCTAGCATGAATAATAAACCTTTAGCATGAATAAGGAAATATAAAATAACAATTTTATTATTGCCTCTAGGGCATATTTCCTTCAGTCTCCCACTTGCACTAGAGTCAATAATCTAGATTACATTGTTATGAATCTAAGACCCATGGAGTCTTGGTGTTGATCATGTTTTGCTCGCGGAAGAGGCTTAGTGAACGGATCTGCCACATTCAGATCCGTATGTACTTTGCAAATTTCTACGTCTCCATCCTTGACCTTTTCACGAATGGAGTTGAAGCGTCTCTTGATGTGTTTGGTTCTCTTGTGAAACCTGGATTCCTTCGCCAAGGCAATTGCTCCAGTGTTGTCATAAAATATTTTCATTGGACCCGATGCACTGGGTATTACACCCAGATCGGATATGAACTCCTTCATCCAGACTCCTTCATGTGTTGCTTCCGAAGCAGCTATGTACTCCGCTTCACATGTAGATCCCGCCATGACGCTTTGCTTGGAACTGCACCAACTGACAGCTCCACCATTCAATATAGATACGTATCTGGTTTGTGACTTAGAGTTATCTGGATCAGTGTCGAAGCTAGCATCGACATAACCCTTTACGACGAGCTCTTCGTGACCTCCATAAACGAGAAACATATCCTTGGTCCTTTTCAGGTACTTCAGGATGTTCTTGACCGCTGTCCAGTGATCCACTCCTGGATTACTTTGGTACCTCCCCGCCAAATTTATGGCAAGGCACACATTAGGTCTGGTACACAGCATAGCATACATGATAGAACCTATGGCTGAGGCATAGGGAATGACTTTCATTCTCTCTCTATCTTCTGCAGTGGTCGGGCTTTGAGTCTGACTCAATTTCACACCTTGTAACACAGGCAAGAACCCTTTCTTTGACTAATCCATTTTGAACTTCTTCAAAACTTTATCAAGGTATGTGCTTTGTGAAAGTCCTATTAAGCGTCTCGATCTATCCCTATAGATCTTGATGCCCAATATATATGCAGCTTCACCGAGGTCTTTCATTGAAAAATTCTTATTCAAGTATCCTTTTATGCTATCCAGAAATTCTATATCATTTCAAATCAACAATATGTCATCCACATATAATATCAGAAATGCTACAGAGCTCCCACTCACTTTCTTGTAAATACAGGCTTCACCGTAAGTCTGTATAAAACCATATGCTTTGATCACCTCATCAAAGCGTATATTCCAACTCCGAGATGCTTGCACCAGTCCATAGATGGATCGCTGGAGCTTGCACACTTTGTTAGCACCTTTAGGATCGACAAAACCTTCTCGTTGCATCATATACAACTCTTCTTTAAGAAATCCATTAAGGAATGCAGTTTTGACGTCCATTTGCCAGATTTCATAATTATAAAATGCGGCAATTGCTAACATGATTCGGACAGACTTAAGCATTGCTACGGGTGAGAAAGTCTCATCGTAGTCAACTCCTTGAACTTGTCAAAAACCTTTCGCGACAAGTCGAGCTTTTTAGACAGTAACATTACCATCAGTGTCAGTCTTCTTCTTGAAGATCCATTTATTCTCAATGGCTTGCCGATCACCGGGCAAGTCCACCAAAGTCCACACTTTGTTCTCATACATGGATCCTATCTCAGGTTTCATGGCCTCAAGCCATTTATCGGAATCTGGGCTCATCATAGCTTCTTCATAGTTCGTAGGTTCGCCTTGGTCTAGTAACATGACTTCCAGAACAGGATTACCGTACCACTCTGGTGCGGATCGTGCTCTGGTTGACCTACGAGGTTCAGTAGTAACTTGATCTGAAGTTTCATGATCAACATCATTTGCTTCCTCTCTAGTTGGTGTAGGCATCACTGGAACAGTTTTCTGTGATGTGCTACTCTCCAATTCGAGAGAAGGTACAATTACCTCATCAAGTTCTACTTTCCTCCCACTCACTTCTTTCGAGAGAAACTCCTTCTCTAGAAAGGTTCCATTCTTGGCAACAAATATCTTGCCTTCGGATCTGTGGTAGAAGGTGTACCCAATTGTTTCCTTAGGGTATCCTATGAAGACGCACTTCTCCGATTTGGGTTCGAGCTTATCAAGATGAAGCCTTTTGACATAAGTGTCGCAACCCCAAACTTTAAGAAATGACAGCTTAGGTTTCTTGCCAAACCACAGTTCATACCGTGTCGTCTCAACGGATTTAGACGGTGCCCTATTTAACATGAATGCGGCTGTCTCTAATGCATAACCCCAAAACGATAGTGGTAAATCAGTAAGAGACATCATAGATCGCACCATATCTAATAAAGTACGGTTACGACGTTCGGACACACCATTACGCTGTGGTGTTCCAGGTGGCATGAGTTATGAAACTATTCCACATTGTTTTAAATGAAGGCCAAACTATTAACTCAAATATTCGCCTATGCGATCAGATCGTAGAAACTTTATTTTCTTGTTACGATGTTTCTCCACTTCACTCTGAAATTCTTTGAACTTTTCAAATGTTTCATACTTGTGTTTCATTAAGTAGATATACCCATACCTACTCAAATCATTTGTGAAGGTCAGAAAATAACGATACCCGCCGCGTGCCTCAACACTCATCGGACCGCATACATCGTTATGTATTATTTCCAATAAGTCATTAGCTCGCTCCATTGTTCCGGAGAATGGAGTTTTAGTCATCTTGCCCATGAGGCATGGTTCGCAAGTATCAAATGATTCATAATCAAGTGATTCCAAAAGTCCATCTGCATGGAGTTTCTTCATGCGCTTTACACCAATATGACCTAAACGGCAGTGCCACAAGTATGTTGCACTATCATTATCAACTTTGCATCTTTTGGCATCAATATTATGAATATGTGTATCACTACTATCGAGATTCAACAAGAATTGACCACTCTTCAAGGGTGCATGACCATAAAAGATATTATTCATATAAATAGAACAACCATTATTCTCTGACTTAAATGAATAACCGTCTTGCAATAAACAAAATCTAGATATAATGTTCATGCTCAACGCGGGCACCAAATAACAATTATTGAGGTCTAAAACTAATCCCGAAGGTAGATGTAGAGGTAGCGTGCCGACGGCGATCACATCGACCTTGGAACCATTTCCAACGCGCATCGCCACCTCGTCCTTAGCCAATCTTCGTTTATTCCGTAGCTCCTTTTTCGAGTTACAAATATGAGCAACCGAACCAGTATGAAATACCTAGGCGCTGCTACGAGCATTAGTAAGGTACACATCAATAACATGTATATCAAATATACCTTTGTTCACTTTGCTATCCTTCTTATCCGCCAAGTATTTGGGGTAGTTCCGCTTCCAGTGACCAGTCCCTTTGCAGTAGAAGCACTCAGTTTCAGGCTTGGGTCCAGCTTTGGGCTTCTTCCCGGGAGTGGCAACTTGCTTGCCATTCTTCTTAAAGTTCCCTTTCTTTCCCTTGCCCTTTTTCTTGAAACTAGTGGTCTTGTTAACCATCAACACTTGATGCTTCTTCTTGATTTCTACCTCCGCAGCCTTGAGCATTGCGAAGAGCTCGGGAGTTGTTTTGTTCATCCCTTGCATATTATAGTTCATCATGAAGACTTTGTAGCTTGGTGGCAGTTATTGAAGAACTCTGTCAATAACACAATCAACTGGAAGATCAACTCCCAGCTGAGTCAAGTGATTATAATATCCAGACATTTTGAGTATGTGTTCGCTGACAGAACTGTTCTCCTCCATCTTACAGCTACAGAACTTGTTGGAGACTTCATATCTCTCAACCCGAGCATTTGCTTGAAATATTAACTTCAACTCCTGGAACATCTCATATGCTCCATGATGTTCAAAACGTCTTTGAAGTCCCGGTTCTAAGCCGTAAAGCATGGCACACTGAACTATTGAGTAGTCATCAGATCGAGCTTGCCAGACGTTCATAACATCAGCTTCAGCTCCTGCAGTAGGCCTTTCACCTAGCGGTGCATGAAGGACATAATTCTTCTGTGCAGCAATGAGGATAATCCTCAAGTTATGGACCCAGTCCGTGTAGTTGCTACCATCATCTTTCAACTTAGCTTTCTCTAGGAACGCATTAAAATTCAGGGGAACGGTAGCTCGGGCCATTGATCTACAACATAGATATGCAAAACTATAAGACTAAATGATAAATTAAGTTCAATTAATCAAATTACTAATGAACTCCCACTTAAATCGACATCCCTCAAGTCATCTAAGTGATACGTGATCCAAATCAACTAACCCATGTCCGATCATCACGTGAGATGGGGTAGTCATCAATGGTGAACATCTCTATGTTGATCATATCTACTATATGACTCACATTCGACCTTTCGGTCTCCAGTGTTCCGAGACCATGTCTGTTGATGCTAGGCTCGTTAAGTTTAACCCAAGTATTCTACATGTGCAAAACTGTCTTACACCCGTTGTATGTGAACGTAGAGTCTATCACACCCAATCATCACATGGTGCTTCGAAATGACGAACTTTGGCAATGGTGCATACTCGGGGAGAACACTTTTATCTTGAAATTTAGTGAAGGGATCATCTTATAATGCTACCGCCGTTCTATGCAAAATAAGATGCATAAAGGATAAACATCACATGCAATCAAAATATGTGACATGATATGGCCATCATCATCTTGTGCTTTTGATCTCCATCTCCAAAGCATCATCATGATCTTCATCGTCACCGGCTCGACACCTTGATCTCCATCGTTGCGTCGTGGTCGTCTCGCCAACTATTGCTTCTACAACTATTGCTAATGCATAGCGATAAAGTAAAGCAATTACATGGCGTTTGCATTTCATACAATAAAGAGACAACCATAAGGCTCCTGCCGGTTGCTGATAATTTACAAAACATGATCATCTCATACAATAACATATATCACATCATGTCTTGACCATATCACATAACAACATGCCCTGCAAAAACAAGTTAGACGTCCTCTACTTTGTTGTTACAAGTTTTACGTGGCTGCTACGGGCTTCTAGCAAGAACCGTTCTTACCTACGGCAAAAACTACAATGGTGTTTTATCAAGTTTGCTATTTTAACCTTCTTCAAGGACCGGCCTTAGTCTAATTTGATTCAACTAAAGTAGGAGAAACAGACACCCGCCAGCCACCTTTATGCAAAACTAGTTGCATGTCTGTCGGTGGAATCGGTCTCATGTGCGTGGACATGTAAGGTTGGTCCGGGCCGCTTCATCCCACAATACCGACGAATCAAAATAAGAAGTTGGTGGTAAGCAGTATGACTATCACCGCACACAATTCTTTGTGTTCTACTCGTGCATATCATCTACGCATAAACCTGGCTCTGATACCACTGTTGGGAAATGTTGCATGGAAAATAAAAAAAAATTCTACGCACACACAAGATCTATCAAGGAGATGCATAGCAACGAGATGCTAGAGTGTGTCTACGTACCCTCGTAGGCCGTAAACGGAAGCGTTTGGCAACGCGGTTGATGTAGTCGAACTTCTTTGCGTTCCAACCGATCGAGCACCGAATGTACGGCACCTCCGCGTTCAGCACACGTTCAGCTCGATGACGTCCTCCGCCTTCTTGATCCAGCAAGACGGCGAGGTAGTGGATGAGTTCTGATAGCACGACGGCATGGTGACGGTGATGGTGAAGCTATCTCCGCAGGGCTTCGCCTAAGCACTACGAAAATATGACTAGGGGTGTAAACTGGAGGGGGGCGCCGCACACGGCTAGGCAATTGTCTGTTGTGTGCTAGGCGCCCCCCTCCCACATATATATAGGTGGGAGGGAGGGAGGAGCAGCCAAAGGGGGCGCCCAAGTAGGAGGAATCCTACTTGGGGTCTCTCCCAAGCCGCGCCCCCTGCCTTATATAGGTGCGGGGAAAAGGCAGGGGAGGGTGGTGCCCCCCCTTTCCTTTCTCCCATGAGAGGGAAAGGCAGGAGGGGCTAGCCCTCCCCCCTTTCCTTCCCTAGGGCTGGCTGGCCAGGGAGAGGGGCGCAACAGCCCCCTGTGGGCTGGTTTGTCCCTCCCTTGGCCCATTAAGCCCATAACACCAACCGGGGGTGTCCGGAACCCCTTCCGGTGACCCGATGGCTACCCGGTGCATCCCGAAACCCTTCCGGTGTCCGAATACCATCGTCCTATATATCAATCTTTACCTCTCGACCATTTAGAGACTCCTCGTCATGTCCGTGATCTCATCCGGGACTCCGAACAACATTCGGTCACCAAATCATATAACTCATATAACACTATATCGTCAACGAAGGTTAAGCGCGTGCGGACCCTACGGGTTCGAGAACTATGTAGACATGACCGAGACACCTCTCCGGTCAATAACCAATAGCGGAACCTGGATGCCCATATTGGCTCCTACATATTCTACGAAGATCTTTATCGGTCGAACCGTTATGACAACATACGCAATTCCCTTTGTCCATCGGTATGTTACTTGCCCGAGATTCGATCGTTGGTGTCTTCATACCTAGTTCAGTCTCGTTACCGGCAAGTCTCTTTACTCATTCTGTAATACATCATCTTGTAACTAACTCCTTAGTCATTTTCTTGCAAGCTTATGATGTGTATTACCGAGAGGGCCCAGAGATACCTCTCCGATACTCGAAGTGACAAATCCTAATCTCGATCTATGCCAACTCAACAAACACCTTCGGAGATACCTGTAGAGCATCTTTATGATCACCCAGTTACGTTGTGATGTTTGATAGCACACAAGGTATTCCTTCGGTATCCGGGAGTTGCATAATCTCATAGTCGAAGGAATATGTATTTGACATGAAGAAAGCAATAGCAATAAACTGAACGATCATTATGCTAAGCTAACGGATGGGTCTTGTCCATCACATCATTCTCCTAATGATGTGATCCCGTTATCAAATGACAACTCATGTCAATGGTTAGGAAACCTTAACCATCTTTGATCAACGAGCTAGTCTAGTAGAGGCTTACCAGGGACACGGTATTTTTTTATGTATTTACACATGTATTTAAGTTTTCGATCAATACAATTCTAGCATGAATAATAAACCTTTATCATGAATAAGGAAATATAAAATAACAACTTTATTATTGCCTCTAGGGCATATTTCCTTCACTCGAAACCAAAGGGGAGAAGTGTGTCTTCATAGGATACCCTAAAGAAACTCTTGGGTATACAACAGATCCGAAGGCAAGATCTTTGTTGCCAAGAATGGGTCCTTTCTAGAGAAGGAGTTTCTCCCGAAAGAAGTGAGTGGGAGGAAAGTAGAACTTGATGAGGTAGTTGTACCTTCTCTCGAATTGGAATGTAGCACATCAGAGAAAACCGTTCCCGTGATGTCTACACCAACTAGAGAGGAAGCTAATGATGATGATCATGAAACTTCAGATCAAGTTACTACTGAACCTCGTAGGTCGACCAGAACATGTACCGCACCAGAGTGGTATGGTAATCCTGTCCTGGAAGTCATGTTGTTAGATAACGGCGAACCTACGAACTATGAAGAAGCTATGATGAGCCTAGATTCCGACAAATGGCTTGAGGCCATGAAATCTGAGTTAGGATCCATGTATGAGAACAAAGTATGGACTTTGGTGGACTTGCCCAATGATCGTCAAGCCATTGAGAATAAATGGATCTTCAACAAGAAGACGGACGCTGATGGTAATATCACTGTCTACAAAGCGCGACTTGTCGCAAAAGTTTTTTGACAAGTTCAAGGGGTTGACTACGATGAGACTTTCTCACCCGTAGCGATGCTTAAGTCTGTCCAAATCATGTTAGCAATTGCCGCATTTTATGATTATGAAATCTGGCAAATGGACGTCAAAATTGCATTCCTTAACGGGGTTCTTAAAGAAGAGTTGTATATGATGCAACTAGAAGGTTTTGTCGATCCTAAAGGTGCTAACAAAGTGTGCAAGCTCCAGCGATCCATTTACGGACTGGTGCAAGCATCTCGGAGTTAGAATATACACTTTGATGATGTGATCAAAGCATATGGTTTTATACAGACTTACGAAGAAGCCTGTATTTACAAGAAAGTGAGGGGGAGCTCTGTAGCATTTCTGGTGTTACATCTGGATGACATATTACTAATTGGAAATGATATAGAATTTCTGGATAGCATAAAACGATACTTGAATAATAATTTTTTAATGCAATACCTCGGTGAAGCTGCTTATATATTGGGTATCAAGATCTATAGGATAGATCGAGGCGCTTAATAGGACTTTCACAAAGCACATAACTTGACAAAGTTCTGAAGAAGTTCAAAATGGACCAGTCAAAGAAAGGGTTCGTGCCTGTGTTGCAAGGTGTGAAATTGAGTCAGACTCAAAGTCCGACCATGGCAGAAGATAGAGAGAGAATGAAAGTCATTCCCTATGCCTCAGCCATAGGTTCTATTATGTATGCCATGTTGTGTACCAGACTTGATGTGTGCCTTGCCATAAGTTTGGCAGGGAGGTACCAAAGTAATCCTGGGGTGGATCACTGGACAGCGGTCAAGAATATCCTGAAGTACCTGAAAAGGACCAAGGATATGTTTCTCGTTTATGAAGGTGACGAAGAGCTCATCGTAAAGGGTTACGTCGTTGCTAGCTTCGGCACAAATCCGGATGATTCTAAGTCACAAACCGGATACATATTTGTATTGAATGGTGGAGCTGTCAGTTGATGCAGTTCCAAGCAGAGCGTCGTGGCGGGATCTACGTGTGAAGCAGAGTACATAGCTACTTCGGAAGCGGCACATGAAGGATTCTGGATGAAGGAGTTCATATCCGATCTGGGTGTAATACCCAGTGCATCGGGTCCAATGACAATGTTTTGTGACAACACTGGAGCAATTGCCTTAGCGAAGGAATCCAGGCTTCACAAGAGAACCAAACACATCAGGAGATGCTTCAACTCCATTCGTGAAAAGGTCAAGGATGGAGACATAGAAATTTGCAAAATACATACAGATCTGAATGTGGCAGACCCGTTGACTAAACCTCTTTCGCGGGCAAAACATGATCAGCACCAAGACTCCATGGGTGTTAGATTCATTACTATGTAATCTAGATTATTGACTCTAGTGCAAGTGGGAGACTGATGGAAATATGCCCTAGAGGCAATAATAAAGTGGTTATTATTATATTTCCTTAATCATGATAAAGGTTTATTATTCATGCTAGAATTGTATTGACCGGAAACTTAAATACATGTGTGGATATATAAACAAATACCATGTCCCTAGTAAGCCTCTACTAGACTAGCTCGTTGATCAAAAGATGATTAAGGTTTCCTAACCATAGACATGTGTTGTCACTTGATAACAGGATCACATCATTAGGAGAATGATGTGATGAACAAGACCCATCCGTTAGCATAGCATATGATCGTTCAGTTTATTGCTACTGTTTTTTAATGTCAAATACACATTCCTTCGACCATGAGATCATGCAACTCCCGGACACCAGAGGAATACCTTGTGTGCTATCAAATGTCACAACGTAACTGGGTGATCATAAAGATGCTCTGCAGGTATCTCCGAAGGTGTCCGTTGAGTTGGCATGAATCATGATTGGGATTTGTCACTCCGTATGACGGAGAGGTATCTCTGGGCCCTCTCGGTAATACATCATCACAAGAAGCTTGCAAGCAAAGTGACTAAGGAGTTAGTTGCAAGATGATGTATTACAGAACGAGTAAAGAGACTTGCCGGTAACAAGATTGAACCAGGTATGGAGATACCGACGATCGAATCTCGGGCAAGTAACATACCGACAGACAAAGGGAACTACATATGTTGTCATAAAGGTTCGACCGATAAAGATCTTCGTAGAATATGTAGGAACCAATATGGGCATCCAGGTCCTGCTATTGGTTATTGACCGGAGAAGCGTCTTGGTCATGTCTACATCATTCTCGAACCCGTCGGGTCCGCACGCTTAACGTTCGTTGACGATATAGTAGTATATGAGTTATGTGAATTGGTGACCGAATGTTGTTCGGAGTCCCGGATGAGATCACAGACATGACGAGGAGCTCCGGAA
Organism: Thinopyrum elongatum; assembly: GCA_011799875.1. Classification (NCBI taxonomy): domain Eukaryota; kingdom Viridiplantae; phylum Streptophyta; class Magnoliopsida; order Poales; family Poaceae; genus Thinopyrum; species Thinopyrum elongatum. Next base: position 87,934,939 of record CM022300.1, read on the forward strand.
TGGTCCGGAGGTAAATATTGATATATAGGACGATACTATTTGGTCTCTGGAAATGTTTCAGAATGCACCGGGGTTTTATCGGAGTGCCGAAAGGGGTTCCGGGAGGCCACCGGCATCATGGGCCAAAGGAGGGAGGCGCACCAGCCCACTAAGGGGCTGGGCGCGCCCGACCTCCCTTGTCCACGCGCCAGGAAGGAAAGGGGGGCGCCTAGGCAGGGCAGCCGCCGGCCCCCCTCCTGCCTTCTCCTCCGTGCCCAAATATGGAAAAGGGGGAGGCGCCTAGGGCAGGAGGCCAGGGCTGGCCGCCGGCCCCCTTGGGGGCGCCCTAGGGCTGCCTCCCCTCCCCCACCTATATATATGTGAGGAGGGAGAAGGGCAACATAGACCACAATCCCCAAGCCGTGTGCGGCGCCCCCTCTCCCTCTAGTTCTAGTTCCTCCTCCGTCTACGTCCGTTGTGCTTGGCGAAGCCCTGCGGATAGTTTCATCACCACCGTCACCACGCCGTCGTGCTGCCGGAACTCATCTACTACTTCGCCTCTCTTGCTGGATCGAGAAGGCGAGGACGTCATCGAGCTGAACGTGTGCTGAACGCAGAGGTGTCGTACGTTCGGTACTTGATCGGGACGGATCGTGAAGGTGTACGACTACATCAACCGCATTGATAAGCGCTTCCGCTTAGCGCTCTATAAGGGTATGTAGATGCTCTCCTCTCTCGTAGCTATGCATCTTCATGGACAGATCTTGCGTGTGCGTAGAATTTTTTTTGTTTTCCATGCAACGTTTCCCAATAGTATCAAGCATCCAGAAGCTTAATTCCTGCTCGTCCTCAAGTAGGTAAATGATAAAAACCGATTTTTTTATGTGAAATCCTACCTAACATGTTTATCATGTAATCTTTCTTTATGTGGCATGAATATTCAGATTCATAAGATTCAAAACAAAAGTTTAATATTGACATAAAAACAATAATAATTCAAGCATACTAATAGAGCACGTCGAAACGGTAAAAGACAAAAATCCAGATGGCCTTGGATGAAAAAGTGTTCGAGACAGAAGTTGTGCGTATCGTCGAAACGGTTAAATTGCTTTTGGACACGTCTCAATCCGAGGTAGTATATGGACTGCACAAACCAGAAACCGAACTGTTGTCTCAGACATACCTAAATCCGAGTTCGATTAAGTTTGGAAGATTTTGGATGAGGTATGGAGTCATTTTCTTGTACGGGAAGTCCAATCGCCTCTTATGTATGTTGGAGGTGACAGCCGATTGAACAACACATGATCGAAACATCAATATACTATTTTTTTCATCTACGTTTTATCTCTCCATTGTATTTCTCTCTTGTTCTTCGACGTTCCTCGTGTTTAAGGGTTGTGAATCCCGAGGCTCTAGGCGCGAGCGAATCGACCTAGGGAAGCCCATAGCCACCGCACTCCTTGATGGGGTCTCTCCCGGACGTGCGGGGTTGCGGGTCTGCAAAAGCATCCGCCAGCTGTCCTGCGTATCGTGCTGCTGGTCGAATCTCCTTTGATGTGAGTTGCGGTGCATCACCCTCGACATTAAAGGCACACGATGACGTGTTCGTGTTGGAACAATATGCACATGAGAGGCAGCCTCACCATTTTATACAAGAGATGAGTTAAACCGAATTCATTCCATTCCATCCCTAGAACGGAACACCGAACATTACCACTCCATTCCATCAAATATCCCCAACCAAATGAGAGAACATAACTGACCCAGGAATGAAACCACGACATTTCATTTCACTTTATTCCCAAACTAAACACACCCCTAGTTCATCGTCGCGGCATTGCACTCATGAGGATACATTAATTCTGACGACCGGGAGCAAGATCGATGACGGGGATTAAGCACGACCAAAAGCACAGCGTTTCTTGCTCAACTTGTTCAACTTGTATGGTCTCATTTGTCAGAGCTGAGAGGAGAAATAATGAGGAGAGAGTAGACGGACTCGCTAACTCAAAAAATTATAAGTGGAAATATACATGGGCTGAGATGAAATCAACAGGAACTCCAACCATTCCAACTAACATATCAATCCAACAACCCGCGTGAACACAACTAATCAGGAGACGATGTTCTCGCCGCCTTGCTAGTTGCTACTAACCTCGCGAGCAACATCTGCCGGAGCCAGAAAAGTCGAGCAAAAAGGAGGAACAGTTTCCGGCAAGAAGCACGGGTTTCTTTTCTTACGCTGCCCATGGATTTCTTGCAAGCACGGCCGCCATGGTGCCCCCGGCCTCCTCCTCCACTAGCTCCATCTGGTCCTCGAGGTACTTGTGCAGCCGCGCCACCCGGTGGCCATCCGGCTCATTTTCTGGCGGAGGCGATCGATCACCGCCGTGAAAGCAGCAGCCACCCCTCGTCATCATCATTCTCCTCCGCCGGCGGCGGAACCGGACGACGGCGACGGCGAAGGAGAGAAGCGGCAGCCAGAGGAGCACCAGCGGCAATAGGACCGGAAGGAGGCAGATCGCCACGGCCGCAACACACGCCGACCGACACGCCCGCACGGCGCGGGGGCACCCCATCCCCATGCATCTATCTAGAGGGAGGGCGAGGCTGCCATGGATGCCTGGTCGGGTTGCTCTGTTCCCTCCGGGGCAAAGGAGACCATCGTTTTCTTTGCTGACTCCGCTTCTTTAAAACGAAGCGTTTTTATTCATTTTATATGTTTTTTCCTGAAAACATCTTCTTCTTTTTATCTTGTGCTGAAGTGTAAAGTTCCTCCAGCCACTTGTTTCTGTCATCAGCCCCTGATATATTTTTAATTCCTTTTATGCTTTCTTTATTTTTGTTTCTAAGTAAATTACTCTCTGAATAGTGAGGACCATTTGACAAAAGTAAATAATAAAACGATGACAATATTTGGCGCTATGACCTCTCTAAAACTACGGACGTAGTAAATTTTTATAGTCTAATTTAGTACTTCTGGCCACCTCCAGTTAAGCATAACAGTGCGAACTAAACGCAGCTAAGATGGTTAGATTTCTTATAGTGGAAAGAGCCCATCAAGATCAATTTTTAGACTTGACACTTGTGCTTGTATTTTTCTGAATTTATTTCAGTCTCTTCGACAATGTTCACTTAGTAGGAGGAGATATCCCCGTTGATTACAAGGCATTTATGGTGACTTCGTCAATCTCAATATGTAATGTTGTCTCAATATCTTAAAAGTACTCATATGGGTAGGCGCGTGCGTGAGTTCTATGGGTGGGTGTATATGTGTATGCGTACGCATCTACGATTCTACATTGTTAAAAAAAAGTTAAATATAAAAGTTACATCAGCATGTTTTTGGGTACAATTAGGTACAATTAGTTTTTGGGTGACCTTAAGATACGATGATACCATGGTCATTACGCATTGACATTTCTTGATCCTCTGGCTGCTAGCTACATCTAGCGTTAAACCAAACAAAACAATACGAAGTTTGGCTTGTTTTTTTGGGTCCAATAACACATCTCTCCACATATTTAATACTACTAGCTAGACAAGGATTGATGGCAATGGATTAGATAGGACATATGATCATGGAGAACATGGAGTAGGAGGCAATTGAATCATTGCATGATTTCCTTTCTGTTACCAGAGTGATGCTTCCTTGATTTTACTTTTTTTTTTTATGATGCCTTGCTGATTCTACTTTTTTTTTGGAACATTCTCCTTGTGATAGTTAACAGTTGTGGCAGGCAGGGAAGCCAAAAACAGGATTAGGCCGGTGGCGATTGGCGGGAGAGAGCACATGGATGACAGGATGAGGCGTCAGCTCCACGCCGGATGCTGCACGCAAGGGCCGACCGACCCACCACCCGCTGCGAGTCTGACAAGTCATTACCGACCAAGTGGCCACTAGCAGGTCTCCACATCTGCTGTCTCCGCGCTCAACAGCAAAGTTTGTACTGTACACCGCACTGGTGCTTAGAGCATGGTTAATAGTATATAGCCCGCCGCTGGCTATAAGTTGTTGCCAAATCATCTGTAGCCAAGTTTAGAGCATCTCTAGCAGACACTGTATAACGCCGCGATCTGTAAAATAACCGTCAAAATACGGGTCGGCGCGGAAAATTGTGCCCGATCAGACCCCGCAAACGCGTCCGACCCGTAAAAGTTTTTGCGGGGCGTGGCAAAAGTTCGCCCTCAACCTTTAGATTCACGGGGTGGAAGGCCCACCCGAGCTCGCCCCCTATCCGCAGTGAGATTTGGCGCGAGGGAAATTTCCGCGCGGCCGTTCCCGCTCTTCCCCCCTCCTCGGCCGCCATTGCCCCGCCACCGCGAGCTCCGGACCATCTTCCCCGCCCTTCTTCACCGCCATGGAAGCTTCCCAGCCGCCCCCCGTCACTGTGGAGGTCGCGCACGCGCAATCCCCTCCGGCGGATCTCGTCGCCGGCCATGTCGCTCCCGCCGTCGCCCAAGGCCCCAACGCGCCTGCCCGCAAGCGGCAGGGCAACGTTGTCGTGCAGGGCGGCAATCCGGCTGGCCCCGCCGAAATGGCAGCGCATCGGGCGCCGCCGCCGCTGGGCGATCTGCCCGGCCGCCGGCGGAGAAGGTGAGCAAGGTTTCGGGCGTGAAGCGGAAGAAGGCTCCCACGAAAAGGCAGGCGGCGGCGTCCACTCCCTCCGCCCCGACGAGATGTTCCCCGACGATGCCGTTCAACGGCGCTGCTCCTACCGCAGGCGAGGTGTTCGATGAAATGGCCGGAAGGTATGCATCTTCGATCTCTTATTCTTGCTTCGCTTTTCGCCATTGTGGTTGTTCGTGACTTGATGTCACTCAATGTAGCGGTGGTTCGAACAATGCCACCGCCGAGTTCGTGAAGTTGTTGGACACCAACGCCGGCGACATCGATCAAGCCCCGTTCGCTGATTTCGATTACAATGAAATGGAGGATGGCGTTGATGATCACGATGGTGAAGATGAAGTGGAAGAGATAGATGAGGGGGCGGCGATGGATTCGGGGGCGGCGATGACCTCGATGGAGGTGGTGCGGAGTGAAGAGAGACCAAGATGATGACGGACGTGGTCGTCGCTTTTGCAAGTCCTTTTGCGTTTGTTCTACAAAACTATGCTTTTATTTGCGCGCGAACTATGTTTTATTGTTTGAATTTGAACTCATTTGTCGGAATCGCTGTCAAATTCGCTTATTGGGGGTTTTCGGTTTGCAGGTTGACGCGGTGGCGACCGAGCAGACCCCGTGTAGCCGACCCGTAAAAGAGCATCTTCAGCGAATATCCCTTTTTACGGGTCCGTTTGCGGGGTCTGACTCTGCCCTCGCCCGCGCCGGCCCGCAAAGACTTTTTTCCGCGAACTGTAAACGCGTTTGGCGGGTCGGCGTTATACGGGGTCTGCTAGAGTTGCTCTTATAGCCGGCAAGTATAATAGCCAGATATAAATAAGTACTACTGCATTGATACATGGCCCATCTTCCTCTTTCACAAAGTGTCTAGGAGCACGTGCTATAGCCGGCTGTTAGTTAGTAGCCCGCTTCTCTTCTATCTCCTCTTCTCTCTCTGCCAACTCAGCAATAATATATTATTTTAAGCCTTACAGCCCGCCCACGTCACCTTATTATACTTGCTCTTAGGGGTAACTCCGTGGAACACATTTCGTCTGGTCGTATCTGTTTGAATATGCATGGCCAAAAAGTATGATCTAACGTAACAACGTATTTGGCCATTCTATCCGTTTCGTGTCTCTTGAGACAAACTAAATCCGCTTTAAATTTGGATTGTGTTTGTGTTCACATGGACAGCAAACGGACGGGTGTCTGCCCCGGACCCACCCACGCGCTAGCCACCCAACTAACTCTGTTAAGGAAAAGAGAGGGATGATTGACGTAATGTGTTGGATGTATTATTGAGTCTCGAGGGCGAGTATATATTGAGTACAAGACTTCGAGGGCAAGACGCCTCCTAGAGATAAGTCTAGCTAACCACGGGGGAACTAGAGCTCCGTAAAAAAAGAATCGGGAGGACTAGCGAACAGGAGGGACTCGCGACTCGATCTACCGCCGCAGCCGGATCCTTCCTCCGCCGCCATCTCTCCCGACTCGACCCCGCTGCCGTGCGGCGCCGCCACGCCGCTCCGGGGCATCCCCGCCACCCTCCTCCGGTCCCCCTGCCAACACTCTCCTCTCCGTCGCCGCCAGTGACGACGTCAGGGCAAAGCCCGAGCGCTCGGCGGCGGCGGCCTTCTTCTCGCACGTCAGCTGCTCAAGATTGTTGCGGCGGTTCTGATCTTGATCTCCTCGGTTGTGATGGTGGACAACGACGGCTGGAGTCTGGCGGCGGGTCTGTAGCCGCCACGGTAGGTGGCGACGGCGGCCATGTTGCAGCCGCTCAACCTCCGGTTCGGTTTCGGATTACAGTGGCACTCTTGGTCTTGATCTGCATCACGTGGGCGCCGGGGCGGCGACCCTGGGCTTGGCAGTGGTGTCATCTCCTCCGCCGGAGATGGTCGTCCTGACGCTAGGTGGTCGGATCTTGAGATCCGTCATCTAGTCCCGGCTGCGAGTGAGGGAGACATAGTTGTCGGTGAAAACCGAGCCGACGGCGGGCGATCGTGGCGTTCTGCGCCGTTACCTTGATGAAGGCATTGTCGTGTAACTACCGTCGACCCACTCGTGCTGCTCCGGGGGAAACCCTAGGATCTAGTCTTCCAGATCGGACGATGGCGGCATGATGTCGCTTGAAACTGCGTCGGTATTTCCCCAAAGAGGAAGGGATGATGCAGTACAGCTACGGTAGGTATTTTCCTCTGTTGTAAAACCAAGGTATCAATCCAGTAGGAGAACCAAGCAACACTATGTAAACGGTACCTGCACACAAAGAACAAAGACTTGCAACTCGACGCGTAAGAGGGGTTGTCAATCCCTCCACGGTAAAAAGATAGATAAATTTGCGGTAGATTGGATAAATAGCTCCCGATAAAACGCGAAATAAATAAGTAATAAAAAAGTGTAGCAAGGTATTTTTGGATTTTGGAATAATAGATCTGAAAATAAAAGTGAATAAAAATATATCTCAAAGCAAATATGATAAAGAATAGACCCGGGGGCCGTAGGTTTCACTAGTAGCTTCTCTCGAGAAAATAGCACACGATGGGTAAACAAATTGCTGTTGGGCAATTGATAGAAGATCGAATAATTATGACGATATCCAAGGCAATGATCAATATATAGGCATCACGTCTAATATTAGTAGACCGACTCCTGCCTGCATCTACCACTATTACTCCACACATCGACCGCTATCTAGCATGCATCTAGTGTATTAAGTTCATGAAGAAACGGAGTAATGCAATAAGAACGATGACATGATGTAGACGAGATCTATTCATGTAGGAATAGCCCCCATCTTGTTATTCTTAATAGCAACGATGCATGCGTGTCTTGCTGCCCCTTCTGTCACTGGGAAAGAACACTGCAAGATCGAACCCATCACAAAGCACCTGTTCCCATGGCAAGAAAAATCGATCTAGTTGGCCTAACTAAACCAAAGATTCGAAGAAGAAATACGAGGCTATAAATAATCATGCATATAAGAGACCAAAAGAAGACTCAAATAATATTCATGGATATAGATCTGATCATAAACTCAAAGTTCATCGGATCCCAACAAACACATCGCAAAAAAGAGTTACATCAAATAGATCTCCAAGAGATCATTGTATTGAGAATCAAAAGAGAGAGAGGAAGCCATCTAGCTACTGCCTTCGGACCCGTAGGTCTATGGTGAACTACTCACGCATCATTGGATAGGCACCAATGAGGATAATGAACCCCTTCGTGATGGTGTCTAGATTGGATCTCGTGGTTCTAGAACTTGTGGCGGCTGGAATTGTGTTTCGTCGACTCCCCTAGGATTTTTGGAATATTTGGGAATTTATAGGGCGAAGAGGCGGTGCGGGAGGTCACCTAGGTGGCCACAACCCACCTGGATGCGCCTGGGCCTCCTGGCGCGCCCAGGTATCTTGTGCTCACCTCGGGCCTCCTCTCTGGTACTTCTTTGGCCCGCTGGGTATCTTCTGGTCCAGAAAAAAATCTCCAAAAAGTTTCGCCGCGTTTGGACTCCGTTTGATATGGATATTCTGCGAAGTAAAAAACAAGCAAAAAACAGCAACTGGCATTGGGCACTATGTGAATAGGTTAGTCCCAACAAATGATATAAAGTTGTTATAAAATGATTGTAAAACATCCAAGAATGATAATATAACAGCTTGGAACAAGCAAAAATTATAGATACGATGGAGATGTATCAGCATCCCCAAGCTTAATTCCTACTCGTCCTCAAGTAGGTAAATGATAAAAACAGAATTTTTGATGTGGAATGTTGCGTAACATGTTCATCACATATTCTTTTCTTTTGTAGCATGGACATTTGGAATTTTATATGGTTCAAAGCAATAGTCTAGTTTTGACATGAAGATTTCAATACTCAAGCATATCAACAAGCAACCATGTCTTTCAAAATATCAACACAAAAGAAAGTTATCCCTAGCCCATCATGCTTAATCATTGATCCATTCATGAAACACACTCGCATATTAGCTACATCCAATGCTCAAGTATGATCATAGTGCTCCCTAGTTGGTGCTTTATAAGAGAAGATGGAGACTCAAATAAAAAATAAAAAATTGCATAAAGTAAATAGATAGGCCCTTCGCAGAGGGAAGTAGGGATTTGTAGAGGTGCCAGAGCTCAAAGCTTAAATTGAGAGATAAAACATTTTGAGAGGCATACTTTTCCCGTCAACGAAAATGACCAAGTAATTCCCAACACTTTCCCTGCTAGATACTCCCTCCGTTCCTAAATATTTGTCTTTTTAGAGATTTCAAATGGACTACCACATATGGATGTATATAGACATATTTTAGAGTATAGATTCACTCATTTTGCTTCGTATGTAGTCACTTGTTGAAATCTCTAGAAAGACAAATATTTAGGAACGGAGGGAGTATATCATAGGCGGTTCCCAAACAGAAAATAAAGTTTATTCCTTTCTCCACCATTTTTTCACAATCCATGACTAGCCGTATCCACGGGTGCCTTCTATACCAACACTTTCCAAGGAATTTATTATTTGTCAACATAAAGTAAATTTCGTTTTCATTTCAGGACTGGGCATCCCTATTACTGCCGTACTCTCGTGCAATGACAAGTGAATAAACACTCATCTTGAGAATAACACATCTAGCATGGAAAATATTGGCCACCCCCTGCCACTTCATGAGCGGTACGAGCACACAAAAAGGAAATTCATTTTGAAAATTTGGAGATGGCACATACAAATATGCTTAGAACGGCATGGAAATACCGCATATAGGTAGGTATGGTGGACTCATATGGCAAAACTGGGTTTTAAAGATTTTGGATGCACAAGTTGTATTTCTACTTAGTACAAATGGAGGCTAGCAAAAAGATTGAGAAGCAACCAACCAAGAATTGAAAAATCACATAAGCGAGCATTAAACATAACTAACACCGAATAATGCACCACAAGTAGGATGTAATTTCATTGCATAACTATTGACTTTCGTGCTTGCATAGGGAATCACAAACCTTAACACCAATATTCTTACTAAAGCATAATTACTCACCAACATGACTCACATATCACTATCATCATATCTCAAAACTATTACAAAGAATCAAGTTTATTTTGTCCAATGATCTTCATGAAAGTTTTTATTATATCCCTCTTGAATATTTATCACTTTGGGACTAGTTTCATATATTGCAATTGCTTTTGACAAGCTCAAACAAATTTAAGTGAAGAACATGAGCATAAATTTTTTTGTCTCTCAAAATAATATAAGTGAAGCATGAGAGAATTTCTTCAAAAATTTACTAACTCCCAAATAGATCTAAGTGAAGCATGAGAGCATTTCTTAAAAAATATTAAAGCACACCATGCTCAAAAAGATATAAGTGAAGCACTAGAGCAATTCCATAGCTCAATTTTTTTTTAAGTGAAGCATATAGAGCAATTCTAACAAATCATAGCATAATTTTGGCTCTCTCAAATAGGTGTGTCCAACAAGGATACTTGTGACAAACTAAAAAGCAAAACAAGCAAAGACTCATATAATAGAAGATGCTCCAAGCAAAAGTCATGATATGTGACGAATAAAAATATAGCTCCAAGTAAAATACCGATGGTCATTAGAAGAAAGAGGGGATGCCTTCCGGGGCATCCCCAAGCTTAGTTGCTTGGTTCTCCTTGAATATTAACTAGGGGTGCCATGGGGCATCCCCAAGCTTAGGATCTTTTCACTCCTTATTCCTTCATCCAGCGCGATCTCACCCAAAACTTGAAAACTTCAATCACACAAAACTTAACAAAACCTTCGTGAGACCCGTTAGTATAAGAAAGCCAATATTTACTTTAAGTACTATTGAAAACCCATTCAAATTTTTTTATTGCATTATATATACTGTATTCTAACTTTCCCATGGCTTATACCCCCGATACAATGCATAGATTCATCAAAATAAGCACACAATGCAAAGAAAACAGAATCTGTCAAAAATAGAATAGTCTGTAAAGATGCGAATTTTTCTCATAGTTATGTAACTCCAAAAATTCTGAAACAATAGGAAAACGGAGTAAATTTGTATATCAATCTTGTGTAAAAAATTTAGAATTTTTTATATCTTCTGTGAATTTAAACAATTCTGTTACTGGACGCAAAAGTTTCTGTTTTTCAACAGGATCAAATCAACTATCACCAAAGCTATCCCAAAGGCTTTACTTGGCACAAATACTAATTAAAACATAAAAAACACAATCATAACAGAGGCATAATTATGTAAACACTCAAGAACAGAAAGAAAAAGGAAAAAATAAATTTTATTCATTGGGTTGCCTCCCAACAAGCGCTATCGTTTTATGCCCCTAGCTAGGCATAATGCATAGATTCAAGTATTGTCATCCTTAGTTTCCAATTCCTCAATCACACAACCAATATTCTTCAAAGATTTAGCATGCATATTTTCGATAATAATACTTTTAGGAATAAGATTGAAGAATTCATTCTTGTAAGTAGGGTTTCTTACAACTTCAACAAAGTCGGGGTGAATACTAATCATCTTAAGATCTTCTTTATTATTATTAGAAGTTGCACCCTTGTTCTTAGTGACTTGAGTAGTCTTGCCAATTTTTACGGGAGTTTTTTCAATAGTTTTAGCAGAAGCAAAGGCCGGGCTTAAATTACTAAAAATTTCTTCCAACTTATCAATCCGAGAAGGACTCTCTCCAATTCTTTCGTTAATTATGGTTTCCTTTTCCCTTAGTAATTTGAAAATATCGCCCACTTTTGACCCAAATTTATTAGCAAGATTCTGCATCTTTATATCCAAGTTTTCAATTTGCTCTAAGGTGACCATCTTCTTTTCAATAGCATCTAATCTTTGCATAACATGCTCAAGAGTTAAGATTGTTTCATTAATAATGATAGGTGGTGCACCTACTAGATCTCCCATGGAATTAAAAGCATCCAAAGATGGACACATCAAGAAATTTCCACCGGTAATAGTATCAAGAACGAATCTATACCAAGTGGTGATGCCCACATAAAAACTGCAAAGAAGAACAACGGTAGATTGCTTACGAATAGATCTATTATGAGCATTGCAAATCCTATACCAAGCATCTTTTAGATTCTCCCCTCCCCTTTGTTTAAAATTAAGAACCTCGTTCTGGAGGGGTACATGCAATAGAGGAAGAACTAGCCATAACGACAAAGGGGCAAGCAAGATTGCAAACAAAAAACAGATCTGACGAGAAAACGGCGAACGAAAAAGAGGGCGAATAAAACGGCAAATTTTTGTGAAGTGGGGGAGATGAAAATGAGTGGCAAATGGCAAATAATGTAAATTGCAAGGAGATGAGATTTGTGATTAGGAACCTGATAGATGTTGATGATGTCTCCCCGGCAACGGCACCAGAAATTCCTTTTGATGTCGCTTGAAACTGCGTCGGTATTTCCCCAAAGAGGAAGGGATGATGCAGTACAGCTACGGTAGGTATTTCCCTCTGTTGTGAAACCAAGGTATCAATCCAGTAGGAGAACCAAGCAACACTATGTAAATGGTACCTGCACACAAAGAACAAATACTTGCAACCTGACGCGTAAGAGGGGTTGTCAATCCCTCCACGGTAAAAAGATAGATAAATTTGTGGTAGATTGGATAAATAGCTCTCGATAAAACGCGAAATAAAATAAGTAATAAAAAAGTGCAGCAAGGTATTTTTGGGTTTTTGTAATAATAGATCTGAAAATAAAAGCGAATAAAAATAGATCTCAAAGCAAATATGATAAAGAATAGACCCGGGGGCGTAGGTTTCACTAGTGGCTTCTCTCGAGAAAATAGCACATGGTGGGTAAACAAATTACTGTTGGGCAATTGATAGAAGATCGAATAATTATGACGATATCCAAGGCAATGATCAATATATAGACATCACGTCCAATATTAGTAGACCGACTCCTGCCTGCATCTACTACTATTACTCCACACATTGACCGCTATCCAGCATGCATCTAGTGTATTAAGTTCATGAAGAAACGGAGTAATGCAATAAGAACAATGACATGATGTAGACGAGATCTATTCATGTAGGAATAGCCCCCATCTTGTTATCCTTAATAGCAACGATACATGCGTGTCTTGCTGCCCCTTCTGTCACTGGGAAAGAACACCGCAAGATCGAACCCATCACAAAGCACCTGTTCCCATGGCAAGAAAAATCGATCTAGTTGGCCTAACTAAACCAAAGATTCGAAGAAGAAATACGAGGCTATAAATAATCATGCATATAAGAGATCAAAAGAAGACTCAAATAATATTCATGGATATAGATCTGATCATAAACTCAAAGTTCATCAGATCCCAACAAACACACCGCAAAAAAGAGTTACATCAAATAGATCTCCAAGAGACCATTGTATTGAGAATCAAAATAGAGAGAGAGAGAGAGGAAGCCATCTAGCTACTGCCTACGGACCCGTAGGTCTATGGTGAACTACTCACGCATCATCGGAGAGGCACCAATGAGGATAATGAACCCCTCCGTGATGGTGTCTAGATTGGATCTCGTGGTTCTGGAACTTGCGGCGGCTGGAATTATGTTTCGTCGACTCCCCTAGGTTTTTTGGAATATTTGGGAATTTATAGGGCGAAGAGGCTGTGTGGGAGGTCACCGAGGTAGGCACAACCCACCTGGGCGCGCCTGGGCCTCCTGGCGCGCTCAGGTGTCTTGTGCTCACCTCGGGCCTCCTCTCTGGTATTTCTTTGGCTCACTGGGTGTCTTCTAGTTCAAAAAAATCTCCAAAAAGTTTCACTGCGTTTGGACTCCGTTTGATATGGATATTCTGCGAAGTAAAAAACAAGCGAAAAACAGCAACTGGCACTAGGCACTATGCCAATAGGTTAGTCCCAAAAAATGATATAAAGTTGTTATAAAATGATTGTAAAACTTCCAAGAATGATAATATAACAGCATGGAACAAGCAAAAATTATAGATACGTTGGAGATGTATCACGACACTGCGGTGTCGTTTCTCTCTTGGGAGCATTGCTTGCGGAGTAGTGCTGGAAGCCAGAGGCAGGAGGTGGAGCGGCTTCGTCTTTCACGGATCTTCAGTTGAGATGTCAAGTCATGCCTGGCCGACAGGTGCTATGTTGTGTCATGCCTGTTCGGCGGGTGCTACGCACGACAGATCTTCCAGAGACTTCAAGCCTTGTTGGCCGGTGGTACTTGGCGGCATGGTGCTGCGGTGTATCGGTGGTGACCCCGACGTGTTTAGAAGTTTGCGCGCAGGGATGTGGTGCCGTTGGGCGCCATGGTGGCGTCGACAGATGGTCGGACTAACAAGGATGATGCGGCTCTTGTCGGCGTTCTGGGAACCAGGGTACCCAGACTTGCCTGCGTGCGGCCCACGGCATGGCTTCCTCAACGGCCTGGTACAGGCCATCTCCAAGACCACCAAGACAAGACCCTCGCGAGGTGGACGACACCAAGACCTCCCGAGGGAGCTGCATCCCCAGGCGGCCTCCCGAGGAGCTGAGATTTCTATGAAGGTACCCTGCCTCACGAGGCTGCAATGACGTGAGCCATGACGACCAAGGCCAGGAGGGCGCCAGCGGGCGCAGAGGAGGCAGTTTTCTCTTCGGTGCTAAGGAGGCAAGTACAAGCGTGGGTTCCCGAGGAATCCCCCAAAAGTTTCCATTCTGGTGCTACAAGACCAAGATCACAAGCTTGGCAAGGCGGAGGTCATCACCGAGCCCACCACTGTGTCATGACCAGAAGCTTTGCAGGAGAAGACCACCTTTTGTCAGGATAGGATGTACTACTTGTCCCCTTTCAAATTGGCCGTTGTGGGATCCCTTCCCGCCTAAGTTTCGAGGGAAGAGGACCAAGTCTACTGTAAATATAGGTTAGCCACCACCATAGAGGGGGGCGACTCATTCTCACCCCCGAGCCCTCGCGTGGTTGTTCATCCTCTGTACTTGTTCATCCTCAGCCCCTCATGAGGCTAATCCACCACAAAGCAGGAGTAGGGTATTACACCGCAAGGTGGCCCGATCCTGGGTAAACTGTCATGTTCATCTTCTTCCTTGTTCATGCGAGTTCGGCTAGGCAAGGCTGTGGGGCGACGGGCTCTAGGCTTGAGAGGTTGAGATCTTCGCACACGCCCCAGAGTTCGAACCTTCTTGGGTCTGTGGTGCCCTGAATCTGACATTTAGCATGCCAGGTAGGGGCGTGTCGAAGTCCTTCTTCCACCGTTCGCTTCGCCTCCATTCCGTCGCTCCCATGGCCGACGCTCGCCGTGTCCGTGCCGAGCACCGGGCCGCTCGTGTCGCCCAGACGGCACCTGTGGGCAATGGTGCTCCTCGCCGCTCTGCCTCCCCTGTGGCCAACGCTGCCACTGACCCTGCTGCTCGGGAGCAGCAGGATTTGTCGCTGCCACCTTTCGTGCGGCGTGATGGCCGCACCGCAACTCCGTCACCCAAACCGGCCACGGCATCATCTTCCCATGCTCGTCGTGGGCCGGCAAACGCGCAGGCTGCACTGCTCATGGTGCGTGAGCTCCTGCGCTACCGCCCGGCTAACGGCCTCTACGACGACTGGCTTGGCTGCATCGCCGAGCTTGTCAGCGCCGCCGGTGAGGCCCCTGCGTCGTCCCACTCGCTCCTTCCCCTGGCATCCCAGGTGGGCGAGGTGGCTCACGGCGCGCCTCCTCCTCCTCCTCTGCGCGGTGCTAACCCCGAGCCCAGGCGTGACGGGCCACAGTGCGACCCGCCGCGCGGGCCGCCAGCACGCGATGAAGCAAGCTGCCAGGTGATCCAGCGCCCACGAGCCGATGCGCACGCGCTCCCGGCGCCATAGCGCCAGCACTAGGACCGCGCGTCACCGGAGGTTGCGGCGCGCGGGCATCAAGACCAAGCTCCACCCATGCGGCCCGCACCTGTGAGCGCGGCAGGCTGCCGTGCTTTCACCCCGGAGCTGCGCCGCGTCATCTGGCCCGGCAAGTTCAAGCCGGATCTGCCTCCATGTTATGACGACACTCCCAACCCCATGGAATTCCTCCAGCTCTACGCGCTAAGCATTGAAGCGGCAAACGGCGACGACAAGGTCATGGCGAACTGGTTCCCCATGGCCCTCAAAGATGGCGCGCACTCTTGGCTCCTAAACCTCCCGGTGGGGTCGATCTCCTCCTGCGATGAGCTTCGCAAGCATTTCATCGCCAACTTTCAGGGCACTCGCGACCGCGCTCCTGCAGTGGGCGACCTGCGGCGCGTGAAGCAGCAGCCGGGCGAGACCTTGCGCAAGTACATACAGCGCTTCACGAACGTCCATCTCAGGATCCCGAAGGTGTCTGATGAAGCCATCATCTCGGCGTTCTCTGAAGGCGTCTGGGACGTCAAGATGAAGGAGGAGCTCGCCATCAACGAAGACCTGTGCTCGGCCCTGGAGATGTTCAACCTGGCGAACAGATGCGCAAGGGCCAAAGAGGGCCACCTCTTCCTCCTGGAGCTTCCTGAGGCAGACCCCGAGGACAAAAAGGTCAAGGCTAAGGAGGTGAAGTGCAAGGGTCCCGCCGTACTTGCGGCTGGACCTGAGATGAAGCGCGGTCGTGACCACGGCGAATCCTCTAGAGGCAACTGCCCGTTCTGCATCTTCCACAACGTACACAGCTACAACACCAACGACTGCCAAGAGCTCAGGGCCCTCCGCGATGGGCGCCTCGGTTGCCGTCCTGAGCGTGGTGACCGGGGCTACAGCCGCGGCGGAGGCTGCGGGGGAGGCCGCTGGGATAACCGCGACCCCCGTCAGGACTGGCGTGACCAGCCTCGTGAGGACCGCTGGCGCGACAAGCCTCGCGACGGGTTCTGGCGTGATCAACCTTGTGAGGTCCGTCCTCAAGGCAATGCTGGCCTCCCTCCGCTTCCGCCGCCACCAAGGAGGAACGACGACAACCGGCAGGACGACGGGGCTGGGGGCTTCCAGGAACCTCGCGCTATCGCCTGCATCCTAGGTGGTGCGCATGCCCCAGCCTCGCAGCGCATCTTCAAGCAGTTTGCTCTTGAGGTGAATGCGGCCCTCCCGAAGCTCGAAGCCGCACGTCCCCTCAAGTGGTCACAGTGCGCCATCACTTTCGACTCCAAGGATCACCTCAAGTGCTCGGCCGCCGGAAGCGCACTTCCCATGCTCTGGATGCCCACCATCAGCAACGTCCTCGTCACCAAGACCCTCATCGACGATGGCGCGGGGCTCAATGTCCTCTCCGTCAAGACGTTCGAGATGCTCCAAGTGCCATATGATTAGCTTCTTTCGACCAAGCCATTCTCAGGGGTGACTGACGGCTCCACCATCCCCCTAGGGCAGATACGCCTTCCTGTCACCTTCGACAACCGCAACAACTACCACACTGAGCTCATTGACTTCGACGTTGCCCATATCGGCCTCCCGTACAACGCCATCCTCGGGTATCCGGCCTTCGCCAAGTTCATGGCAGCAACCCACCACGGCTGCAATGTCCTCAAGATGCCAGGAAGTGGCGGCATCATCACGGTCGCCTGCGATGAGAAGGATGCGGTGTGCTCCCTCGAGCGCACCTACCAAGCCACGGCGGCTGACAACCCAGACGACGAGGGCGCCGTCCTGTTTTCTAAGATCACACCCAAGAAGAAGAAGCAGCTCCTCCCCAAGAGTCATCAGGGGGCTGGCGCACCTGCCGACAGTACTTCAGGCTCCGCACCCGCTGCTAGGGCGCCCCTTCCTCCCGCATAGGAAGGCGCGCCCAGCGCCTCCCTCAGGACGGGCTTGGGGGCTCCTGTCTGGAGAGCCTCTGACCTGGCCAGGGCGACGAGGGAGGTGCTCGGGCACAACTTGGAGGCGTGCTGCGATGCGCACCCCTGCAAGCCAGGTGCGCGGCGTGAGGCACCAGGTTCGTGAGAGTTCATCGTCAAGGCCATCGAGGAGCTTTAGGAGGCAAGGGCCATGCGCAGCGAGCGTCACCCCGCACGGCCTCCCAGTGCAGCTGCAACCCCTGATGTGGGCAGCGAGCTGCGTGTCTGCGTCAACACACCAGGCCTCAACAGGGCTGCTTCGCAGGACCTCTTTTGGCCGTCTCGCGTCAGCCAGAGTGGGGGCTACCCCTGCAGCTACGTCCGCATGCCGTTTGGCCTACTGACTGTGGCCACCTCGTACCAGCGCTTCGCACAGGGTGCCATGGCGGCTCACGAGGCCAGGCGCCAGGCGATCCTATCGGAGGAAGTGCCGGACCCTCGCGAGCCCGGCGGGCCTCAGGAGCCACCCGGCTCATGAGGAGCAACTTCTGCAGCAAGTGTCTTCAGCTACCTCGACTCTCCTACAACGATGGTGCCAGGTGACTTTTTGGTTTGTCCAGATTGAGGGCGCCCCTCGGGCTGCATCATCCTCAGGCTGCTGGGGCCCGTCCTCGCAACTGCGTCATTTCGATGCATGCATTCTGGACCAGTTATGCCTGCTTGAATTACTATGGTTGTTAACATTGCGCTTGACGATCTATCATCTCTGGGGTTACCCTTGCGGTCCCCGCATGTTGCTAACCTGCCCCTTGCTCGTCCCGTGATGGGGGCTATCGGCACGGCGCCTGTGCTCGGGTTCGTCCTTGCAGCGCTGACAAACCTAAGAGACTGAGCTCTGGCTCGCAGGCCAGCCCCGCACACGTCACCTCACCAGGTCCTTACTGCCTTCGTCTTCTCGCAGAAAGATCATGGGCAGAACAGCAAGCGCGGCTACCTTTTGTATCTCGTGACTGATTAACGCGCAGGAGCCTACGGAGACAGGACCTCGAGCGGCTTCGCCAACGCCTCGCCACTTCAGGAGGATGCTACACCGCGCACTATTGGGCACAACCCCTTCTTGGCACCCCCGCGGGGCGAGCCACTCCTTTCTCGCGCAAGTCGCTTGCACGTTAAAAAGGGGGCCCTTGAGCACCGCGCCTCAGGGGCTCCTACTGGTTCGCGAGCCCTCACCCCCTGGCCTTGACCACGGCATCGCGACCTGGCATACTAGCGGCGGCTGAGTCCTGCTCGAGCGCCGGGTCCTGAGAACGTGGAGCACCATGATGAGTGAGAGAAATGGGGTCGCGAAACCTTGCGGAGGAGCACCAAGGGAGGGGCGCGACCCGACGCCGGTGGCACTCTCCTTTCCAAATACGATGGATATCAGTGCTCTCTCATGCCCCTCGTGGGATTCGCCTTAATTTATTTTAGGACAGGGAGCATGCGCAAAATCGAAGGCCGAAAAAGTTCTCCCTCGCGACAAAGGAACCACGACGGGCTGCGAAAGCTAAGCTAAGTTATCTCACACGTATCAGCGCGAGCCTTGCTCCCGACACTTTGCTTTCCTGTAACCTCGCTCGGGCAAGGAAACCTCCCTCTTAGTCCTTCGGGAGCCGCTTGCGCGCTAAAGGGGACCTCCCGAGCATCGTGCCTCGGGGGCTCTTACCGGACCTCGGACCGCTCACCTCCTGGCCTTGACCACGGCATCGCGACCTGGCATACCAGTGACGACCAAAGCTTGCTTGAGGACTGGGTCCTGTCGGCGTAGAGCACTAAGCTACCGCGAGAGTAAAAGGGGACCCGTGCGCAAGCGAGAGACGCAATCACGACATAAGTTGGGAATGTTAACATTAAAGCGCAAGCGTCACGACTCTTACACACCCCCGCGGGGCCCTTCATGATTTTTCATGTAGGAATGAAACAAAAGAAAAGGTCTCACGAGGACCGCGGCTCAGGCAGCGCTGCACACAACGTCATGACGCCTAGTCAACGCCATCCCCCTCCTAGGCCCGGGCGCGGCGACGCGGCGGCTCGTAGTAGTCATCGTCACTTGAGCTTGGTCCGGAGGAGGCGCCACTGTTGCTAGATGTATTGCGGACAAGGCCAAGGACAAGTTCACTGCCCGGGGCCTCGCTGCCTCACCGCCCAGCAGGAAGATCACCGTCGCGGCCGCCTTCCCTTGGGCAGCACTCCAGACATTCGCCGTCCTCTCCGAAGACCTTGAAGAAAAGTGTCGACGCCCGTCATACTCGAAGTCGAGGGCGTGCCTCCCCTCCGAGCGGCAGGCGCGGGCAATCGCCCCCCATCCCCGGGTCATGAAGACGTCGCAGGAGGAGGTGGCCTCGACCTCCGCCTACGAAGCCTGGCTGCAGCAGCCGTCGTGCTGAAGCCACAGCTCGACGTGCCCCCTCTGCAGTATCTCCCCTGCCAGGGACTATGGGAGCCGGATCCATGTGCGTGGCAGCATCGCCGCCCACACCACGAACTCACGGGTCGTGCCATCGGCATGGGCCTGCGGGCGACGTGGTTGTGCGGCCGTCGCTTGCTCCCCTTCCCGACTCCATCCTCCACAGCTCCCGCGGCTGCTCCCATGAGCAGGACCTTGGGTGCGAGCGCTAGCGCCAGTGGGGAACCCCGGCGGGGCGCGCTCACACCAAGGTAGGGTAGCTGTGGGAGCTGCGGTGGCCTTCTGGGGACGACCGCATCTTTTCTTCGGAGGGAGCAACTCCAGTTCCACCCATGGGGCCTTGCCCTTCTCCTCGGCTAAAAACCTCCTCACTGGCGCCATGGACGCTTCGGCAAGACGGCAGCGCGGCGGAGATGACGAAGGAGCGAAAAGCAGGAAGATGAAGATGGACCGAGGGCTCCGTCCCCCTCGCCCTCTTATAGGCGGTGGAAGGCTAACTGGCGCCCCTCCACGTTCCGAGTGATGATGGCCCTGCTACATGCCTCGGCCTGTTGTCAACTCAAAATGGTTGCCGAGGCGACGTGGGGAAGCGGAGGCATCCGCGTCCCATCAAGCGCCACGCGTCAACTTGGCCCGCAGGCAATTGGGGCCCGCGACGCTTCACCCTTGCCCCTTGGCTTCGCCTTGAAGCCAGCCCGAGTGCGCCTTGGGCCCGGGGGCTACTGTCGGTGTTCTGGGAACCAGGGTACCCAGACTTGCCTGCCTGCACCCCACGGCATGGCTTCCTCAATGGCCTGGTACGGCCTATCTCCAAGACCACCAAGATAAGGCCCTCACGAGGGGCCAGGCCTCGCGAGGAGGACGACACCAAGACCTCCCGAGGGAGCGGCCTTCCATGGTTGCCTTCCGAGGAGCGGAGATTTCTATGCAGGTACCCAGCCTCACGAGGCTGCGATGATGTGAGCCATGACGACCAAGGCCAGGCAGGTGCCAGCGGGCGCAGAGGAGGCAGTTTCCTCTTCGGTGCTAAGGAGGCAAGGACAGGCGTGGGTTCCCGAGGAATCCCCCAAAGGTTTCCATTCCGGTGCTACAAGACCAAGACCACAGGCTCGGCAAGGCAGAGGACATCGCCGAGCCCACCACTGCATCACGACCAGAAGCTTTGCAGGAGAAGACCACCTTTTGTCAGGATAGGATGTACTACTTGTCCCCTTTCAAATTGGTTGTTGTGGGATCCCTTCCCGCCTAAGTTTCAAGGGAAGAGGACCAAGTCCACTATAAATATAGGTTAGCCACCACCATAGAGGGGGGCGACTCATTCTCACCGCCGAGCCCTCGCGAGGTTGTTCATCCTCTGTACTTGTTCATCCTCAGCCCCTCGTGAGGCCAATCCACCACAAAGCAGGAGTAGGTTGTTACAACGCAAGGTGGCCCGAACCTGGGTAAACTGTCATGTTCATCTTCTTCCTTGTTCACGCGAGTTCGGCTAGGCAAGGCTGTGGGGCGACGGGCTCTAGGCTTGAGAGGTTGAGATCTTCGCACACGCCCCAGAGTTCGAACCTTCTTGGGTCTGCGGAGCCCTTAATCTGACAGATCACTTTCCTAAAGATGGGTCAGCGGTTCGATGATGATGGCGGCTTCTAAAACGTGTACAATTGGTGTACGCTTTAGGTTTGCTGCACCGGCTGTTGGTTCCGATACGTTATGCAGATGGATCGGTGACGACACTGGTTTTAGATATGGCGAGTGAGAGCACTCCACATTATCGAGTTTGTAGGTGTGAGTTGTGACCTCGGATAGCTTCATGTATGTTCTTGTCAAACCTTCATTGAATAATTAATAAAGATGGTTGTATGCATCGATTGATGCAGAGGCCGGGGGTTTTAACCTCCTTTTCCAAAAAAAAGAGATAAGATGGGAAGAATTCCTAGCTAATCCCGGACAATCTCTAAATACCAAATATATCTCTAACATCCTCCCGAAGTCGTAGCGGTAGCGTTGCGAACAACAGAAGCGTCGTGGACAGTCAAACTGGAGAGAATAGCAGTCGACAAGCTGACATCCCCACACAGTCGTAGCGGGAGCGTCGTGCACGGTGTCACGTTGCGGACGCGTTGACTAGAGAGGAAGCCGGTGAGTTTCTCAAGTGAGGTGATAACCCTTTGATGCCGATGTCGAGGTAGCCGAGAGCATAGGGTGGTGTACCCATTGTCGAGGTAGCCCTGCGACGAACGTTGTGGTTGATGTCGAGTCGGGGTGGCCGGTGTCGAGGAAGTCGCTATGTAGCCACGGGCGCAAGGAGGCGCCGAGTTAGTCATGGGCGCAGTGGTGTCGAGGTAATGATGCACCGGGAAGAAGACGTTGTTGACAAGGCACCGCGCCGGGTTTGCCAAACCCAGGGACACGTCATGGACGAAGGCACGTGTCGGTGTTGCCAGCACCGGGATGCGTAGATGGATGAAGGCGATATTGACGGGGCGTGGCACCAGGCTTGCCAGGCCTGGGGACACATCATGGACGAAGGCACGCGTCAGTGTTGCCAGCACCAGGCATGCGTAGACGAGAACCAACACGAGCTGTACGCCATGTCGAGGGGGCTAGCAGAGGAGGACTAGACGACGGTTGCTGCACCAATCGGCGTGGGGCCGATGTCGCCCACAATTGTCAGGGTAGATAAAGTGGTCGGGGAAGATGACGGCAATGCTGGCGATGAGTTGGTGATGGACGAAGAAGAAGAGGTGGACAGCGGCGATGGCTATGGGGGTAACAGCGGTTGCAGTCCTTGAAGTAGGCGAGGAACCCGACAACGTGAGGAAGACCAGCGTGGACGGTGGCATTCCTGCGCCTAGGGAGGCGGCGGCACATACCATGTAGAAGTCGACGCGAGGGACGACAAAGTGGAACATGCGCCGCGGCACTACGGCCCAAAGAAGCAACGCAGGGGCAGCGCGCGGGTCGTGGCGACGGCGGGAAGACCTCAGGGTGGCGGCATTGACCACGTACCGCAGTACTACGGCCTGAAGGGGCAATGCAACAGCGATGCGAGGGTTGGTGCATCCGCGGGGGCAGCCTCGAGGCGGCGCAGCGGTGGCACACGGGTTGGTGGAGCCGCGGGGAGAACCACAGGGCGGTGGCGCGGCGACCCAATGGGGCAATGCAGTGGCAGCCCATTGCTCGATCGGTGAAGGGACGCACTGTACACGGGGACAGTCTTCACGGGACCTGCAGAGGCGCGCACAACCGACGGGCTAGATCGGTCGCACGACGTAGATGGGGCGTATCGCGGGCGAGCGGATGATCAATCAGATCGCCCATGAGGTAGGTCACGCCGCTCTGTGGAGACGGGATGGTAGCGGAGTCCAAGCTGAAGCCAGCGGCGATGACCGTCGTAGGACAACGTGCGGATGAGTGCGTCAGCGGAAATGCGTGGGCGGCCAACGCAGTGCCGACGGCCGAGCATCTAGGCCCGAGCAGCGAACGCAACATCGTGCGGAGGCGACCATACATACGCGGCGGAGGTGGGAGGTCATGTAGGAGTCCCGTTCGGAGTAGGGCGACGACGACGGGCGTAGTGCGATGGGTGGGCAGATGCGCGAACGACGGCCATGATGGGCCGCCGCATCACACGAGGGCATCGGGTCGGAGAAGAGGCTGGGTGGTCGCGCTGGTGTTGGAGTAGAGGCGCGGGGTCAACAGCAGCGGCGGGTGATGCGAAGCCGTCTTAGATCGGAAAACCAAAAAGAAAAACGCCGATTAAGGTGACCGTGGGATAGAGAAAAACCTGGATCAAAGGATCGGGAAAAAGACTCTCTATGGCAATCGGTCAACACGAACGGCGGATGAACACTAGGTACGGGTGGCGCGGCCCCCGGTGGCAATCATGGAGACCGATCGCCCCAGGAGTGGCGCGGAGCGGAAGCAGCGGCGATGGCGCTAGGGTTTTGGATCGGTTAGGCTGATACCATGTATCAGAGCCTTGCGTTGGCTAGTGCATGAATCTTAACATGGTATCAGAGCCTAAGGTTTTGAGTTCAAGTCCTGGCTTTCGAAGTTTATCCAAAAATTGCTGCTGCCCCCTGACGAGTCCAAATTATGTGATTATTTTGTTAGTATTTTTGTGCCTACTCCGTAGGATTTGTGGGATTTTACCGTGTTCGCACAGTTCTTTTTGTCGTTTTCCTCAGATAATGCTTTTTGGACCAAATATTATTATATGGAAGAAATCTCAGAAAATGGTAGTGGAATCACGCAATTAAAGTAATAATCACCTACCATAAAGGAGAGAAGCAAATTGGGAAATGAGGCGATCGTCGCAAAGCTTCCAGAGCAAATGAAGGCGTTCCATACGACCACTCATCGCCGCCGCCTGGTCAACTATATTCGCCCCGTGAAGACAAATCATGGATCAGAAGCCCATAGACACAAGAAACTCGTCGAGAATCAGGAACCCTAGCCGCCGGAGTCATCCGGAGGGAGGAACCGACAAGAAAGAGGCCGTCGCCTCCACCCTCCTCACCAAGGAGGCCTCAACATCATCCCCATGGTCATCATCGTCATCATCCATCTCTTACTATTGTAATCTCAAGAACCCTAGGGGAACACCTTGTGTTTTACATGTGTAAATTGATCATGTTTCCATCCTTGGTGGTATGATGTTTCTTGCCTTCATGAGTTAGTAGTTCCCTTAGTTCTCCGGGATCTGGATGAACCCTAGTGTGTAATAGATCGATTGATATTAGCATTTGATATCCTCTTTGCATGTTTATGTTAATGATCTTCTTGACATTGGATGAAGTCAACTATCCAATGTATGCCAATTTTGGACGGAAGGTTATTACTATTGGCAAACCATGTGGTTGTAGAGGTGTGTGACGTGACATGCCCCATCTCCCTTCGTAGCGGATCATTGCAGCAGGGCCTAAAATGGAGACCACTTTGGCCGCGTCCACGGGGACATCTTTCCCCTTAATTACCGTTTGATAACCGGAGTGGGGAAGACCGGTGGTGGCGTATGTGATACGGAGCTGCCGCGTGTATGCATGTATTTGTAGCGGCTCCGCCCACAAAGAGAAACATGAAAGTGGCTTAGGAATCCGAAGTAGTATTGTGTTTAGGCACCACTATAGACGCACACTAGAGGGGATTCTGGACTCCCTGAGAACGCATTAATCCCATCTGTCTCCAGACTCTTATATATAATTTGAGTTGTTTACTTTAGTTGAATTATTTACCTTTACGCCCACTAGTGCAGGCGACTGCTATACAAACAGTTTTTACCCCCTTTCCGCGACGAAGTTTTAAACCGTCGCCTTGCCTGTGTGTGCGATAGGGGGTCCTTGCCACAAGACCCAGAAACCGTCGGCGATAGGCCCTCCGGCCACACACATGGGGCAAAAGGAGCTCGTGTGTGATCGGGTGAACCATCGCCGACAATTATACAGGTCCAATCATTTCCGTTCGAATGTACATCCCACAAATGAATCCAAGATATACGTTTTCGTTCGTATGTACATCCCACACAACGAATCCAAGAAATACGTTTCCATTCGTATGTACATCCCACATAGTGAATCCCAGACAAACATTTCCGTTCGCACATACATCACACACAATTTTCCCCATCAAATCATATGTGATTGCCATTGTAGACGATATTGATAACTTTATCGTTTGCATTAGTGAATGCATCACGCATGGTGCCTAGAAGCAACTGTGTGGCATAAGCTATCCATCCCACACACTTTTTATGTGGAAAACGTTTGCACAAGGTGGCATAACGCAAACAGTTGTCCAGAGGAAGTCGTGTGTGATTGTTCATTGATCCAACATGTTTACTGATACGTCTCCAACGTATCTATAATTTTTGATTGTTCCATGCTATTATATTATCAACCTTGGATGTTTTACATGCATTATTATGCTATTTTATATCTTTTTTGGGACTAACCTATTAACCTAGTGCCTAGTGCCAGTTGTTGTTTTTTTTTCTTGTTTTTGCCTTTACAGAAAATCAATACCAAACGGAGTCCAAACAGAACAAAACTTTTGGACAATTTTTCTTGGACCACAAGACACCCTGGAAGCTTTGGGAGGAGGCCAGAAGGGCCACGAGATGGTCACAAGCTCACAGGGCACGCCCTAGGGGGGTGCGCCCTTCAAGCTTGTGGCCCCCCCAGTGGCACTTCCAACCCTAATTATTCTTTTATAAATACCCAAATATTCCCCGTAAACCAGAGGGCACACCAAAAATACTTTTCCGCTGCCGCAAGTTTCTGCCTTCGTGAGATCCCATCTGGGGACCTTTTTCCGGTGCTCTGCCGGAGGGGGATTCGACCAGGAGAGCTTCTACATCAACCTTGCTGCCCTTCTGATGATGTGTGAGTAGTTTACCACAGACCTACGGGTCCATAACTAGTAGCTAGATGGCTTCTTCTCTCTCTTTGATCTTCAATACAATCTTCTCCTCGATGTCCTTGGAGATCTATTCGATGTAATCTTCTTTTGCGATGCGTTTGTTGAGATCCGATGAATTGTGGGTTTATGATCAGATTATCTATGAATATTATTTCAGTCTTCTCTGAACCCTTTTATGCATGATTAAGATAGCTTTGTATTTCTCTCTAATCTATTGATTTGGTCTGGCCAACTAGATTGATTTTTCTTGCAATGGGAGAGGTGCTTTGTAGTGGGTTATGATACGTCTCCAACATATCTATAATTTTTGATTGTTCCATCCTGTTATATTATCATTCTTGGATGTTTTACCTTCATTTTATAGCAACTTTATATCATTTTTTGGGACTAACCTATTGACATAGTGCCCAGTGCCAGTTGCTGTTTTTTGCTTTCGGAGCCAAGGAAGCACCAGAGGGGAGGCCCATGGGGCCCACAACCCACCAGGGCGCGTCAGAGGCCCATGGCGTGCCCAGGTGGGTGGTGGGGCCCATGGGGGTCTCCTCCACCGCCTCTCAGTTCTATAAATTCTCAGATATTCCAGAAATCCTAGGGGAGTCGACGAAACACAATTCCAGCCGCCCAAGTTCCAGAACCACGAGATCCAATCTAGAGCCCTATTCCGGCACCTTGCCGGAGGGGAACATGATCATGGAGGGGTTCGTCATCCTCATTGGTGCTCCTCTGATGATGCGTGAGTAGTTCACTATAGACCTACGGGTCCGTAGGCAGTAGCTAGATGGCTTCTTCTCTCTTTTTGTTGCTCAATACAATGTTCTCCTCGATGTTCTTGGAGATCTATTTGATGTAATGACTTTTTGCGATGTGTTTGTTGGGACCCGATGAAGTGCAAATTTATGATCAAATCTATCTATGAATATTATTTGAGTTTTCTTTGATCTCTTATATGCATGATTGTTATAGCCTCGTATTTCTTCTCTGAAACTTTGGTTTAGTTTGTCCAACTAGATTGATTTTTCTTGCAATGGGAAGAGGTGCTTTGTGATGGGTTCAATCTTGCGGTGTCCTCACCCAGTGACAGAAGGGGTAACGAGGCACGCATGTATCGTTGCTATTAAGAATAAAAAGATGGGGTCTATTCCTACATGAATAGATCTTGTCTACGTCATGTCATCGTTCTTATTGCATTACTCCGTTTCTCCATGAACTTAATAAACTAGATGCATGCTGGATAGCGGTCGATGTGTGGAGTAAGAGTAGTAGATGCAGGCAGGAGTTGGTCTACTAATCTTGGACGTGATGCCTATATACATGATCATTGCCTTGGATATCGCCATAATTATTTGCTCTTCTATCAATTGCCCAACAGTAATTTGTTTACCCACTGTATGCTATTTTCTCGAGAGAAGCCACTAGTGAAATCCACGGCCCCCGGGTCTATCTCTTTATCATATTGTTTTCAGATCTATTATTCCAAAAACCCAAAAATACCTTGCTGCACTTTTCCTTTACTTATTTTTTGTGTGTGTTTTAGTCAGATCTATTTATCCAATCTGATACAATTTAATTTATCTTTTTACCGTAGAGGGATTGACAACCCCTCTTACGCGTTGGGTTGCAAGTATTTGTTCTTTGTGTGCTGGTACCGTTTACATAGTGTTGCTTGGTTCTCCTACTGGATTGATAACCTTGGTTTCATAAATGAGGAAAATACTTGCCATAGCTATGCTACATCATCCCTTCCTCTTTGGGGAAATACCAACGCAGATTCAAGCCACGTCAAAAGGAATTTCTGGCGCCGTTGCCGGGGAGACATCATCAACATCTATCAGGTTCCTAATAACAAATCTCATCTCCTTGCAATTTACATTATTTTCCATTTGCCTCTCGTTTTCATCTCCCCCATGATGTCTACTACACAACTTGTTCTTGTAGACTCGTGTTGGGCCTCCAAGCGCAGAGTTTTGTAGGACAGTAGCAAATTTCCCTCAAGTGGATGACCTAAGGTTTATCAATCCGTGGGAGGCGTAGGATGAAGATGGTCTCTCTCAAACAACCCTGCAACCAAATAATAAAAAGTCTCTTGTGTCCCCAACACACCCAATACAATGGCAAATTGTATAGGTGCACTAGTTTGGCGAAGAGATGGTGATAAGAGTGTAATATGGATGGTAGAAATATATTTTTGTAATTTGAAAATAAAAAAACAGCAAGGTAGCAATTGGTAAAACGGAGCACAAACGGTATTGCAATGCTTGAAAATGAGGCCTAGGGTCCGTACTTTCACTAGTGCAATCTCTCAACAATGCTAATCTAATTGGATCATATAACCATCCCTCAAAGTGCGATGAAGAATCACTCCAAAGTTCTTATCTAGCGGAGAACATAAGTAGAAATTGTTTGTAGCTATTCTTTCCGATCGATCTATCCAAGAGTTCGTACTAAAATAACACCAAGTTATTCTTTCTGATCGATCTATCAAGAGTTCGTACTAAAATAACACGTAGCTATTCTTTCCGATCGATCTATCAAGAGTTCATACTAAAATAACACCAAAGCAAATTCAGATTCATAATACTCAATCCAACACAAAGAACCTCAAAGAGTGCCCCAAGATTTCTACCGGAGAAACAAGGACGAAAACGTGCATCAACCCCTATGCATAGATTACCCCAATGTCACCTCGGGAATCCGCGAGTTGAGTGCCAAAACACATATCAAGTGAATCAATATGATACCCCATTGTCACCACAGGTATTCATAGCAAGACATACATCAAGTGCTCTCAAATCCATAAAAGTATTCAATCCGATAAAATGAAATCTCGAAGGGAAAACTCAATTCACAACAAGATAGAGAGGGGAAAACACCATATGATCCAACTATATTAACAAAGCCCGCGATACATCAAGATCGTGACATCTCAAGAACACGAGAGAGAGAGATTAAACACATAGCTACTGGTACAAACCCTCAGCCCCGAGGGTGGACTACTCCCTCCTCATCATGGTGGCCGCCGGGATGATGAAGATGGCCACCGGTGATGATTTCCCCCTCCGGCAGGGTGCCGGAACAGGGTCTAGATTGGTTTTTCTTGGCTACAGAGGCTTGCGGCGGCGGAACTTCTGATCTAGGGTTATTTCTGATGGTTTCTCTATTTATAAGATTTTTTTGCGTCGGTTTCACGCGAAGATGGGCCTCGAGGTGAGCACAACCCACCGGGGCGCGCCTGGGCCCCCTGGCGCGCCCCGGTGTCTTGTGCCCTACTCCTTCACCTTCTGGTCCCTCCACGAAGCTTCTAGTGCCTCTTTTGTTCAAAAAAAAATCGTCAAAAAGTTTCGTTGCATTTGTAGAACTTTTATTTCTGCACAAAAAACAACACCATGGTAGTTCTGCTGAAAACAGCGTTAGTCTGGGTTAGTTCCATCCAAATCATGCCAAAGCCATATAAAATTGTTGTAAACATGGCATGAATACTTCATAAATTATAGATACGTTGGAGACGTATCACCCCACTTCACAAAAGTTGCATTTTTATTTGCCTTCTCTGTCGTTCGCCTTTTTCTTGTTCGATCTTCTGTCTGCTCGAATCTATCATCATGACTGACTTTGGTATGGCAGAAATGGATGATGGCATGACTCCTAAAATTGGACGTTCTGGCTATCTGGATGCTAAAACTTTTTTTTGGGGACAAGGGAACGTTATAGGAAAGGAAACCATCCAAGAATTCTTTAATTGTGTTGGAACTTTGGCTTGTGATGATGTTCCTATATATTCTTAAGAGGACTAAAACTTACGCGGAAGCTATTTCAACACTAGTTCTGAAACTTGAAAATAGATTTATTCGTACTCATCATACCTTGCAAAGATTATTTTATGAGTTACCTATTATAAAGGATCTGAAAGCTAAAAACTTAGCCATCCTTGTTCTTATGAAGCTGGGGAAATTTTCGATTTTTATGGCATGAACCATGAAAAACCGGTAATAGATGAGATACTTTACAATAGTGATTATATGTTGAGACATTTTCTTGGAAATAATCAAAATGTTGATGAAAACCTTAAAAAGGAAATCCCCATTTTGGATGTGATCCAACAAGTTTTTAATGATGTTAATCAACAATGTGCTTGGATTGTAGTCGGGAATCAAAGGGGATATAAGGATGGACAACTTGATAATGCTAAAATTTATATGGAAAATGTTTTTCAAGTTATATTTGAGAAACCTCCTAACAAAAACACATCTATGGAGGATAAGAAGAAAGATGACAATACTTGAATCTATGCATTATGCCTAGCTAGGGGCATAAAACGATAACGCTTGTTGGGAGGCAACCCAATGAATAAAATTTATTTTTGACTTTTCCTTTCTGTTCTTGAGTGTTTGCACAATTATGCCTCTGTTATGATTGTGATTTTTATGTTTTAATTAGTGTTTGTGCCAAGTAAATCCTTTGGGATAGCTTTGGGTGATAGTTGATTTGATCCTGTTGAAAAACAGAAACTTTTGTGTCCAGTAATAGAATTGTTAAAATTCACTGACGCAACGAAAAATTCTGAATATTTTACAAAAGATTGATATACAAATTGACTCTGTTTTCCTATTTTTTCAGAATTTTTTGTTTACAGAAGTATGAGTAAAATTCGAGTCTTTACAGACTATTCTGTTTTGGACAGATTCTGTTTTCTTTGCATTGTGTGCTTATTTTGATGGATCTATGGACTGTATCGGGGGTTATAAGCCATGGTAAAGTTAGAATATAGTAGGTATAATTCAATAACAAAATATGAATGGGTTTTTGACATTACTTAAAGCAAAGATTGGTTTTCTTATACTAACGGATCTCACAAAGTTTTTGTTAAGTTTTGTGTGATTGAAGTTTTCAAGTTTTGTGTGAGATCTCGATGGATGAAGGAATAAGGAGTGTAAAGAGCCTAAGATTGGGGATGCCCATGGCACCCCAAGATAATATTCAAGGATAACCAAGCACCTAAGCTTGGGGATGCCCCGGAAGGCATCCCCTCTTTCTTCTAACAACCATCGGTAATTTTACTTGGAGCTATATTTTTATTCGTCACATATCATGAGTTTTGCTTGGAGCGTCTTGTATTATATGAGTCTTTTCTTGTTTTGCTTTTTAGTTTATTGCAATTATCCTTGCTGGACACACCTATTTTAGAGAGCCAAAATTATGCTATGATTTGTTAGAATTGCTCTATGTGCTTCAGTTAAATTTTTTGAGCTATGGAATTGCTCTAGTGCTTCACTTATATATTTTTTTACAACAGTGGTGCTTTGATTTTTGAAGAAATACTCTCATGCTTCACTTAGATTAATTTCAGAGTTAGTAAATTTTTGAAGAAAATTCTTTCATGCTTCACTTATATTATTTTGAGAAATGAATTTTGTTATACTCATGTTCTTCACTTAAATTTGTTTGAGCTTGTCAAAAGCAATTGCAATATATGAAATTAGTCCCAAAGTGATAGATATTCAGGAGGGATATAATAAAAACTTTCATGAAGATTATTGGACAAAATAAACTTGATTCTTTGTAATAGTTTTGAGATATGATGATAGTGATATGTGAGTCATGTTGGTGAGTAATTATGCTTTAGTAAGAATATTGGTGTTAAGGTTTGTGGTTCCCTATGCAAGCACGAAAGTCAATAGTTATGCAATGAAATTACATCCTACTTGTGGTGCATTATTCGATGTTTGTTATGTTTAATGCTCGCTTATGTGATTTTTCGTTTCTTGGTTGGTTGCTTCTCAATCTTCAAAATGAACTTCCTTTTTGTGTGCACGTACCGCTCATGAAGCGGCAGGGGGTGGCCAATATTTTTCCATGCTAGATGTGTTATCCTCAAGATGAGTGTTTATTCACTTGTCATTGCACGGGAGTGTGGCGGTAATAGGGATGCCCAGTCCCGAAATGAAAAAGAAATTTACTTTATGTTGTCAAAGAATAAATTCATTGGAAAGTATTGGTATGGAAGGCACCAGTGGATACGGCTAGCCATGGATTGTGAAAGAAAGGTGGAAAAAGGAACAAACTTTATTTTATGTTTGGGAACCGCCTATGATGTATCTAGCATGGAAATTGTTGAGAACTACTCGGTCGTTTTCGTTGACGGGAAAAGCATGCCTCTCAAAATATTTTATCTCTCAATTTAAGATTTGAGCTCTGGCACCTCTACAAATCTCTGCTTCCCTCTGTGAAGGGCCTATATCTATTTACTTTTATGCATTTTTTATTTGAGTCTCCATCTTCTCTTATAAAGCACCAACTAGGGAGCACTATGATCATACTTGTGCATTGGATGTAGCTAATATTCAAGTGTGTTTCGTGAATGGATCAATGATTGAGCATGATGGGCTAGGGATAACTTTCTTTAGTGTTGATATTTTGAAAGACATGGTTTCTTGTTGGTATGCTTGAGTATTGAAGCCTTCATGTCAAATATATACTATTACTTTGAACCATCTAAAATTCCAAATGTCCATGCTACAAAAAGAAAAGAATATGATGAACATGTTAGGCAACATTCCACATCAAAAATTATGTTTTTATCATTTACCTACTCGAGGACGAGCAGGAATTAAGCTTGGGGATGCTGATACGTCTCCAACGTATCTATAATTTTTGATTGTTCCATGCTGTTATATTATCATTCTTGGATGTTTTACCTTCATTTTATAGCAACTTTATATCATTTTTTGGGACTAACCTATTGACATAGTGCCCAGTGCCAGTTGCTGTTTTTTGCTTGTTTTTTACTTCGCAGAATATCCCTATCAAACGGAGTCCAAACGCAGCGAAACTTTTTGCAGATTTTTTTGGGACCAGAAGACAACTTGGGAGCCAAGAAAGCACCAGAGGGGAGGCCCATGGGGCCCACAACCCACCAGGGCGCGCTAGAGGCCCTTGGCATGGCCAGGTGGGTGGTGGGGCCCATGGGGGTCTCCTCCACCGCCTCTCAGCTCTATAAATTCTCAGATATTCCAGAAACCCTATGGGAGTCGACAAAACACAATTCCAGCCGCCGCAAGTTCTAGAACCACGAGATCCAATCTAGAGCCCTATTCCGGCACCTTGCCGGAGGGGAACATGATCACAGAGGGGTTCATTGTGACGCCCCCGGCCCAATCGTGCACTAATCATACACGCAAATGCACACGATCAAGCCTAAGGACTCACGGGAAGATATCACAACACAACTCTAAAACATAAATAAAGGCATACAAGCTTTATATTACAAGCCAGGGGCCTCGAGGGCTCGAATACATAAGCTTGCGAACAAGCGTCAGCGAAAGCATCAGATATCTGAGTACAGATATAAAAGAAAACACAGAAAAGCCTTAAGAAGGCGAGACAAAAGAAAAACACTACGATCGAAAGGCGTAGGCCTCCTGCCTGGGACCCTCCGATCCTACTCCTGGTTGTCAGTCAACTCTTAGTAGTATCCATCCTCTGGGTAGTAGTAGTCGATCGACGGGGCATCTGTCTCAGGGGCTCCGTCATCTTGGTTACGTCAAACTGATATGGGGAGAAAAGGAAAACAAAGCAACCGTGAGTACTCAGAAGTACTCAGCAAGCAAGGATCTACACTACATATGCAACATTATCAAGGAATGGCTGTATATGTGGACTGGGCTGCAGAAATGCCAGAATAGAGAGAAGGCCTAGTCCTATCGAAGACTAGCATCTTCATCGGTCTTGCAGCAATAGAAGAGAGCAGAACAGATCATTATAAAGTATCAGTATCATTAAGTCTCATCCTCACCCAGAGATCCTTTCTCGACTCCCTGCGAGAAAGCAATCCCAGAGCCATACAGTCATCAACCTCGTCCGGAGATCCCTTCTCGACTCCCTGCGAGAAGCAATCCCAGAGCCTTATATCCAGGTCTCATCTCATGTTCTAGCTGTATCGATCGGGATACAACTCCGAGTGTCCTTTACCGTAGGACCGGCTATCGATAGAAGTTTTCTTCCCTGCAGGGGTGCACCAACTTACCCAACACGCTCGATTAACTCCGGCCGGACACACTTTCCTGGGTCATGCCCGGCCTCGGCCAAACGACACACCGCAACCCTACCTACAGCTCAGTAGAGAGGTCCCCGCCGGTCTACATCCTAAGCACTCAGGGGTCTTGCGCCATCGCCCTGTGCACTCCGGGTCGTTGTGTGTAGTGTGGATACCAGCACCGCCTCGGAGGGTCGGTACGATCCGACCGTGCCATAATGCTGAACTGAACGTCTGACAGAACTGTCGGCTGATGCTACGATGCAGAACTCCCATACTATGCCCACGTGATGGTTAGTGCTATCAGACCAGAGGCCTGCTCGGATCAAATATCCAAATCGTTAGGACTAGGGGCTTGTGGTAACGAGCAGAGACTCATGAAAGATGTGACCCCGTCGCCCCGTCTCGAGGACTTGCTGCAAGGGTTAAGAATGCCCGACCGCGCCTCGTATTCATCACTCGGGTACCATACAGGCATCCGTCTTCACAACACTCGCCTCTCAGGCGCACGCGGGTACCCCTCAGGGTCGACCCGCCTATCCAAGTAACAGTGTAAAGTCCAAGTATCCGTGTGTCCATAACATCAGGGGAATCCGAGGTATCACCCTCGTTGGATTCCTACTCGATGTAATCGTCAAGGTGAACTCGGAGGAATCACCCTCGCTGGGTTCACACTTGAGGTGTCGTACGACGGCGTCGTTATCGGAAGCGGTGAAGGAGGAATCACCCTCGATGACCACGACCGAATAGCTACTCTACAGAGTTAACATCAGAAGTGCTACACGAGGTATCACCCTCGGCACTCGATAGTAACGCTGCAGTGTCGTTACAACTAAGGGGGGTGATGTGCGGTGTCGGGGCCTGGTCTTCAATTCCCGTTGATCGGGTCTTCTGACGATCCAGCGCGGCAGTCAGGATAAGTGGGGTCACTGATAGGTCTCTACCCAGCCTATACTAAACAGTTTAGGGTATGCAGGTAATTATCAACAGCAGGATACAATAAACAGGCTATGCATCAGAATAGGTAAAGCAGTAGCAGCAACAATTCTAATGCAAGCATGAGAAATAGAATGGGCGATATCGGGATGATCAAAGGGGGGGGGCTTGCCTGGTTGCTCGGCGGCAAGGACAAGGTTGTCAATGCTATCTTCGGGCTCCGGAGCTGCGTCGGTCTCGGGGACGACGTCGGTGTCGGGGTCTAACGAGAGAGAAGAGGGGGAGGAAACAGTATAAATACACAGCAAACATGAGCATGACAAATACGATACACGGTGCTAGGGGTAGTCTAACGCAGTACTACACGTATCAGACGGAGCGGGAGAATATCTGACGATATTTCCCGGGTCTTTGGAATTATCGGACAAACGATCCGGAGGGGGACGGTTCCATGTTCGGATAGTTAGAGACATGTGGCGAACGAACGGACCGCGTATTCGGATTCGTCTCGTCGTTCTGAGCAAGTTTCATATACAAAGTTTTTCGATCTGAGTTACGGATTATTTTATATGATTTTCTAAAGTTTTTATTAATTTCTGGAATTTATTTAATTATTTAAATTCAACATTATCCGAAACAGTGTTTGCTGACGTCAGCATGACATCAGCAGGCATCCTGACACGTGGGTCCCACATGTCATAGACTGGTTAGGTTAATTAGGGTTAACTAATTAATTAATTATCAATTAAACTAATTAATTAAATTAGATTAATCTAAACAGGGTTAATTAACCTAATTAATTAACTAATTAATTAATTAATTTTAATTATTTTTATTTTTATTTTCTATTTTTGTTTTTTTTATACAGGGGCTGGGCCCCTCTGGTCAGTGGCCTAGTGGCCAGCGGACGTGTCCGCTGCGCGCCCCTTGGGGGGGGCCGGACAAGTCCGGGCCACCACGACCACGGGCGCACGGGCGCGCTGGCGTGGCGCCGACTGATGCGGCGGCGAGGCCACGGCCACGGCGTGGCTCGCCGGCCGGAGCAGCAGCAGCAGCAGTAGGCAGAGGGGGGGGGGGCGGTGAGCATGGGCGTGGGCGTAGAGCGGCGGCAGCGGGCGAGCGCGCGCGGGCGCAGGCGATACGCGTGCGGACGGGGGCGCGCGAGACCGCAGCGAGGCGCAGGGCCGGGCGCGGGTGGCGTGCGGTGGGCGCATGCGGCGAGCGCGGTGCACGGGCAGGTGCGGAGCACGGCCAGCGAGCGCGCGCGGGCGACGGTAGCGGGGCGTGGCCCGGGTGAGGTGGGAGCAGCGGTGCGCGGTGGCGGGTGTGACAGGAGACGGAGCCGGGCGCGGTGACTGCGGGGAAGGAGGAGAGGAGAGGAGGAGTGGTGCGGCTCACCCCCGTTGCAGGGGAACGCCGGCGAGGCTCGGGGAAGTCCGGCGAGGAAGAGGCGGGGAGGCGACGGCGAGGCGGGCGGCGATCGGGACGGGGCGATGGGTTGGGCGGCGGGGCCGAGAGAGTGGGTCTGAGTCGGAGAAGATAGGTCCCGAGATGATGGGGGGGAGAAGGGTTGGGCTGGAAAGGCGGTGGACGCCTCCGGGGGGAGTGCTCCAGTCCCTCTCCCCATTCCCCCTCCCTCAACTCATTTTCCAACCCCTTCCCCTTTTCACCCTACCCCGAGGGCGGAGGAAAAGGGGGGGAAGGAGGGAGAGTACCTGCCCAGGCTTAGATTTTCCATTCTTCAGCTTACCGCAGAGGGACAGCAGTCGGAAGAGGAGCAAGGAGGGGGGAAGGAGGGAGGATCCGAGCCCAAGTGGCAAGTGGGCGAGGACCCAGAGCGCGAGGGGGGGGGGTTTGCTTTTATTTATTTTTGTTTTGTTTTGCTTTTGTTTTTTCTTTTATTTATTTTCTTTTCTCAGTAGCAAAATTTTTGCCACATATTGAATTTTGTAAAACATAGGAATTGCTCCAATAAATACTAGGCATTACCTACTACAACCAAAAATTAGTTTGGAGTCAATTTGAGTTCACACAATTTTTATAATAATTAAAATGCATTAATCCTAGCTGTTTTGACAATGTTAAAGCCACCTATTATTTTATTTATTGTTGGTTTCAATTTTAGAATAGTCTCTGGAATATTTGTTATTTATCGAACATTTTAGTTTCTATGTTGGACAACTTTTATTTTCCACTTTCATTTAAATTGGGATTTGACTTAGGAGTTGAAATGCAATATGATGCTAATGATGATTATGCACTGTTGATCATGATGACATGGCATAATAAAAAGGGGATTACTGTAGTTAACCACTGGGGGTGTTACATTCATCATCCTCATTGGTGCTCCTCTGATGATGCGTGAGTAGTTCACCATAGACCTACGGGTCCGTAGGCAGTAGCTAGATGGCGTGTTCTCTCATTTAGATTCTCAATACAATGTTCTCCTCGATGTTCTTGGAGATCTATTTGATGTAATGACTTTTTGCGGTGTGTTTGTTGGGATCCGATGAAGTGCGAGTTTATGATCAGATCTATATATGAATATTATTTGAATTTTCTTTGATCTCTTATATGCATGATTGTTATAGCCTCATATTTCTTCTCCGAAACTTTGGTTTGTTTTGGCCAACTATATTGATTTTTCTTGCAATGGGAAGAGGTGCTTTGTGATGGGTTCGATCTTGCGGTGTCCTCACCTAGTGACAGAACGGGTAGCGAGGCACGCATGTATCATTGCTATTAAGGATAAAAACATGGGGTCTATTCCTACATGAATGGATCTTGTCTGCATTATGTCATCGTTCTTATTGCATTACGCCGTTTCTCCATGAACTTAATACACTAGATGCATGCTGGATAGCGGTCGATGTGTGGAGTAATAGTAGTAGATGCAGGCAGGAGTCGGTCTACTAATCTTGGACATGATGCCTATATACATGATCATTGCCTTGGATATTGTCATAATTATTTGCTCTTCTATCAATTGCCCATCAGTAATTTGTTTACCCACCGTATGCTATTTTCTCGAGAGAAGCCACTAGTCAAATCCATGGCCCCCGGGACTATCTTTTATCATATTGTTTTCAGATCTATTAATCCAAAAACCCAAAAATACCTTGCTGCACTTTTCCTTTACTTATTGTATTTTGTGTTTTAGTTGGATCTATTTATCCAATCTCATACAATTTAATTTATCTTTTTACCGTAGAGGGATTGACAACCCCTCTTACACGTTAGGTTACAAGTATTTGTTCTTTGTGTGCAGGTACCGTTTACATAGTGTTGCTTGGTCTCCTACTGGATTGATAACCTTGGTTTCATAACTGAGGGAAATACTTGCCGTAGCTGTGCTGCATCATCCCTTCCTCTTTGGGGAAATACCAACGCAGATTCAAGCCACGTCAGGTTCAATCTTGCGGTGCTTATTCCCAGTGACAGAAAGGGACATGACACATATTTGTATTGTTGCCATTAAGGATAAAAAGATGGGGTTTGTTCATATTGATTGGATCTATCCCTCTACATCTTGTCATCTTGCTTAAGGCGTTACTCCGTTCTTGTTAACTTAATACACTAGATGCATGCTGGATAGCGGTCGATGTGTGGAGTAATAGTAGTAGATGCAGGCAGGAGTCGGTCTACTTGTCACGGACGTGATGCCTATATACATGATCATTGCCTTGGATATCGTCATAACTATTCGCTTTTCTATCAGTTGCTCAACAGTAATTTGTTTACCCATGGTATGATTTCTTTCAAGAGAGAAGCCTCTAGTGAAAACTATGGCCCCTGGGTCTATATTTTATCATATTATTTTTAGATCTATAAAATAAAAAACACAAAAATACCTTGCTGTAATTTATTTACTTTTATTTTATTTCGCACTTTAACTTATCTTTTATATCTATCACTATCAGATCTCATCCTTGCAAGTAACCTTGAAGGGATTGACAACCCCTTTATCGCGTTGGGTGCAAGTATTTGTTTGTTTGTGTAGGTGCAATTATTGGAGACTTGTGTGTTCCTCCTACTGGATTGATACCTTGGTTCTCAACTAAGGGAAATACTTATCTCTACTTTGCTGCATCACCCTTTCCTCTTCAAGGGAAAAACCAATGCAAGCTCAAGAAGTAGCACTTCCTTCCTAGAAAATGTGTGGGTTGTCTGAGGTCATCGCCCACAGTGTTTTCTCAATAAACATTTGCAATAGAAAATAGCAATAAGCAGGCTAATTGGCATATAATTATTAATCCATTCAGTAATCAAATTGACATTTCATACTAAACAAACAATATATTTCATTTTCGTATTACGGAACCAGGATTTCATAATTGAAATACATCAGAGTACAACATAATATATGTTGGTATGAAATCTGGCAGACCTTAGGGTAGGGGGCCCCGAGCTATGGATCTCGGATTGATGGTAGCAGGAAGAGGGAGATAATGTTTACCCAGGTTCGGGCCCTCTTGATGGAGGTAAAACCCTATGTCCTGCTCTTGTTTATATTGATGATGATGTATCGAGTACAAGCTTGATCTACCTCGAGATCGTAAGTTGTGGTCTAAACCCTAGGGATATGATGAATGAGTGTATGGATGGATGTGTCTATCGACTAGCCTAGCCTTGGTTTATATAATGTACCGGAGGCCTGGGATAACAAGAGTCCTAGTCGGATACATTGGTGGAGAGGAGTCCTTGTCTTGATCAGCAAGTCTTGTGGAATCTTCCTCGTATACGTCATGGGCTGCCCGAAGTGGCCCATTAGTGAACTACCATAGGGGTCCTCGGCTCGACCCACCAGGTTTGGAGACGACGTGGTGAGTACCCCCTAGTCCAGGACACAGTCAATAGCCCCCTGAACCGGTCTTCAAGTTGGGGGACGCTCCTCGGTTCTTTCGAACTGTTATTTGTCTTTGGTCGTCGGTCTTGAAAACTGGTTCAACAAATCTTCCCAACTTTGATCTTGAGGATCGCCGAGGTGAATCCGAAGAGTTTACACGTCTGGTATCTGAGGAGCCCTTTAAGTTCTTGGCCTCTATCAATGCCTTGTTATTTTTACGCCACACCTCAGGTTTGAAGTTTTTACCGTGCGGTGGTGTCCTCTTACATCCGAGCTCCAACACCGGACTGCATCCGACATATCTTTTTGCAGCCGAGCTCCAACGTCGGTCTGCATCCGAGGTGTCATAGATTACCTCGGTCTTCAAAAAGTTGAAGGAGTTCAACCGAGCTTAATGCCGGAAACGTCCTATATGGATTTAGCCACTTGCATCCGAGCTTTATGCTGGACTGCTTCTGAGGTGGTGCACCACCTTGGTCTTAGGCTGATTTTATGCGGAATTTATTTTCGATCGGTGCAATTTATTTGCTGACGAGATGTATAGCCAGTAGCCCTCAAGGTGCGTGTCGGCCTAAAATCCGGGATGCACCTGAAGGATAAAATAAAATCGTTGATCCCAGTAGCCCCCGAGACTCAGGTCGATTCATGAAATTGGCCTAAGGATCGATTCCTTGCTCAGCAGCATACTTTAGGAACAAAAACGCGGTGTGCGTAGTCCCCGAGACTCAGGTTGGGTGCGGCCGACCAACCTGAGGATAGTAATCTCCTCAGAAACTAGTTTGCATTTTGAATTTTTCTTCCTTGAATCAGCAATGCAGTAGCCCCCGAGACTTGGGTTGGGCAACATGGCCGACCCTAGGATCGTATATTCTCAAGAACTAGTCTAGATGTATTGAGTGTTTTGCCAAAGCCGAGGTGCAGCTCAGCGAGAAAGATGCTGAACTGTGGGTCAGAAAAGATTTTCCGAGCAAAACCATCACACAGAACACCTCGATCAAGAGGATGTCCCGCCTCCTGAAAGGAAAACATAAAATATGTTAAAGGTGTTATAAGCTTGAAAAACCAAGAAACTTATGCGAAAATATTACGTCCGAAGCAAATCAAGTATTTCGGCGCCAATCCGAAAATTAGTCTTAAAATTAGTTTGTGCTTCCGTCGTACTTTAACATGACACATCCGATCTCAAGACTTCAAGTAGGTCAGCCTTCAGCTTCAACCTCCTATCCCGAAGGCGGAGTGTTTCTCAGGCCAATTTAGCGAACTAAACTCGAGCGGATTTAGAGAGAAACTAGGCTATCTGACTATTGACCACACACTCGAGTCGGTAAAGGAGTGGTCGAAAAAGACTTTGCAACGACTTAGAAGAAAACACTTATTATAAAATGACTCATACAAATTTAAGAGCCCCCGGTTAACTTGGGTAATAGAAGTTTTTTTTAACAAACAAGGTTTTTAACAAACTAAGTTTTTAACAACCAGCTTTTTTGTTTAACACAAATATAATGCTTGGTTGAACTGAACAAAAAATTAACATTAAAAAATGTGAGCATGAAAGCGACTTAGCTGGTTAATGTGCTCGGTGTTGATGACATGGTCCGGGCTTGTGACAGGACGAAGACGCAATCCTCGGCCTGGCTGAGGTCCCAGTCCCCAAGCCTGAGGTGACCGAGCAAGGAGCTCGACTGGACGAAGTGGCAACACAGCACATCGATGCGACGAGGCGAAGCCCTCGACCCAGCTAACATGACGAAGCTGGTCGGCTGGTGACGCCGAAGTCCCCGGAGTAGGTTGGTGAAGAGATGCCGAAGCCCCCGGTCCAGTCGAGGTGATGGAGCAGGTCAGTAAGGTGACGTTGCAGCCCCCATGCCAGTCGAGGTGTTGAAGCAGGTTGGCGTGGTGGACATCGGCTTGAAGGAGGAACGGCGTGGCCATGCCGACGTAGGTCGGAACTTGTGATGCGGTAAATGCCGGCTTGATGAAGTGACCGCGCGGTGATGCTGGCGCGCCAGACCCGTGCAATCCATGGGGTGACGATGTTGTCTTGACGATTATTTGGTATCCATGATGTCGAGCTCTTGGTCGGCTCGCCATGAGGATGATCTGATGAGGTTGACCTCGGCTCAACAAAGCGACAACCGGTCTAGCGTAGGTCGGCAGCCGTGGAGCAATGTTGTCCGGCTGGTTTGACACCAGTGCAATGGTGAAGATTGCCTCGAAAAAGACTCAAAATTTGTAGGCACGTGTTTGAGAACAACACATGATACCCTAGAAATAAATTCCTCCAAAAACGATGTCCAATATCCCGTTCAAGAAGAAAGATAAACTCGGGTCGGATTCGTATTCGCGTAGAAAACAGATCTGAAAATTGATGCACTCATCGGATGCTTCCCGGAGTTTGAACGGTCGGATCGAGCTAAAATTTTGAGGGGTGGTCGATATAGAAATTGCGCAGCTGATGAACGGTTGGATATTCCAAGCGATGTCCGAGCTGGACGCTGTACTCCTTGCCCTAAACACATCCAGATTCCTGTCCAGATTTGTCAGGGCTTCGGTAGATCAGAGTTTCTCGGAGATTCCCCCATCAGAACGCGATGAAATTGTACTGGGTTGCTCTAGACTCAATTACGCACAATTCCACTGAAGCAATTGTCAAAACAACACTCGAGGAGGCTGGGACAGCAAACACAAATCCGCTGTCCAAAAAAAAAACTACTGTCAATATGCAGACAAGCCAACGATATTTTTGTTGATCTCACAGCAGAACTCTCAATGAAAGCACCAGTGTTAGTGTGAAATCCAGCAAACCTCGGGGTAGGGGGTCCCTAGTTGTGGATATTGGATCGATGG
The DNA here is from genome assembly GCA_011799875.1 of Thinopyrum elongatum. Classification (NCBI taxonomy): domain Eukaryota; kingdom Viridiplantae; phylum Streptophyta; class Magnoliopsida; order Poales; family Poaceae; genus Thinopyrum; species Thinopyrum elongatum. Next base: position 87,977,780 of record CM022300.1, read on the forward strand.
TAACAGGAAGAGGGAGACGATGTTTACTCAGGTTCGGGCCCTCTTGATGGAGGTAAAACCCTACATCCTGCTCTTATTTATATTGATGTTGATGTATCGAGTACAAGCTTGATCTACTTCGAGATCATAAGTTGTGGTCTAAACCCTAGGGATATGATGAATGAGTGTATGGATGGATGTGTCTATTGACTAGCCTGGCCTTGGTTTATATAATGTACAGGAGGCCTAGGATAACAAGAGTTCTAGTCGGATACGTCGGTGGAGAGGAGTCCTTGTCTTGATCAGCAAGTCTTGTGGAATCTTCCTCGTATACGTCATGGGCTGCCCGAAGTGGTCCATTAGTGAACTGCCATAGGGGTCCTCGGCTCGACCCACCAAGTCGGGAGACGACATGGTGAGTACCCCCTAGTCCAAGACACCGTCAATATAGCTTCAGCACTCAGTTACACCATAGAGGCATATAGCTAGCTACCCCATTACACAACAACACCAACACCAAGTTTCACATGACACATCTATAACCTTTGGAAATTAGCATCATAGATGGTAGATAGACAGATGAATCTCATCTAAAAAACTGCTGAAGCGGGAGGCGTATATTGAGTCTTCAATGATGTTGAAGGTCCTTGCAACTTTAGGCCAGTGCCTGTGGATGATTGACCGTTCATCTTCGTCCTCTCGAGGAAGACTTCAATATTGTACCGTGGGTGTTATATGAATACCTTCCTCGCCTCTTGACCATACAGGTGGTTTGAGAGGTAATCATTAGTGAACTACTTTGGAAAGGCCTGGAAACAAAGATATGCATAAATATCTTCTCTAAATTTTGAAATGGCGCAAAGGAATAAAAAGACAAGGTATAAGAGTTATTACCATCATGTAGTTCACTGATATCTTCTTCATTGTGCAGACAAAGATCTTGTTGTTTTCCGTCGCTAGTTTCTTTATCCTAACAATCTTTCTGAGTTTCTTGACCTGACTGATATTCATGGACATCTCATTCCCCATATGCAAAATGGGTCAAACAATGGGTCAAAACCTCTGACAACAGGACCTACATGTGCAAGACCAAATTGTTAAAAACCTAAATATTATAATGGTTCTTGCAATTGCACAATAATGTGCTATTAGACAAAGGACCATGCATGTGCAAACCTCGATGGTAAACCTTAGTGCCTCCCATTGTTTCCCTGCAACACATATAAGTTAGTTATTGATCACGTTAAGTGAGGGTTGGCATACTATCAGTAAAATATGTTGATAAAAAAATAAACACATTGCAGATTCAGCAGATTAATTCAAGCCACATGGAAAAGCCATTTATCCAAACCAAGCATGCTTAAGAACTAGAAAATGTAGAAATTGTGTATGTTTCTCATGGATTTAGTATAGCGAAATTCGATTTAATCCTCACACGCATAACAATACAAAATTGTACCCACAATAATTGAACGTCGTATTGTAGAATTGAACCAAACAGTTAACTAAACACCACAACAAATGTACCAAACATAAACTAAGCACCATATTGCATAATATAACATACTAGAAGCTCAGACAATTAACCAAACCAAGCATGCTTAACAACTTGGAAATATAGCAATTGTATTTGTTTCTCATGTATTTTGTACCGCCAAATTCGATTTATTTATCACATGCAAGATAATACAAAATTGCACCCACAAGAATTGAACATCACATTGCAGAATTGAACCAAATAATTAACTGAACATGACACGAAATTAACCAAACAGTTAACTGAGCACCACATTGCATGATATATAGAACATATATACTAGAAGATTAGATTGAATAGTAACAGTACATAGGACAATTCACTGGGATTTGTAAAGGAAAGGCAGGAGCAACACATGCAATAGGTAAATCGAACATGCTTAACTGGCGTAGCTAGCTAGCTGAACATAGGTCCTTATAGTGAGCTAAAAAGACAAGCTACTCCTCATCATCGGAGATATCAATGATGATTGGCTCCTTAGACTTGGAAGAGGGCAAGGCCTCCACATCATGGGTGCCATCCTCATAGTGATGAGTCGCTTGAGCCGCTCTAGGCACCAACCTGCTGGCTCTCGAGTTGACGTAAGAACGGGCACGCTAAGAAAACACCTCATAGTCTTTGTCAAAGGCACCGACAGTGGCCTCAAGAAAATGCCACGAACTATCATTTAAAGCAGCCAACCATGTGGCCTCAAGGCGTCGACGGTGGCCTCGACGGCGAGGTGCTCCTCCAAGATTTGGGGGTCGGCACGAATGGCAGCCGTCGCGACCTCATCTGCGCGTGCAGTCGCGATTTGCTTCTCTGCTGCCAAATGCTCCTTGAGCTCCTGGCTATACTGCGTGCACCATGGCTTGGGGTGGCGCTTATTTGGGGAATGGGTCGGTGATTTGGGTGGAAGGTGTCACCGGCGGTCGGGGCGTGTGGGATGTAGAAGGAGGAGGAAGATGGCGGTTGGGTGTGGATTACCTGCCTAGATCGATGAGGCCAAGCTGCGGGAAGGAGCGTCGCTGGCAAGGAGGCGGCACTGAAAACAAGCAGTGAAGGTTGAAACTTGGAAAGGAAGGCAGAAATAGGGGAAATGTGGCTTTTGGTCAGGAGGAGGGGAGAGGTAGATATTTTCGTGGAAGCAGAATTTTTTAGCTCGATGTAGCGAAAAACTGGCGCGCAAAGTGTAATCAGACAAGGTCCCTTATTTAGGACTGTGTACGATATGTGAACATCACAAATGATTCATATAGCTTACCCCATGTTTGACGAGTTTGAATGTGCACATTTTGGTCCGAATTTCCCTGGTTACAGTGCTCATCCATGTCATTGCATAATTTGGGTACACAAAAGAGCCTACAAGACACCACACTTCTTAATCGAGCAAGTTCAGCAATTAAACAGAGCCAGCTGACCTAAATATTACTCTAACAAAAGACCGGTGCTCTAAACAAAGACTACTACTTTGGCTAGTGCTCGTCGATCTCCACCGCATCCTCCATGTCCAGCTCGCGCCTGACGATCTCCTAGGGAAGGGGCTCCATGGCATCCATCACAACATACTCAGGAAGCATCTCGCCATTTGTGTCCGCCGTCTCTTTGGAAAAGGCCGCCATGAGCTGGGTGTGGGCGGCCGTGAGCTGGGCTTGGACGGGCTCCGTCTGGGCAAGATATGACGTGAATGAATGGATGGCTGCTCGAACGCTCTTGGCGATTGCCAACTCTTCGACTGTGGGTTGCCGACAGTTGTCGGAGAAGCTTAGTGTGATTTGTGCGGTGACCGCCAGGAGCTGGGTGTGGCCGGCCTCGACATGGGCATGGGCGGCCTCCATCAGGGCTAAGGCAGCCTCCGTGGAATGGACAGCTACTTTGCCACTCTCGCCATTCGCTATCCCCGTCGCAGATGTTGCTGCCGCCATCTGAGCTGCAGCAACTGCTATTTTTGCTATCGCAGCCGCCTGGTCGTAGATTGCGGCCGTGCTAATGCATTTTGTGAGCACGCTCATGGCGGCTGCAGCCGCGCTCTCGCCAGCGTGGGCCGCCGAGGCTGCCCTCACGACGCGGGTCCACGTCCCCATCTTTGACGGGTGCCGATTGAACAGTAAAATGATATTTGAGGAGCTAGTGTGCTTGTCGCGCCGGCTGTGGACTGTAGTGAACGAACCTTATCCCGTAAGACATATAAGATGACACTCCTAAATATTTTATAGTGCTTCTCACACGGTTCGTGATAGTAAACTGTGTGTGAAGTACTTGATTTTCCGTTTTGATTTGAAATACAGAAAGGGGTCACGGCAGAGGAGGATGTTTGTATTTCTAGAACATTTATCTGTAGTGAACATGCAACTATAGGAGTGTCGTGAAAAAAATTGGAATTATTCAAGTTTTTTTGGACACTTTTATACATTAACTGAGTTTTTTAGGCATTTAAGGTGCATAATTCAAATTTGACCTAGAGGCACATGCTCCGATGCACTAAAATGGGTTGTAAAATCATATATGTGTCCATGGGTGCATGCTTAGGTCCGACGCAAGAAATGAGAATAAATTTCAAACACCTCAGCATCATGGCTCGGCCGCAAAAATTGAGATACTTGGTTTTGAAATTCTAGTAAATCCAACACTCGCCTGAAATTCATGAAACTTGGCATGCTATCATGGAATGGCATCAACATGCTGTGGTAATTTTTTCCCATTTGGTGCAGGTTTTGGTATAAGCTCCTCACAAACTAGAGCTTCTCATAAGAAGCCTCGTGGTCTAGTAGGGAACGTGTCACCTTTGTGGATGAAATGACATTCGTTGCCTCTTCTTGCCTTGAATATTTTCTAGAGGCAACAGAGGCCAATAGGAGCACCGTGTTAAATATTGGAATTATTCGGGGTTTGTTTGGACATTTTTATACATTAACCAAGTTTTCTAAGCATTTTATGTACATAATTCAAATTTGAACTTCATGCACATGCTCCAGTGCAGCAAAAATGGGTTAAAAAAACATATACGTGTCCTTGGGTGCATGCTTAGGTCCCATGCAAGAAATGGGAATGAATTTCAAACACCTCGGCATCGTGGCTCAGCCACAAACATTGAGATACTTGGTTTTGAAATTCTAGTAAATCCAAAACACGTCTAAAATTCATGAAACTTGGCATGCTATCACGAATGGCACTGACGTGGCTTGAGACTGCGTTGGTATTTCCCCAAAGAGGAAGGGATGATGCAGCACAGCTATAGTAAGTATTTCCCTTAGTTATGAAACCAAGGTATCAATCCAGTAGGAGAACCAAGCAACACTATGTAAACGATACCTGCACACAAAGAACAAATACTTGCAGCCCGACGCGTAAGAGGGGTTGTCAATCCCTCCTCGGTAAAAAGATAGATTAATTTGTATGAGATTGGATAAATAGATCTGGCAAGAACGCAAAATAAAATAAGTAAAGAAAAAGTGCAGCAAGGTATTTTTTGGGTATTTGGAATAATAGATCTAAAACAAATATGATAAAAGATAGATCTAAAAGCAATATGATAAAAGATAGACCCGGGGGCCGTAGATTTCACTAGTGGCTTCTCTCAAAAAAATAGCATACGGTGGGTAAACAAATTAATGATGGGCAATTGATAGAAGAACAAATAATTATGACAATATCCAAGGCAATGATCATGAATATAGGTATCACGTCCAAGATTAGTAGACCGACTCCTGCCTGCATCTACTACTATTACTCCACACATCGACCGCTATCCAGCATGCATCTAGTGTATTAAGTTCATGGAGAAACGGCGTAATGCAATAAGAACGATGACATGATGTAGACATGATCTATTCATGTAGGAATAGACCCCATCTTTCTATCCTTAATAGCAATGATACATGCGTGCCTCGCTACCCTTTCTGTCACTGGGTGAGGACACCGCAAGATTGAACCCATCACAAAGCACCTCTTTCCATTGCAAGAAAAATCGATCTAGTTGGCCTAAGTAAACCAAAGATTCAGAGAAGAAATACGAGGCTATAAATAATCATGCATATAAGAGATCAAAAGAAGACTCAAATAATATTCATAGATAGATCTGATCATAAACTCTAACTTCATCGGATCCCAACAAACACACCGCAAAAAGTCATTACATCAAATAGATCTCCAAGAGAACATTGTATTGAGAATCAAAAAGAGAGAAGAAGCCATCTAGCTACTGCCTACGGACCCGTAGGTATATGATGACCTACTCACGCATCATCGGAGGAGCACCAATGAGGATGATGAACGTGATCGTGTTTCCCTCCGGCAGAGTGCCGGAATAGGGCTCTAGATTGGATCTCGTGGTTCTGGAACTTGCGGTGGCTGGAATTGTGTTTCGATCGCTCCCCTAGGGTTTCTGGAATATTTGCGTATTTATAGAGCTGAGAGGCTGTGGAGAGGATCTCCGTGGGCCCCACAACCCATTAGGGCACACCAGGGGCCTCTGGCGCACCCTGGTGTCTTGTGGGCCCCACGGGCCTCCCCTCTGGTACTTCCTTGGCTCCCAAGTTGTCTTCAGGTCCAAAAAATTCTGCAAAAAGTTTTGATGCGTTTGGACTCCGTTTGATAGGGATATTCTGCGAAGTAAAAAACAAGCAAAAAACAACAACTGGCACTAGGCACTATGTTAATAGGTTAGTCCCAAAAAATGATATAAAGTTGCTATAAAATGATTGTAAAACATCTAAGAATGATATTATAACAGCATGGAACAATAAAAAATTATAGATACGTTGGAGACGTATCAGGCACCAACATGCTGTGGTAAATTTTTTGTCCCATTTAGGGCTGGTTTTGGTATAAGCTTCTCACAAGAAGCCTCGTGGTTCCAGTAGGGAATGTGTCACCTTTGTGGACGAAACGACATTCATTGCCTCTTCTTGCCTTGAATTTTTTTCTAGAGGCAACATAGACCAATAGGAGTGTCGTGTTGAATTTTGGAATTATTCGGGGTTCGTTTGGACATTTTTATACATTAACTAAGTTTTCTAGGCATTTTATGCGCATAATTCAAATTTGAACTTCAGGCACATTCTCCAGTGCACCAAAATGGGTTGAAAAATCATATATGTGTCCTTGGGGTGCATGCCTAGGTCCTATGCAAGAAATGTGAATTAATTTCAAACACCTCGGCATCGTGGCTCGCCCGCAAACATTGGGATACTTGGTTTATAAATTCTAGTAAATCCAAAACTCGTCTAAAATTGATGAAACTTGGCATGCTATCATGAAATGGCACGAACATGCCGTGGTAAATTTTTTGTCCGATTTGGGCAGGTTTGGGTATAGGCTTCTCACAAACCAGAGCTTCTCACAAGAAGCCTTGTGGTCCCGATAGGGAATGTGTCACCTTTGTGTGGACGAAATGACATTCGTTGCCTCTTCTTGACTTGAATTTTTAGAGCCAACATAGACCAATAGGAGTGTCGTGTTAAATTTTGGAATTATTCGGGGTTCGTTTGGACATTTTTATACATTAACTGAGTTTTCTAGGGATTTTATGTGCATAATTAAAATTTGAACTATAGGCGCATGCTCTAGTGCACCAAAATGGGTTGAAAAATCATATATGTGTCCTTGGGTGCATGCTTAGGTCCCATGCAAGAAATGAGAATGAATTTCAAACACTTCGGCATCATGGCTCAGCCGCAAACATTGAGATACTTGGTTTTGAAATTCTAGTAAATCTAAAGCTCATTTGAAATTCATGAAACTTGGCATGGTATCATGAAATGGCACCAACATGTTGTGGTAAATTTTTGTCCCATTTGGGGTAGGTTTTGGTATAGGCTTCCCACAAACCAGAGCTTCTCACAAGAAGCCCTCATGGTTCCGGTAGGGAACATGTCACCTTTGTGGACGAAACGACATTCATCGCCTCTTCTCACCTTGATTTTTTTTCTGGAGGCAACATAGACCACTAGGAGTGTCATGTTAAATTTTGAAATTATTCAGGGTTCGTTTGGACATTTTTTATACTTTAATAGAGTTTTCTAGGCATTTTATGTGCATAATTCAAATTTGAACTACAGGCACATGCTCCAGTGCACCAAAAAGGATAGAAAAATCATATATGTCTCCTTGTGTGCATGTTTAGGTCCCACGCAAGAAATGTCAATGAATTTAAAACACCTCGGCTTTGTGGCTCGGCCGCAAACATTAAGGAACTTGGTTTTAAAATTACTGTAAATCCAAAACTTGTCTGAAATTCATGAAACTTGGCATGCTATCATGAAATGGCACCAACATGTTGTGGTATTTTTTGTGTCCAATTTGAGAGAAGGTGCACGAATTAACAGCCAACAAAGGCATTTTGAAACAAATAGCTGCCACGTTATCATCTCAAATGTTTGTATAATTTAAATCATGGGTGTTCTGCTAACCATTCACGTGACGCCACATGTCACACTTTTATTGGCTAGGAGGTGCAGTGCAGTAGCTGCTTGAGTAGACGGGAGGCATGCGAGCGCAGTCCACTGTGCAGGCTGACTGGGAGGCATGTGAGCAGTCCTCCGTTGTGCAGGCTCACCGGGAACTATGCGAGTTGTACGCTGCACAGGCTCAATTGGAAGCGGGCCCTTTGACCTCCATCGCCGCCCGCCTCGCTCCCAACCTCTCCATTAATGGCGCTCGAGCCACTGTTTAATAGAGGCGGCCTTACTCTTCGCCTCCCATTCCCCTCTCGCAGACCTCCACCAAAACGCTACGGCGTAGAAGGATCATCTGCCACTAGTCTTACAGTTTGGTGAAGTTGACTCCGAGCCGAAGGAGATAGAAAATAAGGAGGAATGGGGCCTCATGGACATGGCCCTGAATGAGCTGGCCGTGGCGGATGCTGCCCCCGCCCCCGCCTCCGCGCCCGTCCCAGCTCCCATCCCCGTGCTAGCGACCATCCCCGTGGCATTGACGGGCTGGTCGCCGAGCACCATCGCAGCGCTGGAAGCCGCGGATGTCAGCGAGGTCTCGATGGACCCACGCGAGCTCGTGTACATGCCAGCGCCCCTGCCTATTACCGTGCGCGCCGCTGCACCCACCACGGTGTCGTTCCCAATGTGTTTGCCTGAACCCATCGTTCCCGTGCGCGTGCCTGAACCCGTCGCGCCCCCCTCAGTGTCATGGGACGCCGCCATCGACCACTACTTTGTAGCGTCGCGAGTCGCCGTCCTCCCGTGCCCCGCCCGTCGATCACGCAATGACCTGGTCTTTGATTTCCAAGTCAAGAACATTCTGGGTTGGCTTGAAGGCTTGAACAACGACGTCCAAGAGGATGACAATGCCGACGCAGCACGCCGCCTCCGCCACCGCTGCAATTAGGTCTTTTTGGTTTAATATTGTATCTCGATAGTATGAATGTAGAGTCAGAGTGTGACTAAATGAAACCTATGGTTTGAACAAACTTGCGTTTTTTCTCTAAATGTACTGAAATATCAAAGAAAAAACTTAAAAAACTCCAATGTTTTCTCTGAATAAAACACTCATCACAAATGCTTTAGTTAGAACACCCATATGCAAAGCGAGAGCTATGGTTCCTTCCCCAGTAAGCCAAGGAAAAATTTGCCGCGTGGTATTTGTGCATGTCTTCGTCGCAAACAGTTCGGATTGAACACCGTATGCAAAGCGAGAGCTATGGTTCCTTCGCCACCAAGCCAAGAGAAAATCTGGTGCGCAAGATTTGTACATCTCTTCATCGCAAACAATTTTTTATGATGACCCATGTGCAACCACGTACAGACAATTTGGTAAGATTTTCATCTGTCATATTGAATATATTATCGTTTGTCAAACTAGAAACATTGGCATTTGTCGATCTAGTAACATTGCCATTTGTCAACCTTGTAACAATGCCATTTGTCAAAATTTGCAGCTAAAAATCACTAGCACTATCTATTTTTCCAACTGAAATTCAGTAAGCATAGATTTCTTTCATAGATTAAGGAGTCTTCTTTATACAAACAGTTCAACTCGACTGCTGAACCGAACAAACTTTTCCCCAATTGTTACCAACAACGTACTGAAATAGCTAGTTCAACTACATATAGTAGTTAATTTTAAGTACGTAGTACAGTTCAACCATATCTATAGTCAGATGAACTGAACAAAATAGCCCTAAATACTACTACTACGGAGGGGCATTGTACTACTTCCAGCAGCGTCTCCTCTCCCGAGCGCACTCGGTAAGAGGTAGAGGAGGAGGAGCTTGCCGACGAGCTAGAGAACTGGAATCCGGCGCCTGCCGCCGCTGCACCTTTAGCAACGCCAACCTCGAACGCCCTCTGCTGCTCCAGACGGCCCTCTCGAAGCGGTGGGACTCCTCATAGATCTCCGCATTCCATGCCTCTTCGGCGGCGTGTGCTGCCGCCTGATACGTCTCCAATGTATCTATAATTTTTTCTTGTTCCATGCTATTATATTATCATTCTTGGATGTTTTACAATCATTTTATAGCAACTTCATATCATTTTTTGGGACTAACCTATTGACATAGTGCCCAGTGCCAGTTGCTGTTTTTGCTTGTTTTTTTACTTCGCAGAAAATCAATACCAAACGGAGTCCAAACACAGCAAAATTTTTGGAGAATTTTTCTGGACCAGAAGACACCTGTTGGGCCAAAGAAGTACTAGAGGGGTGCCCCGAGGGGGGCACAACCTACCTGGGCGCGCCTGGGGGCCCAAGCGCGCCCTGGTGGGTTCTGCCCACCTCGGTGGCCTCCCGCACCGCCTCTTCGCCCTATAAATACCCAAATATTCCAAAAACACTAGGGGAGTCAACGAAACACAATTCCAGCCGCCACAAGTTCCAGAACCACGAGATCTAATCTAGACACCATCACAGTGGGGTTCATCATCCACATTGGTGCCTCTCCGATGATGCGTGAGTAGTTCATTGTAGACATATGGGTCTGTAGGCAGTAGCTAGATGGCTTCTTATCTCTTTTTGATTCTCAATACAATGGTCTCTTGGAGATCTATTTGATGTAATTCTTTTTGCGGTGTGTTTGTTGGGATCCGATGAACTTTGAGTTTATGATCAGATCTATATCGATGAAAGTTATTTGAGTTCTTTGATCTCTTTTATGCATGATTACTTATAGCCTCGTATTTCTTCTTTGAATCTTTGGTTTAGTTTGGCCGACTAGATCGATTTTTCTTGCCATGGGAAGAGGTGCTTTGTGATGGGTTCGATCGTGCGGTGTTCTTTCCCAGTGACAGAAGGGGCAGCAAGACACGCATGTATCGTTGCTATTAAGGATAACAAGATGGGGGCTATTCCTACATGAATAGATCTCGTCTACATCATGTCATCGTTCTTATTGCATTACTCCGTTTCTCCATGAACTTAATACAATAGATTCATGCTGGATAGCGGTCGATGTGTGGAGTAATAGTAGTAGATGCAGGCAGGAGTCGGTCTACTAATCTTGGACGTGATGCCTATATAATGATCATTACCTGGATATTGTCATAATTATTTGATGTTCTATCAATAGCCCAACAGTAATTTGTTTACCCACCATATGCTATTTTCTTGAGAGAAGCCACAAGTGAAATCTACGGCCCCCGGGTCTATTCTTTATCATATTTGCTTCGAGATCTATTTTTATTCGCTTTTATTTTTAGATCTATTTTACCAAAAACCCAAAAATACCTTGCTGCACTTTTTTGCTATTTATTTTATTTTGCGTTTTATCGAGATCTATTTATCCAATCTATCACAATTTTTATCCCGTCAACGTGCAAATTTCTGGCACCGTTACCCGTAGAGGGATTAACAACCCCTCCTAATCGTTGGGTTGCAAGTATTTGTTATTTGTGTGCAGGTACCGTTTACGTAGTGTTGCTTGGTTCTCCTACTGGATTGATACCTTGGTTTCATAACTGAGGGAAATACCTACCGTAGCTGTCCTGCATCATCCCTTCCTCTTTGGGGAAATACCGACATAGTGTCAACTTTGCATGCATGTGGATCATGAAGAGAATATTTTATGTGATAGTTATATTGTGGAATTTGAATATGATCCCACATGTAATGACTATGAGAGAGGGAAATATGATTGTAGAAATTTTCACGTTATTAAATTTCCTCTCGTTATGTTGAGATTGTCAATGTGTTGTTCCTTTCCTTTGCATATGTTAGATATTTCTTGTCATGATAATTTGTTTGCTTATAAAATTTCTATGCATAGGAAGTATGTTAGACTTAAATGTGTTTATGCTAGATGATGCTCTCTGTGTGTTTCAATTCTTGTCTTCCATGTGAGCATCATTAAAATTATTATGCCTAGCTAGGGGCATGAAACGATAGCACTTGTTGGGAGGCAACCCAATGAATAAAATTTATTTTTGCCTTTTTCTTTCTGTTCTTGAGTTTTTGCACAATTATGCCTCTATTATGATTGTGTTTTTTATGCTTTAATTAGTGTTTGTGCCAAGTAAAGCCTTTGGGATAGCTTTGGTGATAGTTGACTTGATCCTGTTGAAAAACAGAAACTTTTGCGTCCAGTAAAATAATTGTCTAAATTCACGGAAGCGATGAAAAATTCTGAATTGTTTACACAAAATTGATATAAAAATTTCCTCTGTTGTCCTAATTTTTCAAAATTATTGGAATTACAGAAGTATGAGAACAATTCGCATCTTTACAAACTATTCTGTTTTTGACAGATTCTGTTTTCTTTGCATTGTGTGCTTATTTTGATGAATCTATGGATTGTATCGGGGGGTATAAGCCATGGTAAAGTTAGAATACAGTAGATATAATGCAATAACAAAATTTGAATGGGTTTTCTATAGTACTTAAAGTAAAGATTGGTTTTCTTATACTAACGGATCTCATGAAGGTTTTGGTAAGTTTTGTGTGATTGAAGTTTTCAAGTTTCGGGTGAGATCACGATGTATGAAGGAATAAGGAGTAAGAAAAGCCTAAGCTTGGGGATGCCCCATGGCACCCCAAGTTAATATTCAAGGAGAACCAAGCAACTAAGCTTGGGGATGCGCCGGAAGGCATCCCCTCTTTCTTCTAACAACCATCGGTATTTTACTTGGAGCTATATTTTTATTCGTCACATATCATGAGTTTTGCTTGGAGCGTCATTTATTATATGAGTCTTTGCTTGTTTTGCTATTTAGTTTGTCATAAGTATCCTTGCTGGACACACCTATTTGAGAGAGCCAAAATTATGCTATGATTTGTTAGAATTGCTCTTTATGCTTCACTTAATTTTTTTTGAGCTATGGAATTGCTCTAGTGCTTCACTTATATCTTTTTGAGCACGGTGTACTTTAATAGTTTTGAAGAAATGCTCTCATGCTTCACTTAGATTTATTTGAGAGTTAGTAAATTTTTGAAGAAATTCTCGCATGCTTCATTTATATTATTTTGAGAGACGAAAAATTTTATGCTCTTGTTATTCACTTAGATTCGTTTGAGCATGTCAAAAGCAATTGGAATATATGAAATTAGTCCCAAAGTGATAGATATTCAAGAGGGATATAATAAAAACTTTCATGAAGATCATTGGACAAAATAAACTTGATTCTTTGTAATAGTTATGAGATATGATGATAGTGATATGTGAGTCATGTTGGTGAGTAATTATGCTTTAGTAAGAATATCGGTGTTAAGGTTTGTGATTCCCTATGCAAGTACAAAATTCAATAGTTATGCAATGAAATTACATCCTACTTGTGGTGCATTATTTGGTGTTTGTTATGCTTAGTGCTCGCTTATGTGATTTTTCGTTTCTTGGTTGGTTGCTTCTCAATCTATTTGCTAGCCTTCACTTGTACTAAGTAGAAATACTACTTGTGGATCCAAAATCTTTAAACCCAGTTTCGCCATATGAGTCCACCATACCTACCTATATGCGGTATTCCCGTGCCATTCTAAGCAAATTTGTATGTGTCATCTCTAATTTTCAAAATAAATTTCCTTTTTGTGTGCTCGTACCGCTCATGAAGCGGCAGGGGGTGGCCAATATTTTCCATGATAGATGTGTTATTCTCAAGATGAGTGTTCATTCACTTGTCATTGCACGAGAGTGCGGCGGTAATAGGGATGCCCAGTTCCGAAATGAAAAAGAAATTTACTTTATGTTGTCAAATAATAAATTCCTTGGAAAGTGTTGGTATGGAAGGCACCTGTGGATACGGCTAGCCATGGATTGTGAAAGAATAGTGGAAAAAGGAATAAACTTTATTTTTTGTTTGGGAGCTGCCTATGATATATCTAGCATGGAAAGTGTTGGGAATTACTCGGTCATTTTTGTTGACAGGAAAAGTATGCCTCTCAAAAAAAAATTATCTCTCAATTTAAGCTTTGAGCTCTGGCACCTCTACAAATCCCTACTTGCCTCTGCGAAGGGCCTATCTATTTACTTTATGCAATTTTTATTTTTATTTGAGTCTCCATCTTCTCTTATAAAGCACCAACTAAGGGGCACTATGATCGTACTTGAGCATTGGGTATAGCTAATATGCGAGTGTGTTTCATGAATGGATCAATGATTGAGCATGATGGGCTAGGGATAACTTTCTTTATTGTTGATATTTTGAAAGACATGGTTGCTTGTTGATATGCTTGAGTATTGAAATCTTCATGTCAAAACTAGACTATTGCTTTGAACCATATAAAAGTCCATATGTCCATGCTACAAAGAAAAGAATATGTGATGAACATGTTAGGCAGCATTCCACATCAAAAATTCTGTTTTTATCATTTACCTACTCGAGGACGAGTAGGAATTAAGCTTGGGGATGCTTATACGTCTCCAACATATCTATAATTTTTGCTTGTTCCATGTTGGTATATTATCATTCTTGGATGTTTTACAATCATTTTATAGCAACTTTATATCATTTTTTGGGACTAGCCTATTGACATAGCGCCCAGTGCCAGTTGCTGTTTTTTGCTGGTTTTTTACTTCGTAGAAAATCAATACCAAATGGAGTCCAAACATAGCAAAACTTTTTGGAGATTTTTTCTAGACCAGAAGACACCTGTTGGGCCAAAGAAGTACCAGAGGGGTGCCCCGAGGGGGGCACAACCCACCTGGGCGCGCCTGGGGGCCCAGGCGCGCCCTGGTGGGATGTGCCCACCTCGATGGCTTCCCGCACCGCCTCTTCGCCCTATAAATACCCAAATATTCCAAAAACCCTATGGGAGTCGAAGAAACACAATTCCAGCCGCCGCAAGTTCCAGAACCACGAGATCCAATCTAGATACCATCACGGAGGGGTTCATCATCCTCACTGGTGCCTCCCCGATGATGCGTGAGTAGTTCATTGTAGACCTACAGGTCCGTAGGCAGTAGCTAGATGGCTTCTTCTATCTTTTTGATTCTCAATACAATGGTCTCTTGGAGATCTATTTGATGTAACTCTTTTTGCGGTGTGTTTGTTGGGATCCAATGAACTTTGAGTTTATGATCTGATCTATATCCATGAAAGTTATTTGAGTTCTTTGATCTCTTTTATGCTTGATTACTTATAGCCTCGTATTTCTCCTTCGAATCTTTGGTTTAGTTAGGCCGACTAGCTCAATTTTTCTTGCCATGGGAAGAGGTGCTTTGCGATGGGTTCGATCGTGTAGTGTTCTTTCCCAGTGACAGAAGGGGCAGCAAGACACACATTTATCGGTGCTATTGAGAATAACAAGTGGGGGCTATTCCTACATGAATAGATCTCGTCTACATCATGTCATCGTTCTTATTGCATTACTCTATTTCTCCATGAACTTAATACCCTAGATGCATACTGGATAGCGATTGATGTGTGGAGTAATAGTAGTAGATGCAGGCAGGAGTCGGTCTACTAATCTTGGACGTGATGCCTATATAATGATCATTGCCTGGATATCGTCATAATTATTTGATGTTCTATCAATTGCCCAACAGTAATTTGTTTACCCACTGTATGCTATTTTCTTGAGAGAAGCCACTAGTGAAATCTACGGCCCTCGGGTCTATTCTTTATCATATTTGCTTCGAGATCTATTTTTATTCGCTTTTATTTTCAGATCTATTATACCAAAAATCCAAAAATACCTTGCTGCACTTTTTTGCTACTTATTTTATTTCGCGTTTTATCGAGATCTATTTATCCAATCTATCACAATATTTATCCCGTCAACATGCAAATTTCTGGCACCGTTACCCATAGAGGGATTGACAACCCCTCCTATTCGTCGGGTTGCAAGTATTTGTTATTTGTGTGCAGGTACCGTTTACATAGTGTTGCTTGGTTCTCCTACTTGATTGATACCTTGGTTTCATAACTGAGGGAAATACCTACCGTAGCTGTGCTGCATCATCCATTCCTCTTTGGGGAAATACCGACGTAGTTCAAGTGACATCACCGCCACGGCGGTGGTATGACTCTTTGCATGCTCGACCAGACGCTCCTCCTCCTCCTCCCGCAGGAACTCAATGTAGCATGCAAGGTCGCTAACGCACATGCAGGGCTCCACCTCCACCTCCCGCCTTCGGGCGACGGTGGCAGAGCGGGTGATGACCCCGGCGGTCGATGGTTGGGTGGCGGCCACGGCGACCGAGGGTGGGGTGCGGCCACCATGGCCACCTCCTGCCTTTGGGCCGCTGTGGTGGAGCGGCTAATGGCCCTAGCTTGCGACAAGGTGTGGCAGCCACGGCGGCCGACGGTGGGGTGGCGGCAACCGTGGCCGGCAACAGCTGCGGTCGGGCAGCCGTGGCGGAGCGTGTGGTGGGTGTTTTGTGCACACCCAACAGGGACGCCATGTGCAGTACACGACACCGGGGACTGCGTCGCCGCCGCGGTGTAGCCTCCCAGCTGGAGCTGTCCTCTGATGACGGCGGAATGGCTGAGCGACGATGATGGACTGGTGCCATTGGTGAATGTGGGAGAAGCAGACGAGATAAGCTATGGAGAGGGAGGGGAAAATGCGACGCAGGACTTGCCGGCCGTGAGGGCTTATATAGCAGGACGGTAAGCATTGGGGTTTTGGGGGATTTCGCCGAGTCGAGCGGGAAGCCTGCGTGGCTCCGCACGGGAACGGGCTCACCGATGATTCATTGGCGCCTCTTCGAGCCAACGTTTGGCCAAAAGAACGCATCTGCGGTGCTCAAGCTTGCGCTTGAAGCCTTCTACGGCAGCGCGGTGACAAGACGTGCGAGAGGAGGACGAAATGACATATACACATATGGTTAATAAAAAATGCTTGCGATCTAAATACCTAGGACATGGACGCTCTCTACACAATGCCGCGAATGATTATTCTCCCACTGTGTGATGTGGAACGCTATGTAGTTTCACATCATGATGCCGGCTCTCAACTGCCGGCCGGCTTGTAGACAGCCATTCCCTGCGTGTTCAACTGCTCTATGCGTGTCGTTGCTTGCGGTTGAGGTGGACGGAGCGCGCTCTGCTCGCGTCCCGCCGCGCATGCTGCCAACTTTTGGGGCTGGCGCATGATCACGTATGTTCGTGCTGCCATTATGCATGCGGTTGCGCTAGGCACGGCGCCACAATGCAGTTACCCACTGCAAAAACTACCATGCGGATGTGCTGAGAATCCAGGCCGCCCGACCCGCATTTCTTCCTGAGGCCATTTACCTTAATCTCTTGCGCCCCACGACACAATAAGCACACCCATGACAACACATACATAGAGGATATCCAGCGGCTCCAATTGCGCTCCCAGCGCCTTACGACGACGACGGGCGGCAGTTCACCACGCGTCACATAGTGGACACCAATGTGAGGGGGAAGGACCTCTCGGTGGTGCACACAAACAAGCCAGTCTCGGTGGAGAGCTCCATCCACACTATGGAGCAGTTGCTTGCTGAGGACAAGTACCAAGTGGTCAGCTTCGACCTCGAGTTCACCGGCGGTCGTGCTGGGTATGATCAGAAGGTTTCCGTGGCCCAGTTGTGCGTGCGCCATGACATCCTCGTCTACCACTACCAGTTGGTCACAAGGCCTTGCGAGTGTTTTGCTAGGTTTATCAATAGCCTCAACTACAATTTCGCTATGGTGGACACCAACAATGATGTTAAAGCGCTCGAGATTTCGAGCTTGGCCTGCCGGAATCTTGTCGACATCTGTGGCCACTACACGGTCTGGGCCAGCATGAAGAACAAGCAGGACTCCCTAGTTGACCTTGCCTCAGCCATCATCGACCCCTACAACATGAAGATGAAGGATGAGAGCAAGAAGGACAAGATCGCCTAACACAGTGCCTGGGAGCAGTGACTGGACGAAGAACACATCAAGTACGCGGCCAAGGACGCGTACACAAGCTACGATATATATAGGCGGATCGTTGACATGAGGAAGTGCCTTCATTCTGCCCCAGACGAGGGATCGAGCCATAGAGCAGTGGCGGCAATGTCATAAGAAGTAGATGATTAGATGATCGTTTCTCCTAGTTTAGAATGCATGTAATTGTTTATTGAGGTGTGTGCTAATGTTTTGTATAGTCACTTATGACACTTATGTAATTGAATGTTTATGTAATTGAATGTTTATTTTGGTTATATATGTTGTTGTTCTATAGACAGAGCAAATCACATCGCACACGGACTAAACTAGGGAACCCGTCGGTGATGATTTCATCAATCGCTGACAATTGTATACTAGCAAGTGTTTGCCCACAACACAAACAGCTTATTGGCAGCAATCGTTTGTGTTTTTATCTGTCTTCGCACACATTTCTATTACGAACCTGTTTACAGCGAATCATTATACGTCTTCAACGTATCTATAATTTATGAAGTAGTCATGCCATGTTTACAATAGTTTTATATGGTTTTGGTGCACTTTTATATGACTTTTATATGATTTTCATGGACTAACATATTGACCTAGTGCCCAGTGCCAGTTGCTGTTTTCTCCTAGTTTTTGGTTTTCCAGAAAATCCATATCAAATGAAGTCCAAATGCAGCGAAATTTTTTGATGATTTTTTCTGGAAGGAAAGGGGCCCATGAGGCTTCGAGGGAGTACTAGAAGACCCACAGGGGCCCCACAAGGCACTAGGGCGCACCCAGGTGGGTGGTCACGCCCTAGTACCTTGTGGGCCCCCTGTGGCACCTCTTCGCGTGATTCCAACTCTGAAAATTCTTATAAATAGGGAAACCCCATGCCCTAGTGCCTTGTGGGCCCCCTGTGGCACCTCTTCTCGTGATTCCAACTCTGAAAAGTCTTATAAATAGGGAAACCCCCGAAAGTTAACCTAGAACTTTGACTCCGCCGCCGCAAGCCTCTGTTCCAAAGAGATCCCATCTAGAGCCCTGTTCCGGCACCCCGCCGGAGGGGCAATTTATCACCGGAGGCCATCTTCATCATCTCGGTGGCCACCATGACAAGGAGGGAGTAGTTAACCCTCAGGGCTGAGGGTATGTTCCAGTAGCTATGTGTTTGATCTCTCTCTCTCTCTCTCTCTCTCTCTCTCTCTCTCTCGTGTTCTTGACTTGGCACGATCTTGATGTACCGCGAGCTTTGTTAATATAGTTGGATCATATGGTGTTTCCCCCCTCTCTATCTTCTTGTGATGAATTGAGTCTTTCCCTTTGAGGTTTCACTATTATCAGATTGAATATTTTGATTTGAGAACACTTGATGTATGTCTTGCATGTGGACACCCGTGGTGACAATGGGGTGTTCTAATGATTCACTTGATACATGTTTTGGCAATCAACTTGCGGATTCATGATATGCTCCAACGTATCTATAATTTTTGATTGTTCCATGCTATTATATTATCTGTTTTGGATGTTTTATATGCATTATTATGCTATTTTATATTATTTTTGGGACTAACCTATTAACCTAGAGCCCAATGCCAGTTTATGTTTTTTCCTTATTTTTTGACTTTTACAGAAAAGGAATATCAAATGGAGTCCAAACGGAATAAAACTTTACGATGATTTTTCTTGGATCAGAAGACACCTACGTGAAACCTATGCCCCCGGGTCTATTTTCCATCATCTATTTTCAGATCTGTAAACCAAAAAACCCAAAAAATACCTTGCTGCAATTTATTTATATTTACTTTAGTTTGCTCTTTTATTTATCTTTTATACCCATCTCTATTAGATCTCACTCTTGTTCACGACCGTGAAGGGATTGACAACCCCTTTTTCGCGTTGTGTGCAAGTGTTTGTTAGTTTGTGCAGGTGCATAGATTGGAGACTTGCTTGTGCCTCCTACTGGATTGATACCTTGGTTCTTAATTGAGGGAAATACTTATCTCTACTTTGCTGCATCACCCTTTCCTCTTCAAGGGAAAAATCAACGCAAGCTCAAGAAGTAGCAATTCACGCGGTGACATTGGGGTAATCTATGCATAGGGGTTGATGCACATTTTCGTCATACTTTCTTCGGTAGAAACTTTGGGGCACTCTTTTAAGTTCTTTGTGTTGGATTGAATATTATGAATCTGAAGTTGTTTGATGCATATTGTATAATCAACTCACGGATACTTGTGGTGACATTGGAGTATCTAGGTGACATTAGAGTTGGTTGATGCGTATCATATGGTGTTATTTTAGTACGAACTCTAGGGCTGTTGGTGACACTTATAGGAATAGCTCAATAGATTGATCGGAAAGGATAACTTTGAGGTGGTTTGCTACCTACAACAATTTCTTCTTATGTTCTCCGCTTGATAAGAACTTTGGAGTGATTCTTTGTCTCACGTTGAGGGATTGTTATATGATTCAACTATGTTAGCACCATTGAGAGATTGCACTAGTGAAAGTATGAACCCTAGGACTTGTTTTCAAGCATTGCAATACCGTTTGTACTCCATTTTATCACTTTTTACCGTGCTGATTTTATATTTTCAGATTACAAAAACCTATATCTACTATCCATACTACACTTGTATCACCATCTCTTCACCGAACTAGTGCACCTATACAATTTACCATTGTATTGGGTGTGTTGGGGTGTACAAGAGATTTCTTGTATTTGATTGCAGGATTGTTTGAGAGAGACCATCTTCATCCTACGCCACCCACGGATTGATAAACCTTAGGTCATCCACTTGAGGGAAATTTGCAGCTGTCCTACAAAACTCTGCGCTTGGAGGCCCAACACGAGTCTACAAGAATAAGGTGTGTAGTAGACATCAGATCACACACATCTTGTTAAGTTGAACCATTTCTATTGTTTTAGTTCATCGCAAACAATTCATCCGAGTGAACTATATGCCATCTATCGCACACACCTTTATCTGGCCGACCATTTCTGTTGTGATGCCTAATCGAAACAGTTCATCCGAGTGAACTGTATGTCGTATATTACACACATCTTGATCTGGTAGACCGTTTCTATTGTCCTGGTCATCACAAATAGTTTGTATGGATCAATTGTATGCCACCTATCACACACGCAACTCTAATCTAAATTGTGCTTGATGTCTCCGCCATCGCACACAGTTCGTCTTATTGGTAACGGTTTTATTGGAGTGCATCAAGTTTGTGAAGACATGCCTTATAGGGATGATAGATTTTGTAAGAAGCATAAACATGATAAACCAAGTGGTGGCTTAAAGTGATAGATGAATTTGCTACAAAATTATGCTCCATTCATCCCATTACTTGTGAGCTTTGCAATAGGGTTGGTCATCTTAGTTTCCAATGCATACTTTTTCATGATCGAATCGTGTCCAAATATTGTAATGACTTCATCACCCTTTAACTTTATAATGAACTTTGTTTATTTTTCGGGTGTGAAGAATTATCACATAAAAATAGTTGGTTTGAAGCATTCATATTCACAGACCATGCTGAAACTAATTTGAAAGAAATTTATATGTTTTGGGTGGTAAATTGCAATGAGAATGCCTATATTGCCAACTATAGAAAGATGGGAAAACCAATAGAATATAAAAGGAACACTAATGAAAGGGTAAAGATTTCCACTTTCCTTCCTATTGTCTCTCGTGATGAAACAGGTGACGAAAAAGAGCTCCCTATCCAACGAATCTCATCAATAAGAAGCTCGAAAAAATTAATTAGACCCACACATGATGTGGTGAAGAAGAGAAGAAGAAAAAGTAGAGGTAAAAAGGTATCCCTCCCAAATAATGCTGCTCCCATTATTGTTGCATCTCATGACAATGAATAAAAAATAATTGTGGAAGATGATACACTTGATGATGATATTGCTTCTTCGTCTTATGGTACCATGTACGAAGGAACTATTGGAGATGATTTTGTTATGCCTATTACTTGTTGTGATAATTATGTTTGGGAAGATGGTGACATGCTACTTGTGAGCTGCGTTGGGATTTCCTCAATGAGGACAGGATGATGTAGTACAGTAGAGATAAGTATTTCCCTCAGTTATGAAACCAAGGTTATCAATCCAGTAGGAGAACCAAGCAACACTATGTAAACAACAGCTGCACACAAACAATAAATACTTGCAACCCAACGCGTAGAGGGGTTGTCAATCCTTCAAAGGTTACGACCAAGATTAAATTGTATAGGTTTTGATTGATAGATCTGACAAAAATATAAATAAAATAAATAAAAGAAAATTGCAGAAGGGTATTTTTTTAGTTTTAATATATGATAAAAGATAGACCCAGGGGCCATAGTTTTCACTAGAGGGTTCTCTCAAGAAAATACCATACGGTGGGTAAACAAATTACTGTTGGGCAATTGATAGAAAAGCAAATAATTATGATGATATCCAAGGCAATGATCATACATAGGCATCACATCCGAGATTAGTAGACCAAAATGATTCAGCATCTACTACTATTACTCCACACATCGACCGCTATCCAGTATGCATCTAGTGTATTAAGTTCATGGAAAAACATACTAATGCTTTAAGCAAGATGACATGATGTAGACAGATAAACTCACGTATGAATAAACTCCATCTTTTTACCCTTAATAGGAACAATACATACGTGTCATGTCCCTTTCTGTCACTGGGATTGAGCACCGCAAGATCGAACCCATTACAAAGCACCTCTTCCCATGGCAAGATAAATCAATCTAGTTGGCCAAAGCAAACAAATAAATAGGATAAGAAATACGAGGCTATATTAATCATGCATTAAAGAGTTCAGAGAAAACCCAAATAATAATCATGGATAGATCTAATCATAAACTCACGATTCATCGGATCCCAACAAACACACCTCAAAAAGTCATTACATCAAATAGATCTCCAAGAACAACAAGGAGAACATTCTATTGAGAATCAAAAAGAGAGAAGAAGCCATCTAGCTACTAACTATGGACTCGTAGGTCTGTGATAAACTACTCACACATCATCGGAGGGGCAGCAAGGATGATGAAGAACCCCTCCGTGATGGTTTCCCCCTCCGGCGGAGTGCCAGAAAGGGTCTCTAGATGGGATCTATCGAGAACAGAGGCTTGCGGCAGTGAAAAAAGTATTTCGTCGACTCCCCGGTAGGTTTTCTGATTTTTGGAAATTTATAGAGGCGGAGTTAGGTCAAACGGAGGCTTGTGGGCCCCACTACCCACCAGGGCGTGCCCCAGGCCCCTGGCGCGCCCTGGTACCTAGTGGGCCACTCCTTCGTCTTCTTGTTCCTTCCCGAAGCTTCCAGGGTCTCCTATTGCCAGAAAAAAATCTCCAAAAAGTTTCGTGGCATTTGGACTTCGTTTGGTACTGATATTCTGCAAAGTCAAAAACAAGCAAAAAAACAGCAACTGGCTGCTACTTCTTGAGCTTGCGTTGATTTTTCCCTTGAAGAGGAAAGGGTGATGCAGCAAAGTAGAGATAAGTATTTCCCTCAGTTAAGAACCAAGGTATCAATCCAGTAGGAGGTACAAGCAAGTCCCCAATAGATGCACCTGCACAAACTGACAAACACTTGCACAAATGCGAAAAAGGGGTTGTCAATCCTGTCAGATTTAGGGCTCCGCAGACCCAAGAATGTTCGAACTCGGGGGCGTGTGCGAAGATCTCAACCTCTCAAGCTTAGAGCCCGTCGCCCGACAGCCTAGCCTAGCCGGGTTTGCGTGAACAAGGAAGAAGATGAACACGACAGTTTACCCATGTTCGGGCCACCTTGCGGTGTAAAACCCTACTCCTGCTTTGTGGTGGATTGGCCTCATGAGGGGCTGAGGATGAACTGGTACATAGGATAAACAACCTAGCGAGGGCTCTTCTGGTGAGGGTGGAAAGGGTTGGATCGGAGCCGGGGCCCTCTCTATGGTGGTGGCTAATCTATATTTATAGTGGCCTTGGTCCTCTTCCCTCTTCCCTTAGGCGGGAAGGGATCCCACAACGGCCAATTTGAAAGGGGACAAGTAGTACATCTAATCCTGACGAAAGGTGGTCTTCGTCTGCAAATCTTCTGGTCGTGACGCAGTGGTGAGCTCGGTGATGACCTCCACCTTGACGAGCCTGTGGTCTTGGTCTTGTAGCACTGGAATGGAAACCTTTGGGAGATTCCTCGAGAACCCATGCCTGTCCTTGCCTCAGCACCAAAGAGGAAACTGCCTCCTCTGCGCCCGCTGGCGCCCACCTGGCCTTGATCGTCATGGCTCACGTCATCGCAGCCTCATGAGGCTGTGTACCTGCATAGAAATCTCCGCTCCTCGGGAGGCCGCCTGGGGAGGCCGCTCCCTCGGGAGGTCTTGGTGTCGTCCTCCTCACGAGGCTAGGCGCCGCGCGAGGGTCTTGTCTGGGTGGTCTTGGAGATGGGCCGTACCAGGCTGTCGAGGGAGTCACACCATGGGCCGCAGGCAGGCAAGTCTGGGTACCCTGGTTCCCAGAACGCCAACAGTTTCCCCCGGGCCCAAGGCGCGCTCGGGCTGGCTTCGAGGCGAAGCCAAGGGGCAAGGGTGAAGCACCGCGGGTCCCAATCGCCTGCGGGCCAGGCTGACGCGTGGCGCTTGACGGGACGCGGACGCCTCCGCTCCCCCACGTTGCCTCGGCAACTGTCCGGACTGACAAAAGGCTGGCTCACACCGCCAAGCCATCATTACTCCTTCTCGCCTTGCCTCAAATCCCATTTCCTCTGCCAAGGACCTCTCCAGATCCAATCGAGCTCGGCTTCCCCTTTCCTTCTCCTACTCCGTCGCCGGTGGCTTTGCAGATGGCTCCCAAGAAGTTGAAGCCCGCGGCGCAAGCCGTAAGCTCTTCCCCCTCTCCTGCGCCGGCACTCAACGCATCCTCCATCACCAAGGAGGGGCACCTCGCCCTTGCACTCCCGTACAAGGCGAGCAACGAGAATGAGTGGAAGGAGACCGCGATCTGGGCCGGCTCCGCCGAGCAGTGGACTCTGGCAC
Source organism: Thinopyrum elongatum (assembly GCA_011799875.1). Taxonomy (NCBI): domain Eukaryota; kingdom Viridiplantae; phylum Streptophyta; class Magnoliopsida; order Poales; family Poaceae; genus Thinopyrum; species Thinopyrum elongatum. The sequence goes on from CM022300.1 coordinate 88,002,557, forward strand.
AGATGGTTTACCCCTTCTTCCTCCACAGCATCTTCGCGGGGCTCGTCCCCCCTCTTTTCGAGTTCTTCACCGCCGTCCTCGACCACTACCAGGTCTAGGACCTGCATTTTCAACCCAACTCCATCCTCCTCCTGTCCATCTTTTCCATCTACTACGAGGCATTCGTGGGCGTGAGGCCCTCCGTGCCACTCCTCTGGCACTTCTTCTCTCTGCGGATGCACGATCCGACCCAGCGCTCCGGCTGCGTGTCCTTTGTCATGGTTCACAAGAACAAAGTGCTCATGAGGGCCGGGAAGAAGGTGGAAAGCTTCCGGCGTCGCTGGGTCTTCATGGACACCAAGGGCCTCAACGAGCGGCTGGAGCTGCCGACTGCGCTGCCCGAACAGCTCGAGAGGTGGAACCACAAGAAGTTCTCTGACCCTCGGGCGGCGCCTATCCTGAGGAAGATGACCTCAGACATGGATACCAGGGCACTGACGGGGGGCATGCTCATGAAGGAGTTCCTGACGCAGCGCCTGGCTCCGCTCCAATCGCACACGCGCCCCATGTGGGAGTTCTGGGGTGCGGCGGACGACATCAGGCTACACTCGGAGAGCTTGACGGGCGAGGAGCTGGACAAGGGCATGAACACCCTGCTCGAGGGTGAGCCGGGGGACCTTCCGGAGGCCTACGATCCGCTGTATCACTGTGCCGACAGGGAGGCGTTGATCGTTGTCATGCTTGTTTTCAACGAGCTGGGGCTCGCGTCGCTTGAGCACCCCAACTACCCGGTGCTGGTGTCCTCCGGTGTCAGTGTCGGTGAAGAGGGCAAGGAAGAATCGGAGGCGACCGAGGACGATGTGGCGGTGATCTCCCCCCCGTCACAGAGCGAGCTCCTCTGGGGCCTCGCAGACGATGACGACACCGATGAGCCCCCGACCGTGCAATCCCCATGCTCCATCGGGGTCCTCACGAGGTCCGGGGCCACTCCTCAGGCCCTGCGAAGGTCAGGCCAGGTGACTTCGAAGAAGAGTGGGGCGGCACCTCTTTCGAGGGGCGCCCCTCTCGCCGCCAGAGCGGGCGCGGTCCCGCAGGTCGTGGCCCCTCAGGGCGACGCCTCCGCCTCTCCAGGCGGCGGTGCCGCGCCGAGGACGGCCGAAGAGTGCCCGGCCAACTCCCCAAGCGCGACCAAGGCTGCGCCCAGGAAGTGCTGGGGTGCCCCAGCCCCGGCCAAGAAGGAGAAGAAGAGGACATGGATTGATCCTGATGAGTAAGTACCTTACCTTGCTTTTTGTTTAGCACATATTAGCACCGTGCCCACAGCGCTCCCCTCCTGATGACTAGGATGGGCATCGCGGTGAAGAAGAGGAAGGAAGGAGCCAGGACTCAGGTGGCGCCACCTCCCGCCGCAGCCGTAATGACTCCGGCACAGGCGGAGGAGGCCGTCCCTCATCCCTTCGTGACGAAGCGGGCCCCCCAGGACGTGGTGATGCGGCCTTAGGAGGAGCCGGCTCCCACGGGACAGCAAGCCGCGGAGCCGTCCGCGCTTGTCATGCCTGAGGGGGGCTCGGAGCCTCCGGTGCCCCAAGCCATCCTTGCCACCGCTTCCCTGGTGATGACGCCAGCCGACGCGCCGGTGCCGCCTCCTCCCCAGGATCTTGCGCTGGCGGACTGCGGCCCCCTCATCAGGCCATGCGCCCTGGACGAAGCCTATGCCGCGCTTGGTCAGCTTCGAGCCGACGTCCAAGATGCCGATAGGTGCCTCGTGAGGGAGCGCCTGGGGCTTATCTCAGAGTGGCTCCAGGCCGACACGTCTGCCAAGGCGGCCTGGGGCCGGGCCGAGGCCGCCACCGCGGAAGGCAGGAGGGAGGCCGCCATAGCCAAGGAGGCTCGCGACGGAGGGTTGGCCAATGCTGCATCCACCGAGGAGCGCTGCGCTGAGGCGGAGGCCAAGCTGAAGGCCCTCCAGGAGGAGCAAGCCATGCACACCCAACGACTTCAGTAACGGGAGGAGGACCTGAAGGCCTTCGAAGTGAAGCTCGCCGACCGCGATGCCAAGCTGGCCCAGGTGGCCACCGACCAGGCCACGGAGCGCGGCCGCCTGGCCGCGCTGAAGAAGGAGGTGGTTGATGCCCAGGCATCCCACACCCAGCATGTCTCCGAGTCGGCAGCCCAACTGGAGGCCAGGGAGGAGGCCCTTGCCGCTGCTGAGAAGAAGGCAACCGCGGAACACGGCGCCTTCCCCTCCTTCGAGCTCAAGGCTCGCGATGTGCTGCGCTCCATCTGCAGGGGAGGGTATGAGGAGCCACTGGCGTCCCCCGAGGATGGCCTTGCGAGGCTCTCCTCCAAGCTCGCGGAGGCGCTCAAGGGTGCTGCCGCCAAAGTGAACTCCATTCTGGAGGAGGAGTGCCACTCACTCTTCTCCGCGGCCGCGACGCGTGTCTTCGGCCATCTCTACCTTCAGGACCCCGGCTTCGACTTCAGCACGGTGATCCGCTCGATCGCTCCTGAGTCCTGTGCTGCTGCCGAGGGGGCCGTGAAGGATCACGTGGACGTGCTGCTAGAGAAGTTCCTCTGCGTCCCCGATCCCGAGGCTCCGGCGGTGGAGATTGGCGGCGGCGGCGATGAAGGCGGCAGCGACGTCAACGACGGGCTTTCGGCGACCGCGGCGAGCGGCACCGATGGCCAAGGCAGTGGTAGCGCTTCTTCCTAGTTTTATTCCTGCAACATTTACCGTGCCTCGTGGAGGCGTAAAACTTCTGTTTGAATTTGTGGAACATCTCGCGCTTGTAATAACTTGCTAGAACTCCATGATTTTCTTTCCGTGCTTGATTTCTTTCCTGTTTGCCTTTGTGTTCTGCGTCGGCAGGGCCCAGCCCCGCACATACCTCGACCGCCGTTGGGGTGTCTGGATCGCCAGGACGAGACCAAGGGGCGAGGGGCTACGTGACTAGTGTGGCCCCTGAGTCGCGATGCTCAGGGGTCCCCCTTGACGTACGAACAACCCTCATGAAGGTAATGTGAGCAGCGTCTAAGCTAATCCAGAGTCCTTCATACCTTTCCACGCCAGCTTTTGCCTGGGAAGGACGCGAGAATACCAGGTGCCAGGGACCTGGTGAGGTGGCATGTGCCAGGCTTGGCCTGAGCACAACCCCCGTGTCCAGCCCCCTCACGCGTGTCTCCCGTGGGGAAAGCTGCGCGATAGGACCGTACAAAGAGCCGATAGGCTATCCTGATGTTGGTGCGGCCACTAGGGGCGCCCTCAGTTTTTTATCCACCAGCACGGAGCATGGTGCTTCAACTTGGGCGTGGGCATAGTCGCTCCTCGACCGTGTTGTCCGCCAGCGCGGAGCACGGGGCATCCACTGGTGCGTGGGCATAGTCGCTCCTCGACCGTATCATCCGCCAGCGCGGAGCATGGGGCCTCCACTGGTGCGTGGGCATAGTCGCTCCTCGACCGTGTCATCCGCCAGCGCGGAGCATGGGGCTTCCACTGGTGCGTGGGTGGGAGTTCCCTCAGGGGGAGACTCCGGGGTGTGTACAGCCCCGTTTGTATGCGTGGCTAGCACGACAGAACTGGAGGAGGTGTATCTGGGCACTCATGAGCCAGCGCTGGACTCACGAGGCCCTCCTCAAGGCGGGTTGCGCCTGATTTTTGCGGCGCGGGGCGCACTTATGACACCTGTGGGGCGATGGGGGTGGTCCTGCGCCGAATGCCCCTCTAGAGGTTATCGCATGAGAAGGCCAGACACCAATGACCCCAGGAGTTGACATGAACGGGGCCGGCCCGCCAGACAGAGCTCAGCCATTAGTTTTATTGACGCTGCAGGGACGGACCCGAGCACAGACGCCATGCCAAGTCTTCTCATGCAACGATCCCACGGAAAAACACCTGGCGCACGGCTCCCGCTATGGCGAAGCGCTGAACTGCGGTTGTACGAACCGGGCGGCGTGCCCTTACTCGCCCACACGCGATTAGCTCATGCGAGAACAAGGCGCCAAGGACCCCGGGAGGTGACGTGCATGGGAGCTGGCCCGCGGGACAGAGCTCGATCGCTTGGATTTGGCAACACTACTGGAATCAGCTTCTTTGCCGTCCGCCACGGCGGACGACAAAGGCATAGATCACGGACGGCAAACCTCTTTGCCGTCCGCTAGCAGACGGCAAAATGTCCGGATGAACACGTGCCAGCAAAGGCCTTCTTTGCCGTCCGCTTCCTGGAAATGGACGGCAAAGGATTGTGCCGTCCGCGTCTGGTGGCCAGCAGACGGCAAAGATCGTGGACGGCAGTGAGGTGGGGTCAGGGCCGTTAGGGGTTAATGGCGTGCTTTGCCGTCAGCCAGCGGACGGCAAAGAGGCTAACGTCTTTGCCGTCCGCTGGCAGACGGCAAAGTGCGCAAACATGCCAGTCCCAGGAATCACAGGTAGCTGCCACGTGGCATGTTTGCCGTCAGCTAGACGGCAAAGAGCATGTACATCCCTGTTTTTAATTTAATTCATTCAATTTGACAGCAATTCGCAGATATACATATATACACAACAAGCATATCCAACACACTAGTTTCATCATATATACATACATAACCAACACATATATAGTTCCATCCTTACATATTACAGAAGTTTCACATTGTTCATCCAACACCGTTATCCATCCATCCATATAACAAGTTCCAACCATGCAAGTTCATTGATACAAAATAAAAGCACAAATGGAAAAGAAGCACTCCATCCATGCAAGCTTCCGTGAATTAAATCAAATCTGCAAAATGATAAACAAGATGTTAGAAGAAGAAGAATAAAATGAAGAAGAAGAACAAGACTATAAGAAGTAAGCATACTTAAGTAAAATGGAGCTAACCTAGAAGAAAATGAAGAAGAAGAAGAAGAAGACTAGAAGAATACTAGAAGAAGACTAGAAGAAGAAGAAGAAGAAGAAGAAGAAGAAGAAGAAGAAGAAGAAGAAGAAGAAGAAGAAGAAGAAGAAGAAGAAGAAGAAGAAGAAGAAGAAGAAGAAGAAGAAGAAGAAGAAGAAGAAGAAGAAGAAGAAGAAGAAGAAGACTATAAGCTTATTATGTAAACTTGGTCATTTTGTGCTAACATAAGTAATTTTGGAGTTAACCTATAGGAAAGTAAGCATAGTAGAGATAACTTAGCATATTAGAGCTAACATAGGTAACTAAGCATATTAGAGCTAACATAGGTACCTAAGCATATTAGAGCTAACTTAGAGCTAACTTATGTCCTTTCGGAGGAAACAAAGCTAAGTATATATAGATCATTTTGGAGATCAAACATACCTGACATAGTTCAGTTCTCATTGTTCTTCTCCTTCTCCTTCCTCAGCCTGATGCGCCAAGAGCGGCGAGGCGGTGGAGGTAGTGGGATGTAGTCTTCTACCACAATTGGCGTGGTCATGCCGCCCAGCTGTGGGATCGCCGGCGCCACCACCGGCGCGAGGTCATTGTCAGGCACCACCACCATCGCGAGGCCATCTTCAGGCAGGACAGGCACGACCATTGCTAGGTCATCCTCTGCCACCACCATCGCTAGGTCATCCTCAGCCTGATACCCACTCTGCTCCTCTTCTTCCCCACTCCAGTCCGGATCATCCTCCTTGCTGTTGCTTTTGCTACAGCCAGAATCGCTGTTGCTTTTGCTACAGCCAGAATCGCTGCTGCTTTGGCAGTAGCCAGTGTCGCTGCTGCTGCTCCCATTGCCTGTCCAAATGCAACAATGACCGTTAACAATCGATGCGAGACAAAGCCAAATGTAGAGGAATAAGAAGAGGCAGAACGTACTGGCATCATCGTCGTCAGCGTAGCGCATGCGACACATAGTCGCGTTGAACACCTTCACGATGAGCATGGTGGCGTCGTCGTCGTACCTGAAGGGAAGGAAGTACCCCTGCCGCAGGTCGTAGGCATGGTAGAACTTCTCCCAGCCACGACACAGGTACATGTGGCCCTCCTTGATCACCAACTCCACGTCCCACAGCCTGCGAAACCCACTGCCGGCTTGTCGCAGCTTCACATTATTTGGCGGATCTTCACCCAGCATGTTCATAAAAGTGTCAGGCAGCCTCTGCAGTTTGGGACAATGAGTGATGTAGCAAACAACAGAGTTATCATAATGAGATGGGTGAAGGGGAGATCTCTCCTTTTATATACCTGCCTCGTGGATGATACTGAAGTCCCAAGTATGATACTGAAGAACTCGAAAGCATCCAACTCATACTCCGGTGTGGCAGAGCGGAGTTTGCGGTGGCGGCTTCCCCCCATCTCTGATAAGCAGCAGAAGATAATCAACTACACCAAGTTATCATTTCTCATTCAAAAAACAATGCACTTGTGGACATATGATGGCTCTAGTTGAATTTATTAGTAGCACTAGTCGTCAAAAATGTTGACTTTAGTTGAATTTCATATAATAACTATTTTAACTTCTTTGGGTCAGCAAACTAGGCAACTAGCTAGCAGTATAAAAACATTCAACTAAAGAAAAGAAAGAAACTGCAAAACGTGGCGGAACCCTAAATAAGAAAGTATAAAAATGTGTCTTTTTCTTCTTGAGGAAAAGAGGAGGAGGGGGGAAAGAGGGGGCAGGGGATATGCAGGCCCAATCGTTAGGATGTCAGGGGTGAGAGGACGGGGGAAGGGGGGAGGAGGGACGAGGAGGAGGAGGAGGAAGGGGAGGAGAGTGGGAGGAGGGGAGGAGGAGGAGGAGAAAGCGTGAGAGTAGGGCTGGGGGAGGAGGAGGAGGAGGAGGAGGTGAGGAGGAGGAGGAGGCGAGCTGCGGAGGAGGAGGAGTGAGGAGCTTCTTCGGGAGGAGAGAGGAGGGTCAGTCTGCGGCTTCGGCTTAGGATGTCTTGATTATTATTCTTCTTCTTAGGCGGCTTCGGATTGGCTTCAGTCCTCCGGCATCCCTACTCCTCCTCCTTCTACCCTTCTTCTTCTGAACTAAAATAAACTAACTAAATAAAAACAAAATAAAAATAAAACTAAACTAAAACAAACTAAAATAAAAACTAAAACTAAACTAGAAGAAACTAAAAAAAAACAAAACTAAAAAAAGGGGGGAAGAACAAAACCTGCAGGGGATCGCCGGTGGAGGGCAAGGTCGGTGGTGGGGCGGGGGCGGCGCAGGGGCCGCGGGGAGGAGGGCGGAGCGGGGGGGGGCTGGGTAGGGCCGCGGGAAGGGGTCCGGCACAGGGGCGGCCCGGCGCAGGACTCTCCGGCGACGGGGCGACGGGGCACGGGGGGTGGCGGGGGCGACGGGGCGCGGGGGAGGGGGGGAGGGTTGGACGGCGGTGGGGGCTGGGTCCGGGGGGCAGGGCTGGCGGGCGGCGGGGAGGGAGGAGGCGGGCGCGCGGGGGCGGGAGGGAAACAGAGAAAGAGAGAGGAGAGGGAGACGACTCGGCCCGTTAAGTGGGCCTTCTGGCCGTCTGCTAGCAAAACCGGCAAAGAGGGCGGCCGTTTTGGGCTAGCCCACGTCTCCTCTTTGCCGTCCGCTGGCGGACGGCAAAGAACCTGACCTAGCCACGCCGTGCCCCGTGGGGCCCACCTGGCCCTTTGCCGTCTGCCTTCTAGCTCTTTGCCGTCAGCTGGCTGACGGCAAAGAAACAGCGGACGGCAAATAGACTTTTTGCCATCTGCACTTTCTTTGCCGTCCGCTTTGTGGAAGCGGACGGCTAAGAGGCTCTTTGCCGTCAGCTGGCTGACGGCAATGAGGTGGCAGACGGCAAATTACCAGATTCCAGTAGTGCAACCTTGCAGGGACGGACCCAAGCACAGATGCCATGCCAGTCCTTAATCATGAGGCGGTCACGGGCGGGTTTGCGAGGGTGCAGCGACATCATGGTAACGAAGCACCGGACATGCAAGTTGAAATATTTGGGAAACTCAAAAAGGCAAAGCCAGTTCTGATACATGCGCAAAATGATACAGCTGCGGGGGCGGGCCCTAGCTGCCTGAGGATAATGCAGCCCGAGGGGCGCCCTTAGTTGAACAAACCAAAAAGTCACCTGGCACCATCATTGTAGAAGCGTTGGGGTAGCTGAAGATGCACGCTGCGGAAGCTGCTCCTCATGAGCTGGGCGACTCCTGAGGCCCGGGGAGCTCGCGAGGCCCGTCAGGCTCGCGAGGGTCCGGCACTTCCTCCGATAGGATCGCCTGGCGCCTGACCTCGTGAGCCGCCATGGCACTCTGCGCAAAGCGCTGGTACGAGGCGGCCATGTTCAGTAGGTCGAACGGCATGCGGACGTAGCTGCAGGGGTAGCCCCCACTCCGGCCGACGCGGGACGGCCAGAAGAGGTCCTGCGAAGCAGCCCTATTGAGGCCTGGTATGTTGACGCAGACGCGCAGCCCGCTGGCCACGTCGGGGGCCGCGGCTGAGGCTGCATTGGGAGGCTGTGCGGGACGATGCTCGCCACGCATGGCCCTCGCCTCCTGAAGCTCCTCGATTGCCTTGATGATGAACTCTCGCGCACCTGGCGCCTCGCGCCATGCGCCTTGCTCGCGGGGGCACGCATCGAAGCACGCCTCCAAATGGTGCCCGAGCACCTCCCTCGTCGCCCTGGTTAGGTCAGAGGCTCTCTAGATAGGAGCCCCCAAGCCCGTCATGAGGGAGGCGTCGGGCGCGCCTTCCTATGCGGGAGGAAGAGGCGCCCCGGCAGCGGGTGCGGGGCCTGAAGTACCATTGGTAGGTGCGCCAGCCCCCTGATGACTCTTGAGGGGGAGCTGCTTCTTCTTCTTGGGTGTGGTCTCAGGAGGCAGGACGACTCCCTCATCATCTGGGTTGTTAGCCGCCGCGGCTTGGTAGGCGCGCTCGAGGGAGCACACCGCATCCTTTTCATCGTAGGCGACCGTGATGATGCCGCCACTCCCTAGCATCTTGAGGACATTGTAGCCGTGGTGAGTTGCCACCATGAATTTGGCAAGGGCGGGATACCCTAGGATGGTGTTGTACAGGAGGCCGATGTGAGCGACGTCGAAGTCGATGAGCTCGGTGTGGTAGTTGTTGCGGTTGCCGAAGGTGACAGGGAGGCGTATCTGCCCCAGGGGGATGGTGGAGCTGTCGGTCACCCCTGAGAAAGGCTTGGTTGGCAGAAGCTGATCATAGGGTACTTGGAGCATCTTGAACGTCTTGACGGAGAGGACATTGAGCCCCGCGCCACCGTCGATGAGGGTCTTGGTGACGAGGACATTGCTAATGGTGGGCGTGCAGAGCATGGGAAGCACGCCTCCGGCAGCCGAGCACTTGAGGAGATCCTTGGAGTGGAAGGTGATAGCGTACTGCGACCATTTGAGGGGACGCGCAGCTTCGAGCCTCAGGAGGGCTGCGTTCACCTCACGAGCGAACTGCTTGAAGATGCGCTGCGAGGCTGGGTCCTGCGCACCACCCAGGATGCAAGCGATAGCACGAGGTTCTTGGAAGCCCCCAGCCCCGTCGTCCTGCCGGTTGTCGTCGTTCCTTCTTGGCGGCGGCGGAAGCAGAGGGAGGCCAGCATTGCCCTGAGGATGGGCCTCACGAGGCTGATCATGCCAGAACCCATCGCGAGGCTCGTCGCGCCAGCGGTCCTCACGAGGTTGATCGTGCCAGTCCTGACGGGGTCACGGTTGTCCCAGCAGCCTCCACCGTGGCCTCCTCCACGATCGTAGCCCCGGTCACCAGGCTCGGGGCAGCGACCAAGGCGCCCATCGCAGAGGGCCCTGAGCTCTTATCAGTCATTGGTGTTGTGGCTGTGTACATTGTGGAAGATGCAAAACGGGCGGTTGCCCCTGGGGGGTTCGTCGTGGTCATGACCGCACTTCATCTCAGGTTCAGCCGGGAGTACGGCGGTACCCTTACGCTTCGCCTCCTTAGCCTTGGCCTTCTTGTCCTCGGGGTCTGCCTCAGGAAGCTCCAGGAGGGAGAGGCAGCCCTCCTCGGCCCTTGCACATTTGTTCGCCGGGTTAAACAGCTCCAGGGCTGAGCACCGGTCTTCGTTGATGGCGAGCTCCTCTTTCATCTTGATGCCTTGGACGCCTTTAGAGAATGCTGAGATGATGGCTTCATCGGACGCCTTCGGGATCCTGAGACGGATGTTCGTGAAGCGCTGTATGTACTTGTGCAAGGTCTCGCGTGGCTGCTGCTTCACGCGTGGCAAGTCGCCCACTGCAAGAGCGCGGTCGCGAGTACCCTGAAAGTTGGCGATGAAACGCTCGCGAAGCTCGTCCCAGGAGGAGATCGACCCCACTGGGAGGTTTAGGAGCCAAGAGCGCGCGTCATCCTTCAGGGCCATGGGGGACTAGTTTGCCATGACCTTGTCATTGCCATTTACCGCTTTGATGCTCAGCGCGTAGAGCTGGAGAAATTCCGCGGGGTCAGGGGTGCCGTCGTAACATGGAGGCAGATCCGGCTTGAACTTGCCGGGCCAGACGACACGGCGTAGCTCTGGGGTGAAGGCACGGCATCCTGCCGCACTCACAGGTGTCGGCCGCATGGGTGGAGTTTGGTCTTGACGCCCGCGCGCCGCGGCCTCCGGCGGCGCACGGTCCTGGTGCTGGCGCTGTGGTGCTGGGAGCGCACGCGGATCAGCTTGTAGTCGCTGGACCACCTGGCAGCTTGCTTCATCATGTGCCGGTGCTCCACGCAGCGGGTCACGTTGGGGAGCATCACGCCTGGGCTCGGGGTCGGCGCTGCGCAGAGGAGGAGGAGGGGGCGCGCCATGAGCCACATCGCCCGCCTGGGACGATGGGGGAAGGAGCGAGCGGGACGGTGCAGGGGCCTCGCCGGTGGCATTGACGAGCTCGGCGATGCGGCCAAGCCAGTCATCGTAGAGGTCGTTGGCGAGGCGATAATGCAGGAGCTCGCGCTCCATGAGGAGCGCAGCCTGCGCGTTCGCCGGCCCGCTGCGAGCATGGGAGGATGACGCCGTGTCTGGAGTGGGCGATGGAGTTGCGGTGCGGCCATCACGCCGCACAGAAGGTGGCAGCGACGAATCCTGCTGCTCATGGACGACAGGGTCGGTGGCAGCGTTGGCCACAGGGGAGGCGGAACGGCGCGGGGCGCCGCAGCCCACGGGCGCCGTCGTAGCGACGCGTGCGGCCCGGTGCTCGGCATGGATCTGGCGGGCGTCGGCCATGGAGGTGATGAAGTGGGACGGTCCAGAACTCGACGGAGGATCTCGACACGCCCCTACCTGGCGCGCCAGATGTCGGATTCAGGGCTCCGCAGACCCAAGAAGGTTCGAACTCTAGGGCATGTGCGAAGATCTCAACCTCTCAAGCTTAGAGCCCGTCGCCCAACAGCCTAGCCTAGCCGGATTCGCATGAACAAGGAAGAAGATGAACACGGCAGTTTACCCAGGTTCGGGCCACCTTGCGGTGTAAAACCCTACTCCTGCTTTGTGGTGGATTGGCCTCACGAGGGGCTGAGGATGAACTGGTACATAGGATAAGCAACCTCGCGAGGGCTGTTCTGGTGAGGGTGGAAAGGGTTGGATCGGATTTGGGGTCCCTCTCTACGGTGGTGGCTAATCTATATTTATAGTGGCCTTGGTCCTCTTCCCTCAAAACTTAGGCGGGAAGGGATCCCACAACGGCCAATATGAAAGGGGACAAGTAGTACATCTAATCCTGACGAAAGGTGGTCTTCGTCTGCAAAGCTTCTGGTCGTGACGCAGCGGTGGGCTCGGTGATGACCTCCACCTTGCCGAGCCTGTGGTATTGGTCATGTAGCACCGGAATGGAAACCTTTGGGAGATTCCTCGGGAACCCACGCCTGTCCTTGCCTCCTTAGCACCAAAGAGGAAACTGCGTCCTCTGCGCTCGCTGGCGCCCGCCTGGCCTTGATCGTCATGGCTCACGTCATCGCAGCCTCATGAGGCTGTGTACCTGCATAGAAATCTCCGCTCCTCGGGAGGCCGCCTGGGGAGGCCGCTCCCTCAGGAGGTCTTGGTGTCGTCCTCATTGCGAGGCCAGGCCCCTCAAGAGGGTCTTGTCTTGGTGGTCTTGGAGATGGGTTGTACTAGGCCGTCGAGGGAGTTACGCCGTGGGCCGCAGGCAGGCAAGTCTGGGTACCCTGGTTCCCAGAACGCCAACAAATCCCTTCATGGTCACTAGCAAGAGTGAGATCTAATAGAGATAGATATAAAAGATAAGTGAAAGGCAAAATAAAGTAAATATAAATAAATAAATTGCAGCAAGGTATTTTTGGGTTTTTGGTTTTATAGATCTGAAAATATATGATGAGAAATAGACCCGGGGGCCATAGTTTTCACTAGAGGCTTCTCTCTTGAAAGGAGCACATACGGTGGGTGAACAAATTAATGTTGAGCAATTGATAGAAAAGCGCAAAGTTATGACGATATCTAAGGCAATGATCATGAATATAGGCATCACGTCCGTGACAAGTAAACCGACTCCTGCCTTCATCTACTACTATTACTCCACACATTGACCGCTATCCAGCATGCATCTAGTGTATTAAGTTAAGAAGAACAGAGTAACGCCTTAAGCAAGATGACATGATATAGAGGGATAGATCCAATCAATATGGTAAAAACCCCATCTTTTTATCCTTAAAGGCAACAATACAAATACGTGCCTCGCTACCCCTACTGTCATTGGGTGAGGACACCTCAAGATTGAATCCATCACAAAGCACCTCTCCCATTGCAAGAAAAACCAATCTAGGTGGCCAAACCAAATCGATAGATCGGAGAGAAATGCAAAGCTATCTTAATCATGCATAAAATAGTTCAGAGAAGACTCAAATAATATTCATAGATAATCTGATCATAAATCCACAATTCATCGGATCTCAACAAACGCACTGCAAAAGAAGATTACATTGAATAGATCTCCAAGAACATCGAGGAGAACATTGTATTGAAGATCAAAGAGAGTGAAGAAGCCATCTAGCTACTAGCTATGGACCCGTAGGTCTGTGGTAAACTACTCACACATCATCGCAAGGGCAGCAAGGTTGGTGTAGAGGCCCTCCATGATCGAATCCCCCTCCGGCAGAGTGCCGAAAAAGGCCCCAAGATGGGATCTCACAAGAACAGAAGCTTGCGGCGGCGGAAAAGTATCTTTGGTGTGCCCTCCGACGTAAGGGGAATATTTGGGTATTTATAGAGCAGAGATTAGGGTTAGGAGATCTGCGAGGGGCCCACAAGCCAGGGGCGCCCCCCTTGGGGCGCACCCCTAGGGCTTGTGGCCACGTCGTGGGTCTTCTGGCCTCCTCCCGAAGCTTCGTGGTTGTCTTCTGGTCCAAGAAAAATCCTCAAAAAGTTTCGTTCCGTTTGGACTCCGTTTGGTATTGATTTTCTGTAAAAGACAAAAACAAGGAAAAAACAGCAACTGGCACTGGGCACTAGGTTAATAGGTTAGTCCAAAAAAATGATATAAAATAGCATATTAATGCATATAAAACATCCAAGATAGATAATATAATAGCATGGAACAATAAAAAATTATAGATACGTTGGAGACGTATCAAGCATCCCCAAGCTTAATTCCTGCTCGTCCTCGAGTAGGTAAATGATAAAAACAGAATTTTTGATGTGGAATGCTACCTAACATATTTATCAATGTAATTTTTCTTATTGTGGCATGAATGTTCAGATCCATAAGATTCAAAACAAAAGTTTAATATTGACATAAAAACAATAATACTTCAAGCATACTAATAAAGCAATCATGTCTTCTCAAAATATCATGGCCAAAGAAAGTTATCCCTACAAAATCATATAATCTTGTCATGCTCTATCTTTATCACACAAAGTATTTATCATGCACAACCCCGATGACAAGCCAAGCAATTGTTTCATACTTTTAATGTTCTCAAGCTTTTTCAACTTTCACGCAATACATAAGCGTGAGCCATGGATATAGCACTATAGGTAGAATACAGTATGGTGGAGGTTGTGAGGAGAAGACAAAAAAAGAAGAAAGTCTCACATCAACTAGGCAAATTAATGGGCTATGGAGATGCCCATCAATTGATATCGATGCAAGTGAGTAGGGATTGCCATGCAACTGACGCACTAGAGCTATAAGTGTATGAAAGCTCAAAAGAAAACTAAGTGGGTGTGCATCCAACTTGCTTTCTCACGAAGACCTAGGGCATTTTGAGGAAGCCCATCATTGGAATATACAAGCCAGGTTCTATAATGAAAAATTCGCACTAGTATATGGAAGTGATAAAATAGGAGACTCTCTATCATGAAGAACATGGTGCTATTTTTGCAGCACAAGTGTGGCAAAAGGATGGTAACATTGTCCCTTCTCTCTTTTTCTCTCATTTTTTTCTTTTTCTTTTTTTCTTTTTGGGCTCTTTGGCCTCTTTTTTTCTTTTTTTTTCGTCCGGAGCCTCATCCCAACTTGTGGGGGAATCATAGCCTCCATCTTTCTTTCCTCACATGGGACAATGCTCTAATAATGATGATCATCACACTTTTATTACTTACAACTCGATACTAGAACAAAGATATGACTCTATATGAATGCCTCCGATGGTGTACCAGGATGTCCAATGATCTAGCGTGACATGTATAAAAAATATGAACAGTGGCCAAGCCACAAATACTATGTCAACTATATGATCACACAAAGCAATATGACAATGATGGTATATGTCATGATAAACGGAACAGTGGAAGTTGCATGGCAATATATCTCGGAATGGCTATGAAAATGCCATAATAGGTACGTATGGTGGATGTTGTGAGGAAGGGTATATGGTGGGTTTAATGCACCGGCGAAAGTTGCGCGGTGCTAGAGGGGCTAGCAATGGTGGAAGGGTGAGAGTGCGTATAATCCATGGACTCAACATTAGTCATAAAGAACTCCCATACTTATTGCAAAAATTTATTGTCCATTGAAGCAAAGTACTAATACGCATGCTCCTAGGGGGATAGATTGGTAGGAAAAGACCGTCACTCGTCCCCGACCGCCACTCATAAGGAAGACAATAAAAAATAAATCATGCTCCAACTTCATCACATAACGATAGACCATACGTGCATGCTTCGGGATTCACAAACCTTAACACAAGTATTTCTACTAATACACTATTACTCTCTATCATGACTCTAATATCACCATCTTTATATCTCAAAACAAATGCAAGGAATCAAGCTTCTCATATATTCAATGCTCTTTATGAAAGTTTTTATTATATCCCTCTTGGATACCAATCTTATTAGGACCAAATTCATAACCTAAGAAAATTGCCATACTATTTTTAAGACTCTCAAAATAATATAAGTGAAGCTTTAGAGTTAATAAATTTCTACAAAATAAAACCACCGCCGTGCTCTAAAAAGTTATAAGTGAAGCACTAGAGGAACTACCTAGCTCAAAAGATATAAGTGAAGCACGTAGAGTATTCTAATAAATTCACGATTAACGTGTGTCCCTCTCAAAAGGTGTGTACAGCAAGGATGATTGTGGCAAACTAAAAATAAAATACTCATATAATACATGACGCTCCAAGCAAAAGACATATCATGTGGTGAATAAAAATATAGCCTCAAGTAAATCTACCGATGGATTGAAGACAAAAGAGGGGATGCCATCTGGGGCATCCCCAAGCTTAGATGCTTGGTTGTCCTTGAATATTAACTTGGTGTGCCTTGGGAATCCCCAAGCTTAAGCTCTTGCCATTACTTATTCCATAGTCCATCAAAACTTTACCCAAAACTTGAAAACTTCACAACACAAAACTCAACAAAAAACTCGTGAGATCTGTTAGTATGATAAAACAAATCTCCACTTTTGGTACTGTTGTGAACTCATTCTAAATTTATATTGGTGTTATATCTACTCTAGTCCAACTTATCCATGGTTCATACCCCCCGATACTACCAATAGATTCATCAAAATAAGCAAACAACACATTGAAAACAGAATCTATCAAAAACAGAACAGTCTATAAAGACCCGAATATTAGTAATACTTATGTAACTTCAAAAATTCTGAAAAATTTGGAAAACAGAGGAAATTCATATATCAATCTTGTGTAAAACATTCAGAGTTTTTCCATGGTCCAGTGAGTTTTAACAATTTTGTTACTTGACGCAAAAGTTTCTGTTTTTCAGCAAAATCAAATCAATGATATACCAAAGCATCCCAAAGCTCTTACTTAGCTCAAACACTAATTAAAACACTAATACACAATTATTACAGAATTAATATTGCATATTCTCATAAATACAGAAAATAAAAATATTGGGTTGTCTCCCAACAAGCGCTTTTCTTTAAAGCCTTTTAGCCAGGCGTTGATAATTTTAATGATGCTCACATGAAAGACAAAAAATTGAAGCACAAAGTGAGCATCAAATAGCATGTGAAAAAAAGTTTAAGTATAACATACTTCCTATGCATAGGCATTTTATAGGGAAAATATTTATCAAGACAAGCAAAAACTAGCATATGCAAGGATGAAGAAAGAAACAAAAGCAATCTCAACATAACGAGAGGTAATTTAGTAACATGAAAATTTCTACAACCATATTTTCCTCTCATAATAATTGCATGTGGGATCATATTAAAATTCAACAATATAGCTATCACATAACATATTCTCTAATTGTTCCACATACATGCAAAGTTGACATTCTTCCAAAATAGTGGGATTATCATCAAATAAAGTCATGACCTCTCCAAACCCACTTTTATTAAACAATTAATAAGATTGAACACTCTCCAAATATGTGGGATTATTTTTACCTGGAGTTGACACTCTTCCAAACCCACTTTCAATATTATTGCAAACATTATCATCATGAGGCTTAAATAAATTTTCAAGATCATAAGAAGCATTATCACGCCAATCATGATCATTGCAATAAGTAGTGGACATAGCAAAATTAGCATCCCCAAGCTTGGGGTTTTGCATATTATTAGCACAATTGACATTAATAGAATTTATAATAACATCATTGCAATCATGCTTTTCTTTCAAGGAGCTACCGTGAATCACTTCATAAATTTCTTCTTTTAACACTTCATCACAATTTTCAGATTCACGAATTTCAATCAAAACTTCATAAAGATAATCTAGTGCACTCAACTCACTAGCAATTGGTTCATCATAATTGGATCTTTTAAAAAGATTAGCAAGTGGATGAGGATCCATAAACTTTTTGCTTTCTGATTTTGAATAAATATGCAATTATGCCAAGCGAACAAACAAACAAACCAAGTAAGACATAAAGGCAAACGAAAAGGCGAACTGAAAGAAGGCAAAGAAAAAGGCAAATATTTTTGTGTTTTTCTAAAAACATTTTAGAAGTGGGGGAGAGGAAAACGACAGGCAAATAGCAAATAATGTAATGCAAGAGATTAGAGTTTATGATAGGTACTTGGTAGGCGTGATGTAGAACCTCCCCGGCAACGGCGCCAGAAATTCTTCTTCCTACTTCTTGAGCTTGCATTGATTTTTCCCTTGAAGAGGAAAGGGTGATGCAGCAAAGTAGAGATAAGTATTTCCCTCAGTTAGGAACCAAGGTATCAATCCATTTGGAGGTACAAGCAAGTCCCCAATAGATGCACCTGCACAAACTAACAAATACTTGCACACAACGTGAAAAAGGGGTTGTGAATCCCTTTAGGGTCACTAACAAGAGTGAGATCTAATAGAGATAGATATAAAAGATAAGTGAAAGGCAAAATAAAGTAAATATAGATAAATTGCAGAAAGGTATTTTTGGGTTTTTGGTTTTATATATCTGAAAATATATGATGAGAAATAGACCCGTGGGCCATAGTTTTCACTAGAGGCTTCTCTCTTGAAAGGAACACATACGGTGGGTGAACAAATTACTGTTGAGCAATTGATAGAAAAACGCAAAGTTATGACGATACTAAGGCAATGATCATGAATATAGGCATCACGTCCATGACAAGTAGACCGACTCCTGCCTGCATCTACTACTATTACTCCACACATCGATCGCTATCCAGCATGCATCTAGTCTATTAAGTTAACAGGAATAGAGTAACGCCTTAAGCAAGATGACATGATGTGATGTAGAGGGATAGATCCAATCAATATGGTAAAACCCCCATCTTTTTATCCTTAAGGGCAACAATAAAAATACGTGCCTCGCTACCCCTACTGTCACTGCGTGAGGACACCGCAAGATTGAACCCATCACAAAGCACCTCTCCCATTGCAAGAAAAACCAATCTAGTTGGCCAAACCAAATCGATAGATCGGAGAGAAATACAAAGCTATCTTAATCATGCATAAAAGAGTTCAGAGAAGACTCAAATAATATTCATAGATAATCTGATCATAAATCCATAATTCATCGGATCTCAACAAACGCATTGCAAAAGAAGATTACATCGAATACATTACCAAGAACATCGAGGAGAACATTGTATTGAAGATCAAAGAGAGAGAAGAAGCCATCTAGCTACTAGATATGGACCCGTAGGTATGTGGTAAACTACTCACACATCATCGGAAGGGCAGCAAGGTTGGTGTAGAGGCCCTCCGTGATCGAATCCCCCTCTGGCAAAGTGCTGAAAAAGGCCCCAAGATGGGATCTCACGAGAACAGAAGCTTGCGGCAGCGGAAAAGTATTTTTGATGTGCCCTCTGACGTAAGGGGAATATTTGGGTATTTGTACAGCAGAGATTGGGGTTAGGAGATCTGCGAGGGGCCCACAAGCCTAGGGGGTGCGCCCCCCACCCCTAGGGCTTGTGGCCCCCTCGTGGGTTTTCTGGCCTCTTCCCGAAGCTTCGTGGTTGTCTTCTGGTCCAAGAAAAATCCTCAAAAAGTTTCGTTCCATTTGAACTCCGTTTGGTATTAATTTTCTATAAAAGACAAAAATAAGAAAAAAAACGGCAATTGGCACTGGGCACTAGGTTAATAGGTTAGTCCCAAAAAATAATATAAAATAGCGTTTTAATGCATATAAAACATCCAAGATAGATAATATAATAGCATGGAACAATAAAAAAAATGTAGATACGTTGGAGATGTATCACTGGCACTGGGCACTAAGTTAGTAGGTTAGTCCCAAAAAATGATATAAAGTTGCTTGTAGTTGTATATAAAACATCTAAGATTGATACTATAATAGCATGGAACAATAAAAAAATTATAGATACATTGGAGATGTATCATGACACTTCTTATAATTTTGAGAATCTTTTTGGCACTAACTTGGAAAATTATGATAATGATTACTATACTATTGGTGTTATTCATACTATTAATGATAAGAGTGATTATGCTAATGATATGCAAAGCCACAAGGTTGGGGATGCTATGTTTAATGAGAATGACATGTTTGAGAATTTATTTTCTGCAATTAATGTTTTTCCCAAGCTTGGGTATGCTATCCTTAATAAAGATGATCTTTTTAGTCCCCCTACTTTGAATGATCAAATTTGTTATGATGATTGCATGCCTCCTATTTATGATGATTGCAATATTTATGAAAGTGGGTTTGGAAGAGTGCCAACTTTAGATAATAATTATCCCACTAGTTTGGAGGTTGTTGACTCTTATTATAATGATAAAAGTGGATTTGGAGAGGTCATAACTTTATTTAGTAATGATTCCACTATTCCGCAAGAGGTTTTAATTGATTATGATGAGAACAAAGTTGCTACTTATGATGATTATTGTGATGATGCTTATATTATAAAAAGTAGTGATTATTATTGGCATAATTTTGAATATACTTTTACTGAACATTACTCTTTTGTAGAAACAATTTATAGTATTCGAGTTTCATATGATACTCCCACTATTACGAACGAGAATAAATTTGCTTATGTGGAGAGTAATAAAATTTCTATGCTTATGCATCATGAAAAGAATGCTTTATGTGATAGATATATTGTTGAATTCATTCGTGATGCTATGGAAAATTATTATAAGAGAGGAACTTTTGCTTCTACATATCTCAATAGTATCAAGTTTCCTCTCTATGTGTTGAAAGTTTTCAAGTCATGCTTGTTTAAGGATGGCAATTTTACCCATGGGCATGGGTACCCGCGGGTACCTGACCCGAATGGATAGGGTTTGGGTACATTTTTGTGCCCACGGGTACCGCCTGAACCCGACCCGACTAATAGTGAGTAGGCCATGTTCATAATTATAGGCCCGTGGGTATACCCGAACCCGACCCGATAATTAGACAAGTAGGGCAGGCTGGACCTTTCCTTATCCCACCATAACTTTTTTATCTAAAAAGTGGAAAGTAAATTACCCACCATAAATTATTCCATCAATCCACCCTATCTTGTCCTGATCTCATTCTCCTCTCGTCTCCTCGAATCCTTCTCCTCTGATTACTCCCCCTGTAGGACCCTCCATTTTCCTCTCCAAGTCTCCATATATGCCAGCCATCTATAGATACCCTCCCTAGATCACCATTCGTGGTCACGAAAAAGTACCCTCCCTAGATCACCAAGAGAGGCACAAGGGTTCAGCGATGGCAAGGCATGCCAAATAGTCAAGGCAGGCCGGGAGCATGTACCATGGCGGAAAGCATGGCCGCATCGAGGACCAGGTTTTGTGCAAGGCATGATTCTTGCTTATATTCCTGTAGATCAATACATAGTAGTACAGATTCATATTCATGCACTACTTCTTTTTGAGGGATCTTATTCCTATACTACCATATGCAAGTACGTGGATCTATCCATGTGTGCATGTTTGGTTAATTAATCGATTACTATCATCTTCAATTAAGATTCAGGTGTTGCATGTTTGCTCAAAAGAAGATTAATTACTGACCGGTCTGGTACCTATGACTGTGAAGACTACTGTGGGATCACCATAATTCGACTTTTTACATTCTGTTTGGTTCACTTTTACTAAAATTGAATACTATTTTTCTGTACAATCCTTAAACTTATTTGTTATGCATTATGTACAGCTCACTGGTTTCTCAAGATGGAGCACAAGGCTTAGCTGTGATAGACACTGAAAATGTTAACCAAAATAGTAGTCCAGCGTCTGAATTTCAAGTCACTCCAGCATCTGAATCTCAAGTCTTACTCCTAACGTTTGAGAAGCTCTCAAGTGTATGCAAGCTTGGTATTATGCGGATCTGTTAGGTACTCAACATTTGCACTTGCCTCTTATTTTTATTGTGCAAAAACCTTGTTATTTATAAAATAATTGTTGGTTATACATTAGGTGATTGGAATTTGAGGATGACGAAGAACAAATGGTAAAAACTTTTTTTGCAACCTTGTTGTTTGCACTTCAGATATTTTCCGCTTAAATTGTAAGATTCTGTACGTAACTAAATCATGTTCTTTTGGTATGTACCATGTGTAGGATGAATATACTTCAGTCATCACTCGAGAATGAAGACTTGGAGCTACTGGTTGGAGGTTGCGTGGACAGTGCACTTGTTATTTACAAAAATCATGTTTGGAGACTTGGAGCTGTACTTTGTTTTAAATAATTTTTGGTTGCTATTTGCCGCTTGGTTACACATGTAAACGTGTTATTTACAATGCGTGTGATTGTCAGGCTATCATTTTTGCGAACATAGTCATGCTATTTACATGTGGTTGTGATTGTCAGCTTGTCAACTGTGAATTAAGGTAATTGTTTTCTGCTTAATTTGCCATTGTTGATGGTACAATATTGCATATTGTTGAGCTGCCCGATGGGTACCCGATGGGTTTGGGTATGGGTGGGATTTTGCGCCCGTGGGCACGGGTATGGGTGAGGTTTTGTGCCCGTGAGCTACATGGGCATGGGTATGGGATTATCATACCCGCCCTATACCCTACCCATCACCATCCTTATGCTTGTTTTGCCATCCTATGCTAGTTGATTCTTGCTCCCATAAGTTGTTTGCTCACAAAATCCCTATGCATAGGAAGTGTGTTAGGTTTAAATGTTCTTTCCATGTGATTCATGATGCTCCCTTGCTTGTTTCACTTATTATTCTTATGTGAGCATCATTCAAATTATCATGCCTAGCTAAAAGGCATTAAAGAAAATAGCTTGTTGGGAGACAACCCAATATCTCTACATACTTTTTTTGTGTGTTCACATGATTAATCTACTGTAGTGGTCATGTTTTATAGCTTAGCTTTTTTATCAATAAAGTGCCAAGTAAAGCCTTTGGGATGATTGTTGAATTGATTATGTGCAAAAACAAAAAATTTTGTGCCCAGTTCTGGAATTACCATAATTCACCGGAATGTGATAAAATTCTGAAATTTTTACACATGTTTTATATAAAAATTACCTAAGTTGTCCTCATTTTTTAGAATTTTTGTAGTTACAGAAGTATGGTGTTTGTTCAGATCATTACAGACTGTTCTGCTTTTGATAGATTCTGTTTTCACTGCATAGTTTGCTTGTTTTATAGTTTCTATGGCTTATATTGGTCAATATAAATTGTAGAAATGATTGAGTACAGTAAAAATTATGTAAGAAAAATTATGAATTTTGTATTGATAGTACCAAAGTGAATGATTTGCTCTTTATCATACTAACCTATCTCAGGAAGTTCCGTTAAGTTTTGTGTGATTGAAGTTTTCAAGTTTTGGGTGAGATATTGATATGAGCAGAATAAGGAGTGGCAATACCATAATCTTGGGGATGCCCAAGGCATCCTAAGGTAAAATTCAAGGAAGACCCAAGCGCCCAAGCTTGGGAATGCCCCGAAAGGCATCCCCTCTTTCGTCTTCAACATTATCGGTAACCTTACTTAGAGCTATATTTTTATTCGTCACGTGATTTGAGTTTTGGTTGGAGCGTCATTTTATTTTATTAGGATTTGCTTGATGTTATTTAGAATAATGTTTTTTATATTTCATTTCAATAAAAGTGGCAAATACAACCTTTGCCATGCTCAATGTGCAAGTCTATATGTTGCTGTTTGAAAACAGAAAGTTTTCTGTTATGTCTTGAATATTCCTGAATAGTCAGAAATGATAAAATCTTGAAATTTTTATATAGTAATCCATGATAAATTTTATACAGTGTGGTAATTTTCCAGAATTTTTGGAGTTAAAGAAGTATGAATCTTTCTTTATCCTTTACAGACTCTTCTGTTTAGATATATTGCTATTATGTTTGCATTGTTTACATAAGTTTTCTTGTTTAATGATTATATTTGAGGATGGAAGTATTAAATATTTAGAGGAATTTAGTATGCAATGTTTAATTATAATTTTAGTAATTTGTTACAGTAGAGAATGATAAGGTTTTGCATTGATTTATACTAACTTATCTCACGAGTTCTTGTTGAGTTTTGTGTGGATGAAGTTTTTAAGATTTAGGGAAACCATGATATGAGAGGAATTAAGGAGACACAAGAGCTCAATCTTGGGGATTCCCAAGGCATCCCAAGTTAATATTCCAAGAAGTCTCAAGCAACTAAGCTTCGGGATGCCCCGGTAGGCATCCCACCTTTCTTCATCAACAACTATCGCTTAGTTTTGGTTGAGCCTAAGTTTTTACTTGTTCACATGATATGTGCTACTCTTGCAGTGCTCTTTTTATATTTGTTTTCTGTTTGAATAAAATACTTAAGATATGAATTTTTTTAATGAGAGAGAGTCCTCACATAGCTACTTAATTATTTAACTACTCATTCGATCTTCACTTATATCTTTTTGGAGTAGTTTGTCATTTACTCTCGTTCTTCCCTTATATCCTAAGAGTAAATTGTTAAATGAATTGAATAACATAAATTTGAAATTATATCTGCTTCATATGCTTGTATCATGCATTGTAGTAGTTTCACATTGGGTTTAGAGATTAAAATCTATTGAAGTTTAACAATCACAATATTGGTCATACAAGCAATTCATGAATGATTAGTATAAGGAAGAGAAATTTCACATTCAAATATATTATCTTGGACATCTTTTATGATTGTGAATACCCATTAATTATTTTCAAACTTGAGCAAATTAGTTGAAGTTGGGCAAGGAAGACAATGTAATGAGTTATGGTTTGGTATATTTGCATCGAAGTTATATTGTTATGGATCCTCCAACTTGTGGTGCTTGTTTAGAATCTTTTGCTAGACAAAATTTCTGTACTAAGTGGGAATACTACTTGTGCATACAAAAATCCTTGAGCCAAGTTTCTTCCATGAGTGTCCCCCATACCTACCTATATATGGTATTACTCTATTGTTCTAAGTAAGTTTGCATGTGCCACCTCTAATCATTCAAATAAGCATCTATTTTGTGTGCCCGTACTGCTCATGAAACGGCAGACGGGTGGTCAGTATCTTCCATGCTCAGAGGGTTATTCTCATGATGGGTGTTTATTCACTTGTCGTTGCACGAGAGAGGCTGGTAATTGGGATGCCTAGTCGTGTAATCAAAATGAAAAAAATAATGAAACAAACTCCCCCGGAAAGTTGATTGTATGGAGGGCACCAGAGAATTCAGCTAGGCATGGCTTGTGTTTGAATGGTTGAGGGGGAGTAAACTTTACCTTTCCGCTTGGGAACCGCCGATAATGTGTTTAGCATGAAAGATGTTGAGAATCCTCGGTCGTGACATTGACAGGAAAAGTACACCTCTCAAAATGTATTCATCTCTGTTTTAAGCAATGAGCTCTGGCACCTCTGCAAATCCATGCTTCCCTCTACGAAGGGCTTATCTTTTACTTTTTCTATTAATTTTATTGTTGTTGAGTCAATTTCTTATTCCAACATATTCTCTAAGTTGGCAAGCATCATATTGTGGGGAAAGATCGAGGCACATATACCCATCTATTATATAATTAAGACAGAAGACAAATAAGACATCACGTTCTTCCACATAGGTTAAAATAATATACATAGTTGATTAGTAATACTTACGGCTGAAGATATTACGTTACAAGTGTAAACTTACGTATGTTCAACCGACACGTACAACATACTAGGTGTATGAATAAATATGGAAATAAAATAGGACTTCCGATTGGCATGTGCACAAATTGGAAAAAAAATCGGCGTGAACACACCAGGTATGGATGATAAAAAAAATTGGCGTGAAGGGAAGGTTGTACGCGAACACAAAAGAGGAAAACTACGGTCGTGAGTAAAAAGGAAAAGAAACCAGGTTGGTTTGTATGTACACTTCCAATTGAACTCTCTCTCTCTCTCTGCCCAATAACTAAAGCAGAAAATTACTAGACCAAACCTTTTTGGTTCCTCAAAAAGAAAAACTAGACCAAACCTTTTTTCCTGTGGTCATGGTCGATCTTAACCCAAAAGAAGCAATACCTCGGTCTTAATAGAAGCATGATATATGTAATGATATAAAAAGTATTTCTAATGACTCTGTCTGACACGGCCCGAGCACAAAGAAAACATAGCTGTGTTTCCATCGGTTAGTTACAAATAAGCACAAACAGACTCAAGGATATATGCAAATAAGGCATATAAATAAGTCAAAACTCTACACGGTGTCGTCCAGATCAGCCCGGCCAAAGGAACCCAAGCAAACATCAAAGAAGTACTAGAAGTCAGAAAAAAGGCAACTCAAACAAGCCACCAAGATCATCGAAGTATGCCCGTAAGACAAAGCGTGACTCGACGCCCCACAAGTATTGGTCAACAAAAACCATCATGCGCTGTGCAGCTCGATGCCCGATGAAGCAATGATCAACAGCTTCACGCAACATACAGCTTGGCGTCCAACAAAGTCGTGCCCAAGTGATTCTTATCTGAATCATCAGGTTTAGTAAGTAAATTCACCTATTCTGGATAACATCTTCATATGTACTTTATCAATTGACAAGTAATTTCTATAGATTTGAAGGAAAAATACTATGGCCTGCAAGAAGTAGAGCGACTTGATGACCAGCCACAAGAGTAGACATCCAAGAACTAGAAGTCAGCAAAAAAAGGGCAACTCAAACAAGCCAGCCAAAACATTGAAATATGCCGGTAATGAAGCACGACATGACGCCCCACAAGTATTAGTCAACAAACCTCCACGCCCACAATTATTAGTTAGCAAACCACCAGGCGCCGTGCAGCTCGACGCTTGATGAAGCAACGACCAGCAACTTCACGCGGCATACAACTCGACGTCCAACAAAGTCACACCCAACTGCTTCTAACCTGAATCATCAGGTTTAGTAAGTAAACTCACTTATTGTGGATAACATCTTCATATCTACTTTATCAATTGACAACTAAGTTTCTCTTGATTTGAAGGCAAAATACTCAGCAGCAATAACACTACCAACAATAATGGAGATGGATATAAGTAATGAAGGAGCACTAGCATAAGTGTTTTACAGGAGGAGAACATTATAAGAACTTAAGAGAAAATTTGACAAATCAGGTAATGCATCAAAGTTCTAATATTTGATATCATCACTTTTCCAGGATAACGAGTCTCCAAGACCTGCAATGACAATTTATTAATATTAGTTATAATGGAATCATACTTGACTTATTTATGCCTCTTATTCTCATCAAACATGCTAACTTTGAGTTTTAGATATATTTTTAGAATTTTGTGTTCACAGCAAAGGTCAAATAGATCAGTTACAAGAGAATATTCATATGAAATGAAGAAGCCGAACATGCCAGATAAAAATGTGATTGA